>JAUCMX010000008.1:23792510-23898162 GCA_033459395.1 Hemibagrus guttatus
GTAATTAACACAGTTAGAACAGAGTTAGTCCTATTTTCCTGTTACAATAAGCGCTGCTATTCGGGGAAGCTTTTCCACTAGATATTGGAGTGTGACTGTGAGGAGCCACAAGACCATTATTGATGTCAGGTGAGTAAGTCTGGGACACGGTTGGTGTTCCAGTTCATCCCAAAGATGCTCCGTGGAATCAAGATCATAGTCACATCAACCTGAGTAAAGCATGTCTGTAAGAAGCTCATTTTGTACATTGTCATGCTGGAACAGGTTTGCGTCTCTTAGTTCCAGTGATGGGAAATCATAAAGGTACAGCATTATACAAAGACATTCTATACAATTGGGTGCTTAAGACTTTCTGGCAACAGTTTGGGGTAGAATCAAATGTTTGTGTGATGGTCAAGTGTCCACATAGCTTTGGCTCAGTCATAACATTATGAGCAGTAAGAGGTGAAGTGAATAACACTGATGATCTCCTCGTCATGACACCTGTTAGTAGGTGGGATATATTAGGCAGCAAGTGAACATTTTTTCCTCAAAGTTGATGTTAGAAGCGGGAAAAAATGGACAAGCGTAAGGATTTGAGTGAGTTTGACAAGGACCAAATTGTGATGGCTAGACCACTGGATCAGAACATCTTCAAAACTGCAGCTCTTGTGGGGTGTTCCCGGTCTGCAGTGGTCAGTATCTATCAAAAGTGGTCCAAGGAAGGAACAGTGGTGAACCGGTGACAGGGTCATGGGCGGCCAAGTCTCATTGATGCACGTGGGGAGTGAAGGCCGGCCCGTGTGATCCGATCCAACAGACGAGCTACTGTTGCTCAAATTGCTGAAGAAGTTAATGCTGGTTCTGATAGAAAGCTGTCAGAATACACAGTGCATGACGGGTCAGGGCTGTTTTGGCAGCAAAAGGGGGACCAACACAATATTAGGCAGGTGGTCATAATGTAATGCCTGGTCAATGTACATAGACAACCAAAAGACATTTTTCATCAACAGTTTTTGGGTTTCTCGATGTATTCTTTGCCTTAGTGACTAAAGAAGGCTATGGTGCCATACTGTTTTTGCATACTCATTAGTATGGTAGTATGCTATGTTCTGCAGTAGCCATGGTGATACAGGTATAGTGTGAGAAGTTTTTTTTTTTTTTTTTTTTTTTGTTCTCTTTCACATACAAAAAAAACAAAACAACAGTTTTTCTCCTTCTCATTAATACATTAGTAGTTTATAGCATGTTTAAGCGTGTAATTAATTTGACACACTGGGCTAATTAGTGCCCTAGCGTTAGCTAACTGAATGTGAGAACCGTTAGTCAGAGTTGCGCACACGGGGCTGATGCTGGGACGCTGGTGTCGGTGTCGGTGCTCGTTGTCAGGTGGACTCGGAAAACTCCGTGTAAACGGGGAAAAATTTTCTTGAAATTGTTGATGTTTTCTGTCAAGAATGTTTAATAGGTTTAATACCAGTGAAAACTGCTAAAACGGAGGTGCGGAATTCTGACTGAATTTGTGTGAACTAACTAGCGAGGACTATGGCTGGTTTGGATGAAGCAGATGAGAAAGTCTTCCCTTAAAGGTATTTAAACTTTATAGAAATATTGAAATGGTGTGTTTTACTTTCGATTTAAAAACCGAGAGTCTTTTTAATATTTGCAGATAAACCATGTATGGTGTTTATTAGGTTATTATAGTAACGTAGGAAAACGGAATACTATTTCGGCATTTTCCGCCGTTCAGCAGATGTCACGGAAATGGCCGAAGTCTCTCGTAATGACTTTTAGTGCTACTAGAGTGGTGCCATCAAAAGTAAATTTTTTGTACATTTAGTATGTATTTTTCAGTATATATCTTTTTTTTAAGGGTTATGGACCATTAAACTTAAATTGTGTACCTTAAATTGTTTAGAACCTTGTTGTTTCTTCACCTGGAACAATGGAAAGTACACTTTGGTACCTGTGAGTGTAGCAAACAAAGCCACTTAACAGTGCCTTAGTAGACCAATAGATATGTTTTTAACCTTAAATAAAAAATAATAATAAAAAAAAAAGGTAAAAAAAAACAAATGCTTGTAAAGAAGCAGCAATACCATTACTTCATACGCTCGCAGAAACAAAACATATTGTATTTTTTCCTGTCACTGGAGTGGTACCATGAAGCGTATGTAATCTGTTGTAAGTATCTTCCATCTATTTCAGTAAATAATTGAAAAATAACCTAGAGTACATATTTACTTTAAGTGAATTAACAGTACATCTAATGTGCCTTCTCACGTTAGATGCATTCTCACGTTATAAAAGATGTACTCTCGATGGCACCATGCTAGCTACTATGAAAGGTTATTTATTTTGAGAGCGTACAGAGCATTTTTCTGGGATGGTGTGAGCAATTAAGTTACATTTTAAGATATTTTTACATTTCTTTAACATAAAATAATGTGTTGTACACCGACCAGGCATAATATTGTGTTGGTCCCCCGTTTGCTGCCAAAACAGCCCTGACCCGTCATGCACTGTGTATTCTGACACCTTTCTATCAGAACCAGCATTAACTTCTTCAGCAATCTGAGCAACAGTAGCTCGTCTGTTGGATCGGATCACACAGACCAGCCTTCACTCCCCACGTGCATCAATGAGCCTAGGTTGCCCATGACCCTGTCACCTGTTCACCACTGTTCCTTCCTTGGACCACTTTTGATAGATACTGACCACTGCAGACCGGGAACACCCCACAAGAGCTGCAGTTTTGGAGATGCTCTGATCCAGTGGTCTAGCCATCACAATTTGGCTCTTCATCAAACTCGCTCAAATCCTTACGCTTGTCCATTTTTCCTGCTTCTAACACATCAACTTTGAGGAAAAAATGTTCACTTGCTGCCTAATATATCCCACCCACTAACAGGTGCCATGATGAGGAGATCATCAGTGTTATTCACTTCACCTCTCACTGCTCATAATGTTATCGCTGATTGATGTATGTACTGTTTAATATGTTTATTCCCTGCTATGTTGTAAATAATCGTTCGTTAACCACTTGATGTAATTTGTTGTCTTGGTTTAAATAAAAGTTTCTGTGTCTTTGTGACATCCTTGATTTTCTAAGATAGGCTGAGTTTTTGAGGATCATCCCAGTCATTGGGACATGGGACCAGAAGACGTCCATCAGATGGAGCAAGCACAAAACTCCAAGAGCCTTAGGGTTGTTCTCTGCCTCTGTCCCCCAGAACGCACAGAAATGCGAACAGGTTGTTTATTCAATCCAGCTCTATATGCTCTAAAACTCTTCATCATAGACTGATTATTGGTAAATATTGGGATATAAAATATGAGACCGTATCATGATCCAGTATACAAATGCAGACCGTGAGACAGTAGTTTACTAGAGGAAGGAGGTGGGCAGGTATTAGTTTGGGGACATTTTCAGTTTGCGTATTCATAGAATCTGGATATTTATTCATTTGTTTGTTTGTTTGTTTATTTAATTATTTATTAGGGTAAAAGTGTAGACACTTCCTGTGTGTTTTGATTTTCTTACATTTAAGCCACTACATTAAGTAAGTTATTATTTCATATAGAAAATCTATAACCTTTAAAACAATATGTGTGAAGCATTAAAAACTCCAGCTGTGATATTAGATCTGTTATTGTGTTTGATTCCTCTAGCAGAGACGAGAGCCTCCATCAGAGTTATCGGGATGAACAGGGTGACTGTTGACACTGGCAGGGTGAGTGTTTCTTGGGCCAATGAAATCAGCTATTCCAATCAGATCACAGTCTTCTTCATTTCATCTCAGACTCTCATACAAACACAAGCTTACACAGAGAAAGAATGGAAAAACATAATACAGAAGTGGAAAGTATGTTGTGTGGTCTTGTTGTTTCTTTTTTGTTAATATGTGTGTTTGCCCTTTGTAGGGTCACAGGCCACACGTCCTGGATTTTGATGCTGTTTGGAGTGAAGGGGCTTCGCCGAAAGATATCTATGATTCAACGACAAAGGCATTTATCCAACTGCTGAGTCCCATGTTGCACTTGATCTACTACTTAGCACTGCCAGTATTCACTAGATCTTTGAAATATATTTATTTATGATTTCCTGTCTCTGACTTTCTTGCTGTCTCAGATTACACAGCTTGAGTGGTGCAACCATGGGAAATAGAATATTAAGAGAAAGCTGAATATTCTCTCTAGGTTTCCTTTCATTATCTCCTTTCCTTTTCCTCCTTCAAACATCCCTTGTTCTTATTTGTACTTATGCTTTTCTGAAACTAATACTTTCTCTCTCTCTCTCTCTCTCTCTCTCTCTCTCTCTCTCTCTCTCTCTCTCTCTCTCTCTCTCTCTCTCTCTCTCTCAGATTCAAGATCAGAATCAGAAAGAGCTTTATTGCCAAGTATGCTTGCGCATACAAGGAATTTGTTTTAGTGTCACAAGCTCCAGTGCACAGAGACAAGAACAACAATACAAACAACAACAAAAAATAGGATGAGAAATAAAAGTACACATATTTAAATTGGAAAATAAAGTAATTTGTATGTACAGAATAGAATAGAATGAGTTGAGATGTAGGGATGTGGGGGTGGTAACAAATAAATATGAGGTTATTGCACTTTTTTTTTATTGCCCAATGTTGGGAATATTCAACTGTTCAAAAGGTAGATTGCTTGGGGGAAGAAACTGTTCTTGTGCCTGGCTGTCCTGGTAGTTGGTGTTCTGTAGCGTCGGGCGAGATGGCAAAAGGAGATGGCCTGGATGTGAGGGGTCCAGAGTGATTTTCTGAGCCCTTTTCCTCAATCTGGATGTATACAGTTCTTGAAGGGTGGGCAGGGGAGCACCAATAATCCTTTCAGCAGTCCGAATCGTTCTCTGTAGTCTTCCGATGTCTGATTTTGTAGCTGATCCAAACCAAACAGTTATAGACATGCACAGAACAGACTCAATGATGGCTGAGTAGAACTGTGTTAGCAGCTCCTGTGGCAGGTTGAACTTCCTCAGCTGCCGAAGGAAGTACAATCTTTATTGGGCCTTCAAAGGATGCTTCATTGGCGTGACAAATAGTAACATTTGTGTTATCAAAGCTTGGATACAGACTTTGGGAACAGATAAAAAAATAAATTAACAAATAATAACAATAATCTCTCTCTCTCTCTCTCTCTCTCTCCCCCTCTCTCTCTCTCTCTCTCTCTCTCTCTCTCTCTCTCTGTACTTGTCCTAGTCCTTGGTGGAGTATGTGATGAAGGGGTATAATGGCTGTGTTATATTGTATGGACAATCCACCAGCGGAGAGCCACACCCAGTTCAAGCCTGCATCGCCAGGCAGAGGGGCATAATCAGCCGTACTGCTGAGGACATCTTTAATTGTATCCATCTGTCAAAGCTCAGCTCCAAACTTTAATAGGTGTATAATAAGTGGTATAGGCACGAGGACTTAAAACGTGTCCTGTTTAGGCTTATGTTTAACATATTATTTCTTACCGATAGTGAAAGAAGCTATCATATGAAGCATAATGATCTCAAATTCCAACTATGTGAGTATCAATGTGGAGATACTGTCCAAGAAATGAAACATAGATATAAAGGTTTATGAGTAATATTATACCGACAATGGCTTTTTGGAATGTAAATGATATTTCAGCTGTATTGCCTGAATATCTGCATTCAGGAATCTGATCGCTTTCAAGAAAGTTAGAGCTGCAGTTTGTAATGTATTAATGTGTTTCTGTAAGTAAGTAAGTACTGCAATGGAAATTCAAAGATACTTATGGAAACCTGTGGAATTCTGTCTGAATCTGTGTGAACTAACTAGCGAGAACTATGGCTTGTTTGGATGAATGTGCATTTGCATTATTACCATGCAAAGAATGTGCTAATTTCTTCATTTCAGGTTACTGTTGACATTTTTCTGGCCCTGAAATGCTGGAACAGAGCTTCTTAGAAAAGCTCCCAAATAGTCATCTCACGAGAGAGAGAGATCGTGAGGTCAGTTTGGGTAAAGTGGAAGACTTTTCCGTGAATTAATTGCAGTTCTCTAAAAATTATGAAGTGCTCCTTTAACATATTCTAGGAAGATTTTGTTTCACCTCTAAATGATTCTCTATCTTTAAAATTCAGAATGAAATCCTTAATCTGATCCTATCAGCTCCAGAAGCTTCTCATTGCAGAGTCAGAGTGTCCTGTTATCACATCTCTAATGAAAAGATTTACGACCTGCTGGTGAGTGCATTTTGAAAGATAGACATGAAAGCACACATGAACACTGCCATTAATGAATAACTAAAGTCTCTGTATTTATATTTAGGTAAAAGAAAATCTGGTAGTGCTACGCCATGAATCTATAAATACTTAACTTGGTTAATATTTTGCATGAACAAAATTGCAAAAAAAAAAAATATTATGACAATGTTAAGCAATATGTCAATACTCTATGGTTATCAAAATGAGGTCCAAAGTATCCCCAGTTTTTTTTAATTTACATTTTGTTACAGTGATGAAAACTCACTATTGTTAATGTTCTATCAAAGGCTCTGGTAAATAGATTAATATTATTGTACACATTTAATCGTTTGAATAATTGGAGTATGTTTATAATGTCAATTCTGTACTGAGGCGGTCCATGATTATTGTAACAGTTAAAGGTATCCCTCTTTTATGGAACGATTAAAGCAAACAAAAAACAGATTAACCTCAGCCATTTTTAAAAAGTACACAGGATAAACACTGATCCTAATCTTAAACCATGACTTTTAGGAGCCTCAGGTGAGTGAGGTGTGCCGTATCCACGACACAGAGGAAGTGGTGCTTCTGGAGGGGCTGAGAGAGCTGGAGGTCGGCTCGGCTCAGGAACTGATGGACGTGTACCACAGTGGGATCACCCACAGGAACACAGGTGGGAGAACCTCCCTCTACAGAGAATCAATTAGAGGTGAATGGATTCAGCTCACTACAGGTATAACAGAGCATTAATTGTCTTTCTGAGGATGTTAAGAAGTACAAATGCAGTCATTTCTTAAACAAACTTTTAAGACCTTATGTCCATACTCGGGGAGCACGGTGGCTTGGTGGTTAGCACGTTTGCCTCACACCTCCAGGGTTGGGGGTTCGATTCCCGCCTTCGCCATGTGTGTGGAGTTTGCATGTTCTCCCCGTGCCTCGGGGGTTTCCTCCCCCAATCCAAAGACACGCATTGTAGGTTGATTGACATCTCTAAATTGTCCGTAGTGTGTGATTGCGTGAGTGAATGAGAGTGTGTGTGTGTGTGTACCCTGCGATGGGTTGGCACTCCGTCCAGGGTGTATCCTGACTTGATGCCCAATGACGCCTGAGATAGGCACAGGCTCCCCGTGACCCGAGAATAGTTCGGATAAGCGGTAGACAATGAATGAATGAATGAATGTCCATACTCTTTTTGTTTTTTGCAGGTGTCTCTAAAGGAGATTTTGCCAGCAAGTCTCACATGGTGTTCAACATTATGGTCTTAAACATGAGAGGCAAGTCTGATAAAGGTAAGTTGAAGCCAACTGATTGTGTACACGATTGTCTAGGTGTGAATAAAGGTTTTGAAAAGGCATTACCTTGTAACTAGCCTTGAAAGGTCCATGTCAAATACAACACTTATTATGTTGCAGATCTGGAAAACATTTTAAAAACTGGATTGATTTTACCCTGTAGCATTTTTAAGAATTTTCTGTTTTCTCTGATTGTTGCCGTTTGTTAAAAACTACAATTTGCTGTATTGTCTTGGATACAGTATTAAAGGGGTAAAATCTTGGGGTGAAAAAGGGTGAACAAAAGCCAATAAAGAGGCTACCTAGCAGTCGTGGCTTATCCATAGGAGCAGGTAGAGCAGAGCCCCATCTTTTCTATCAGCCATTCAACAAATGTTCAACTAATCTGCTCTGCATGACCAATGGTAACTCAGTGGTTAAAATGTTAGACTTCTGATTGGAATGTTGTGAGTTCAAATCTCAGGACCACTAAGCTGCAACTGCTGGGGCCTTGAGCAAGAACTTGAACCCCTATGCTTGTTGTATAAATGAGATAAGTCACTCTGGATAAGGCGCTTTGCCAAAATACACTATATTGCCAACAGTTTTGGGATGTCTGCCTTTACCTGCACATGAATTTAATATGGAGTTGGCCCACCCTTTGCAACTATAAACTCTTCTGGGAAGGCTTTCCACAAGGTTTAGGAGTGTGGTTATTGGAATTTTTGACCGTTCCCCTAGAAGCACATTTCTGAGGTCAGGCACTGGTGTCGGACGAGAAGGTCTGGCTCGCAGTCTCCGCTCTAATTCTACTCAAAAGTGTTGAGGTCAGGACTCTGTGCAGGCCAGTCAAGTTCCTCCACACCAAACTCACTCATCCATGTCTTTATGGACCTTGCTTTGTGCACTGGTGTGCAGTCATGTTGGAACAGGAAGGGGTCATCCCCAAACTGCTCCCACAAAGTTGGGAGCATGAAATTGTCCAAAATGTCTTGGTATGCTGAAGCATTAAGAGTTCATTTCACTGGAACTAAGGGGCCGAGCCCAACCCCTGAGAAACAACACCTGAATTCAATGATTTGGAGGGGTGTCCCAAAACTTTTGGCAATATAGTGTACCTTCCGCGTAAACCATTATTTAAAAATATATATTTGACAGTCTGTTTTTCTTGGTGGATCGTCTGCTGCTGATTTGCTCGCCTTTTTAGATGTCACACAATCCTTAGCTTTCGCATTTATTATTACATCTAGTGGTGAAAAATGAGAACTATCCCATCCACATGGGAAAGATTGCCCATGTTGCCAGATGTTGCCACATAGCCAAATTCATTAGACAGCAGCCTATAACAAATGTGATACCCTCTCAGCTTAAGTACAGCCTCTCAGTTTGAGGCTATACACTTATTAATGTCAGATTGCTGGATCTATTGCAAGGTTATATTAAGAATTAAGAGTGCTTTTTAGTGTATTTTTGAAATTATATTGTAATGTAGCTTTGATGGACTCACTTCCCAGGACTGGCAAGGCTAGGATGAAAAAGATAAAAATAAATTAATTAAAATAAAATAAAATTAAATTAAATTAAATTAAATTAAATTAAATTAAATTAAATTAAATTATTGTTGTTATTATGGGTATTGAAACATTATATTTTCTATATTTATAGTTCAGTTTTAACAAATCTGGGCTGAAGTGCTGTATAAATTATGCATTTTACTGAATATGGAACTCATAGTTAAATCATTTATATGGTTTTAGTGTAACCATGTGAAGTTTTTGTTTTAAACTCTAATCCAGTGTTCTGTCCATAAAAAGACTTTATCCAAGAATACCTTTCACTACATTCTTTACTTGCACAAAAACAATCCCATCACATCCATCAAACAATTACACAACCCAAGCCTCCCCTAGGAGCATCAGCAAACACATTGGCGTGCTGCCCCTACTAATGTGTGTGTGTGTGTGTGTGTTATTGTAGGGAGATATGAAGAAACCTGTAACCTTGACCTCATGCTGTTTATGATTTCACTGCACAGTTCTTTGCACTATACTCTGTGTAACGGACTGGATTTATTGTTTAAAATGCCATAAAACATCGTTACAATTTTTACATAGTTTCTTTGTATGGTTAACAAGTATGTCTGTGTGTGTGTGTGTGTGTGTGTGTGTGTGTGTATACATTTGACATTTCCAGAAGGAGTTTTGATAGCCAGCAAACTTACTCTGGTAAGATGGTAACATACAGAATACTCACTTTACCAACTGTACTTAATTAATTAAATGCTGTATACTGTGCATTCTAAAAGATGAGAGCCCTATTTAGTTACGTGAACTCGCACCTTCTCTTTAACTTCAGTTGTCATGACAAGTTTTGGACATTGAACTCAAATTCAGGTTAATAAGTTTTCAAAAATTCTATTTATCCATTGTCTTGACTACTTGTGAGTTGAAACAAAGCTCATTTTCGAGTTTAGTTGACAAACATTTTTAAAGCTTTTGTTTCTATGTTTAAACATCTTAAAATGGCTTACTGTGTGTGTGTGTGTGTGTGTGTGTGTGTGTGTGTGTGTGTGTGTGTGTGTGTGTGTGTGTGTGTGTGTGATTGTAACTGTACTCCTCTCTGATTTCCTAGGTGGATCTCGCAATTTCAGGCAAAGTAGGAGAGAAGAATTCTTTTGCTTTCTCCTTACACACACACACACGATTGCTTACACATACTCATACACATTTGTACATCCATAGAGCTACTTTAAATATTTTATGTAATGAAATTTTTTATTTATTTATCTGTAATATATGTGTGATTTCCTTCCCCATATTTCCCTGTGCTGAAAAAAGAAGAAAATGCTTTACTTGGAAAAACTAATAATGGACATCTAAGAGGTCTAAGCTGTTGGGGCAGCTGATGAAAACAATTTAATAGAAAATGGTCATAAATTATTTTCATATCATAGTATTAGTAAGTTAAGTTCTAAATCTACATACTTTTCTCCTACAGATTTCACTGCTCTTTCAGGAGTAAGAATGTGTGGTTACCAATATAGACATGTGAACACAGGAATGTATGTACACTATATTGCCAAAGGTTTTCGGACAGCCCTCCAAATCATTGAATTCAGGTGTTGTTTTTTAGGGGTTGGGCTTGGCATCTTAATTCCAGTGAAAGGAACTCTTAATGCTTCAAGATATTTTGGACAATTAACTTTGTGGGAACAGTTTGGGGATGTCATGCTCCTGTTCCAACAGTGCACAAAGCAAGGTCCATAAAGACATGGATGAGTGAGTTTGGTGTGGAGGAACTTGACTGGCCTGCACAGAGTCTTGACCTCAACCTGATAACATTTACATTTACATTTCTGGCATTTGGCAGACGCTCTTATCCAGAGCGACGTACAAAAGTGCTTTAGTTCTCAGTCGATTAATACATTGACATACTGGTTCAGTAGGACACAAGCTTGGGATACCATTAGCCTAAACTGACTTGGATTTATTTATTTATTTTTTTTTTTTAAAAAACTTTGCAACATAATACATAAACAGGGAAAAATAAGAGCTAGTTTAAGTACTTCAGGAAGAGGTAAGTCTTCAGTTGCCGTTTGAAGGCGGTCAGAGACTCGGCCGTACGGATACCTAGGGGAAGTTCGTTTCACCACCTCGGTGCCAGAACAGAGAAGAGTCTAGATGTATACCTACCTTTTTCCCTGAGAGATGGTGGGACCAGTCGAGCAGTGCTAGTGGATCTGAGTGAGCGAGGTGCAGTGCGAGGAGTGATGAAAGCTTTGAGGTAAGATGGCGCTGGTCCATTCTTTGCTTTGTAGGCAAGCATTAGTGTTTTGAATCTGATGCGTGCAGCTACCGGAAGCCAGTGGAGGGAACACAGCAATGGGGTGGTGTGGGAGAACTTAGACAGGTTGAAAACAAGTCGTGCAGCTGCATTTTGGATCATTTGCAGTGGGCGAATTGCGTTCAGAGGTAGACCTGCCAGAAGAGAGTTGCAGTAGTCTAATCTTGAAATGACCAGAGATAAAACACCTTTGGGATGAATTAGAGTGGAGACTGAGAGCCAGACCTTCTCGTCCAACATCAGTGCCTGACCTCACAAATGCGCTTCTAGAGGAACGGTCAAAAATTCCAATAAACACACTCCTAAACCTTGTGGAAAGCCTTTCTAGAAGAGTTGAAGCTGTTATTGCTGCAAAGGGCGGGCCAACTCCATATTAAATTCATGTGCATGTAAAGGCAGACGTCCCAAAACCTATGTCAATATAGTGTATGTTTCTGTTGATAACTTATGGAAAAGTGTTCATGCTACTGTCTGGAGGTTGCAAATTTGAATCCCAATATCCATGGACAGGAGCAAAGAGAGCAAAATTGCATGTGCTCTCTGGGTGGGAAAAGATTTCCTGTCAACCACAGTGAGACTAGCCAATTGAGGGCATCTTTGCACAGATGTATATGAAAGATGTTCGATAATGCGTTCTTCTGAGTGTATTACACCGCCCTGTGACACAGCATGAGCAGTAGTTTGAAAAGATGCAACTGGCTAACTTCATTTGTCTCAGAGTGAACATGTGTAAGCCTATACCTTTCTCAGTTAGTAGCAGTTATGTAATAGAAGAGAGAGAGAGGGAGAGCTGTTGGGTGGGAACTGGGCAAGAACGGTTTAGCGAGAAATTAAGAGAAAAAAGAGAAGAAGAAAAAAAGTAAATACAAGCTTTTCAATACAAGTAAGCTTTCTCTTCTTTATTCAGTAATTTGTTGTTTGTGGGAATTGCCTATATCATACAAATGCAATAACAATTCACTGTGTCCTACAGATTATTACAGGAGTATTAATTGTGGAGTATTTCTTTAAAATCTGTTTTGCCAATACTTTTAAGCATACTTATCTCTTGTGTCATTTTTTTTTTTCCTTATTGTCTCCCCCTCTTTCTCTCCACATCTGTGTACAAGTCTGCATACAACAGTTCTGCAGTACTGGATATGAGAAGAAGTTTCCATGTGGCTCAAGAAAACCTCCAGGAGGCCAAAACAATTAAAAGATCCCTTACAATCTTTAGAAATGTGAGTATGTTTTCAGAAATGTACACACTACAAAAACACATGTAGCTTTGCGTCATTTCAGCACTGTGGACTGTTAAAGACATCACTGTGTACAGGAGACAACTGTTTGTGCATTTCTAGCTAAAAATCTTTATTTCACGTGCTTGTATTTTAATCACATCTATGTTCTAATCTTATTGTGTTCATATTCATAATAATAGTTTTTTTTTTTACCCCCACCAATTCCTGTTTTTGTGTACGTGATGATGTATAAAGGGTTAAATGTGTTTCTGTTGAGAAACTGAGTGGGGGTAGGCCAGAGTCAGGGTCACATTCAACAAAATGAGCAAAAGTTCAGGAGGATATTAGAAATGAACCCTGTTGCTGTGGTTACTACAGATAAAGCAGAGGCCCCTTTCCCTCAATAGTTTTGGATGATTTTGAAAAAAAAACCCAGATAACGAGTTGGAGGGAGGACAAGGTCTTCAAAGTTTTGTGCAATGCTTTAACAGCGCCAAAAGACCTGATTTAACTCCTCTAAATTAATTATCCAGTTAATTCCGAGCAATGAAAACACTAAAGTATGTAGGACATTAGTTTGAGAAACTTGTTTTCCAGGAGGCTAAAACCATTCTTTGGTTCCTTACTGAGTATCTGAGTATCAGTATCTGAGATCCACTCTTAGATACTGAGAGTGAATATAAAAAAACTACACACGTCTGTTAAAATTGCAGGTTTCTGTCATGTAAAACGATTAATCACATTTATTAGCGTTATATCACGGTGGTTGAGAAGTGCAAAACAAAACAACAAATTTGGAAACAAAATAACGAATCCAAAAACACAATATCAAATCCAAAACATAAAATAACAAATTCGCAAAAAAAATGCAAATCAGAAAAAAAATTACAAATCAGAAAACAAAATAAAAAAAACGAAAACAAAATAACAAATCATAAAGCAAAATGACAAATCCAAAAAAAACCAAAATAACAAAAACCGAAAACAAAATCTTTCTTCTTCTTCTTCTTCTTCTTCTTCTTCTTCTTCTTCTTCTTCTTCTTCTTCTTCTTCTTTCGGCTTTTCCCTTCAGGGGTCGCCACAGCGAATCATCTCTCTCCACCTATCCCTATCTTCTGCATCCTCAACACTTGCACCCACTAGCTTCATATCCGTCTGCAAATTTATCTCTCAGTACAAAACGAAGTCCAATAATTAATACAAATTATGTTTACAAATCAATGGTAAATGACTTGTGGGCAAACTGACTGAAAATATTTAGCAAATATGTCGCCTTAGACAACACCTCCCCTAATGTATGTACAGTACACGAATATTTTTAGAGAAAAAAAATACAGAAATTCATCAGAATGGGGTTAGTCATGTTCTAAATGTAGGTTGTAGTACATTTGTAGTTACAAGACTGACTTACTACAGGTGAAATTCTGCCACTATCTTCCTTACTGTACAGACAGTACACAATTCATTCATTCATTGTCTAACGCTTATCCGAACTATACTCGGGTCACGGGTCACTCTTAATGCTTCAGCATACCAAGACAATTTGGACAATTTCATGCTCCCAACTTTGTGGGAGCAGTTTGGGGATGACCCCTTCCTGTTCCAACATGACTACACACCAGTGCACAAAGCAAGGTCCATAAAGACATGGATGAGTGAGTTTGGTGTGGAGGAACTTGACTGGCCTGCACAGAGTCCTGACCTCAACACTTTTGAGAAGAATTAGAGCGGAGACTGCGAGCCAGACCTTCTCGTCCGACACCAGTGCCTGACCTCAGAAATGTGCTTCTAGAGGAACGGTCAAAAATTCCAATAACCACACTCCTAAACCTTGTGGAAAGCCTTCCCAGAAGAGTTTATAGTTGCAAAGGGTGGGCCAACTCCATATTAAATTCATGTGCAGGTAAAGGCAGACATCCCAAAACTGTTGGCAATATAGTGTATTTTGGCAAAGCGCTTTATCCAGAGTGACTTATCTCATTTATACAACAAGCATAGGGGTTCAAGTTCTTGCTCAAGGCCCCAGCAGTTGCAGCTTAGTGGTCCTGAGATTTGAACTCACAACATTCCAATCAGAAGTCTAACATTTTAACCACTGAGTTACCATTGGTCATGCAGAGCAGATTAGTTGAACATTTGTTGAATGGCTGATAGAAAAGATGGGGCTCTGCTCTACCTGCTCCTATGGATAAGCCACGACTGCTAGGTAGCCTCTTTATTGGCTTTTGTTCACCCTTTTTCACCCCAAGATTTTACCCCTTTAATACTGTATCCAAGACAATACAGCAAATTGTAGTTTTTAACAAACGGCAACAATCAGAGAAAACAGAAAATTCTTAAAAATGCTACAGGGTAAAATCAATCCAGTTTTTAAAATGTTTTCCAGATCTGCAACATAATAAGTGTTGCATTTGACATGGACCTTTCAAGGCTAGTTACAAGGTAATGCCTTTTCAAAACCTTTATTCACACCTAGACAATCGTGTACACAATCAGTTGGCTTCAACTTACCTTTATCAGACTTGCCTCTCATGTTTAAGACCATAATGTTGAACACCATGTGAGACTTGCTGGCAAAATCTCCTTTAGAGACACCTGCAAAAAACAAAAAGAGTATGGACATTCATTCATTCATTCATTCATTCATTCATTGTCTACCGCTTATCCGAACTATTCTCGGGTCACGGGGAGCCTGTGCCTATCTCAGGCGTCATTGGGCATCAAGGCAGGATACACCCTGGACGGAGTGCCAACCCATCGCAGGGTACACACACACACTCTCATTCACTCACGCAATCACACACTATGGACAATTTAGAGATGCCAATCAACCTACCACAGATGTCTTTGGACTCCACACACACATGGTGGAGGCGGGAATCGAACCCCCAAGGCGGAGGTGTTAGGCAAACGTGCTAACCACTAAGCCACCGTGCCCCCGACAGTACACAATTATTCTTAGAAAACAATTACTGTAATTCACCAAAAGGATTTTTTATGTTCCAATGGTTGTAGTACCTTCCTAGTGGCCAGACTGACTTACTACAGGTGAAATTTTGCCAATATCTGCCTTAGTGTATGTACAGTATACAACTATTTTCTTTAAAAAATTACTGTAATTCACCAAAAGGGTTTTTTTCATTTTCCAACGGTTGTAGTACATTTCTAGTGGCTAGACTGACTTACTACAGGAGAAAGTTTGCCAATATCACCCTTACTGTTATAGTACATAATTATTCGTACAAAACAATTACTGAAATTGACCAAAATGGCTTTTTTATGTTTCAAAGGTTGTAGTATGTTTGTAGTTACAAGACTGACTTACTACAGTAATACTTACTAAATATTTTCACTTTTACTATGGCTTTGTAAAGATAATTTGTATTAATTATTGGACAGTCCCTAAAGCAGCCTAGGCGAATATCGAACTTTACCGCGCTAAAGACTGCATGTTGCCACAAATGACAGAAGAAGAGATACTTCTGGTTTTAGACAAAGAAAATGCAGCTGTTTTTCCGTTTCTACGCTATAGAACTTTCTTTATTTAAATTATAAATGAGAAAAGAAAATCAAGTCTAATTTTAAAAAGGTGTCTGACATTTTCATCACATAATTAAAAAACGATTTATTACTTACTTTATTGTTTATTAAAATAAAAATCAAATATTACTTTCATTTTTGTTTTTTTGTTTCTGTTTATAAAAAGAAACTTCAAATACCAAAAAGTACACGGACCAAACACAATAACAAATCAGAAAACAGAATAACAAATCCGGAAACAAGATAACAAATCCGGAAACAAAATAACAAATCAGAAAACAAAATAACAAATCAGAAAACAAAATAACAAATCCGGAAGCAAAATAACAAATCAGGAAACAAAATAACAAATCAGGAAACAAAATAACAAATCAGAAAACAAAATAACAAATCCGGAAGCAAAATAACAAATCAGGAAACAAAATAACAAATCAGGAAACAAAATAACAAATCAGAAAACAAAATAACAAATCAGGAAACAAAATAACAAATCAGAAAACAAAATAACAAATAAGAAAACAAAATAACAAATCAGAAAACAAAATAACATCAGAAAACAAAATAACATCAGAAAACAAAATAACATCAGAAAACAAAATAACAAATCAGAAAACAAAATAACAATAAGAAAACAAAATAACAAATCAGAAAACAAAATAACATCAGAAAACAAAATAACATCAGAAAACAAAATAACAAATAAGAAAACAAAATAACAAATCAGAAAACAAAATAACAAACAAAATAACAAAATAACAAATCAGAAAACAAAATAACATCAGAAAACAAAATAACATCAGAAAACAAAATAACATCAGAAAACAAAATAACAAATCAGAAAACAAAATAACAAATAAGAAAACAAAATAACAAATCAGAAAACAAAATAACATCAGAAAACAAAATAACATCAGAAAACAAAATAACATCAGAAAACAAAATAACAAATAAGAAAACAAAATAACAAATAAGAAAACAAAATAACAAATCAGAAAACAAAATAACAAATCAGAAAACAAAATAACAAATAAGAAAACAAAATAACATCAGAAAACAAAATAACAAATAAGAAAACAAAATAACATCAGAAAACAAAATAACAAATCAGAAAACAAAATAACAAATCAGAAAACAAAATAACAAATCAGAAAACAAAATAACAAATCAGAAAACAAAATAACAAATAAGAAAACAAAATAACAAATAAGAAAACAAAATAACATCAGAAAACAAAATAACAAATCAGAAAACAAAATAACAAATCCGGAAGCAAAATAACAAATCAGAAAACAAAATAACAAATCAGAAAACAAAATAACAAATCCGGAAGCAAAATAACAAATCCGGAAGCAAAATAACATCAGAAAACAAAATAACAAATCAGGAAAACAAAATAACAAATCAGAAAACAAAATAACAAATCAGAAAACAAAATAACAAATCCGGAAGCAAAATAACATCAGAAAACAAAATAACAAATCAGGAAACAAAATAACAAATCCAGAAACAAAAAAAATAAAACCGAAAACAAAATAACAAATCCAAAAACACAATAACAAATCTGGAAACCAAATAAAACTGAAAACAAAATAACAAATCCAAAAAAACACAAGGACCATTCAGACAAACCAGAAAAGGTAGGTCTAGTTTGTGAATGGAATTCTTACATCTGATTGGACGAGACATCTGTCACTCGAGATATACAGGAAGTCCAGCAGGCTGTAGCAGTAGAAAGTTGATTCACGTGTATATGAATGCAGCTCTGCTCTTGTAGCGCTCCTTACATCGTTTAATCTGGAATAGCTTGGTCTTTGAAACATACCTTTGTGTTTTTAGACATCGTAAACTAATCTTTATTACATGTTACGCTATCAGTATATTCAAAATATGAACGGTATATGAATGTCCTTCCTCAAAGTAGCGTTGAATGAATTCCATTTTCTTATAAATGTAAATATATATGTTTGTTATTTTCTTTAAAATATTTTGTTGCAAAAGTTGCAATATAAAAAAAATGGTTTAAAGTGAACGCAGAACTCCACACATGTACAAGAAATAAAACTACATTTCCTAACAATTAAATAAAACTAACAATTTCCTACTGCTTGTATATCTCGAGTGACAGATGTCTCATCCAATCAAAGGTAAGAATTCCATTCACAAATTATACCTACCTTTTCCGGTTTGTCTGATTTGTACTTGTGTTTTTGGATTTGTTAAACTGGTTTCAGATTATTCTGTTTTCTGATTTGTCATTTTGTTTTGCACTTCTGGGCCACCGTATTATATAGATGTGTCAAAGCCACAAAAAAAGCGGAGAAAAAAGAAAAAACGTACCATAATGTGGTACTCTCCGGACTGTTCTATACACTGCTTAATATTTCAAAGCTGCTTTTGCTTGTTATACAGCGGTCTTTGTGAGTAAGAGTCTATTAGCATAGCACATAATGGTTTGGCAATATTATTCCACTCTTATTTGTAAAAATGGTTCAAATCTACCAGATTGTAGGAGGGTTGCCTGTTAAACAGAAGCAGCCACATAACTTGATGCTGCCACCACCATGCTTCACTGTGTGTATGGTGGTTGTTTTTTTTTGTATTCACTGTATGTTATGGCAGTTGTGTGTTTCTGAGGTAGCAGCATACAGTGCTTTTTTCTTATTGTTCGAACATCCAAGGGGCATTAAAGCATTACTCAAACATTAAGGGCATTTTCACACTGCACAATAAAAACAAGCCTTAACCCAGATTAGAGCCAGTAGAACTTCTGGTTCTGGTTTAGACCTTCATTAATGTAAAAAACAACTGGAATGATTATAGTTGTAACAGTAAAAGTGACTAGATCATCAAGGCATAGATCATCCTCAGTGGCTAACAAGGAGGAAATACTTTGAAATGAGGAGATGCTGAAGATTCAAAAAGATTTGGTTTATTATCATTAATGAAGTAATGAAGGTAATCATTAAAAAGACACACACACACACTGGAATGTTGCCTAATCACAGGCCAGTGGCACTATTTGAAAAGAAAATTTGCCATAACCATAACCATAGGCATAAGCATAACCAACAGGTTCCCAGATTCTGGTCCTGGAATACACACATTTTAAACATAGCACATTTTAATATTTTCTTTACTGTTCAGCTCAAAAAGGAACATTATAGTGGTTACTACAATGTCAATAAGGATTATTGGTAATGGGTAAAATGTTCTCTAATTGCAGGTGATATATTCTCTGAGCAATACAGGCATTCAACACATTCCATACAGAGAGTCCAAACTCACTCGTGTTCTGAGAGACTGGTGAGAGTCATTTATCGTTATCATTCTTCACTCACCACTCCGTGTGTTTTTCCCCACTTTTGCATTAGAGATATAATTTCATACTGTAATCCATGTGTATGCAGAATTTTACCTAGACTACTAATGAATTATTTATTTGGCATTTAAATAATTACAAATGTGCTTTGTTCAATTATCTTGAGTCGTACCGAAGCCTCACTCGATATTCCTTTCATTTTAGCATTTTCCTCTGCCCACTTATTTATATTATTATTTTATGGGCACTGGGTACTTTGTTACTGTTTGACTCGCAACAGTTGTATTCCACCACTGTTGTCCTAGCTCATGAGGTGAGAACAGATAAATTCAATTAAATTTATTTGTATAGTGCTTTTAACAATGGACATTGTCTCAAAGCAGCTTTACTGAAGTATAGAAAAAAAATCTATGCTGTTGTATGAAGCTGTATCTTGGTTGTCTTTGTGTCTTGTACAGTCTTGGAGGAAACTGTCGGACATGTCTTATGGTCACTGTGCCAACCCAGTCGTCCTCCGTCACCGAGACTATGAGTTGCCTTCAGTTTGCTGCACAGGCTTTGAATGTACCTTCACGGCCAATACACACCTCCCAGATCCGCTACACACCTGCACAGGTACACACACATACACAAATACAGAAGCATGGTCATGCAGGTTGCAACTCATAGAGTCTTATATTTTTATTATCCATGTTTAGAAAAAAACAGCATTTTAGGATACATGAGGTGATACCTTGTATTTAGGGCCTAGAGGATGAAGCATATCATTAAAGCTCTCTTGAACCTACCTATTTTTCCTAACAGTGTACCACTCAGAAGTGCAGAGCTTTGATTAAACTAAATTGTATTTGTCTGTTTAGGTGCCAAACATGTGGTCAGCAGAAAAGAACAGCCTTCTTCTTACCAGAACACAGATCCTCCCACCGGTCAGTGCTGATCGTAGAGTAAGTGTTGATGCTTCATCAGTTTTACACGTTTGCTCCTGCTCAGTACATTTTTATAGGTAGACATGAAGGTAAGTCCGAGCCAGCACTTTTCCTTTGAAATGTCTCCAAAGCAGTGGTGTAGGTTTTGAGTGCTGAAGCTGGCAGCAGTCAAAATCTACTGAAGTCTAACTTGATTTATTTTAATTCATGATGTGCTACAGCATACTCTAATCTATTAAGGTAGCCAGAGTCTGCTCATACTTGTGTGTTCTATCTATCTATCTATCTATCTATCTATCTATCTATCTATCTATCTATCTATCTATCTATCTATCTATCTATCTATCTATCTATCTATCTATCTATCTATCTATTTACTTCTTGCCCCTCCTCTATACTTGCAGGAGTTTTAACACTAAACTGTATTTTAACAGGATGTATGCATTTACAGTTATCATGACAGTCCTATTACAAAGGATGTCTATTACTATTTATCACAGTGGCATTATATTTGGTGGAATGTACATTTGTGTCACACGTTACTCTTCTCTGCAGTTCCCAGACTAATTAAGGGATGAGCTTGTGAGTGTTGAGCTTGTGTGTGTTATGACCATGTGCTTTTGTTTTGGTTCCAGTCCTGTCCAAATACACATGTAGTCATTGGTTTGTTTTTCTGATGTGTGTACCTGTTCTATGTTCATCCCTTAATTAGTCTGGTTATTAAAAGCCTGTTGTTTCTATTCCTCTTTGCAAAGGCTTGCAGATTGTGTCGTGGAGTTCTAAGTTGTTGTTTTTTTAATAGTTTTCAACTCTTTCTTGGATTATAAGCCAAGGCCTCACTCGGACATTATTAACTTACATTAGTAACTTGCGTGACTTGCGTAGTACAGAAAGCGCAGACTTCTTAATCTTAGCTCCGAACATGCTACAAAAAAAGACTTCCTGTAAGTCTTACTAATGCTTGCATGCAGAGTGGCTTTACCAAGAACAGAGGACGTGTATTTTTAATGCAGCTGTTAATGTCATTGGATTGTTTTCTCTCATGTGGGCAGTTCCCAAAATAACACTCTTTCATCTCATCTAGCTCCAAATCGAAAAACATCACAGGGATGACTCACCATGAACAAAAAAACAAATCCATTTTATATCCTGTATATTTAATTAAGGTCAGAAGAAGGGCATGTTTTTCACACTAACAAAGTCAGATTAAGAACAAAAACATCTACCAGTAGGCAGACTAGACTGATGCCATATAAATAAAAACACAAACGTACATGTAATATTGTCATGGTTGGCTTGGCTAAGTTCCCTGTTGGACCACTAGGGTGCTTCCAGCAGGGGTTTGTTTATGTCTGTGCCATGTGTGTTTGATTTGTTTTGACATTTTAGCCCCGCCTGATTCCTTAGCCTGTTCCCGCCTCTGTACACCTGTCCCTCGTGCTCCATTGATTATCTCCCCTATTTATATTGGTTGTCTTGCCTGTGTTGTTTGCTAGTCCTTGACGTTAACGTGTGTCTTTTCTGTTGTTGGGATTTCGTGTTTGGTTTTATTCCTAGTGTTCCTGTTTATATGGTTGCTTCCTCAGAGACTTCTCTCCCTGGCTGTGCTCTGTGGATCTATCGTCTATGCTTCTGCCGTGCTTTTTGCCCTTGGGACTTTGTGTTCAAACTGCAGTGGTTCAGTTAAGCTTGTTTTTTCAGTTATTTTTATTAGTAGGCCGTTTCAGTTTCGTTATTTTCACCGTGTGTATATTAATTAAAGTTCGCTCTGCACTTACCTGCTTCCTCTCGGCCCTCATCCTTGGTAAAGTGTGACAAATATATTGCATAGTTTACAACACATTATATTTAATTTTCAGAATATATTTTATATATCTAATCCATTATATATGAGTACAAAAAATCCAGCAACAGCCCATGTCTAAAGATGATTATTCATCGTTTTCCAATTCAAAAGGTAACTTCATACAATATATTATACTGACATTAGTAGTAGTATACTAATAACTATATTTGTATAAAATGAGGCTCAAATTGTGCAGTTAAGGGTAGGGGTATGTATGGAGACTACACACTTCTTAATGTCTGTTCTGCCCAATAGAGAGTCTAGTAATATAATTAAAAAAATATAACCACAGCTTTCTCCTTGTCCTGTTCTGTCTGGTCCAGTCTCAAGCCTCCTTGCCATCGATTGTGAGCAGTCCAGGACCTCTCACTCAACTCAAATCCAAACGCAGCCTGGAGGTTTCAGAGAGCCGCTCCTTCTTGCCACACCTAGAGAAACACAGACCATCAGAACCAAGCAGATATCACGGCTGCGGATCTCGGATTACAGAAGAAAAGAGTGGAGCAGTGGATGGTGATTAAGCATAAAGCATACTCTCACTATCCACTTTTCAATAGGAACACCTGTAAACTTGCCCATTTATGAAGATTAATGAAGAAAGCCTAAACTCCTTGAGATACAGGTCAAGAACTTCAGTTAATGTTCACATCACACTTCAGAATGGGGAAAAAATGTGACTGTGGTATGACTGCTGGTTTCAGAAACTCCTGATCTCCTGGGATTTTGACACTAAACAAGTATCTAGTTTATAAAGAATGGTGCCAAAAAACATCCTGGGTCTCAAACACTTTGTAGATGAGGAGGAGAATTACCAGCTTGGTTTTTCCCCATTCTGAAACGTTAACCGAAGCGCATAATTTTCTGCATTATGCTGCTGCCAAATGATTGGATAAATCCATAAATGAGCCTAATAAAGTGGACATTGAGTGTATATTGCACATTTAACGTGGATACAGGTGATTATTTCTGCCAACAGGAATAGGAAAAGCTTGTCTACAATCAAATTAGCAAGACAGAGGGATCACACCAGTAAGGTGCTTGTGTCAAAGTACAGACCATTGAACCAGAAGACATCTAAATAAGCTTAAATGGTGCTGGCATATAAATCTGTGTGTCAGGTGTGTTATTCCAGGTGATAGATTTTGAGTTACATGGTTTTAGTGAATTGGTTGTAGAATTGAAATGTGATATTCATAAGGGTAGTACTTATTTTATTATAAAAACTTCTTAGTGTTCTTTGTCTCTTTCAGTTTGCATCGTGAAAAGTGCCATCCCACTCTCCCGATGCCTCTCTGGGTCTGTTTTTGCGGAGTCCCTTCACCGCCACTCTACTGAGAAAACTTTATCCTCTCTCAGTTCCTCATCTATCCCTCCACTTCTCCCCGAGTGCCCCAACTGTAAACAGGAACGAAAGATCAGGGAGGAATACGACAAATTTATTATTCAGGTGAAGCGGGATAGAGACAGCCTGAGCCAGAGAGTGACAGAGCTGGAAAAAGAGCTGAAGAACAGAGGAGGAGAGCAGAGAGATAACGGAAGGGTGGAGAAAGACAAGCGAAGAGTGGACAGAGACATCGGAAGACAGGAGAGAGCAAATGGATGTGATGAAACAGAGAATGAAAAAAAGACTGAAGATGAAGTAAGACAGATCAGTAAACAGGGAGATGAAAGGGAAGCTGGAAAAGATAAAATTGAAAAAGAGGTGATTGATATCAGAAGTCAGTACAGAGAGACAGAACAGAAGGAGGGAGGAAAAGAAGAAGAAAGACAGAGAAGCCAGGAGAGAGAAGGAGAAAAAGAGAATGACTTGACTGGAAAGGAATCTTTTAGCACCTCACATGGAGTGTCAGAGATGCCAAAAAATGATGAGGTAAACAGACAGAAATTCATCCAGCTAAAGGAACTCATGTTTCATCAGCTTTCTTCATCCAAATGTATTCACTAGAATCACCTCTCTTTTTACAATGTATTCCATCTCTTTCTCTGTGTACAGTCACATTAAGATTACTTTTTTTTGTCTGTAATGTGCATCCATGGGGGGCACGGTGGCATAGTGGTTAGCACGTTTGCCTCACACCTCCAGGGTTGTGGGTTCGATTCCCGCCTCTGCCATGTGTGTGTGTGGAGTTTGCATGTTCTCCCCGTGCCTTGGGGGTTTCCTCCGGGTACACCGGTTTCCTCCCCCGGTCCAAAGACATGCATTGTAGTTTGATTGGCGTCTCTAAATTGTCCGTAGTGTGCGAGTGAATGAGAGTGTGTGTGTGCCCTGCGATGGGTTGGCACTCCGTCCAGGGTGTATCCTGCCTTGATGCCCAATGACGCCTGAGATAGGCACAGGTTCCCCGTGACCCGAGTGTAGATCGGATAAGCGGTAGACAATGAATGAATGTGCATCCATAAGAATAAAGACTTGCACATGCTGTGCAGCAATAAGGAAACAGTGGTATCACTTACCTCAGACATAACCCCTCTGGCTTGCTCATTAGGGACCTACAAAGAAATAAAAAAGTAAAGATGTTTTGTGACAATGCGTATTATTAAAAATGTTACATAACTAAAAAAAATAATCAAACAGAATTAAATTGAATTACAGATTTAACTACTCAGACAGTTAAGCAGGATAGACAAAGGCAATATTAAGCCCAGAGACACTTCTTCTTTCGGCTTTTCCCTTCAGGGGTCGCCACAGCGAATCATCTCTCTCCACCTATCCCTATCTTCTGCATCCTCAACACTTGCACCCACTAGCTTTATATCCTCATTAATTCCATCCATATACCTCCTCTTTGGCCTTCCTCTTTGCCTCCTGCCTGGCAGCTCCATGTCCAACATTCTCCTACCAATATACTCACTCTCCCTCCTCTGAACATGTCCAAACCATCTTAATCTGGCCTCCCTAACTTTGTCCCCCAAACATCCAACATGAGCTGTCCCTCTGATGTACTCGTTCCTAATCCTGTCCAATCTTGTCACTCCCAAAGAGAACCTCAACATCTTCAGCTCTGCTACCTCTAGCTCTGACTCCTGTCTCTTCCTCAGTGACACTGTCTCTAAACCATACAGCATGGCCGCTCTCACCACTGTCTTATAAGTCCAGAGACACTGAAACTTCTAAAATATATATTTTTGCTGTGAATCCACACCAGAACATGGCCAAGATTTAAGGCTGATATCAAATAGATAAATGTGACATTATTCATTAACTAATTGATTCATTAACTAAAAGAGTTTCTTTTTAAATTAAAATTAAAGTCCACAATTTGATCTGTGCAGAGAACATACGAAGCATCATCGAGGAAACATAAGCTTATCTCAAGAAACAAATATTCATGGACAAAATGATGAAATCCACAAAGATTATTTGCATCACACTTATTTATATCAAAATTTGAAGCACGCACAATCAAGCATGTGCAGAACCCATATCTTCTCTTCATTGACACTATCTGCCATTGGGATTAGTTCTCTCTGGCACAGTGTTTTTAAAACTGGTCCTTTGAGGTCTCTAAATGGTTCAGATGTTCTGATCTTCAAGAAACTGTCTGGAGATCCCAGAGGAGCAGTTTGGGGAACATTGCTTTCTCTCTATTCTTCCTGATTCATTACTGTCAGATCTCTCTGTCTATACAGTTGTGTTTGCTCTCTTTCCATCGGTACATTAGTGCCATCTCTTAGACCTTTAAGTTGCTTCGTCTATACGTACAATTTAAAAATGTGCATGAATTTACATACTCTTTCCTAAGAGTACTCTTTCATTTAAGACTCTTTCATATCACTTACTGGGATTAGTTTTTCGACTCCATATCCTCTTTATTTATAAGTATCAACTTTCTTTATTCATGCATTCTTATTCACTACTCTCTGGTCTTTCTCTGTCCTTATACAGTAGGTATATAGTTTTATCAGTAAATATCAGACATATGTACAAACTTTTTTGCTCCATGTATAAAGTATGTTGAGTCCTTGAGCAAGGCCCCCAACCCACCCTGCTCCAGGGGCGCTGCATCATTGCTGACCCCGCGCTCTGACCCCAACCCTCAAGGATGGGATCTCGGAAGAAAGAATTTCGCTGTGCAGTAATGTATATGTCACAAATAAAGGCAACTTAAAGTGCTTCAAAGGGGTATAGGATGCGTAACAGCCCCAGAAACACTTTGCTTGCACAGTTTACTGTCCTTAACATTTGTCCTTAACATTCAGATTCTCTGGACAATTTGTGTACTAGGATTAATTTTTATTATCTTTAAAGAAATACACCAAAGTTACTTCCTGGATTCTATATGTAAATACACTGTGTATAATAATTTATAATAGAGTGACGCTGCTGATGTCTGGTATACTTTTTTTTCTCTCTTGCTTTTTTCCTTGCCCTTATTCTGGTATCTTCTATTGTCTTTAATTCTCCACTGTCACTGTGTTTGTTTAGGAAGAGAAGAGCAAGCAAGATTTATTAAAATGATTACAGCCTGATGTCAGTTTATTAATTGAGTGTTAGACTGTAACGTTTTATTTATCTTCAGTAATTTTGTGAAATATTTCAGTATGTATGAATTGATGATCTGTTTTAGGAAGAAGGGATTTTAGTACACGAGTTTAGTAATGCCGAGCATTTTAATGGAGGTTTTAATGTTTATAAACTGATTCAAATTCAGTAAAGCTGTGCTATTTTAGGACAGTTCAATAAACATAGACTTATGTAAGTTCACTGTTGTTTTAGGAGAGTCTACTATCTGAGCTGCACAGCATCAGAAAGGAGTATGAAGGACTGAGGAAGAGTGCAGCTCTGTCTATCACACAGCTCCAAAAAGAAAAGGTTTTACCCTTCCACTGATTAATATACAGCTTTAACAAACACGCACACACACACACGTGTGTTACAGCAATTTTGTTAAATTCAGCAAGTCATGCTCTGTTATTGTTCTGTGTTGCAGGCTGAGCTGCTCTCCCACATAGATGACACCAAAAGCTGTTATGAAAGAGTATGTAAATGAATACATATTTTTAAATTGCTTTGTATGCAGTTTTTGTTTTGTTTTTTCTTCTCTTTTTTAAGTGTTTTAACACGAAGTATGTGTTTGTGTGCGGTTCTGTATGCACGTGCTGACTCCTGCAGGTTTGTTTAGAGAATGCAGAACTAAAAGCAAAACTTGAAGCCCTCCTGAAAGAATCCAACTCCAGACCGTGCTCCGGTTGCAACGGTGACATGGACACACACGGCTCAGGTGCACACACCAACGTGCGCAACTCACACACAAACACGGTCACCACTAACACGGAAATGCTTGTTGTGTCACACAGTGTTTGCCAACAGTGCACCAGTGATCTTCCTCAGGGTGAGACACATGCACACAGACACACACACACACACACACACACTGATGACAGTGATGACTAATATTATGATGACAATAATGAAAGTTATGATGATGATTAAGATGATGATAAAGGTTATTATGATTAAAATGATGAAGGTTAGGATGATGATGAAGGTGCTTTTCTGTTTTTTAGTTTTGAGATCTATTTAAATTTTGAGATAGATCGAATAAATAAATAAATAATGAGGATTATACTTTATATAAAAGGAAAATATTTCATGTTAATGGACTTTTTTTCTCTTTCCTTGAAGATAAAGGGAAGAAGTGTTGCTTCAGCTCATGTTCTGGCTTCCATGAATCATCCGAACCACCTGAGCCGAATTCACCCACCTGCCGCTGTGAACCAACACTACACAAACCCAACCTCTACAAACAACTGTGGGTAAAACACAACCTCAAAAACAGACAAACAACTCATCAATCATGTTCAAATCACTGAACAAGACACAGACCATATTGCTCACACACTTAAAATCTAAACTTATTTTGAATGTCACCTATTTAAGGTCGTTATAACACATTTATAAGCGTTGCATAAAACATATAAAATAAAGTAATGCTGGATGATTTATGAATGTTTTATGTGTCTTTACATGAATGGGAGAATGAGGGGAAAAAACCCTCAGTTATCATCATATAGGAGTTTGACAGATGGAGATTGTTATTGTGATACACTATATTGACAAAAATTTTGGGACATCCCTCCAAACCACTGAATTCAGGTGTTGTTGTTCAGGGGTTGGGCTTGGCCACTTGTTCCAGTGTAAGGAACTCTTAATGCTTCAGTATACCAAGACATTTTGGACAGTTTGGCTCGCAGTCTTTGCTCTAATTCATCCCAAAGGTGTTCTGTCGGGTCAGGACTCTGTGCAGGCCAGTCAAGTTCCTCCACACCAAACTCACTCATCCATGTCTTTGTGGACCTTGCTTTGTGCACTGGTGTGCAGTCATGTTGGAACAGGAAGGGGTCATCCCCAAACTGTTCCCACAAAGTTGGGAGCATGAAATTGTCTAAAATGTCTTGTAACCCCTGAAAAACAACACCTGAATTCAATGGTTTGGAGGGATGTCCCAAAATTTTGGGTGTCATAAATAAGTGAAAATCTGTTGAAATGTTGCTTGAAATCAAATGGACCACCAATGTTTTCAGTTTCATGCTGCTGTAAGAAGTAGATACTAGAAATACTTCACAGAACTTCACAGGAGATTTCTCAACACTCATCATTTCCAGGATATGAATATGAATTTTAGACCGCAAAATATATACTGCATATTAATGTATTTCTGCATATTAATGTAATTAATGTAAACGTCCCAGGTATTTATTTTTATTTTAGTGTATGTGTTCTGAATTCTTAAAGCAGTAATCATAGATAAAACAATATTTTTTTGTTCCTTTAATCTTTTTGGTCGAGTATGATATTAATTTTGTTTTGTATGTGTATATGTAGAAGGAGGGAGCACAGCCTGTTGCTAGACGTGATGGTGGTGCTGTACAAAAGAGAGTGGTTCCTGCAGGACGCCATGCCGTACGTCAGACGCACTCTCAAAAAATGTGGGCTGACTCTGGATGACTCAGATTGAATGGTCTGTTTTCTGTGCTGCTGGGACAACAAGATCAAATTTGATTAGTTAAATCAGATTAGTTAAAACAAGATCCATCCTGATCTCAGTGCTGCTTCCGATACTGTGATTCATAGACGCGATCATTTCTGTTTCTCAGCTGTTGGTCTTACAGAGTTGTGTCACACACACACACACACACACACACACACACACACACACACACACACACACACACACACATCTAGCACAGCAACTGTGAAACTGGGTGATCTTCTGGGATCGCTTCTTGGCTTTGTCCTCTATTATTTAGATGCTAGATTTGGGTCAAATTATCTTCCATTTTTGTAATACTGCTCAGAGAAAAAGCTGCCAAGACTTTCCCATGCCTTTATAACTGTTGGTCTGGATTACTGTAATTCTTTTATTATTGGAATTCCAGCAAAAAGCCCCCCGAACACACACACACACACACCGATTTAGAGTTCTATCTAGAGATCGTCTACCTACAGTATACTTACAGGGTTGGACAAGCATCCAGTAGAAAGCGGATTATGCAGCTGTTTATTTTTTGCTGTAATGGTTGCCAGTGTTTTTTGCATTACTCATCCAACAACCTGAGAAAGCAAAAACCCTTCTTCTTTATCCTCAACTATCCTCAATCCCACTGAACACTTTTGGGATGAACTACAATGACACCTGTTTCCAAAACCTCGCCTGACATCAATACCTGGCCTCATTAATGCTCTTGTGGCTGAATGAAACACATCCACGATCCAACATCTAGTGGAAAGCCTTCCCAGGAGAGTGGAGCTTATTATAACAGCAAAGAAGCACTGGATTGGGATATTCAACAAAGACTTATATGACTGACCTGGTGTCCGTATACTTTTGGCCATATCGTGGAACTCTTTTCTTGGAACAACACCTTGATGTTAATTATATCGAGAGGAAATGAAGTTGCAACTCAGACTCAAATAACATCTTTTAGGGATGGGTGGGTTGATACTGAAATATTGACATTATATTGACATTACTATGCTTCTGCATGCTTCTGTTTTTATGGGAAACAGGATGTGACAATCCCCCAACACACACACACACACACACACCAAAAATACAGGCATGTTTTTCCAGTGAAATGTCTAGAAGAAAATGCAGAATGTGATTTAGAAGTTTATTAGCTACTCTAGCAAAATCATACACATTTACATATTTTAAAGTGTTTCTCACTGTCATTTTTATTTATTATTGATGATTTCATTTCAACATATTGAATTATCCATAAGTTGTCGTTTTAGTTTTCAGTTGCCTTTCCGAACCTTCGAGTAACTGAATTTGTAAGAATTCTGCGATTAAATAGGACCAAAACAAAGTCTGAAATTATTTATTTTATGTATACAGTAATTCTTGATAGCCATGCTTGCAAATTATGACTGTGGACATTGTTCACTTAAATTACCAGTTTAATCACAGGTTTCCTGGTAAACAAGCCTGGGAAACACACTGGTGCTCTTACTTGCCTCATGGGCGAGCTAATAAATTTATCATTTGTCCACCAAAAAATAGGTTCCACTGAATTTGATCTCCTCCTGGTAGTCTTTAGTTTTACTCTAATTATCCTCTATGAAAGGTAGGCCATTTAGTGTTTTAGCTACTAATTCCCCATTAATTTTCCACCTTTTATTTTACTTTACTAAATTTTCTTTACTGTTCATTTTATTTACTGGTTGTTGGTTTCTTCAGCCCATCTCTGTACATTAATGTGAGCGACTAAACCTGACGGATCTACTGCTTTGTGAATTTTTTTTTTTTTTAATCTTTGCGTTTGCCCCGTGCAATGGTCGGGTCCGCTTCTTTTTAGCGGATCATTTCTGTCCGCTCAATTTGGCACAGGTTTTACGCCGGACGCCCTTCCTGTCGCAACCCTCCCATTTTATCCGGGCTTGGGACCGGCACTGAGAGTTAACTCTTCAGTGGCTGGGTGGGCGCCCTGCCCGGGAATCAGACCCGGGCCGCGGCAATGAGAGCTCGGGATCCTGCCACTGGACCACCAGGAGGCTGTTTTTTTAATTAAATCTGTATTTTTAATTGTAATTGTTATTTATAATATACCGAAAATCTGAAACATTTTATTTATTTATTTATTTAATCTGTGTGCACAGAGTTAGCATTTTCTTTTGGTGTCTTGGGGTTTCTTCCGGGTACTCCAGTTTCCTCCCCCAGTCCAAAAACCATTGTAGGTTGATTGGCATCTCTAAATTGTCCGTAGTGTGTGATTGCGTGAGTGAATGAGTGGTGTGTGTGTGTGTGTGTGTGCGCCCTGCAATGGGTTGGCACTCCATCCAGGGTGTATCCTGCCTTGATGCCCAATGACGCCTGAGATAGGCACAGGCTCCCCGTGACCCGAGAATAGATCGGGGGTAGACAATGAATGAATGAATGAATGAATTTATATTATACCGAAAATCTGAAACATTTTATTTATTTATTTATTTAATCTGTGTGCACAGAGTTAGCATTTTCTTTTGGTGTCTTGGGGTTTCTTCCAGGTACTCCGGTTTCCTCTCAAAGACTTGCACTGTAGGCTAATTGACATCTTTTAATTGTCCATAGTGTGTGAGTGTTTTGCAGCTGTGCCCTGTGATTAGTTGACACCCTGTCCAGGGTGTCCTCTACCTTGTGCCTTGAGTCCCCTTGGATAGGCACCAGGTTCCCTGCCACCCTGTATAGCATAAGTGGTACATAAAATGGATGGATGGATGGATATAAGGCTACCATTTAAACATTACTACTAGTGATACTTAAACTAAATGAATAACTAACTGAATAATGATTCACAATCATCACTAACTTGCTTCAGATTGCATCAGTAGTTTAATTAATTTCTCAATGCCAAAGGTTAATCAACAACTCAATGCTACAGCAAGTTTGTGATACTGTAAAGATGCGGATTGTATGATTGCTCATTATAAAGTCCTGTTCCTTGTTAGAGAAGCAAAATGTGCACACTAAGCATTTTTGCATTTGAGACAATGTCACGAGTACATTTTCTGTATGTATTGTTTTATCGCCAAATAATTTCTAATTGGCTAAATATCAAATTACCTGTAATGACCAGAGGAGGGCACTAGGTCCATTTAACCTAATGAACATTGTATTTCATCTTATTTAGGCAGCGGTCACAACAGTTTTACTAGTGTATATCTGTACTATAGAACCACATCTACTCAAAAGAAATTTAAAGCTTTAGCTAAAGGCATATTAACGACTTTAAATATTAAAGACTTTAGCTAAAGGCATATTAACAGGGTTACACAATGGGTAGAGTTTACTCAGCCCTGACTCAGCCATGTTTCTTGCTACCGTTACTCCATTTCTGGTCTCTTACATTGCAAGCTATTTAGTAACTTCTAGCAACTTTTGGATTTGATTTAGATTATTAACAGGAAATCTGTCTGCACATATGTCTCTCTATGCAGTGATGAGAAAGAGAGGAGTCTTACTTAAAGCTTACCTCTGAATAATGCTCTGAATCAGCTACACCGAAAGCGTTTACCACAGAGAACATGGGCCTCCAGCTTCAGGGTCCATATGAGTGGAAGGACACCACCTAGAAGGATAGCAAAGGTTAGAACCTTATGTTTTTTTAGTCCACTAAGCACACCAAATTTGATCTTTTGGTTAAAAAGACTTCTTTGAGCAGAAAAGGAACTTCCTCGTCAGTGATTGAGATGTGCATATACAGTATATCATGGATTTGTGTTAGCCTATTATATCTTGTAGACCTTAAAAAAAACCCAACTCTACAGGGACCTTACACAAAACAGTGCAATATACCAAGAAGAATATATCTCTGAATATTAGTGAAATAAATTGCATTGTATATTGGTTGTATTATGCATGGCCGACAGGTAAGGAGAGAGTGTTCTCAGAGAATACCAGAGAAGTCACATATTAGTTATGCTCTCGTATATTTCCAACAGTGCCAAATGGTTAAGCACTGATTACCACCATTAAGTTGATTAGGAGCTGGAAAAACACTTCAGTGTGAAGTGGATGGATTTCAACAGACTGTGAATAAGACGACAACTAAACACACACCCACAGAAAATGAATAGCCTGGAGACATTACACCACAAATCAGGCCTTTAAGTATAAAATCTGGCTCAGTGTCAAAATTTGTAATTCATTGTGTAAAATTGTTCCTGTATAAGGAGTGTGTGTGTGTATGTGCGAGACAGAGAATGTCTAATTGTAAAAAGAGACTTTAGTATAAATAGTCAGAACTTCATTTTTTGTGATACTCTTCAGAGCCCTCAATAGCGAGAGAAAATAAAAATAGTATCTTGTTTTGTTTACTGAGGTTTATGCTCGGAATCAAATTTGGTACAGCAGATCGATACTAATGAGGTATTTAGGGTAGACGTGTGGTGTGTATGTGATACACAAGTGCAGGTCTTTAAGAGGGTCAGGATATGTTGTTTGCTGCAGCAAATCTGCAAGGACAGTTAATCTTTCTTTCCTGGGAAATGGATCTTTTGACTCGCAATCTGTCTGTCCTTATGACCTGTCTCTCTTACGCAAAGACACTAGGGACATTCTATTCAGCATTTCATATCCTCCACAGGTTATTAAGTAAATAGAAAACTGTGCTTGATTAAGCTGTCTAGAATGTTCTCCGTTTAAATCATTTCGTTCTTTTAGTAAGCATTAAATGCAAAACCACAGCAGTATTAAATATAGATACGGACACTTGGATCACAAAACGGATCTGTGACTGTATGTAAATTCCACAGATTTAAAAAGTTATCATGTTGTGTCCATAAGGGAGTGCTGTTTCACTGAAAAGGCACTGCTCATCCACTGAAATAGCATGTAACCAGAGAACTAAAGGCTAATATTTACCACAGAGGGATGTCAGTTAAAGTTTCCGGTCGTCCAGTTTCATCTAGAATCAAGGTGTAACAAAACAATCATCGGCTCACAGCAAACCAACAAGGAGACCTAATCCCATAATTTGACACAATTATGTATAAACAGAGGTGGAGATCTGAGACATTGCCTATCATCTACTAACAACAACATGCCTTTGTGGCCTCTTTACTCCAGGAGGTTGAAATCACAGATATGTTTTTCATTTTATTTATGTATATAACACGCAATCTCCTTTCTTGAGAAGATTTCTTGAGAATTCTGGATCCAGTATGCAGGTGACGACTCCTTTAAACACTATTCTACTCTCTCTCACAGACACACACACATACACATACCAGCCTCTGACCCAGGGGACTGCTGTGGACAGAACCACTTGGAGACTATCACACAGTCACTGAACCGCCGTTGCATCCGTCTGCTTGCGACAGCAAGGAATTAGTGTCTACAATGAACTCAGTAACTACACTGACCTAATAGTTCTTCATAAGCTCTTGGTTGCTGTTGTAGAAAGGACATTGTTTTACATTGACATTATTTACTCTCCAGTGTCACCCAAATGAGGATGAGGTTCTCTTTTGAGCCTCTCAAGGTTTCTTCCTCATATCTCTGAGGCTTGCTGATTAGGGATAAAATAGGAAACTTACTACTAAATAATTTTTATTTCTCTATGTTATTTCTCTATACTTATGTAAAGCTGCTTTGAGACAATGTCCATTGTTAAAAGTGCCATACAAATAAATTGAATTGAATTGAAAAAATACACACACACACATTCTGAAACCTTTTGGCTGTTTCATTGTTAAGCATAAGTATGAATTTTAGGTCCCAGTTTTCAGTGTTCCTTTAATTCCATCTGCATTTCTATTCTTACATGACTGTAAGAGCAAGGTCAACATTTCTTGCTGAATTCACTACGTAGAAAAATTCCAGCCAGAATCACAGCATTAGGGTGAGGATTGTTTTGGGAACAAGCCGGTCTGGAGAATGTACCCATAGAGCTGTGGATGAAAATGCCCAAAGGATTTGGATTCTCATGGTTAATTAAAAATTGTTGAGCTGTCATTGACAGATTAAAATTTAATTTGAACTGTTATGAAAGGAATGCCTAATGCCTGTTCCAACTGTTCAGCTGTGTTTCATAAGTAATCTACAAATCTACAATAAATCAAATAACTCCTTCTATGGAATAACATTGATTAACGCTATGCTAACAGCTGTTTTAAGCAACTTGAGACACATGGAATCAGGATCATGATTGGTCTTGTTATTTAGACCCCAAATGTGTTGTGTTTGTTTATTTATTTTTTAGGTCCATCTGGGTTTCCTCGGAATTCTCTGGTTTTCTCTTTCCTCCCCAAAAACATGCCAGTAGGGGGATTCGCTTCATTACATGGCCCATAGGTGTGAATGTGTGTTTGTGTGTGTGTCAGTGTCTGGCATCCCATCTGGTATTGTATTCCAGCCTCTCATCCAGTATAGCTGGAATAGACACCAGATCCACTAGGATAAAGAGCTTAATGAAGATAAATGAATGAGATTATGTACATATACATACTAAGAAACAAAGTGATATGGACTTGCTCATTTTAACAAATAGACCTCATTGTCTAGGGCTAAATAAGAACATTTATCCCAAGTGCAACACCAGGTGCACCCCTCTCTGGACTTTTTGTTCTCACAATTCCATTAGCCATTACTCAGAAAAGCTGAGAAATTCAATTTACTAGAATTGAATTTGGCGCTGACGTGGTAATGTTTTGAAATACGCAAGCAGTGGTGGCTCTAGCAGATTTCACTTGTCAGTCAGAAAAATACAGTGAGCTAAAGGCTCTGGTTTGAGAACAAGTAGACAGATTGGACCACAGAAATGGAAAGGCTTGTGACCGGATTGTTCTGGAGCTTTGCACGGTTTGTGCATACAAAATGACAATAAAGTGGTATGAAATTTTATGGAACAAAGCAAAGCCGTTTCAAAAAGTATTTAAGCTTTTGATTGTAGGCCTGATACCTGAAAAATGCTGGATAATAACAATATGTATTAGTATTTTGTGACATGCGTTATAATAGACTCCATGGCTTAGTGGTTAGCACGTTTGCCTCACACCTCCAGGGTTGGGGGTTCGATTCCCGCCTCCACCATGTCTGTGTGGAGTCTGCATGTTCTCCCTGTGCCTTGGGGGTTTTCTCCGGGTACTCCGGTTTCCTCCCCCGGTCCAAAAACATGCGTGATAGGTTGATTGGCATCTCTAAATTGTCTCAGTTCTTACTTTTTTATATTTTTAAATATTTTCACATATCTCTACTTATACTTTATTTTATTTTATTTTATTTTATAGTAACTAAATTGTAGATTTTATATTTTGTATTTATTCTTCCTATTGGCATTTTGCCCCCTTATTTCCTTTTTCCTTTTCAAGGTCACAAACAGTCATGTAAGCATTTCACTGCATATCGTACTGTGTATGGTTGTGTATGTGACGAATGAAAATTTGAATCAGGGCTGTTTCGGCAGCCAAAAGGGGACCAATACAATATTAGGCAGGTGGTCATAATGTTATGGCTGATCAGTGTAAATCCTGATAATATTTACCGTGAAGCAGTCAGAGGTATGTAGAGGCCACTGTGGAGAACATGTTGATGGCTGAGTAAAGATTTTGTAGTGTAAAGAATCCAGTCCTAACACTGAGCTAAGGTTTGGATGGTAGTTTGGAGAGCCATGCATCTATGAGGCTGAAGCTATGTTGAAAGGCCCAGCATTCACTCTCTGGCAGCCCTGGTATTTAAACTCACAGCTAATTAAAATAGTTGAGCTGCCACTGCCAGATTAACAAAGTAGAACTTCATTTTGACTGTTATGAAAGTAATGCCTGGTTATGAAAGTGTTTATAAATAACTGCCTTAAATGACTGATTGTGAGAAGATCACGTCAATGGCTTGTCGCTTAATACTTATCACAAGAGAAACTGACTTGTTTTGTCAATGAAAATATATGTAACTATAAATGGGTATTAAAAAAATTACATTCTTTAGTGAATCTAAACAAATATTGACGTTAAATATTGTATTGCTGTGCAATAAAACACTATGGGATGTGCTGTTACTAGAAAATAATCAACTTTGGGTTAGTACCAGGGGCACGGTGGCTTGGTGGTTAGCACATGTGCCTCACACCTTCAGGTTTGGGGGTTCAATTCCTGCCTCCACGATGTGTGTGTGTGGAGTTTGCATGTTCTACCCCCTGCCTTGGGGGTTTCCTCCCCCAGTCCAAAGACATGCAATGTAGGTTGATTGGCATCTCAAAATTGTCTGTAGATTGGGCCGTGCTATAGACTGGCATCCTGTCCAGGGTGTACCCTGCCTTGTGCCCATAGTCTCCTGGGATAGGCTCCAGGTTCCCTGTGACCCAGTAGTAGGATAAGCAGGTATAGAAAATGGATGGATGGGTTAGTAACAGAAACTCCATTTAGCATTGCCGCATCAAACAAGTCCTTTGTTGATTTTTTTCAGCATGTCCCCAAGGGTTTTATTCCTTACATAATAGTTAATACTGTGCCACTGGACAGCACGGAGTAAGTGCATGTGTGACTGTGTGTTTTTGTCTGTACACTCAGTAGCCTAGACTGAGATTTTCTTGTTCAGATCTAGACCTGAATGGGGTCTGTGTTCTTTGGGAGGTCACTCTTCAGTAATCAGGCCATGCTGTATTAATTGTAGAACTTGTGTAAATGTGTCAATGTGTGTCTGCATGTAAGCATACAGAGTGTGCTGTTTTCAGAGCACTTACTGTGGTTAAATGCATACATGTGCATACCCACACCTTCCTGTTTTCTGTCTTATGTGGGGGGCTTCTTGGAAGAAAAGAGGTGGGCTTGTACAAACCGCAGGTCTGTGTTCAGCACTTTGGCACTCTCATTCTCTATACTTTGCCAATCTCACACTATTACAAAGAATTTGGTAGTACACATGTATCATATCTAGACTCCTAACACAACAGTGTTTGTATACTTCTCTTCTTGTGACTTAATGCCTACCATGTACCTCTGTAAATGTGTGTGTGTGTGTGTGTGTTTGCTTAGTGCCCTATAATCCGGAGTGAATAATCCATTTTTGATCTTGCTGTATGAAGAGCTTAAATTTGCTCATGTCTGCCATTTCCCCCTATAAAGTAATAACACTATGAAGAATCACAGCAGCAATTGATCAGTCAGATAGACAGACAGTGGTTTTCAACCCCCTCTGATAATATGGTCAACATTTCTGCTTTATGCCTGTGTAGTGTGGAGTTGGTAGACAGCAAAATGTTTACAGCCTGTGACTAGACCCCATGCCATATCAGAGTACCATTTAATCCAATTGCTGTGTCTTAGTATACAAAAAATACAGACACAGCACTGTCCCTCCAGGGTTTATGCTCCAAGAGAGACACGCACCCATCTCCTGTGATAAAACTAATTTGTTTCCCTCTCCTTTTATTGTGTAAAAGCTTCCTTCGTAGAGGAGTTTAGCCAGTCGACCTTTACAGCTCTGAGATCTGAAAGTGGTTACAAACAGAGTAGTGAATGCTGCTCTCAATGCAGTGTGTATCTGTGATGGCTCAGGTTCACCACAGGACAAACCCATTTTGCTGAAGATTGTAATTAGAAGCCTAATTATCCATATCTCTCTCTCTCGTTCTTTCTCTCTCTCTCTCTCTCTCTCTCTCTCTCTCTCTCTCTCTCTCTCTCTCTCTCTCTCTCTCTCTCTCTCTCTCTCTCTCTCTCTCTCTGATGTCAGTCAGTCCCTACCCTGTACATGGAAAAGTCCCTGTAGGATTACAAATCATTAATGTACCACAATTTAGTACTATAAAAAGTCAACCACTGCTAATTGTGCTGAAAGGATGTTCATTATGAGCATCATAGTCACCACATAAAACAATATCAAACCTCTTTATCTCAAAGCTCCTTAGAAAAGGTTGTATCTCAGAATCTAAACTCATACTTGAATACGAATCACATAAAAGCTTTTTCATTGTTCGGATTTAAGGCTCAGCACTGGTTAAAGTAGTAAATGAATACTGAAAATGAGTACTGAATACTGGTTTTTGATCAGGGTTGTGTCTTGCTTGTGTTAACCGATTTCAGTAGAGCTTTTGAGACCATAGATAATAATATCCTTATAGACAGCTTAGAAAGTTCACATAAGTAACAGAATTGAAAAACGTTCCAAAAATCAGGTCAACATTAGCAGTGACCGCCATTTCGGCCCAAAAAAGCAGTTAAGCCTCATAGCTGAAGAAGGGAATTATTAGGAAGAAAATACACAGAGTACACTGTGCAATAATTATTTTTGTTTTCTGAGCAAAATACACTTGCCCAAACTCTATTCACTCTTAGTTATGCTGCACATCTGGCCAAGACTCAAAATTTTGTGTTAAAATCCAGCTGTCCATTGAGCATTAATCATCAGACATTTATTGACACACAGGATTCAATACGTTTCTGTTAGCTCTGTGTCAGGGGCTTTAAACTGAGATTTTCACACTGGCTTCACTGTCTGACAAAAAGAGTTTCTTCTTCTTCTTTCGGCTTTTCCCTTCAGGGGTCGCCACAGCGAATCATCTCTCTCCACCTATCCCTATCTTCTGCATCCTCAACACTTGCACCCACTAGCTTCATATCCTCATTAATTCCATCCATATACCTCCTCTTTGGCCTTCCTCTTTGCCTCCTGCCTGGCAGCTCCATGTCCAACATTCTCCTACCAATATACTCACTCTCCCTCCTCTGAACATGTCCAAACCATCTTAATCTGGCCTCCCTAACTTTGTCCCCCAAACGTCCAACATGAGCTGTCCCTCTGATGTACTCGTTCCTAATCCTGTCCAATCTTGTCACTCCCAAAGAGAACCTCAACATCTTCAGCTCTGCTACCTCTAGCTCTGACTCCTGTCTCTTCCTCAGTAACACTGTCTCTAAACCATACAGCATGGCCGGTCACACAGAACTCCTGACACCTTTCTTCACCCATTCCAACCTGCCTGCACTCGCTTCTTTACCTCTTACTCGCTTCTTTACCTCTTTCGTCTAACAAAAAGAGTTTGTAGTACAATAAAGCTGTGGGATATCGGATCATTAGGTTCACTAAAACCGAATTCCATGCAGAATAAGATATACACTTTGGAAAACATTCCTGTATATCTATATTTACATTCCTGAACGCTTCCTGTATATCCCTAAAACAGTCACCTGTGACCTGCCCACATGCTTTTCCCACATACCTGAGACCTTTTGTCCTTGCAGGAGTGTAGTGCTACACTGCATTTAAAGTCCAATGCCAAATAGAATCAAGCAACATTTTGAAAGGATTAATACATAAAATCGATCCGGGCAACATGTAAGAGTGGAAGGGCAAAGGATTTGTGCCTTTTTTGGTTGAGAGACATTGTGTATAAATTAGGCAGTGGGTTCATTTATCCCTCTTTTTTATCACTTAGCATTTACTCAGTGTTTACATATCTGGGAAAGGTGAGCTCTTACTCTCTTACTATTTACAAGATACGTACTGTGTGTGTGTGTGTGTGTGTGTGAGAGAGAGAGAGAGAAGATTTTCAGGTTCCCAGGAGATTCTTTCTGTTTGGTTTGCAACTGTCATCACTGTTTAGGTTTCAGGGACTGTAATATGAACATATTAGTAATATGATCATGTTTCGAATGCAAACAGCAGCTTCACTGATCTATAAAACACGAGGGATGTATTTACTAAATCTTTTGGTAGACACTACATTAACATCATATGTCATTTCCTAGGATTCCTAGGATTAAATAAGAATACATTCACCAAGCTTCACTGATGATAAGACTCTATAGGCTGTGAGACTTAAGAAGTATCCTTTCTGTATTTTACAAGACCATGTTGGTATTGCTCTGTCAGCATTAAACCTCAGCATCACCACAGTCATCAATGGATCCATAGCATCTGGCAATGTACCAACAACCTTCAAGAGAGCAAGGGCTATACACATCTTGAGGAAACCTGCTCTGGATCCTTCAGACATTAGCAACTACAGACTGGTATCAAGGCCAGACCTTTCTTTCTGAAATTCGTGAACACATTGCTTATAATCAACTGTCTGATCTCTATCTCTATCTCTCAGAACAACCTTCAAGATCCCAACCAGTCTGGCTTCAAAGCAGCACATTCCACAGAGACTGCCCTTTTGGCTGTCACTGAGAAACTACATGCTGCTAGATAAGCCAAGCTGTCATCTGTCCTCATCCTCCTCGACCTGTCTGCAGCATTTGACACAGTTAAACACAAGACTCTCTTGTCCACCCTCAGGAGTCTTGGAATACGTGGAACAGCATGGGAATGGTTTCCTTCCTACCTAGATGGTCGCTCATATCAGGAAACATGGAGGGCATCAACATCTGCTCCACGCAGACTCTCCACTGGTGTCCTACAAGGATCGGTACTTGGTCCTCTCCTTTTCTCCCTCTATACTCACTCTCTTGGCGAAGTTATATCCTCACATGGGTTCTCTTACCACTGCTTGGCCGACAACAACTTATCTTCTCCCACCCTCCCTCATATACCACGGCTTCTGCTCAGATCTCAGCGTGTCTGGCGGACATACCATCATGGATGACAGTTCATCAGCTGAAACTCAATCCCAGCAAAACTGAACTGCTGGTCATTCCAGGTGATTTATCCCCAGGCCAGGATCTTATCCCTGAACAACTCTATGATCTCCCCTTCGGCCACTGCTCGCAGCCTTGGGGTAACCATGGACAATAAACTATCCTTTTCCTCCCACGTTACTAATGTCACACACTCATGTCGGTTTCTTCTGTACAACATCAGAAGGATTTCGCCCATTTTTATCCACACAAGCTGCACAGGTGCTTGTTCAGTCTCTTGTCATATTGAGGCTGGACTACTGCAACTTTCTACTGGCAGGTCTACCTCTGAATGCAATTCCTCAGCAAATGATCCAAAATGCAGCTGCACAACTTGTTTTCGACCAGCCTAAGTTTTCACTCACCACCCCACTGCGGCGTTCACTCCACTGGCTTCCAGTAGCTGATTCAAAACACGTATCAGATTCAAAACACTGATCCTTGCCTACAAAGCCAAGAATGGACCAGCTCCCTCTTAACTCAAAGCTCTTGTTACTCCTCACACTGCCCCTCGCTCCCTCCGATCTACTAGCACTGCTCAGCTGGTTCCACCATCTCTCCGAGTAAGAGGTAGGTATACATCAAGACTCTTCTCTGTTCTGGCACCAAGGTGGTGGAATGAACGTCTGCTAGATGTCCAGACAGCTGAGACACTGGCCATCTTCATACGCCGGATGAAGACCTACCTCTTCCTGAAGCACTTAGCTCTTATTTTCCCTGTTTGTCTTATGTATTGTTGAGTGTTGTATAAAAAAAAAACTCCTCCCAACAGAGTTTTTAGGCTGATGGTATCTTAAGTCTGTGACTGATTGAACCAACGGTGATGTATTCATTAATAGAGACGTCAAAGCACTTTTGTACGTCACTCTGGATAAGGGCGTCTGCCAAATGGCAGAATTGTAAATGTAAACCTAAACGTAAAGCGCAAAATATGCTGACCTTAAACAGCAATGTTGTAATGCAAGCTATTTACTTGAGTGTACTTAAAAAGCTAATGAACTGGTTTTACATGGCAGAGAACATTCTGAAGATTGCATCATAATCACACACACCCTGTGTTTGTTGGAGTTTGTAGGGTGTGTATTTCATTTGTTTGGTATTTTCTGTAGCTCAGAGTTTTGCTCTCATCATTATTAACACATCAATTTTAACCATTATTTTCACTACAAAACTAAACATGTCGTTTCTGTACTTCAAAACAAACAAAACCTCTGAAAAGAAAGCCTTTCATTCTGTGGACAGACTTTTTAGTTCTCTATATAGTTGTATAGATGTTATTATTTTTGTTATATAGAGTTGTATAGACATTATTATTGTATAGATATTGTTTAGCTGTATAGATGTTATTATTCTCTAAATATTATTCTCATTTCATGTATTGCAAGCAAAAATCTATTTTAACAAATGGCTAAATAGTATCTATATTTATAAATATTTTCTGTCACACTGAAAAATCTGAACTAAACTGAAATTTCTGTCCAAGAAATTTGTACAGGAAGACATTGTCTTTACATTTTCAAGCTCAAGGTGTGTCATGTTTGTTTTGAAGTACAAAAAGCACATGTTTAGTTTTGTAGTGAAAATAATGAAAGGTTAAAATAGATGTGTTAATACTGATGAGAGAAAAACATAAATGTTCTCATTATGAAATCTTTATTTATTTATTTTTTTATTTTTTTTACAAACGTCAAGCTTGTAATTGAAGAAGACTTTATTTGTCATATATACATTATACAGTCAAATTCTTATCTTAACATATCGCAGCTTTAGGGGCAGTGGTAGTGGTTAAGGCTCTGGGTTGTTGACCAGAAGATCAGGGGTTCAAGCCCCAGCACCGCCAAGCTGCCACCGTTCGGCCCTTGAGCAAGGCCCCTAACCCACCCTGCTCCAGGGGTTCTGTATCATAGCTGACCCTGCACTCTGACCCCAATCCCCAAGGATGGGATATGCGAAGAAAAGAATTTCACTGTGCAGTAATGTATATGTGACAAATAAAGGCAACTTAACTTAGTGTTAGTCATGATACAGTGTCCCTGGAGCAGAGAGGGTTGCGGGCCTTGCTCAAGGGCTTGGTGATAATTTGGTTTGAGCCACCAACCATCTGGTCAGTAACCTAAAGCCTTAATGTTGAGGTTCACTGCCTGAAAAGTTTCCTCACCCAACATGAGGCTCATGACTCTGAGATTAAGTGTCTCCTGCTCTATTGACTTTTCTTTATGTCTTATTGACCTACAGTGTTTTTCTCTTATTTTAAGCATTTATTTCTAGAAAGGCATACATTATATCTGCTAATAGAATGACAATGTGTAAAATACTTGAAGGTCTATGCCTCATAATGTTAAACTTTCATGTTTTAAAAATTCATCTATTTTCAACATATCATTATTTTTGTATTTTTCTCCAAATGAACTTTGTGTTCCTGTGGTAATATAAAATGTTAATTATGTAACCATTTTGTCACAATTACTCTTTTTTTTAATACCCATTACATTTTTTTTTTTATTATTTTAAGGGTGGGGTAAGTACCAGGTTGGCCGACAAGTTACAGGAAACAGTTAGAGTTCAGTATCATTTCTACTAACTTACATGTGAAAAAAAAAGCAGAACCAAACACACAGACAGCTCGTGAATCATGAGCATGTTTCAACACTATGGACTTTTGTATCACATAATCTGTGCTAAATTCTGTCTTTCCATTTATAAAACATCTCATAACAAAAAATTTCAAGAATTATATGCATTTAAAAAAAAAAAAAATAAAAAATATATATATATATATATATATATATATATATATATATATATATATATATATATATTTTTTAAATATATATTTATAAATATGTTCCTGTGAATTAGCTATTACTGTAGAAACAATAACGTATTAGAACGAGTGTATTTATTTTAACCTCCTGTCTATTTTAAACTCAAACTGGAATTGAGAAATCATGTGCGGTGGTTTGGATGAGTAAACAGGAGAAACTTGGAGACTTTTTGTTACACACATATATGCCTCTCTCAAACAGAAGCAGAAGTGATCACGGGATGTGGTAAAATATGGCGGATGTGATGAAGCTGTAGGGAATTACAGCATCTGCTGTACAAATAGGTTTCACTCATGGCCTTTACGTTTTAGATTAAGCAAGCAAACGTCCAAACCTGAAATGAAGTTCAGTACAGTGTGTATGTTTTTGTTGGTGTTGTTGTTGTTGTTAAACATAAAAAAATGTCGCAGGACAATAAATTAGCAGGAGATTATAATCGTCACGAGAAGGCTTTCATTCAGCTCTCCGCATGCTGTCAGATAATGTTACACTGAAAATTCTTAAGGTCCCTGGTTTGATCCTGGGTCTTGGAAGCAATGAGCATGTTTTGATCGTTCCCATCTGTGATCAATAAAACATATCCGTCTTTTTATGTGATGTACTACAAAATGAGCACAGGTGCGCTGTTTTATCAGTGACGCATGCACCTGGTAATCTGTAACTATGACCGTTACATTGATGTGCGAAATAAAATTATTTTATTCTCATAACACTTCAGTAATACCAAGCAACCACCGTGAGGACCGTGTCCCAAATTGTATGCTACCATATTAAATAGAATGTCACTGCATTTTGAAAATGATTTGCTTGGTTTCAATATCATCATTATAATAATGTGCTTTACATTAACGTTTTCTACCAGAGTTTTTACATGTGGTAGCTTTAAGGATGTGAAAATGAGACTCAGTTAGAGCTACTGAGCAAAAAGTGTAAGAATTAAGGCCATGGCCATACAAGTGGAAAGCCACATGTACAGAACATGTGTGTGTGGGTGTAAAAGAGACAGAAATTCCCCTGACATCTAGACTCAAGGTCTAATAACACACATTTTAGAGATACATTTGATACTGTTCCACCGCAATACAGTGGATACAGAGCAGCACTTTCTAACAGACTGTGACAAATTCTAACGCGAATATTTTTTAAATTGAAATCAAACACCAGCAATTCTCCCTTCTTCTCAACAGAGACAAAATACTTGAGATCTTACAATAGTCATTATTTTACACTGTCCCTAATTTATTCACACTGTCCCTAATTTATTCACACTGTCTCTGATTAATCACACTGTCCCTAATTTATTCACACTGTCCCTAATTTATTCACACTGTCCCTAATTTATTCACACTGTCTCTGATTAATCACACTGTCCCTAATTTATTCACACTGTCTCTGATTAATCACACTGTCCCTAATTTATTCACACTGTCCCTAATTTATTCACACTGTCTCTGATTAATCACACTGTCCCTAATTTATTCACACTGTCCCTAATTTATTCACACTGTCCCTAATATTATTCACACTGTCCCTAATTAATTCACACTGTCCCTAATTTATTCACACTGTCTCTGATTAATCACACTGTCCCTAATTTATTCACACTGTCCCTAATTTATTCACGCTGTCCCTAATTTATGCACACTGTCCCTAATTTATTCACACTGTTCCTGATTAATCACACTGTCCCTAATTTATTCACACTGTCTCTGATTAATCACACTGTCCCTAATTTATTCACACTGTCCCTAATTTATTCACGCTGTCCCTAATTTATGCACACTGTCCCTAATTTATTCACACTGTCTCTGATTAATCACACTGTCCCTAATTTATTCACACTGTCCCTAATTTATTTACACTGTCCCTAATTTATGCACACTGTCCCTAATTTATGCACACTGTCCCTAATTTATTCACACTGTCTCTGATTAATCACACTGTTCCTAATTTATTCACACTGTCCCTAATTTATTCACACTGTCTCTGATTAATCACACTGTCCCTAATTTATTCACACTGTCTCTGATTAATCACACTGTCCCTAATTTATTCACACTGTCCCTAATTTATTCACACTGTCTCTGATTAATCACACTGTCCCTAATTTATTCACACTGTCTCTGATTAATCACACTGTCCCTAATTTATTCACACTGTCCCTAATTTATTCACACTGTCTCTGATTAATCACACTGTCCCTAATTTATTCACACTGTCCCTAATTTATGCACACTGTCCCTAATTTATTCACACTGTCCCTAATTTATTCACACTGTCCCTAATTAATTCACACTGTCCCTAATTTATTCACACTGTCTCTGATTAATCACACTGTCCCTAATTTATTCACACTGTCCCTAATTTATTCACGCTGTCCCTAATTTATGCACACTGTCCCTAATTTATTCACACTGTCTCTGATTAATCACACTGTCCCTAATTTATTCACACTGTCCCTAATTTATTTACACTGTCCCTAATTTATGCACACTGTCCCTAATTTATTCACACTGTCCCTGTGTCACGTCACCTCCCAGATATGGTAACGAGAGGGAGCCCTCGCCCGAGTTTTGATCCACTTCGTGTTTCCGCACGGACTATAAAAGCGGAACACTCAGTTCTACGCGAAGTATTGTCACCTGTTGACCTACCTGGATTACTTTGTGGATTTGACTTGGATTGACTTGGGCTCAGATACTGCTGCTAACTACGCCATCAAGTTCCGAACCCTGGCTGCCCAATCCGGCTGGAATGATTTGCACTGTGGGCTGTGTTTCGGGAGGGACTGAACCCCGTTCTTCAGGCTGAAATGGCGTGCCAGGAGGAATCCGCCATCCGCCTAGAAAATCTCCACCGACAACATCAAGCGAGCGGCCATCTCTCTCTCCCTACATGTGATCTAGCGGTACCCTCGAGCCCCAGAGAGGAGTACCCTGAACCCATGCAGCTCGGGAGCTCACGTGTGTCTGAACAAGAACGCCAGCACCGGGCACACATGCGGCTGTGCTTTTACTGCGGGGGATGCGGACATCTGATTCACCGATGCTCTGACCATCCATCCTCGTCTCCGGTGGGAGGGAGTTTGCTCCTCTTTAGCTTTTCATTGCCTGTGTCCTTGTGCTATGATAATCAGAGTTTCTCTGTGTCAGCCCTGATAGATGGCCGTTAATCTGATCAGTGAGACCCTGGTAAAGGAGCTTCACATCGCCACCCTCCTGTGTACGCCACCTTTAAAGATAGCGACCATAGACAGTCAACCCGTTTAGAGAGGGCTATCTCACTCATCAAACAGAGCTACTGGAGTTACGAGTGGGGTTATTTCATAGTGAAACATTGGCATTTTACATCACTTCTTCACCTGCTAATCCCATCATATTTGGCTTCCCTTGGCTATGTCAACATGACCCTCAACTTTCATGGACTCGTAAGGAACTACTCCGGTGGTCCCCCCAGTGCATGAGCAGGTGTTTCCGCAACCATATATTTCTCACCCATGCCTAACCACATCGGTGGAAAGCCTGGATGCTAATACTCATGGTGGTACTCCTCCAGCTCAAGTTCCTTGGTACTACAGGGACCTGTGTGAGGTGTGTAGTAAGGAAAAAGCCGCCAGCCTCCCGGAACACCGGCCCTGGGATTGCACGATTGATCTGTTCCCTAACACCATGCCACCCAACAGCCGAGTCTACCCTCTCTCCCTGCCAGAGAATAACGCTATGGATGAATATATCGAAGAGGCCCTCGCCATGGGCCACAATCGACCATCGACGTCCCCGGTGGAGGCGGGGTTTTTCTTCGTAGGGAAAAAGGATATGGTCTCTGTCCCTGCATTGACTACAGAGGACTCAACGCAATCACTGTCCGTTACCCTTACCCACTCCCGCTGGTGCCAGCAGCTTTAGAGCAGCTACGGGGGGCCAAGTTCTTCACCAAATTGGATTTATGCAACACCTATAATTTAATCAGAATTCGTGAGGGAGATGAGTGGAAGACTGCCTTTCATACCACTCGTGGTCACTGAGTATTTAGTCATGCCCTTTGGTCTCACCAGTGCGCCAGCAGTGTTTCAATCTCTCATCAACGAGGTGTTTCGGGACATTCTTAACAAGTATGTCATCACACATATCAACGACATTCTGGTTTATTCCACATCATTCGATTAACATGTACGCCATGTCCGGACCGTGCTCACCCGCCTGCTACGTAATCACCTGTATGTGGAAGTGGAGAAGTGCCAGTTTCATCGTACCGATATAACGTTTCTTGGATATGTAATCTCGCAGCAGGGGGTCGAGATGAATCAATCCAAGGTTCATGCTGTCACCGAATGGCCAGAACCCACCACCACGAGGGAGCTGCAGCACTTCCTGGGCTTCCCCAACTTCTAACGGCAATTCATCAGGAACTACAGCTTCTCTAAGGACAGCACTGTCCCTAATTTATTCACACTGTCCCTGACACACTGTCTCTGATTATTCACACTGTCCCTGATTTATTTTACACTCTCCATGATTTACACTTAATCCAAAAATAGACATTGTTCTGCAACATTTTCTTTTGCTTCTTTCCACTTTCTCTTGCTGCCAAGCCCTTTTTTTTTAATGAGCCTAATTAACATGAGAGAATATACGAATATTAAAAATAGAATAAAAAATATTTTATGGTCCATTATTTGTTCTGCTCTCTGACCTTCTCAGATTTTCCTGTAGACTGTACTGTGGATAAGGAATGTGTGTATATCAGCACTTCTCCCAGACTCATGATCATGATTTCAGAATTTGACAGAAAAACAAACGAATCTGGTGAAAAACAGTCTTTAAAAACAGTGTCACATGTTTGGTAGAGAGTGGGAATTATTGGACTATTTGGAGTAATGCTTCTTCATTAGTTTGTAGCTCACGGATACAAGCCAGTATAAATTTAATTCTGAAAATATTTTACTATAAATATAAAAAAACAAGGACACATACAGATCATACAAGAATAATTTGAAGAGGGAAAAGAGAGCAGTTTCTTTTATTGGGGTTTAGGTTCTCCCAGTAGCTCTGAGGATTTGGCGTGTACATGTCCCCACAGAGCCGTTGCTGGGTGCAGGTGTAGTGTTTCACCACAATGCCGCCTATTCAGCACTGTTTGTGTCACCTGATGAACCTGGTAGAGGGCGAGGCCTGACAAGGTACTGAATGAGGAGATGTAGAAAAAATAAGGAAGCAATTATTTGTAATTCACAATCTAGTTACATGAATGAAAACACAGCTAGTTTCATATACAACATTTGAATCCATAATTCCTGTTTCGGAGAGTACGCAGGCTGAAACACACACACACACACACACACACACACACACAATCTATGAAACCTTTCTGATTCTTGTATGGTTTGTGTTTTAAATGAGCATGTAGTCATATTAGCTATATATAATATAAGCTAGGTCACTGCATGGGACAAATGGGAACACTGTTAAAGATCAGGAATTTTAGTTAACTCCCACAGTCCTCTTGATTACCTCACACCATAAACACACACAGTACTAATTCACTAAAAATGATCTTTCAAGCCTCTGTGTCTTGTTGATTTGTATGTAACCATAGAAACAAAACAGGGGTAATTATTGGAGGGGGGGTAGACTCACAGAAACATGACACAAGCTGGTGCACCTGATATACTCATTCCAGCATTACACACTGCACCATGTCATAATATCTGCTCAGTGGTGGTCCCTTTGCAGTGATAGACAGGGATGGGGACTAAGAAACTGTGAACATCAGCAGATGCGCTGCAGTCAGTAACTGTACACCTGTCTATATGGTTGAACCTGAGAACGTGGCAGCTCAGTGTATATACTGCCAATCAAATGCATTTGAGCATGAAGGTTTTTTTTTTTTATGTTTAAATGTTTTAGTGATCCGATAACCAGGACCAATACTCAAACCTCCAATAGTCCATCAGTGGACTGGACATCAGAGAAAAATAGAATGAATTCGATCCTGAAACAAATAGAAAAGATTTGGAATTTGATTTGGAAATATTTCTATTTGAAACTGGAACTGTTTAGTATTGATTGTTCCATAAATATCTAAATCTTTGTATTTAAGGACAGATCACCATTTGTAAATTAAAATGCACAATTTAAGTAAAAGGTCTCTTTATCTTTGACATTTTGAAGTAATGTCCATGTTACTAGAATAAATAAAGTGTCTAACTGTACGTCTTTCTGTTTAATGAGTTTAAATGAAATGTGATATTATTTACCTATTCACTTTTACTGAAATTTCATATTCATATTTCACTGAAATGAAAATTCTGTTTTTACTTTAAATGCATTGATCCAAATGTAAAACAAATTTGCTGAAGTTTATCTGCTACAAGTGTCTAATTACACTGTTTCAGAGCAACATTTTCTAGATTTTATTTAAAGTAAAATAAGGTCAAAACCTTTCTCACTTCCTATTTTAGTGTAAACCCACTGAGCCCATTTCATTTTTTCAGTTTTCACCAAAAATGTTAATACAGAATATACATGGGTTGTCAACAGCTATTTACTGGCAGTATTTATGGAAAAGATTTATACAGCTAGTGATTGCTGGTTTCTCTCTGTCCCTGCCATTTCTCACCACTCCTTACAGACTCTAATTTCCTCCCATTTGGTCCTGCTGGGAATTGCTGAGGGAAATGAGTAGATGCTACAACTCCAGCTCTGTCTGCACACACAGCACTGAGCTCTGAAACTCTTCCTTATGTCCTGCCTATGCAGTGGTGAGTTAAACTGGATCCATAACCCTGACCTACTCAGTGATCTTAATAAAATGAGAAGGTCTGATGAAACGGTGTCTGTGCAGTAGCATCGCTCAGTATAGAGAAACTAAGAAAGCATCCTCACTCAGAAAGCATAAAATGGCTGCTGTTGCTCTAGAGTTGTACGATGTGTATTTAATAATAGAATAAAACAAGCTATTTGATTGACCTAAAGATATTTAAAGATTAATTCACTCATCTTTATTCTGGTTGATGCTGTAGTAGATCTGGGGAACATTTGAATATGAGGCACGAATACACCCTTTTAGAGGGTAAGAGGAGAGTTAGTACTTCAACACACATGCACACACTGTATAATACTTCACTGGGATAGTATAGTATAGTATAGTATACTTTAAAGTATATCGCTATAGTATTGTACAGTATAGCACAATATAAAGATATTGTATGTTGTAGTATAAAGCTATAGCATAATACACTATAGTGCATTATAATAGTATAGTATGGTATAGTATAAAGCTATAGTACAGTGTAGAACAGTTTATCGCTATAGTTAAAGATATAGTATAATACACTATAGTACAGCATAATATAGTATAGTTTAGCACTATAATATAGTACAGTATAAATGTATAGTATACTGCTATAGTATATTACAGTATAATACACTATATTATTATATAGTAAATTATAGTACAGAACAGTATAGTATATTATAATATAGTATAGTATAATATAGTATAGTACATTACAGTATAATACACCATAGTACAGCATAGTATAGTAAAGTATAATATAGTGTAGTACAGAACAGTATAGTATAGTATAGTACAGAACAGAATAATACACCATAGTACAGCATAGTATAGTATAATATAGTATAGTACATTACAGTATAATACAGTATAGTACAGAACAGTATAATATATTATAGTATAGTATAGTATAATATAGTATAGTACATTACAGTATAGTATAGTACAGAACAGTATAGTATAATATAGTATAGTATATTATAGTACAGAACAGTATAGTATAGTACAGTATAGTATAGTACAGAACAGTATAGTATATTACATTACAGTATAATACACCATAGTACAGCATAGTATAGTATAGTATAATATAGTATAGTACAGTATAATATAGTATAGTACAGTATAGTATAGTACAGAACAGTATAGTATAATATAGTATAGTACAGTATAGTATAGTACAGAACAGTATAGTATATTATAGTATAGTATAATATAGTATAGTATAGTTTTAGTATAGTACAGTATAGTATAGTATAATATAGTATAGTACAGTATAGTATAGTACAGAACAGTATAGTATAATATAGTATAGTACAGTATAGTATAGTACAGAACAGTATAGTATAGTATAATATAGTATAGTACAGTATAGTATAGTACAGAACAGTATAGTATAGTATAATATAGTATAGTACAGAACAGTATAGTATATTATAGTATAGTACAGTATAGTATAGTACAGTATAGTATAGTACAGAACAGTATAGTATAATATAGTATAGTACAGTATAGTATAGTACAGAACAGTATAGTATAGTATAATATAGTATAGTACAGTATAGTATAGTACAGAACAGTATAGTATAGTATAATATAGTATAGTATAATATAGTATAGTACAGAACAGTATAGTATAGTATAATATAGTATAGTACAGTATAGTATAGTACAGAACAGTATAGTATATTATAATATAGTATAGTATATTATAGTATAGTACAGAACAGTATAGTATAATATAGTATAGTACAGTATAGTATAGTACAGAACAGTATAGTATATTATAGTATAGTACAGTATAGTATAGTACAGTATAGTATAGTACAGAACAGTATAGTATAATATAGTATAGTACAGTATAGTATAGTACAGAACAGTATAGTATAATATAGTATAGTATATTATAGTATAGTACAGTATAGTATAGTACAGAACAGTATAGTATAGTATAGTACAGTATAGTATAGTATAGTACAGAACAGTATAGTATAATATAGTATAGTACAGTATAGTATAGTACAGAACAGTATAGTATAGTATAATATAGTATAGTACAGTATAGTATAGTACAGAACAGTATAGTATATTATAATATAGTATAGTACAGTATAGTATAGTACAGAACAGTATAGTATAGTATAGTACAGTATAGTATAGTATAGTACAGAACAGTATAGTATATTGTAGTATAATATGGTATAGTATAGTATAATATAGTGTAGTATAGTACATCTTTAACAAAAGAAAATAATAAAATGTGTTATTTTTACATTTATTACATTTCAGTCTTTCTGCTCTTCTCTAAATAATTACCCCCTTTTGTTTCTATGGCTACACACCACATTAAATATTGTATAACTGTATTGAAAGGCTCTCACACAAACTCACAAGTCAACAGGACACAGAGGCTCAATGTTTACTCTGCACCAGGGATAGGAGATGGACAAACACTCAGCACAAATGATTTTGCAGGCCAGTTTCATACAAATACAGGAACCAGAATTTTCTGCCACAAAACACTGTCTTGGTCTGGTTTCTGTAACATGGAGACACTAGGATGTAATTATGTGTTATTGTGTAGGCACACTTAAAAACTGTGGTCTGAATGACATGTCGATGTGCTCGTGATCACAGGTAAAACCATAATCATATTTATAGTACACTGCTACAGGAAAACAACATGAAGAACCATTTAAAAGAACATAGAGAAGCATTTAGATAAACCAGACTTCCCAGTGCACTGGATAATAAGATCTAAAAGAACAGATGAGAGGAGCGGATATGCTAACAGGGGTGTGGTGGGGAGACAGGAAAGCAGGAAGTACACAATCAAAAATATCTTGATTTTCTTTTAAATACAGGCTACAGGCTAGATATCTCGTATTAAAAATTCAAAACATCTCATTTCTGCTGCTGCATAAGAAAAGTGGCCTATGAACTGAATTAAGTTTTTTTTTTAGCTAACATTTTTTTTTCACCAGGATCTCCCTCTTTGCTAACATTTAGCTTTCACTTTACATAGACAGTGAGGTGATATTTACATAGACAGTGAGGTGAACAGATCTAATTTCTGCTTCTGCATAGAAAAAGTGATCTATGAACTGAATCACTGGTTGTTTTTTTACCTACCATAACAGTTATTTTATACCAGGATATCCCTCTCTGCTAACATTTAGCTTTCACTTTACATAGACAGTGAGATGATACACCAAGATGCCTGGAATATAAAGCCGTTTTCATCCATTCATCCTACAAGGGTGAGGAAAATAATTCTGACATACTTATATCATATAACTACTGAAGAAAGATCATACAGTTTGTTTAGAATCTCCACTGAACTTCCCACAATGTAAAACGACTGCTGCTGTAACGTAGTGATTCGCACCAGTGCAAAAATAGGTATAGAATGTAAACAGGATGTATAAATAGACACATACTGGATGTTTCACTGGGACGGTTTTGTTTCTGTTGGCAGAAACACCCTGCCAGTGTTTATAACTGTTTATATTCAGTAGCTTTGGCATTAACCATAGACTGTCTGATATTCACTGTGCTTTATGTAAAAACACTGAGGGTTGGGGATAGATATGAAGGAGTGGTCTTTTTATTCTGGGTTCCACAAACAGAGTTTTGACGAACAAGGAGTCAGTGGGTGCAGATTTATTATATTATTGATAAAGGATACAAACAAATAGCAAAATTGTGAAAAAAAAAAAGGATTAAAACCCTGAATCAGAGACACAAGGCAGAACATGCAAGCTATATGTACACAGGCTAGACTACAGCAAAAAGTAGCCCACAGCCCACGACCACAACAAAAGCTTCATATTGAGCGATAAGGAGTGCTATAATCAAGCAATCGTGATTAGGACATGTAATGTACTGGGGCTGATGGGAAATATTTGATTTGATGATACAGCATCCCTTTGGGAGCCCTCATGACACAAAGCAGTATACAGTACAGTACACAGATCATCAGGAGACAAGAATCTCATAGAGATAGAAAGAGAACAAAGTATGTTTAAAAGCTATGATAGTGATTTATTCCACATTTCCATGTACTGCATTTAGCACACACCTTTAATCCAGTGGGAATTACAGAAGTGCTTTGTATTTGCTATCCAAAACTTGAGCCCGAGACACAGAACAAGGACACGCATTTGATTTACAAAAAAAGCAAATGACATTCCTCAAAAATGTTTTAATATTTTATATTTTTTATATCATTTTTTAATTATTTATGGTATTCATTATTAATTAATTTGTACTGCCTTAGCTTTTTTTTCCATACTGAAATCATCTTTTAATTCATGCTCTAACAGACTGATCTACATTTCATATGGTTTTGTTTCTTTATGTTTCTTAAAAAAAGATGAAAACCTTTTGTCCTTAATAAAACATTAAGTATTTTCTTATCATTTGAAGGCTGGAGGTTGAATCACAGTTCAATTTCAACAGTTCTATGCAATGAACTATGTAACTGAACCAAGAAAACTGAATCCTGTAACAAAGAGGTATTGAATCTCTAATGATTATCCCCAAAGCCCAGCAGTACCGAAGTGAGAGTTGTAATTATTGGGGTATGAGCCGACAAAATAAGTAGCAATGAATATATTAATACTAATGAATATGGAATTGAAGAAGGCGATAAGGAAACATGTAAGCAGTTGATCCTCAAGTATAATTCTTCACATTTTCTCAAGCTAAACATCACATATGTTAATGTGTCAAATGAGCCATGAAGCACAGAATCATCTTTTGAGACTTGAGATCAATCTAACAGAGGGTCAATCACAGAATTAAAAACTTGAAGGCATTCATCCAGACTTAAAAATAATTACACAAGTTCATGGACTAATACAGGTTGCATTTATTGGATGCATAGATCGACCACATAGGTGATAGTGTCACCTGATAGAGTGATAATCCTGAAGGATTATTATTATTATTATTATTATTATTATTATTATTATTATTATTACCCTGATAGAGTGATAATCCTGAAGGAAATCCCCAAAGCAATGCAAAGTCCAGGGATTTGAACACTTGACCACTGAAGTGCAACACAAATGTGCTTACCACTAAACCACTGGGAAACATCAGGAACTTTATAATTTAATAAGCAGGAGGACGATCAAATGACTCTGCTCTGACCCCAACTTCCTAACAAGCTTGGATATGTGAAGAAAAGCATTTCACTCTACTGTAATGTATGTGTGATGAATAAAGGCTTATTTTTCTTCTACTTCTACTAATCACAGCGCCACTAGCCAATCATGGAAGTCTGTGAGCTCTTGTAGGAGGAAGAGGGCAGAAAGCTCTCTGATGCCCCATGAACAACTGTTTGAAATGAGGCTGCAGATGAAACGTTGGCTTAATGTGTCTCGGAGGGAGCACGTTAGTCTACATCTAGGTGAGCTAGCTGGCTGGCTGGTGGGATTTAGCATAATTGGGGAGAAAATGGATGAAATTATAAAAAATATACTCTGTGCAGCCAAAAGGTTTGTAGACACCTGACCATCACACCCATGTGTGCTTTTTGAACATCACATTCCAGATTTTGCTTTTATAATAAACTTCACAGGCTTTCGGCTACATTTTGGAGGAAGTCTGGGGTGTCAGTGTTCCAGTTTCTTTCATCCCAAAGGTGTTCAGTGGGGTTGAGTCAGAGTCAGGGCTCTGTGCAGGACACTCGAGTTCTTCCACTTCAACCTGAACACACTTATGGGTGTAACGGTCAGGTGTCCACAAACCATTTACCATGTAGTGAATATACTGTATAATCTTCTTCTTCTTTCGGCTTTTCCCTTCAGGGGTCGCCACAGCAAATCATCTCTCTCCACCTATCCCTATCTTCTGCATCCTCAACACTTGCACCCACTAGCTTCATATCCTCATTAATTCCATCCATATACCTCCTCTTTGGCCTTCCTCTTTGCCTCCTGCCTGGCAGCTCCATGTCCAACATTCTCCTACCAATATACTCACTGTCCCTCCTCTGAACATGTCCAAACCATCTTAATCTGGCCTCCCTAACTTTGTCCCCCAAACGTCCAACATGAGCCGTCCCTCTGATTTACTCATTCCTAATCCTGTCCAATCTTGTCACTCCCAAAGAGAACCTCAACATCTTCAGCTCTGCTACCTCTAGCTCTGACTCCTGTCTCTTCCTCAGTGACACTGTCTCTAAACCATACAGCATGGCCGGTCTCACCACTGTCCTGTACACCTTCCCCTTGATTCTCGCTGATATTTTCTGATCACACAGAACTCCCGACACCTTTCTCCACCCATTCCAACCTGCCTGCACTCGCTTCTTTACCTCTTTCCCACACTCTCCATTACTCTGGACTGTTGACCCCAAGTACTTAAACTCCTGTACCTTCTTCATCTCTTCACCCTGTAACCTTACTGTTCCACTTCCTTCCCTTTCATTCACACACATGTACTCAGTCTTACTACGACTGACTTTCATTCCTCTTCTCTCCAGCGCAAACCTCCACCTCTCCAGGTTTTCCTCCACCTGCTCCCTGCTCTCACTACAGATCACAATGTCATCTGCAAACATCATTGTCCAAGGAGACTCCTGTCTGACTTCCTCTGACAACTGGTGCATCACCATAGCAAACAGGAAGGGGCTCAGAGCCGATCCCTGATGCAGTCCCACCTCCACTTTGAACTCCTCTGCCTGACCTACAGCACACCTCACCACTGTCCTGCTCCTCTCATACATGTCCTGCACCACTCTGACATACTTCTCTGCTACTCCTGACTTCCTCATACAGTACCACAGCTCTTCTCTTGGCACCCTGTCATACGCTTTCTCCAAGTCTATATATACTGTATAATAATAAGTTATTATTATTTTTACTATGTTATTAGTAAGACACAAAACTAAATAATATAAAAGATGTACACTTCTCTTCAACATTACGTGTACATTGACATGTTCCTCATTGCAGATTGTATTATAGCCACTGATTGACCTTGCTAATGTCCTTCCTCTGGCTTCCGCATGGCAAAATGACATGGATGCATTACAGTTATTATCCTGTTGGACTTATCTCTATGGCCTTATGTTCTTGTCCTCCTCACATTGAACCTGTATATTATTTGGACCAATATTCCTTTTTATTAAACGTTATGTATTAAAGGTCATTTTCAGAATAACAATGACAGATCAGAATTTTAGTTTAGCTTTTTTTTTAAAAATCGATCTGACCTTTATATTCCTATAAAATTAAAACATGAAGTTATTAGTTGTGCTGTTGTAGGTTTTTTTTTTGTTCTAAACACTGTGACAAACATTTTCTGATTACAGCACTGCTCTTGGCTGGATATTTTGGGTCATTGATGAGTGTAACAGAGGCAGCTGATAAACAGAAGAGCATTAGATTGGCTACAGTCTGTAACTGGATCCCTTCAAAGTGACCTACATGGAAGCTGATAAAGTGTAAATACAAAGAGATACACAGAGTGTGCTTTAAATACTGTATATATTAGGACAAAATGAAGAGACGTTATGTGATACCGTTCCATTCTTCTCTTGTAAAGGAGTTTGCAGGACAGAAATTATGTCTAAATGAAAGAACAAATGTTTTCCTGGTTCACGTCCAGGATTATACTTTTACACTAAATGAAAAACTATAAATTATATATTGGTTTTAATGAATATAAACAATAAAATTAATCTTTCTGACATATTTTAGAATTGTATGTTTTTTTTTATGTATTTAAGTCCCAAATGTATAAAAACTCTGAACTGTAATTTTTTGCATCATACTGTACATATACTGTATATAATATATGAACTATACATTTCTGTTTCAAGTAGAAATTTCTCAAAAAGTAAACAAAAATCTAAAAAAAAAAAATTAATTCCCTTTGTGTGTAAATTTTAGAATCAAATAAAATTGTACAGTATAACAGTATAATGGATTCATTCAAATTGTCAACCTTCAGGATGTTTTAGTTGAAGGAAATATTGAATTTTTTAAAGCTGAAAAATATCTTTTGATTAAAAAAAAAAAAAAAAAAGAAAGAAAAGAAGTTTGTTAGGATACAGGGATATTAAGGAGATGTGATACTACCTATCATTAAGAGGACAATTGGTCTTTTTTTGGTCACACACACACACACACACACACACACACACACACACACACACACACACACACATACAGTAGTCTTTTGTCTCAGTATTAAATCTGACAGACCTCCAGAATCTCCGTTGACCTCTAAAGTTACTTTCAATGTTTAAACCCTTTGTTAATGATCAAAGCTGTTTGCTGAAAATGTATGTGAGTAATGCTGTATACTTTTTAGTCATTGTTGCCAGTTGCTTGTTGTTGCACAATAAAGAAACAGGTAACATATTAACTTCTTTTATTTCAGTGACTGAAGATCTCACAGAGAAGACAGAAAGCTGCAGATGAAATACTGCGGCTTACCCACACGGACCGACAAGAAGGTGCGTTAACAAGATAGTGTTCTGACACAGTAAGAAAAAGGTATGTACTTTTATTAAACCATATTAAACCAAGGTTTAAGGGTTTGCTGAAGAGCCTCACAGTGTGTCTCAGGCACTAGTGCAGTACTGAAGCCAAATTATTCAATTTGCAATTAAATTGAGGTTGGTCTGCTTGTTAATAAAACCACATAAGATGATATTTTATTATCCAAATATATGCATATGGAAATACAGAAATATTGTAGCTTTAGTAAGAGTACAGGGGAGTCACATATGTATATTAGTAAATAAATATGACATGTAATATATATGTATATGTGTATGAAAATGTAATAAATACCTGTTTAAAAAAAGGTAAAAAATAAAAACAAATAACTTATTTTCCTATAGCAACAAACCCCAAAGAGTTTTTTTATTTTTCTAAATGCAAAATGCAAAAGTACAATTTTTATTTATTAAAAAAAATAACTAATTAAAAATAATGTATTTATTTATTTATTTATTTATTTATTTATTTATTTATTTATTTATTTATTTATTTTATGTATGTATGTATGTATGTATGTTTGTATGTATGTATGTATGTATGTATGTATGTATGTATGTATTTATTTTTTTTTTTTTTTTTTTGTCTGTTTTTTGTTTGTTTGTTCATACATTTTATATATTTTTACATTTTACAAAATTTTATTGAATTATACTTACATTTAATGTTGTGGACTGACCATGAAACAAGTTAGTTCCTGTTATCACTTACGTTAAAGCAGCTATAAACATCATCGCCTTGCTTTGCCTTGAGGTTAATAGTTAATAGAGAGAAAAAGTGAAGCACTTACTGAGAAACCATGAAGCACAAGTCCTCCTTCTTCCCTACTACTTCTAAAATATGCATCACGGAAAATTTCACCACGTCTACAATTCAGTTTTCTGCTGTTAAGTACTTTTTTTAAATTAGTTTATTAGTCTTATATTGCAGTACGTGAAGTTTCACCTTACAAGTCTCCACCATATATGAGTTGTTTCTATAGAAACAATAACATATTTAAAACATTAAATAATAATTTTATAATATATTAAAACCTAATTATATTATAAAACATAATACTAAAACACTAAATATGTGTGCACCCCTCCTTGAACCGCCACCTTATTGTGGTGGAGGGGTTTGAGTACCCGAATGACCCTAGGAGCCATGTTGTCGGGGACCTAGTGCTCCTGGTAGGGTCTCTCAAGGCAAATGGGTCCCAGATGACGGGTCAGACTAAGAGCAGTTCAGATGCCCTCATGAATAGCAGACAATCAAGGACCGCTACGTCGCCCAGATTGGCATTACCGGGGCCCCACCCTGGAGCCAGGCCTGAGGTTGGGGCGCGTAGGCGAGCGCCTGGTGGTCGAGTCTTTGCCTATGGGACCCAGCGGGGCACAGCCCAAAGGAGTGACGTAGGCCCACCTTCCTGTAGGCCCACCACCCGCAGGAAGAAGCATAAGGGGTCAGTGCAATGTGGTTTGGGTAGCAGTCATGGGCGGGGGCCTCGATGACCCAAACCCTGTTCACAGATTCTGGCTCTTGGGACATGGAATGTCACTTCACTGGGGGAAAGGAGCCTGAGCTGGTGAGGGAGGTGGAGCGGTACCAGCTAGAGATAGTCGGGCTCGCCTCCATGCGCAGCTTGGGCTCTGGAACACATCTCCTTGAGAGAGGTTGGACCCTCTTCTACTCTGGAGTGTCCCATGGTGAGAGGCGGCGGGCTGGGGTGGGCTTGCTTATAGCCCCCCAGCTCAGCCGCCATATGTTGGAGTTTTCCCCGGTAAACGAGAGGGTTGTTTCCCTGCGCCTTCGGGTCAGGGATGTCTCACTGTTGTTTTGGCTTAAGGGCCGAACAGCAGTGTGGAGTACCCGACCTTCTTGGAGACCCTGTGAGGGGTACTGGAAGGTGCTCCGACTGGGGACTCCATAGTTTTACTGGGGGACTTCAACACCCATGTGGGAAATGACAGTGATACCTGGAGAGGCGTGATTGGGAGGAACGCCCCCCCGATCTGAACTCGAGTGGTGTTCCGTTGTTGGACTTCTGAGCTAGTCACAGTTTGTCCATAATAAACACCATGTTCAAGCATAAGGGTGCCCATCAGTATACATGGTACCAGGACAGGCCGGAGGTCGATGATCGACCTTGTGGTCGTGTCATCTGACCTTTGGCCACATGTCTTTGACACACGGGGTTGAGCTGTCAACCGATCACTACCTGGTGGTTAGTTGGAGCCGCTTACGGAGGAGGATGCCGGACACTTGGCAGACCCAAACGTATTGAGGCAGCTGATGCGTACTGGCAGGCCAAGTGAGCTGTAGCCCGGGTGGTTTTGGAAGCAAAAACTCGGGTCTTGGAGGAGTTCGGTGAGGCCATGGAGAAAGACTATCGGACGGCCTCAGAGAAATCCTGGCAGACCATTTGGTGCTTCAGAAGGGGCAAGCAGTTCTCTGCCAACACTGTTTACTGTGGGGATATTGTTGGACAGTGGATGGAATACTTTGAGGATCTCCTCAATCCCACTGACACACCTTCCGTAGAGGGAGCAGAGGCTGAGGACAGAGGCGGATTCCATCGTCACCCAAGCTGAAGTCACTGAGGTAGGTCAGCAGCTCCTCGGTGGCAAGGCACTGGGGGTGGATGAGATTCGCCCTGAGTACCTTAAGTCTCTGGATGTTCTGGGGCTGTCTTGGCTGACTTGTCTCTGCAACATAGCGTGGTTATCAGGGACAGTGTCTCTGGACTAGGCAACTGGGGTGGTGGTCCCTCTTTTTAAGAATGGGGACCGGAGGGTGTGTTCCAACTATAGCCTCCCAGGGAAAGTCTATTCTAGGGTACTGGAGAGGAGAGTTGAACCTTGGATTCAGGAGGAACAATTCAGGAGGTTTTCGTCCTAGTCGTGGAACACTGGACCAGCTCTATACCCTCCACAGGGTGCTTGAGGGGTCGGGGGTGTTTGCCCAACCAGTCCATATGGACTGTGGGCAAACTGTGTCCACTGTGTTTTGTGGACTTGGAGAAGGCATTTGACCGTGTCCCTCATGTCATTCTGTGGGAGGTGCCCTGGGAGTATGGGATCCATGGCCCTCTGTTAAGGGCTGTTCGGTCTCTGTGTGACCGGAGCAGGAGCTTGGTTCACATTGCCGGCTGTAAGTCAGACCTGTTCCCAGTGCAGGGCTGTCATTTGTCACTGGTTCTGTTCATTACTTTTATGGACAGAATTTCTAACCGCAGCCAGGGGCTGGAGGGAGTCCGGATGAAACAGGATTTCATCTCTACTTTTTGCAGATGATGTTGTCCTGCTCCTTCAAGCCAGGACCTACAGCATGCACTGGGGCGGTTTGCAGCCGAGTGCGAAGCAGCTGGGATGAGCACCTCCAAATCTGAGGCCATGGTTCTCGACCGGAAAAAGGTGGCTTGCCCCCTCCAAGTTGGCGGGGCGCTCGCTTAGAGATAGGGTAAGGAGCTCTGTCACCCGGGACAGAGGTGCTCTCCACATCAAAAGGGGCCATTTGAGGTGGCTCGGACATCTGTTTCAGATGCCTCCTGGACGTCTCTCTGGGAGGTTTTCCGGGCGTGCCTCACCGGGAAGAGACCCAGGACACGCTGGAGGTACTATGTCTCTCGGCTGACCTGGGAACGCCTCGGAATCCCCCCGGAAGAGCTTGAGGAAGTGCCTAGGGAGAGGGAAGTCTGGGCATCCCTGCTTAGACTGCTGCCCCCACGACCCGGCCCCGGATGATGCGGAAGACAATGGATGGATGGATGGATGGATGGATGGATGGATGAATATGTGCATTAATATAAGACTCTGATTTTGCTTCTAGGTGGAATTGAGCTGTTGTTATACAACATGAATCAAAACCTTTTGAGCAATCAGATACAAGAATTTAATAATTAAGTGTTGAGTACAACATTTTCCGTATGAAGTGACTTCCTCTTCATCGAATCTGTCTGTGTATTGTATATATTACCTGCTGGCTACTGTTTATGCAATTTGCAGTTTAAATCTACTGTTTAAACAAAAGCCATATAAAGTACTGCTATTTCTTAATGGACTGCTCTTAATGGTATATGTTTGCCCCATGGTCAGGAAATCAAAAATTCATATCCTAGTGATGGCACAGCCATCCAAGGGTGTAAAATTAGATGTGAATTGGCCATGCCCTCTAGGTGGGCGTGGCATACTTCATGGACTTCAGACTTGACTCGACTCGACATAAAAGACTCGTGAATACTTTAAAATCTACTTGAGTCTTTTATCCTTAACTTCTGATATCATAAAGAAAGATTATGTTTCTTATTTTGTATGCTGTATCGCAGTAGATCGGACCAGACCGGATCCTTATTATAGAATTCAATGACGTATATAGGCCGTGTGCGGCGTGTAAAATCCGAAATGTCATGATAAGAGTCTCAAAAAACATGGCAGGACCTGCAGTGCCATATGTTTTATCATTTGCATTTTCTAATGTGTAAGAATGAATGTCTGGAAGATCAGCCACATGCAAAGAATGTGGAAAAACAATAAAGGATACTGGGACAACAACTTCGAACTATATTAGACACCCGAGAATACAGCCGCAAAGGTTAGTCACATTAACTCCTCGATATATGCTAATTCTATGCTAATTTATTAACAATGTTGGAAATAGTTTTCGGATTCTTTGATAAACAGAAAGCCAAAAAGATAGAATGCTATGAATGTGACACTATCAACAATCATCAACAATATTCACCTAAGAATGTTTCAATCTCTCTATATATTTCACCTCACAGTAGAACAAGAAACAGAAGTAGGTCACATGCTGCCTCTCTATTGGATTCTTTTGTCCTAAAAACATAGATATGAAAGGCCTATTGTGTACATCCTGATTATTATGTCTTCTCTTATTAAATGTAACCTTAATCCTTGTGCTTTGTACCAGAATAATGTACAGTATCTCCAACCTGAACTAGTGCCAAGGCCAAGAGAGTAAAGATACACAATACACTGTATATTAATACAGAAGAGAAACTACGTACACTGCAGAAAGAGCTTGATGTTCTGAACTGAGTTTTTTGAAACAGGAGGAATTTGTTCCTCAAGAACTCTTAAGAGAGAATGATATATTTTAGCAATACCGTGCTGTGGAAAAAACTTCAGACATTCTGTAAAATAAAGATAACAAAAAAATAACATCTCATAAAATGAAGTGTCAAGTTCATAGTAAAACTATATGTCAAAAATTCATTCATTCATTCATTGTCTACCGCTTATCCGATCTGTTCTCGGGTCACGGGGAGCCTGTGCCTATCTCAGGCGTCATTGGGCATCAAGGCAGGATACACCCTGGACGGAGTGCCAACCCATCGCAGGGCTATGTCAAAAATTAAATCATCATTTTCTTTTTCAATAAGAACTGCATATAGATATTTACACTGTACTTTTCCAAAGCAACATATTTGTAGTACATTCCATTTTAGTTCACTCCCAATTCACAGCAATGCAGCTCCCAAGAAAAATTCACTCCTGATATTTCTTGGAATTATTTAAACTCCTGTCTGAGCTGCTTTGCCGTTCTCATTCTCACAGTGAGAATAATCCAGGTGCTTGAAAAGAATTTGCGAATGTAAAACAATAGTCTGGAGTGAGAGTTATCAACTTACAATGTTCTCTTTATGGCTTTATCAGAGCGAAAGCCTAGCGTGAGGGTTTAGATACTGTGCGTTCAGTTTTCTGAGAAGCACTCTCACAATGTCGTCCAGTGATCTGAGTTTGTGGTTGACTTCACATTTCTAACAAACTCCCCTTGGGCTTTTCCTTGGAAATTCAGGAAAATCGCTCTGGAGGTGCCTGTGGCTCAGACTTACACACAACAATCCTCTTCAAGGATCTAATAAGTGTGAAGATCATTACGAGCCTTTTTACAAGCCCTTTTAACAATACATCAAGTGTTGTAAAAGACTGCACACTTGTGTAGAATATGGATGAATTACTTAGAATGAACTGATAATGAACAGGATTCCTAGTTGTTTGTTGGTTGTTGTGTTTTAAGCAAGCTAACCTGTCTAAAATACGACAGGGTACTTGCCAGCTCACTTCCCAGGGTTTGTGTGTAAGCGGTGTATCTCTTTAATGCACAGATAATCTTCAATAATCAGCCATCTCAATGCTCTATCTGCAGCCACCGAGGAGTTTCTGATAGCTTTCTTAATGTGTCTTAGTTCGGTTATTTGTGTCTGCGGCTTCTGACAAAAAGCAATGGCCTGCCTCTCTCTCACTGCGAATGAGCAGATGGCTGATGGAGCTCCCAGGACCTTTAGGTAACAGCTCAGTATCTGCTCCAGTGTTCCTCCTCTCTGGGGATTCCACCAGACGCTTTAGCTGAAGAGCTTTATGGAGGTTTTGCTGAGGAGAAAATGTCCTGCTCACATTTAACATGCCTAAAGTATTTAGATACAAAACAGGTCCACCTGTTTGAGCAAAGTCACTTAGTTACACACAATAAACGAAAGACAAACATTATTCAAATTAATAAGATTAAAGATTATTATTCAGTAACTAATATGTAGGTTATTCAGTGACTAAAAAGCAGGCAGAAAGAATTGTGACTATGAGAATGTGGAATGTAAAGTGTTGACCTGCTGATGGCTCCTGGGAGGCAAGGATAAAGTTCAAAATCAGATCCATCAGTGTTTAATTATCTGTGTAGCTAAACGATTTGTGGAATATACACACTGTAGCTGAAATACGTGGTGCAAACCTTAGTATTTATAGACACAAAAAACCTGTTTGTTTTGTCAAATTGCTGTGCTATAAGAGGAATAAAACACTTTAAAGCATGATATCATCAGAAAATCATAACCTGGAAGGTAACAAGTGAGTCCTCTTCACTTTCTTATAACATTGTCTCTCTAAGTGATTTACTTTGTACCTATTTTATGCATTACAGTAGGTAGGATTGATCAGTGACTACATGTTGAATGTTTCCTCTTTGCTCCACCAATTTCGGTTGGAAATTAGCTTAAAATGACAATAGGCAAATAGATGATAATTTGACATGCAAAAGCCAAACAGCTCAAGCCAGTTTATGATATTATGATATTATGAGCAAATTCATTCATTCATTGTCTACCGCTTATCCGATCTATTCTCGGGTCACGGGGAGCCTGTGCCTATCTCAGGTGTCATTGGGCATCAAGGCAGGATACACCCTGGACGGAGTGCCAACCCATCACAGGGCGCACACACACACACACACACACTCTCATTCACTCACACAATCACACACTACGGACAATTTAGAGACTCCAATCAACCTACCACGCATGTCTTTGGACTGGGGGAGGAAACCGGAGCACCCAGAGGAAACCCCCGAGGCACAGGGAGAACATGCAAACTCCACACACACATGGCGGAGACGGGAATCAAACCCCCAACCCTGGAGGTGTGAGGCAAACGTGCTAACCACTAAGCCACCGTGCCCCCCTATGAGCAAATTATATTAATTTATTGAGATTTCTGATAAGAAGATGAAATGATATTCAGACAAAACAACACAGCCTGATAATACATTTGCATACTAATGACGTATTCCAATACAAATGCTTTATTCAGAACAAAAGATACAAACAGATACCAGTACAGATATGAATAAGATGAGCACTATTTGTGTTGCTGTTGTATGTGTAACCCCAAAATTCCCTCTGTTTTCTTAAAGTGGCATCTAGTCCTGGACTAACACGCTTCAACACACCTGCTTCAGCTCATCTCATCATCTTATTCTCAGACAGTATGACTGTCAGGTGTGTAATTTAAAAAAAAAAAAAAAAGCAACACTTAAAAAAACACGTTGCTCTGCAGGTTTGCATGATGAGTAGAGTTTTGACTCAGTCCTCTCTGAATTCATCTAAGTAATCTAATCACACAAATCATCCTCTTCCTCAACCATTGTGTCTAATTAATCTAATCACAGTAAGGAGCCTCTCATCATGCTGCCTTCTTATCATTTAATGTGTTCTGTGGTATAACACTTTAGTTGTTCTTTTAATAATTGTGTCCAAGCCTGCTCTTACAGGTCAGACCTGGTTTGTGTCAGTATGTTTATTCAGTGAATATTAGACCGGAACCGGACCACTGTGTCTCTGTATCCTGATAAGAACCTTGTGTCGGAACAGAAAGTTTTGGTCTTTACTGTTTAAGTCTGTTTAAGAGTCAGTGCTAGCCACTTTGTAGCAGTGTCAAAAAACCTAATGGACAATATCCAGTGCAATCCTTTCATCCTATAATATACTGCGATATACACGTGCTGTCCACTTTATTAGGAACACCTGTGGCATGGTTGTTGGTACCTGGCTGAGTTTTTCAGAAACTGCTGATTCCCAGGCAATTCTCAAGCAGACTCACCCATCCTGCCCATGATAGCCTCAGATCCCTGTTCTTGGCTGACAGGAGAGAAACTGGATTCTATGTAAACTCTAGAGACTGTTGTGTATGAAAATCCCAGGAGATCAGCACTTTCTGAAACCAGTCCATCTGGTATCCTGGGAATTCTGGCTGTTTTCCTTGAGATCATTTGGTTCAGTTCAGTAAGGTTTTTTTGTTTGTTTGTTCTTTTGCCTTACTAAAGCTGAAATTCTGTCACAAAATCTTACTTAGTCAATAGCAAAATAATACTTTAGATTATATTTTTTAAAATCTATTTTATTGTTAAATCTGAAAGGCACAAATAAATGCTAAATTTATAAAAGCCGTGCTTTGATTGATGTATTATTGCATTAAGATTACCGTGCTGCTGTTTCCTGCTTCATTAAGATGATTCATTTCCTTTTATCCTCATAGCTGAGCTGATCATTCCATCTTGGTCAAGGTGGTGCTGGTGGATTCGGAGCCTATGACTGGCACACTGGAAGCAAGGCCAGAATACACCTTAGCTGAGGTACATACATTCACACACTCATTCACACCCAGAGGCCATTTATCAGAGCTAATCCACATGTTTAAATGAGGTGAGAGGAAACCAGAGAAGTGAGTGAAACCCCACACAGATGGGGGAAGGGAGTCTCATTAAGAAGATTTTTTTCATTATTAAGCCATTGCCTAAATGGACAAAAACAGCTTGTACAGCAAACAAGTTGGCCTGTTCATGTTCACAGACTGGTTAATAATTGTCCCAGGTGCTTTATTATCTCTAGGTTTGGTACAGAAAGATAATTATTTGGATTGCGCATTAGATAATCTGCCGTATAAAGATGCCTATATGGTGCTTCTGATTTTCCAGTGTAGGGACCAACGAGTAGTGGACTGTTTTAAACACAACTTACTTCTGACTCAATAACAATAACACAGAAACAGCTCTGTAACATTTAATGTATATATATACCAATCAGGCATAACATTATGGACACCTGCCTAATATTGTATTGATCCCCCTTTTGCCGCCAAAACAGCCCTGACCCTTCGAAGCATGGACTCCACTAGATCCCCTGAAGGTGTGCTGTGGTATCTGGCACCAAGATACTTACAGGACTTAAAGGATACTTTTAATAGATACTGACCACTGCAGACCGGGAACACCCCACAAGAGCTGCAGTTTTGGAGATGCTCTGATCCAGTGGTCCAGCCATCACAATTTGGTCCTTGTCAAACTCGCTTAAATCCTTACTCTTGCCCATTTTTCCTGCTTCTCACACATCAACTTTGAGGACAAAATGTTCACTTGCTGCCTAATATATCCCACCCACTAACAGGTGCCATGATGAGGAGATCATCAGTGTTATTCACTTCACCTCTCACTACTCATCATGTTGTGCCTGATTGGTATATATATATATATATATATATATATATATATATATATATATATATATATATATATATATGTGAATCAGTTGATTTGAATTCAAAGTGCAGCTACTTTTGGGTTTTTGGCAGAGGAAATGTATGTTTTTCAAACAGCCAATACACAGCAACGAGGAGGGCCGGTGAACCCAGATGCAGCAAGACCAGGTGGTTTCCTCTTTGTCACAGATCCTGTTGTTCTCTATGCTTCAACACACCTGAGAATCATGTTTGATCAGGAATGTTTCTGTGACGTCCCACATTAAATTGTCTACGGAAATGGCGTTGAACATCATTCATGGATTCACCACTTTTCAAATCATTGTCAACAAACGCTCGATGCTCACGAGTCTACGGTTACCATGGCTACAGGCTATTGAAACTGCATTGGCTGTTTGAAAAACATGTGTTTCATCCGCTGCACCCTGTATTTAGATTGCTGTCATTAAGTGTCAAAAACCACAGTTAAGATACTGAGCAACATGCCATGATTTGAGGAGTGTGTGATGATTTCAGACTTGTAGCTTCACTGAAAGATGATTAAAATACTACAGACACCAAAGGAGAATTTAGTTACAGTGGTGTGAAAAAGTGTTGGCCCCCTTTCTGATTTCTTATTTTTTTGCATGTTTGTCACACTTTAATGTTTCAGATAATCAAACACATTTAAATATTAGTCAAAGATAACACAAGTAAACACATCATGCAGTTTTTAAATGAAGGTTTTTATTATTAAGGGAAAACAAAATCCAAAACTACATGGCCCTGGGTGAAAAAGTGTTTGCCCCCCTGTTAAAACATAACTTAACTGTGGTTTATCACACCTGAGTTCAATTTCTTTAGCCACACCCAGGCCTGATTACTGCCACACCTGTTTGCAATCAAGAACTCACTTAAATAGGACCTGCCTGACAAAGTGAAGTAGACCAAAAGATCCTCAAAAGCTAGACATCATGCCGAGATCCAAAGAAATTCAAAAACAAATGAGAAAGAAAGTAATTGAGATCTATCAGTCTGGAAAAGGTTATAAAGCCATTTCTAAAGCTTTGGGACTGCCGCAAACCACAGTGAGAGCCATTATCTACAAATGGTGAAAACATGGAACAGTGGAGAACCTTCCCAGGAGTGGCCGGCTGACCAAAATTACCCCAAGAGTGTAGCGACAACTCATCCAGGAGGTCACAAAAGACCCCACAACAACATCCAAAGAACTGCAGGCCTCACTTGCCTCATTTAAGGTGAGTGTTCATGACTCCACCATAAGAAAGAGACTGGGCAAAAATGGTTTGCATGGCAGAGTTCCAAGACGAAAACCGCTGCTGAGCAAAAAGAACATAAAGGCTCATCTCAGTTTTGCCAGAAAACATCTTGATGATCCCCAAGACTTTTGGGAAAATGCTCTGTGGACTGACGAGACAAAAATTGAACTTTTTGGAAGGTCTGTGTCCCATTACGTCTGGCGTAAAAGTAACACCGCATTTCAGAAAAAGAACATTATACCAACAGTAAAATATGGTGGTGGTAGTGTGATGGTCTGGGGCTGTTTTGCTGCTTCAGGACCTGGAAGACTTGCTGTGATAAATGGAACCATGAATTCTGCTGTCTACCAAAAAATCCTGAAGGAGAATGTCCGGCCATCTGTTTGTGACCTCAAGCTGAAGCGAACTTGGGTTCTGCAGCAGGACAATGATCCAAAACACACCAGCAAGTCCACCTCTGAATGGCTGAAGAAAAACAAAATGAAGACTTTGGAGTGGCCTAATCAAAGTCCTGACCTCAATCCGATTGAGATGCTGTGGCGTGACCTTAAAAAGGTGGTTCATGCTCGAAAACCCTCCAATGTGACTGAATTACAACAATTCTGCAAAGATGAGTGGGCCAAAATTCCTCCACAGCGCTGTAACAGACTCATTGCAAGTTATGGAAAACGCTTGATTGCAGTTGTTGCTGCTAAGGGTGGACCAACCAGTTATTAGGCTTAGGGGGCAAACACTTTTTCACACAGGGCCATGTAGTTTTGGATTTTGTTTTCCCTTAATAATAAAAACCTTCATTTAAAAACTGCATGATGTGTTTACTTGTGTTATCTTTGACTAATATTTAAATGTGTTTGATTATCTGAAACATTAAAGTGTGACAAACATGCAAAAAAATAAGAAATCAGGAAGGGGGCCAACACTTTTTCACACTACTGTATATGTTGTTTTTGAACCATGCAAACATTAATGTGTAAATTTGGTCCAATATTCAATGTGTTGTGTTTCTCCCATGGTAAGGAGGTCGGTGCTCTTGTGATGTGATAATAAATGGTGTGGCAGGCCAGGCGTTATGTACCTTCATAATGTTCCTCTACAACCGCTGTATAGCTGAACATTTATTCTGGCATAGATGTGTTTTTTGGGCAGATTGTATAGAAGGTTGTCAGGAACAGCTGGACAGTTGATCTTGGAAGCCTGCTTGTCTGTGTGTTTCCTTGCCCATTGTTCTCATTCCTGATTGCGTCACTTGTATCCAGTTAGCCCTAATGTTTAGCCCTATAAATAGGGATCCTTTTGTATCTGTCTTTGTCAGTCATTGTTTCATGTTCTAGGTTTCTGTGTTTGTTATGTTTAGTGTTAGGTTAGTGTTCCCCATGTCTTGTGTTTATGTAATAAAAGCAGTGCTTCGCTGAATCCTGCATATGGGTCCTTCTTCCACGGTGTGCAGGCGCATGTACGTGAGCAACCACAGAGGTCTGGGTTCGAGCCCCGCATAGGGTGGGGGCACCCAGACATTAGAAAGGTTTCCTAATTTGGATTTTTAAGAAGCAAGCAGAAGAAAAAAGACAGAAAACACATGATGTAGAGAGGGAGAGAGGAAGGGGGCTGAGGAGACAGGGTGGTCTGTTTTTACCTGCACAATGGGAGAAGGTGAAGCAGAAGGTGTGTGTGTGTAGCTCATATTGAAGTCCAAAAATAATCCACACTTCTTCAGTTTTGAGCCAAATATGGTCTCTCTCTCTCTCTCTCTCTCTCTCTCTCTCATATATATATATATGAGATGAGAGAGGCCTGTAATTTTCATCATAGGTACACTTCAACTATGAGAGACAGAATGAGAAAAAAAAAATCACATTGTCTGATTTTTAAAGAATTTATTTGCAAGTTATGGTGGAAAATAAGTATTTGGTCAATAACAAAAGTTCATCTCAGTACTTTGTTATATACCCTTTGTTGGCAATGACAGAGGTCAACCGTTTTCTGTAAGTCGCCACAAGGTTTTTACACACTGTTGCTGGGAGTTTGGCCCATTCCTCCATGCAGATCTCCTCTAGAGCAGTGATGTTTTGGGGCTGTCGCTGGGCAACATGGATTTTCAACTCCCTCCAAAGATTTTCTATGGGGTTGAGATCTGGAGACTGGCTAGGCCACTCCAGGACCTTGAAATGCTTTTTACGAAGCCACTCCTTCGTTGCCCGGCGGTGTGTTTGGGATCATGGTCATGCTGAAAGACCCAGCCACGTTTCATCTTCAATGCCCTTGCTGATGGAAGGAGGTTTTTACTCAAAATCTCACGATACATGGCCCCATTCATTCTTTCCTTTACACGGATCAGTCGTCCTGGTCCCTTTGCAGAAAAAGAGCCCCAAAGCATGATGTTTCCACCCCCATGCTTCACAGTAGGTATGGTGTTCTTTGGATGCAACTCAGCATTCTTTCTCCTCCAAACACGACAAGTTGAGTTTTTACCAAAAAGTTCTATTTTGGTTTCATCTGACCATATGACATTCTCCCAATCCTCTTCTGGATCATCCAAATGCTCTCTAGCAAACTTCAGACGGGCCCGGACATGTACTGGCTTAAGCAGGGGGACACGTCTGGCACTGCAGGATTTGAGTCCCTGGCGGCGTAGTGTGTTACTGATGGTAGCCTTTGTTACTTTGGTCCCAGCTCTCTGCAGGTCATTCACTAGGTCCCCCCGTGTGGTTCTGGGATTTTTGCTCACCGTTCTTGTGATCATTTTGACCCCACAGGGTGAGATCTTGCGTGGAGCCCCAGATCGAGGGAGATTATCAGTGGTCTTGTATGTCTTCCATTTTCTAATGATTGCTCCCACAGTTGATTTCTTCACACCAAGCTGCTTACCTATTGCAGATTCAGTCTTCCCAGCCTGGTGCAGGTCTACAGTTTTGTTTCTGGTGTCCTTTGACAGCTCTTTGGTCTTGGCCATAGTGGAGTTTGGAGTCTGACTGTTTGAGGTTGTGGACTGGTGTCTTTTATACTGATAACGAGTTCAAACAGGTTCCATTAATACAGGTAACGAGTGGAGGACAGAGGAGCCTCTTAAAGAAGAAGTTACAGGTCTGTGAGAGCCAGAAATCTTGTTTTTTTGTAGGTGACTCATTTTCCACCATAATTTTCAAATAAATTCTTTAAAAATCAGACAATGTGATTTTCTGGATTTTTTTTTCTCATTCTGTCTCTCATAGTTGAAGTGTACCTATGATGAAAATTACAGGCCTCTCTCATCTTTTTAAGTGGGAGAACTTGCACAATTGGTGGCTGACTAAATACTTTTTTGCCCCACTGTATATATATATATATATATATATATACACACAACCTATTGAGCAATACACATACATGTAACCTCTTAACCTCTTTCTTTGGTAATGTTGCATTTATACAACACACCATAGCATGAGTTAAGGCTCTGTTTCAAAGAATAGCCTGAACCGGTCAACAAGTCAAAAACAATTTTAAATACTGTCTCTACAAGTCAATCAATGAGCTCTGTGGGGGTTTCCATCTACTCAAGTGTCACTTGTTGTTCAGCCTAGTCTAGTTAAACAAAACCAGTGTGTTGTGGATTATATGTGTGTGTGTGTGTGTGTGTGTGTGTGTGTGTGTGTGTGTGTGTGGGGAGCTCAGAAACACAGCTGACTCCCAGCCCCTCTGATGCCGTGTGCACTCTAAAAGATACAACAAAAGATATTAACAAAGGAGGCCTGAGCTAATTCAAGGTAATACCCCATTACAGTCTCAGTTCAGCTTCCCTCTCAGACCTGGAATACTGATGTAGGTGATTACTGATCCGAAACAGCAAAACTTGACAACAAACACTGTTTTGTAAATACTAATCCCAAACCTAACAGTCAACTACAAAGCCTACACGCCCCTGTTTATAAGTGCAAGTTTTGTGTCACATAAACTCAGATAAATCATGTCAGATTACTTATCATCAAAGAAAAGTCAAGTGAAAAAACAAACAAAAAAATCTTAAACTTGGTTCATTCAGATTTGACAGTTTGATTCCACTCTCCCTTGCTCCAGATTTACCCTTAGCAAGTCATTGCACAGGTTGTCAGTGTGTAGAATTTTCTTTTTTCTTATATATATATATATATATATATATATATATATATATATATATATATATATATATATATATATATATATATATATATTCACTGGAGAGCATAGCACGCTAATATAGAGCTGGGAAAAAACACACATTCACCCACCTTGTAAGTCAGGTTTTACTACTTCTACCATCAGCAAGAATGAAAGATGACCCTAGGTACATCATCAGGGAGACCTGGAAAACTTGTTTTTTTCCACATGTACTGTATTATCCTACAATAGTTGTACTACAAATAGAAGAAGTATGTTTAACAGAAAAATAGAAGAAAATAGAAGAAATGACATTTCATTTACAGCCATATGTTCAAACAGTTACTTTCATTAATACAGCTTTTATAGCACTCACCTTATGGTATATTATATATATATATATATATATATATATAGAGAGAGAGAGAGAGAGAGAGAGAGAGAGAGAGAGAGAGAGAGCGAGAGAGAGATAGCTTTGAATCCTCCACGGTGAAACACGTGTTATATTAAAATGTTTGTGATATATTTAGTGATTCTGGTGCTAATCTGTTGCTTGGAGAAAATATTAGCTTCACAAAAAGACATGAGCGGAAGCTTCTTTTCTCATACACCATTTTTCAGTGACACTTTTCAGTAGTGTCAATGAGGCATTAGCTTGAAAGTTGAAGCCTCGAAGCGGATCTGGGTGTACAGAGCGTACCAGGATGGAGCACTGCTCAGCCTGGAGGACATCTCCACCATTATTTGTACGCTCTCGCATATACCCTCTTGTGCGATCCCATCCCATGCCCCCCCCCTTTGCATTACATTATACCCTTTGTACATTGTCTGTAGTCTATTTATTGTTTGTGCACAGTCTTGTCTTTGCTACGAATGTGCATGTGACAAATAAAGCTTTGAATCTTGAATCTTAGAGGCATGGGAGCTAGACTGACTAAAGAGCTAAAGCTCTGCTGCATTGCTTTCTTGAGGCAGAAATAAAGTGCTTGCTCTTACTGGCACCAGTATCAGCAATTAGTTGAAAAGCGTTAATGATGGTTAGAATGATTATTTGAGAATAATCAAGCTGTTCAGGGTGGATTTTCCATTTTAGCTACAGCACGGAAACGTTAAATGACTTTTAAAAAGTGACCTTTGTCAAAGGTAAGCCTATGGGTTTAGCTGGATAGGATCACCTCCCACCCAGGTGGGCCCCTGTTGTGAAGTGGCGTGTATGAAGGACAGACAAGGTCAACATTCTTCATGTAAGCTTCAGCGTTGTGATTGGTGCACGTTGAGTGAGCGTGATGTAATTTTGTCTCGGTCTACCCAGCATAGCTAGCTAGAAGACGACGTCCTGATAGTGGTGAGCACACACACAGAGAGAGAGAGAGAGAGAGTTTGTAACAACAACAGGATGTAAGGAGCTTCAACGCTGTTTTCGAAGGTAATTAGTTTCGTTTTTCTTGAAGAAATTACGGGAAAAGGTAGGGCTTTTCGGCTTGTTGTATGGTTTTATTCCTGTGTTTATATTTACTAGAAGTGTACACAGGTTTTTATATTTATTTGAACTGAGATTTGAAGTTAAACTAACATCTGTTACCGCCTGACGTTTATCTGTCTGTCTATCTATGTCTGTCTGCATGTATATATGTATATATGTATGTATGCATTTGTGTTTGTTTTATGGTTTACGCTTCTTTTTTTTTTTTTTCTTTTTTTCTTTTTTGATTGTTTCTAGATTATTCTAGCAAATATCCTCTAACCGGCTTTGTTTTAATGCTTTCATAAAACGTAATCATTTTCGCGACTTAAAAGTTTCCCAGCCAACTACCTCCGGAACCAAGCGCTGGGTCGTGTCTCAAACGACTCCCCTTTCCCTACATAGGTGCCCTACATTAGAGTGCAGTAACGGACTCTTCGACGCGCTACATAGTGGGTATTAAACCCGTTTGAGACTGAACCTCAGAGTCGCGTTACCTTTCTTGGTCTTTTGGAGTTAAACCGGTTTCTCAGAGAATTTTCTCGCAGTAATTAATTACCCCCCCCTTTTTTTTTGTTCTAGGGAATCATGCGAGAGGTGTTAACGCAAATAGTCATGAAAATACAATTCCTTAGCAATAAGTCAAAGCCAACTTGGTTGTTTCCCCCAAAATAGTCAGACCCTGTCATTGCCATTTTACTCACTCAACCGCCTTTTTTGCTATAAATAGTTGAAATACTATAAATAGACTGTTTTCCAGCATACGACTGACAGCAGAGCATTGCGAAGTCTCTTGTCTTCTTCTCCTTCTTCTTTTTCTTCTTCTTCTTTTAGGTGTCTGTCGATATACCTGTATAAAGATACACCGTGATACGAAAGTTTTAACTTATACTGATAGCTGAGCTCTAGATCTGGAAACAGCCAGAAATGTTGTTCATGATATGATGGAGAGAGTTCTGTTGATATTATCATGTACATTACAGAACTATAGTACACTCAGCTCCAGAATTATTAGCACTGTTGGTAAAGATAAGCGATGGAAAAGCTCTACCCTAACAAAAATATTTATTTTTAGAAATATCTATCCATACTTGGTTCATCCTGCGGTTTATAGTATAGCAGCACTACGTTTTCCATAACAGAGCAAGCAATCGGAGACACTCCTCGATAAAGAATCTCTTCCCATCCTCTCTTTACGGCCCTCACCCTCATCAACAGAAACCCCAGAGGCTTTCATTAAGAGGTCAGAGAACTGGGAATGGCTGTGAAAGCTTGACTCGATATGTTGTTTGTGGATTTGGATGTATATTTCGGGTCATTGCGTCCTTGAAGGTCCAAACACGGGTCGGTTAGAGGTTCTTGACATAGGAAGCTAGATTTTCATCTCCTGGTGTTTTAGGATGTTGCTACAAGGCTTCCAAAGACTTTCAGAGGAAAAACAGCACAAAGCTTAACACTGGAGATACAGTTCTTTTCTTTGAAACCAGCCTTTTGTTTGCACCAAATTGTTTGTTGCTAAAGAGGTGTATTTTTGTTTCATCTGACCAGAGAGACCCGTTTCAGTAGCGTCTATTGCAGAATAGCAGGCTTTCTTCTTTTTAACCTTTAAATAGTTTGTTGGTGGTGTCTAATTTGCAGACTCGCTACTAGCTTTCTCAAATTATTATCCTTGGAGAAATGGATGCCTCTAGCTCCCAGGCATATTTATTACACCTCAGTTTACATTAAATGTCTAAATTATTGCCTTGTGGATGTCATATTTTTTTTTTATAGGTATGTAGCTGTTTTTCATAGCCTGATTCACGTTAGTCAGGACACGTTCTCAGTCTTGTTTCATTTGTGCATCCTCTAATCTTCGCCATACTGATGAAGGATTAACTGAATCTATCCTCTGTTTCTCCTCATGTTTATAATGGTGTGACACAGGAAGTCGTAGATGACCGCTTAAAACCAAATAGAACTGGAAACAGTTGCATTATACACATACGTTTTCATTTACAACCATATGTTCAAATGTTTAATATTTTCTTTTAAACATTCATAAGTTACTTTCATTAATACAGCTTTTATAGCACTCACCTCATGGTATATTATATATTATAACAGTTACATTATATTCCTGAGAATTTCTCTGTCACTGATGGTTTTGTTAAGGTATTTTTGATGAGGGAATTTTTTAAAAAATCGGAAAAAAATTTCTGATAAAGGTGATATTTCTCTCATAACTTCAGCAGTTCACACTAATTAACTGCAAAGCCTGCTTCCCAACCTCTTCAAAGGGTGCCAATATTTCTGGATCTGACTAGGCTTTTAATTTAGCTAAGGTTAGTGATATTTTTCTGTAATATAAACAAGTGTAGAAATGATCCTAGGCCATTGTAGTCATTTTTAAGGCAATAAAAATTTTTTTAAACTGTTTATTATTCTATACAGTTTGTTTCTAATGGGTTCAAAAGATCAAGATATTTGTTAAGACTGAAAAAGCAGATTTTTTTATATTTTTATGGTCATATAGCTTTGATGCTTGTGCAGGTCTGAAAGTAGATTTAAAACTAAAAAAAAAGATGGATATTTAATAGACAACGTAATATAGACTCAAGGCACTATGGATCAAAAATCTGTTTCAGACAGTTTCTCATTTTCTGTTCAAACATGAGCAGCCTCGCTCATGTAACGTTCTCACTTTTTGTGCTACATGTGATAACTTTTAATATTACTGATAAACGTGACAAAAAGTCAAACGTGACTTTAACTACTTTACAGTATAAATCATTAATAAACCGGAGAAGGTTGAGTGATGTGTAAAGTGGGTGGCTGTAAAAGATCATTTAGTAGAGCTGAGTAATATTTACTTTCACCGCTGCAGTTGTGCTTTATGACCTTTCATGCCAGACTCTTTGAAAGGGAAGCCATACTGAGTTATACATTTATTATAGTTGTTTAATGTTAATTTTAATGATTTATGGCCATTCACACGTTGAGTGAGAAACAGTCCTCTTTCGTTATGAGACCCAAATTGTCGATTGACACATTCGTGTACTGGAAAAGAAAAAGAAAAAAGAGAAGTAACATGTAGAGACATGAGGTGAGTCTGACTCAAAAACGCTCCCCATTTACACTTCCACCTTTCTGTTGAAACATCTGTGTCAAAAGCGTGCTGCTTTTGCCTGTTGAAGGGCTTTGCATTTGTTTTGCATGAAATGTTAACACCTGCTCTCAGAAGTGCAGTAGTGAGTGGGTTATTCTCTGGAAAAAGCTCAGTCACAAACTTTCATTCTGTTCCCCTTCTGTCCTGAAGGGGAAAACCTCTCCAGAGGTGAAAGTGATGATCATTAGAGGTCACAAAGCTATGAGGGTAAACCCTCCTCTCTTTCATTTCTCTGATGGAAATCTCTGCTCTTTTATAGCCAGGTTTTCATATTTCATTTTCAAAATGACTTCTTTTTTTTTTTTTCTTAGAAAGCTGCTTCATGTGCATCATACATTCGAGAATGAGCTTTGTCCCTGTCTGTGCACATAAATCCAAAACTGGAATACCTCCCTCAAGTAGGAAACTACTACTTTTCCCACTTGAGAGATTTTGTTAATCAGCTTGTGCTTGGATGTTCCATCTCTCGTGATTTTCTTCCACGGACTGCTTTTTAAGATCCCTTTCGTTACGAGGAGTGATTTGGTTAGCTAAACACTGTCATTTATTTATAGTTTCTCACATGAGTAACGCTCACGTGCTGAGAACTGTTATTTCACAACTTGACTATCCCAATAATATGCGCCAATACTAATGGCGTCAATTTATTTAGATTTTTACTTACTATATATTAGTAACATTTCATTGGTGTTTCCATCACTCTCACAAATCTGCTCCAATGCCACAGCAAACCTTCGGTTAGCAATTTGTGCTCTGATGTGTTGTCTTTGGTCACCTTCCTGTTTTTCTGAGCTCGCTGAAGCATATCTGTACTCGAACAAATGAGCTTTGGACCTGACAGAGTGACCTGATGGATTATCACTGGTGCTCTGAAGTCCATATTTGCACCTCTCGAATTTTCACAAATGCTCGGGATTTCAGATCCGGCTACACGTTTATGTGCAGGTTATGGAGTTTGGAATAGATTTTGCGGTGTGCTGCGATACCCAGCGTAAACCTTATCACTAGGAGAACAGTTGACTAGGTTATTTTTGGTCAGCATTTTATGGTCTCCAGATAAAGCCTGCACTATGCCAACATTAGGACACAAGAATAGGTTGATCAATGAGAGCTTGGCTTGTGCTAGAATTTTTATTTTTTTTATTCTGAATGTCTTTCAACGGTCAAATTCCACTAGCTTTTCTAACAGACCCCTGACCGGGTGTGCACCTCACTAGGTTTATTTATATGTCCATGTTAGCTCACTCTCAGTAAACATCATTTAAAGGGCTTGTGTGTTTTTGGTTGTGTTTTAACTAGGTTGTGGAGCTAATGTGCAACCGTGTTTCTGGTGAGAAATAAACATGGGAAAGTTACCAGGTGTGGTCAGGGCTCCATGGCGGTGTGTTTTTAAAAAGCACTGAAGAAGCAGTGATGGCTCAACACTGATAGGAAGATTCACCAAGTTGAAAATGATCAGAATCTAGTAATCTAAAAATCTAGTAAAAGTCGTATTTGTACTAATTACAAAACAAGACTTATCATCACGTATAAAGGTTCTGCTTTGGTTCTCAGCTTTACAGTTGCCTGAATAAAACATAAATTCTGCTATATATATCTGTATAGTGTCATGTGAGGTAGGTTTATTCACAGTTAACTCCAAGAGATTTATAAAAAATTTCATGAGCTCAGATTTCCCTTCTCATCTGCATGTAGTGATGCCATAAAAGGGCACGTGCACAAACAGCTTAAAGCATTAAATGAACAGTCAAGGTAAAGGCTGAAAAGGAAGGTTTTTGACTGACTTACATTTACCTTTCTGCCATTTGGCAGACACCCTTATCCAGAGCGACTTAAATTTTTTATCTCATTTTATACAACTGAGCAGTTGAAAATCTAAGGGCCTTGCTCGGGGGCCCAGCAGTGGCAGCTTGGCAGACTTGGGATTCTATCTCACAATCTACTGATCAGTAGTCCAACACTTTAACCACTAAGCTCACTACATCCTCCTTCTGTGTCAATTGAAATATCTGTGTAGTTTTACGACTACTACTATTACTAATACTAATAATAATAATAATGTTCCCTAAATTTTTGCTTGCAGCAAGACCACCCTGTCTCCCGTTTCTTTTGTCCTAATTGAGTCATGAGTCATTTTTGACAGGTTTTCACAAAATGTCCTCAGTGCGGTCTCTCGTGTTATTCATAGCTTCCAAATCACTTCTCTAAGTCGCTCTGTATAAGGGCATCTGATAAATACGCTGTAATCGTAATAAACGTAAGCATCTCCACATATATTCCAGATATAAACATACAGTAATCCATGTAAATGATGATTTAAAGTCAAGACGCAGGTGACATTAGTTAGTCCTCTTATGCATAAACATACACACGCTCGGGAGCAGGCGTAGGATTAGAACACTGTTGTGAATTTGCAGGATTTTCGCAAATACCTTTTTTTTTTTTTTTCTGTGTAAAATGTACGAATAAATCAGTTTGTATCCAGATTGATGAAAGAGGCCCGTTCTGAGAAGGTGAGAGAGTGGCTGTGAGGAAACGTGGCATGCTAATGCCAAGAAACAAACAAAAACAGCAGTGTGCAGCAAAAATGTTTAAAACACATCACTGATTGTTTAGGTTAGTTCCGGTCAGCATTGCCGTGTCCACCTGATCACCGTCATGTGTGATTAAAGCTAGAAACCGGCTGGGCTGGTTAGCAGTGTAATGTTTACAACTAGTAGCAGACTAACAACACAAGGGGATTTCGGCACTGTTCTGCCCCCCTGTGCAGAAACACTTTATAGACATATACTGTGAAAATGGTCAAACTGTAACAACCCTACTATTGGGCTGTTGAGCAAAATACTTCTCATCTGCTCAGCTCACTTTTCCTTGCTTTGGAATAAATTAATTGTAAGAAAAAGGAGCCTTTTTTTTGTCACGTAGACATAACAGCAAATTATTTTCTTCACATTCTTACCTTGTTAGGATGCTGAGATCGGACCATGTGAGTCCCGAGGGTTAGCGTTCGCTCACTTGGCAGCTTGGTGGTGCTGGAGCTAGAACCTCCCACCTTCTGATAAGAAACACAGAGCCGTAACCATAGAGCCACCACTGCCCTAGCAACCAAACCTAACCTGGTCCCCTGATTCGTGCTGCTCAGCTCTTTTTCATAACAGCCACCACTGTGGTTTTCTTTCAACCTACAGTGGCAGACGTTCTACATATTTTACATCTCGGTGTCGGTTAATTAGCACTGGTTTTTTTTTCTTTTTCTTTTGGTAGCCTGAGACCGGGAACATGTTACATTCCCTCGAGTCCTGCTCCAGGGGAATCCTGTGATGTCACACTCCCAGTTAGCAAATTCCGCACAGAGGCCCAGGGCCCGCTCTCATTTTCCACCAGCATGGAAAATAACTCTGAGGCTTCTCAGAGCATGAAGATTATATACACATGCGCGTGCATGCACACACACATACACACACATTGATGTACTCTCTCATGGGGCTGAACTATACAGAGAGCCGTGTCTGTTACTGTGTGTGTCGCTTAGTAGTGTGTGTAGTTTAAAATGGGAATTTACTTGTGTGTTTGTGTGTGTGTTTATTTTTAAGGACATTAACACAGTGAGTGGACCTATAGCATTGATACAAAACTGAGCGATTTTGTAGAAAATTACAAACCGTTTGCACCACAGGATTGCTTGTAATGATAAAAGCTTGATTGTAAATTAGTTAGCATGCTGCTCGTCACTAAACAGCTTGCTGTAATTAGAGCGATTACTCAACGTTTTGTCTATTACTCTAGCCAAATTACTATACTGCTGTTTGTTGTCAGCAGGTTTCTTGGTATTTAAGGACTCTATGCAATTATGGCAGTCGTGGGAATGTTATACTTATTTGATGCTTATGTAACATTAACGATTGGCTCGCTGGTGCACGTTAATAGTAATAAGTTGAAGCATTCTGATTCATTTAAAATCTGTAAAAGTGACCTGAGCTTTTTCACTCCTCTGAGGAACTTGAAGTGGTGGGAAATTCCTGGTGCTTAGATGCACTGTGTGATTCAAGATAAAGACAACATGCACAACATGGTCTGTGCATGTCTCTCTCTCTCTCTCTCTCTCTCTCTCTCTCTCTCTGTGTCTTTGTCTCTCTGTGCCTTTGTTACTCTCTCTGTCTGTCTGTCTGTCTCTCTCTCTCTCTCTCTCTCTCTCTCTCTCTCTCTCTCTCTCTCTCTCTCTCTCTGTGTGTCTTTGTCTCTCACTGTCTCTCTCTGCCTTTGTCTCTCTCTCACTCCCTCTCTGTCTCTCTCTCTCTCTCTGTCACTCTCTCTCTCTCTCTCTGTGTCTGTCTCTCACTGCCTCTCTGTGCCTTTGTCACTCTCTCACTCTCTCTCTCTCTCTGTCTCTGTCTCTCTCTCTCTCTCTCTCTCTCTGTCTTTGTCTCTCTGTGCCTTTGTCACTCTCTCTGTCTCTGTCTCTGTCTCTCTCTCTCTCTCTCTCTCTCTCTCTCTCTCTCTCTCTCTCTCTGTGTGTCTTTGTCTCTCTCTGCCTTTGTCTCTCTCTCACTCTCTCTCTGTCTCTCTCTCTGTCTCTCTCTCTCTCGCTCTCTCTCTCTCTCTCTCTGTGTCTTTGTCTCTCTCTCTCTCTCTCTCTCTCTCTTTTGTCTTTCTCTTTCTCCCTTTCCTCTCTCGCTCTCTCTCTCTCTGAGTAAGAAATGTAATCTCCATATCCATAATAAATTAGTTCACAATGTGTTGAGATTTTTTACATTTTATGTTAAAAAAAATAATTTCAAGCTGAAGGAATTCTCCTTTTAACTGTAACATATTAATTGATGAATTTTTCTAAAATAAAAAGGCTTTTTAAATAAAGAAAACCTTGAATTGTGCATTATTTAATATGTTCCTTATACTTTTTAAAAAAGAATATTTTTTGTATATTGCAGCATTACAGTTGTGCTTTTGTGAGCAAACCTACACTTTTTTTTTTTTTTTGTGATATCTCACTTCCCTAGTTACCAGTTTAACAATGAGGTAGGCCACAGTTTTAGTACTCTGACGTATGTTTTTGCTGGAGTTTTCAGTCATTACCTTTGAAGCCCTTTTCTTTTCAGTTGAACTGAAACTCTTCAGATGTTGCTTTGCAGATCTGGTGACTTTGCATTGCAGCTATGAGCAGTGTTGCAGATGACTGCTTTTTGACACCTGTTCTATATCGGACTCGTCTGCTCCTGTGGCACGCTGGTATCTCCTGGTCACAGTGTTGTCATGCATGGTCACATACTACATAACTCGGACATCATTCATAATATGAGTTCCTAACAGCTTCCTAGAATAGAACGAGCTGTGACTTTCGGAGAACCCTCCAGTGTTTTCAGTCGACTTCTGTTTACCTTATAAATATTCACATAGTAGGGTTCGTGTGACCACTCCAGATCACCACCATGTACTGAGAAACCATCAGGAAACCTACTAACTGGCAAACCTACCTGTCATGAAAATTGAAGGGCAGCTATTGAATCCAGTCATACTTTCCAAAACTGGAAGTCCTAACAGTTTCAGGCTGCTCATGCTTTCTGAAAATTCTGTGGCATTCCTGAGAAATTGCACAGAAACTGAGGCACTCCCATGTTTACACGCCATGTTGATAACCACAAATATAAATACTAAATAAAGTACTCTGCAATGAGTTAATGTGCATTTAATATAAACATGTATGAACAAAACATGCACTTAGAATTCCACTGAAAAGCTTGTTTTTCTCTTCACAGTACAGCATGGCTCTTTTGTAAGGAGCTGTATCAGATAACTATATGATAAACAGAGACTCCGGTGATAACTACACATATATCTGAACATCTGTGTTATTACACCCGTGTTATTACAAGCACATGTCTGTGCATGCATGTTATTTTCAAAACGTTTTATTACATGCACGTTATTCCACACATTATTACATGTTATTACACATTACACCCACATTTTGTTACATACATGTTATTACACACATTACACCCACATACTATTTAATGCACACATTATTACATGCACACATTATTAAACACACATTACACGTATTATTACATGCACACGTTATTAAATGTACACATTAAGCACACACATTATTACACGTATTACATGCACACGTTATTAAACACACGTTAAGCACACACACATTACACGTATTATTACATGCACACGTTATTAAACACACACATTATTAAACACACACATTACACGTTTTATTACATGCACATGTTATTAAACGTACACATTATTAAGCACACGCATTATTACACGTATTATTACATGCACACGTTATTAAACACACACGTTATTAAGCACACACATTATTACACGTGCTATTGAACGCACACGTTATTAAACACACACATTACACGTATTATGACATGCACATGTTATTAAACACACACATTATTAAACACACACGTTTTATTTACATGCACACGTTATTAAACGTACACATTATTAAACGTACACATTATTACACGTATTATTACATGCACACATTATTAAACGCACACATTATTAAACACACACATTATTAAACACACACATTATTAAACACACACATTACACGTATTATTACATGCACACGTTATTAAACACACTACACGTGTTATTAAACGCACACGTTATTAAACACACACATTACACGTATTATTGCATGCACACGTTATTAGACGTACACATTATTAAGCACACACATTATTACACGTATTATTACATGCACACGTTATTAAACACACACATTACGTCGATACACGCAACATCACATCCACGTGTTATTACATGCATATTATTACACACACATCACACGTTATACAATTATATGACTGCGTGATAAGTTACACTTAACAGTTCAGTAGCTATCAGACAACCGCAACCCTACATCTATAGAGCGTGAAAGAGGGAGTCAGGAATTTTAGTGAGTTTAAGAATGGCTCGGATGCTGCTGCCGAGCTTCAATTACGTAATTTTCCCTGCATTAGAGACGTTATTTACTCAATTATATTTTCATAAATGTACTGGTTTAAGATACGATGAACCTGTAATACATTTTGTTTACAGTATTGAAAAGTTGTTCATAGCAAATTTTTATTTATTTTGTTTTATATGGACAAATCTTTTCAGTCATTTTTCAATCTTCATGAATGAAATTGAATTGAATCATGAAGCTGGTATAGTGAATTATAGGTACAGGAAGCCAGTAAAGTAAACCAAATCATAACACCAGTATAGTGAATAGTGAAGCTGCTACCTCGAATCGAATCGTGAAGCCGCTGCCTCGAATCGAATCGTGAAGCCGCTGCCTCTAATCGAATCGTGAAGCCGCTGCCTCTAATCGAATCGTGAAGCCGCTGCCTCGAATCGAATCGTGAAGCCGCTGCCTCGAATCGAATCGTGAAGCCGCTGCCTCGAATCGAATCGTGAAGCCGCTGCCTCGAATCGAATCGTGAAGCCGCTGCCTCGAATCGAATCGTGAAGCCGCTGCCTCGAATCGAATCGTGAAGCCGCTGCCTCGAATCGTGAATCCATCATCATGAAGCCATTAACCGAATTGAAGAGTAAAGCTCGAATCGTGAAGCCAGTATTACGAATCGAATCACAGAGCCAGTATCATGAATCAAATCATGAGTGTACCGTAACACCACTACTTTCTGATTAAAGCTTACAGGTGCTACTGAACACAAAAGCTAAACTAAATATCTGCAGATAATTACTAGTAGAATTCGTTGCTTAGCTGGTGGCATTTTCCACGTCTACAAGGCAGAGTTCGATGTTACACAGAGAATAATTTATGATTTGCAGAACATCTCCAAGCTCTGATCATTACCAGCATAGCATAATATTTAAACAGGTAGCAATACATCAACTGCATGTGTCCTTCTGCAACCCTTTCCTCCTGCATTTAATGACCCAGTTTTTCTAAATGACTCATTCTCCAGTGATTAGTCGTGTTCCCGGCGTCCTGCTTTTTAATGTCTTGGGTTAGTAGTCAGTCTCATGATTTCATATCCCAGGCTTGGATAGCTGCATTGTACAGAAGTCTGAGAGGATGGTTGACTTACAGATGGAGCTGTGAGTTGATGTTAAACATTAATAAAAGCACCGATAAGTTGATAATTGAACGACTAAACGTCTGAACAATAACACAATCGGTTGTGCATTGTACATGTGCATATTCGATGATGCCATTTAAAAGTAGACAAAACAAGGACTGTCATGAGACAGCTGAATTTAACTTGCAAATGCCTGAGGTGCCGAGTCGGTTTAAGCACGAGAGGATGCACACAAGCAGTGAGGCTTAGCTTGTCAGGCTTAGTGAGTTCGGATGGGTTTCATATACGACACGGTGTGCCTGGAGCAGGAAGATGCTGATTGTGAGAATGGCCTAGACAAGATTAGACAGCACATGAACTACTTTCCAGATCGCTTGGTTGAAAAAAAAAAAACTTCAGCATTATTAAGGGAAGGAGTTTTAAACATGAGTGTCATTCTGCCAGGAAAAAAAATTTTTTTTTAGCCATTTTTGGACTCTGGTGACTCTTGAAAACTAACTTGTAGGGTCTTTTGTTACATTGTCGAAAGAATGAATGTGATTTTGTTATTTTTACATAAGTGAGTATTTCCATCTTCCAGATAAGGCAGATGAAAATCTTAGCACTCCTGGACGTCTTGTAAGCCTGACGGATCTACAGCGGTGCCTTCGTTTTTCTTCAGAAACATATCTACACATTGCGTCACGGTAAAACCTTTTCATAGGAATGCTTCTTTGTATTTCTTTATGTCCAGCGCTGGTGGACGGATGAAGCCCTGTGTCTGGTAAATAGAATGCTAGACGGTTTAGCTGTAAGATCTGACAGGATTGTCGGTTGTTTAGACTTTCCTTCCAGCATTATAACATTATTCTGACTGTTCAGTGATTGAAGAAGCTGAAGATTCACACAGTGTAAATAGGTGTGTGTGTGGTGTGTATTATTATGGTGTGAGTGTTTTGGTGTGGGTGAGCAGATTGTTAATGTCAGTACTAGGAAACACCATAATATTTGCTTGAATGGTCTAATATTACTCACCGTCTTTCTTTTCACCTTTTTTGGTCATAACACTTGGACGTTATTGCTGCGTGATCTGTGTTTAATCCACTCGTAGTTCACTCTGCCAAAACAGGATGACTGATGAGGACAAAACTTGCTCTCTTTGTCCTGTTTAATGGTCCTCATTAATGATTCTCCAGCAGATCTCGCACTGTGTTTATCCATGACCGTCTGCTTTAAATGAAACATCAGCAAGGAATAAAGAGAAGTCTAAAAACCCTTCGGAGTTGTGGGTACATGCTCCCAGAGCACTTGCTCTAGCCAGAAAAAAAAATCTTATTGGCATTACAGTGTAGTGGTAATATATGTTAAAATGTGTGTGGCAGCCTGGGAAAACCCTTCACATGGGGAGATTTAGAGGATTCTATTATATACTAGTATATGTAGCTCTAATAACTGTTTGGAAGGATTTTCTGAACTGAAATGTGTCTTTCTCTTTTGCATGCCTTTCAACCACAAGGCTGGTTACTTCCAAAAGTGAAAAAAGAGGTTTTTTCCCTCTCTCATGCTGAGAGGCTACAGAACATACGGCATCATTTCCAGTAGCTGATCATAGCAAGCATTGATGCTCCCTGATTTTTGTGGTGCATTATGGGATTTTTCTTAGGGAGCGAATGTTCCAATGCACTTGAAGGATTTTGTGATTGAGATTGAGAGGCAGGCAGGTAGGCATACAGACAGACAGAGAGCCCTTACTATGGCAACTCCATTTACATGGAAAATGTCTTTTATAGCTGTTATAATGTAAGTGAGAACAGGAACACTACATAACATTATATGTGTCAATAAGGGCGGATGGAGGGGAGATAAAGAGGCGGATAGCACTCCAACATACCCCCCCATCTATTTTGAAAAGATGTGCTTGGGTGGCTTCAGATGTCTCAGAGGAAGCATGTGATATCCTTCACTCTCGCTCTTCGTAGCTGTCATATGATAGGATAGAGCTGGCTGGTGGGTTGGCAAGAGAGAATTAAGGGGAGAATGTGGGGGGGAAATCCAAACTTTGCAAAAGTCCATATTCACATGCACACATTCACTAAACCGGTGCAAGAAAGCAAGTGGAAAGGAATGCACTGTGGTTTAAAAGGTTACCCAACAAGTCGTACCTGAATCTGATTAAAAGCTACCGGATGATCTAACTGTGTGGTTGTTGGGGTTGTTTTTTTTAAATTAAAGAGAGTGTTGTTAGAGACTGAAAAAAGTATGGTGATGCTGATCATGTTATCTGCTCTCGTGATCATTCTTTTACGCTGCATAGCTTTCTCTCTCTCTCTCTCTCTCTCTCTCTCTCTCTCTCTCTCTCTCTCTCTCTCTCTCTCTCTCTCTCTCTCTCTCTCTCTTTCCTCTGTTTCTGTCTGTATCTCAGACACTCATGCTCTCGTCCTGTAAGTGTCGATGTGCAGCAGATGCAGTTGAACATGCCGTGCCAGTACACACAAGTGCCTTTAAAGGACGTGTGTTTGACGTTTGGCGCCACATTAAAGTTTTCTGCAGCCTAAATATTTAGCTGAAGCTTCAGGCGCTGCTCGCAGTCATCAGTGCTGAGAAGAGAGAGTTTTTACAGTTTGCTCTGTGACTCGCACTCAGGGATTCAGCATAAGAAGTTGGATTTGTTCAGTAGCTGTAACTGTGAGGCCCTGAGGGTGAAAAGAAGCTTCTGGTTGGTCGGTTTGAGTCACATGACGTTCCTGAAGAACAAGAAACCGTGCGCTTGTGTTTTTCTACATGTGTAAGTGTGACTGTGTAACATGAAGGCAGTGCAGCATCCTTTTTGATCATCAGTGAAAATATGGAACATTTAGCAACAATTGTTAACAAAAGGCGATCAGTAAAGATATATTTGTTGTCCAAATGCGCTCATAGATGTACAAAGCTAGGCGAACATCATTTCTGTGGATGTTTATGACTTCCAATTAGCATCACACTAGTCATACGGTACCTCAGCACAATTCAATCCACAATTCAAACACATTATATTTGTATATAAACAATATGGACATTTTATACAGTTCAAAAATGCACTGTATAAAATGGTACATTTCTGTGCTTTTTTTGTATTATGTCAAAAATAAAATCCATGTAGGCAAATCTGTACTAGGTTATATAACTCAGACACTTTGAGGCAAGTGGAACGTTTGTGTCAATTTTGGTTCTTGCCCAAACAGCTCCTGCCGAGCTCTGTTTTGAAAAAAATTGGTGCTAGCTTTCCACATGAAGTGTGTGTGGAGTTTTGAAGTGAGCTTTATTTACTCCACGTCCACTTTTCTTATTATCCAGTGTAAATAGCCTTGCTCTGTGTTTGTACACACACACACACACACACACACACACACACACACACACACACACACACACACACACACACACACACAGAGTTATCCAGGTATCAGGAGTTAGAGTACAAAGACTGCACACTAAGCTGTACCCCTAGTGTGTGTTTCATGGCGTATAAAGTTAAATAAATGAACACCGAGCTTGATGTTTTCCTACTCCTTTTGTTGTCAGTCATACAGGAAAGGAAATTAGATTGGTGAGCATTGCAATCTGTTGAATCGGTGTAGCTGCTATTCATAATATTAGGAGGCACTAGATGATGATTAGATGCACATCATCATCTAGTGCCTCCTAATATTATGAATAGCAGCTACGCTAATCCCTTTCCATTTGTTTCCCTTCTTCTACCCATCCCCGAGTCACACAGAGATTGTGCCAGCTCCGGTGGCATCCAGAGATGGACCAGCTCCAGCCGGGTTCTGCTTTCTGAGGACTGGAGTATTCAAAGCAGCACTGCCAACCCTATGTGGACATTTTACACATAACATTCTACACATGCTGTATCTGCATCACACAACTAATGCAGAAAGGACATTGTTCATATCACACTCTCCGGTGTCACCCAGATGAGGATGGGTTCCCCTTTGTGTCTGGTTCCTCTCAAGGTTTCTTCCTAATACCATCTAAGGGAGTTTTTCCTTGCCACAGTCGCCTGAGTCACCTCAGGCTCACTCACTAGGGAAAATTTTGTCTAACATCTAGGACTGTTTGTTTGTATGTTTATTGTTTCTTATGTTCTGTAAAGTTGCTTTGAGACAATGCTCTTTGTTAAAAGCGCTATACAAATAAAATTGAATTGAATTGAATTGAAATCTATTAGCAGTGCACGTGAAAATGTACCACAGACTTAGGCATAGCAATCATTCTACTGAGAAGTAAAGCATGTGTCGGTTTTGAAGGAGCAGATTTTAGGCTTGTTTTCAACTGACTTGATCAAACAAATGAGGAACAGTGCATGTGCTGATAGAGGCGCAAATGTGGCAGATGGAGGTGGTGGTTTATTTAGCAAAAAAAAAAAAAAAAAAAAATTGGATAAGAGAAGGATGATTATGTTTGAGTATTATTGGTCAAGCATGTTCCACCAGCTGTTCCCATGTACCACAGAAAACAGAGCGGGAGAATGTAGCACTGCTCCGTGAGTAAAAGTGATATTTTGTTTAACAAAAGATCACGTGTTTCACACACGCTACCGCGAAACATCGCAGTGAGACTCGTTACTCTTGAACTTCCTCAGTTAATTAGATGGATTGGTTAACAAACACAAGCATGCTGCCTAGTCTGTGCATGTGTGTAGCTGAACTGTCTGGTTTACATAATTAGTAAGATTATTTTGGCTGCTCTTCATTCTCTGAGTTCCTAAACACGATGTGTGTTAATACATGTAGGTTTTTTTCCCCCACCACAGATTTCTGCCTCGCTCCAGTTCTCATCTGCATAAGTATTAGGATGGGGTAAAGACTGAAGTGGACGCCTTTGCCGTATACACCTGTAGCATCGCCGTCTCCCCTGAATACAGGTAAGACTACTTCATACAAATAATCGAATGCAAAACCTCTCTTTCTGCATTCGGGGATGCTTTTAAGTCTGAAATTCTGAATACGTCAGCTTTAAAATGCTGAATCTACGTAGCTGTGTGTTTATTGTAAAATGCTAAAAGCAGATCATCAGTACCTTCAAATAAGATTTTATCCAGCAGTCGTGCTAAAATATAAGAAGGCTTTTTACGGCGAAATTGGATCACTGGTTTGTAATGCAGCACAAGTTCTCTTTTAGGCTGCATGCAGATGACCAACGGTAAATCCTCTTTGTGCTTTGGGCGGAGCCATTGTCTTCTCTACTGAATAAACGTTTTGCCTACAGGCAACATCACCATGTGCACAGCACACCTCTTAGATTGGTGAATTTGCGCTGCACATAAAGGTCTTTCCGATTCTGACCTTTTTAAAGCAGTAAGACCAGCAAGATTAGCAATCGTACGTGACCTAGCAAAGGCACGACTGCCTCTCTAACCATCCGGCCCTGTTTAATGTTACTGTAACACATCAAACTTGTTTACTCGTGTCTCTCAGACAGGGTTTTTCTTCCAGAAATCCGTCAGCTTTAAATGTTAGAGATACAGTTAGCATATGTTGACATGACGACTTAGGCTTTTATATGCTTGCATATCTAGTGATATCATCATCCACCTGGTTATAGGATTCGGATTCAGGCACTTTATTAATCCCATAGGGCAAGTCATTTCTACAGTCTCAGCATCCAGAGAATAGAAGAGTTCAAATAAAAATGAATACATAAAACAAAATCAATACTTCAGTATGTGCACAGATCGATGGGCTGCAAAAAAAACAACAAAAAAAAACCAATATGCTGAGTGTAAGGGTTATCTTAGTAGATTACAGTCAGCATTTAGTAGCTTTGTAGCAAAAGGAATTAACATATATTTTATCGTCATGGGCATTGTAGTGCCAGCCTGAGGGCATATAAAAGACTCGGTTCCCCTTTTATTTTACCAGCTCTTTTATTCTGTTCAAGTCGTTATTCAAATCTACACCTGGAACAAAGGAGTTGTTTAAGAGTAGAAGCAGCTGTAAAATGGCATCATATCAACATGGCTGCTCGTAGCATGGGCAGTAAACACAGCAGCAAATTTACACAATTCCTTGTTCCCACCTCCGATTCATATGTAGCTGGTGGGAAACGAGTAAAGTAAACAGTGATGGGAGTGCAGATATATATATATATATAATCACTTTCTAGGAAGGCTAAAGAGTCTGTATGCTAAGAAATGTACACCTTTTTACAGCTCAAATTAAGGAAAGGTGTCATCTTCTTAGACTACTTCGTTCTTTTAGAGCAGCACATCATGCAGAAAGTATTCAAATGAAGCTTTGCACCAGCAAGAAAATCTAATGAAAATGCTCTGTAGTGTCCTACACCTTTCCTGTAAAGATTTAAATAGCAAAAATGTTTACTTTAATACAGACAAATTCTACCTATTTGCTTTTATTTCCTGAAAATGCAGGATTCTCCTCAACTGGACTAAATCTTTCCTGTGCTAAGCTGCTGGCTGTTGAGTGAAATGATTCATATTTTGGTGTAAAGTTGGTATTTCCTCTTAAGTCTTGCTCATAGACACACACACTGCTTATGTGGAAGGAGCGTAGGTTTATATGGACCACACCTTTTCCTCTTTCTGCTTTGAAAAAAGCTTTTTTTTTGTGACAAACAATCGCTGGCCTTGTTTTTTATAAACCCTTTGGCAGTTATTTATTATGTGCTTTCTAAATCCAAGTAGGGAACAAAAATAAGTCAAGAAAAAAACGTGTTATTGTCATGTATTACAATCTGTAATTTGATAGTTTTAAGAGAAAAATCTATTTAAAAAGAAGTTACTATTTCTACTTTTTACTATTTTCTATTCTGTTCAAAAGAGTCTGTATGCTGATACATACAGTAGTTTATGAGGTCTGCTTGTGTGCTGTTTTTGTAATTGTGTTCAGTTGTTCTAGTGTGTTCTCTGTGAAATGGGATTTGATGTAGGTCCCTAAAGCGTTTCTCTCTTAAGGGACAAGAAATACAGAGCACATGATGGTTATAAACTGTGTTGATTTCTATTTTCTATGAAGTACAACAGCAAAAAGAGTCACAAGATGTAGAGATCGGGGTAAATGAGCAACAGGCCAGCAAGCAAAAAGCAAAGCAGAAAAAAGCTTTGAATGGATATAGAGTGGTTAGTTGTGTGTTTGGGGAGCATAAGAGTGCACGCAATAGGGAGGTGAAGGTCATAAATACAACTGTGCTACAGCTTTACCTGTCTGGTTGCTAAGACATGGTTGCTTTAGTTTGAGAGAGAGTGACCGAGAGAGAGGCTGAGAAAAAAGAAAAAGAGAGATAGAGAGAAAGAGAGAAAAACAGATGGGGAGAGAGGGAGAGAGAGAGAGAGTGCCAGTTCAGCTTAAGCTCCATGTGGAACAACACAAGACTCAGCTCTAATGTGCAGTTTATATCACATGAAATGCTGATATTTGATATTCAATATATTTGATGTGTATGACGTTCATAATAATTTGGCTATTATTTCCTTGCATGAACATCAATTTTCCGAAAAATCTTCCCGTTTTTGTTCACTGATGAAGCTTTACTTTGTGTTGACTATCATCAAACGTGTCTCCCTGCTTCTCTGTTGTCCAGGTGGTGAATGCTGACACCATGCACGGACCTCGGAGAAAGCTGAAGGTCGTCCTGATGACTATAATGACTGCGTTCTTCTTCATCATTGTGGAAGTTTCAAGGAGCGCCAGCCAAGATAAAAACGGACGGCACAAAATCCGAATCCCCACCAAACCGTTCTGGGGCAAACTGGCCCCCAACAATGCCTACTGGAACCAACAACAGCAGAAGCTGGACCATTTGAACAATCCGATCCTGAACGGACCAAACGCCTCACTCGGTGGCCTTCTGCCTGACTGGCTAAACGACACGGTAGCCCAAGACTCCTGCAAACCAAACTACCAGGTTATGACACAAGTGAAGAATTTCAGCTTGCTTCCAGATCGTTTTAAAGACTTTTTGTTGTACATGCGATGCAGGTCATATCGCATGGTCGTGGACCAACCTCAGATATGCAACGATCAGCCATTCCTGTTGCTGGCCATCAAATCCTTGGCCCCTCATTTCGATCGGCGTCAGGCAATACGAGAGTCCTGGGGTCAAGCCGGCATTTTAGCAAACAAGACCATTGTGACTGTATTTCTTCTTGGCAACACCACTGCTGTGGACCACTTCCCAGACTTATCACCAATGTTGGAGTATGAGAGCTCCAGGCACAGAGACATCCTTCAGTGGGACTACAGGGACTCCTTTTTTAACCTGACCGCCAAAGAGGTCCTTTTCCTTGAGTGGTTCAACACTCGCTGTCCTAATGCTAGCTTCATATTCAAAGGTGACGATGACGTTTTCGTCAACACTTTACTTATTATAAACTTCCTCAAGGGTCTGTCCCCTGCCAAGGCGCAGGACCTGTTTGTTGGGGATGTAATAACCAATGCTGGACCTCACCGGGACAAGAAGGTTAAGTACTACATCCCTGAGAACATTTTCGTAGGCAGGTATCCACCATACGCAGGTGGTGGAGGGTACCTTTACTCCGGAAAACTGGCCAAGAGACTCCATGGGATCATGAACAGGGTGCCACTGTACCCCATTGATGATGTCTACACGGGCATGTGCCTGAGGAAGCTGGGACTTGCCCCGGAGAAGCACAAGGGCTTTCGTACTTTCGGCATTGAAGAGAAATACCGCAACAACCCGTGTGCCTATAAGAGCCTGATGCTGGTTCACCCAAGAAGTCCGCAGGACATGATAAAAATATGGGCGTGGCTTAATGACCCTGCTTTAAATTGTCAGTAAAACTTCACACGAGGCCTTTCAACAACCTCAGGGTTGCTAGTCTATATTTGGCAGCTAAGAAATTTTTATTATTATTATTATTGATCGTGTGAGAGATGAGCTAGCTTGTTTGCACATCATGTCTCTGAAGTGATCAAAGCTAAAGGAGAGCATTTCAAAATGACTTTTGTTATGTATATCTCCAATAGTGTTAACGTTTTACCCACTGACCACACGTCGCGCTCTCACAGTGAAGTATGTCCCGGCGTCGTGTATGCTAAAGACGAGTGGGATCATGGGAAGTTCAGCTGGTTTGAACTTGGTACATTAGAAAAAACAAACTCAATCTCCATAGTCAAGCATGCTATATATATTTTTTTAATTTATCGTCTGCTTGTGTGATATAGGACAGTAAGTGTTGGTAAAAACTGCTTGTGCTGCTTTTTTTTTCCCTCTCGAAGCTTGAATCATGAAGGCTAAACTAAAGCATTACACAAAAGCAGGACCTGATTAAACTCCACTTGATTAATGTATTGTGAAAGGGTCAGCTTATCAGTGGCCGTGACATCCTCACACACGTTTGGCAGGTTTAATTTTTTGTTTTCAAGGTACTTTGTGTCACTAATGTTTGATTTGCCTGTATGTTTTTTTTTTAAAGTGCGTTATTCTGCTCCGACTACAGACGAAGTAGAATGAAAAAAGCTTTGTTACAGTTCCACTTATCAGTTCAGGTGACTCTAGGTCAGAGAATAAGTATTGTGGGTCAGGACAGTTTTCTTGGTCACATTATGATTGATGTTAAATGGAGCTATTGTTTGAATGATGGGTTATTTATTCCTTTTGCACAGTCGGTTCTTATGTTTTGAATCGAATCAAGACGACACATTAATTACTGTCTGTCGAGCCAAAGTGCATCAGCTGCATCAAATTAATTCCGTTCGCCTCTTCGAATGGAAGCTGTACGAAACCGAAACACTTGTGCCTTTCACTGACAAAGTGAGCTTCAGAAGAAGAGAATTTTCCCATTTCAGTATTCATCTATCTGTGCCTGGAATGTGACAGGAATTAAACCAGATTGGACAGTGTGGTTTGTTTATCGTTTGGATTTGTTGGTCAGAGACCCATGTGTTTGACGTTCTTATCTTTTTCCTGTCCCATGACCAAAAGCAGCGCCGCTTAATGATTGCTCTCGCTGTTCTGTCACCACCAGGGCACGACCGAGGTCTTATGTGTTACAGTTACACCTGCTGGGTAGGTGTTGCAAGTACACCATGCTCACCTTTTTATTGATCAAGACACTGGAGCCCTTTTCCCATGACGTGGCACTCGTATCCGAGTTGGAGCGTTGTGCCGTAATGCACTGTCGGGTCTTTTTACCCAACATGTTCTGACAATGTTCTCCTCTGCTGAACCTAAAAATCAAAATTTTGCACATATCGCTTGAAGTAATGTTTACACACCAGGATGGGTAAAAAAGTAGTCAAAGAGAAATGACTATATTTATAGACTATATAGGTTTAATTACCATTATTTATAAAAAACCTTTCCAGTTAGAGATCTGGGTCGGGAATCTTGCAATTCTCGAACCAGGACACCGCTGATTCCTGCGTAGTGATGAACTTGAATGCTCATGTCATAAAGGGTTATATGTTTCATATTTTAATAGCTATTTCTCTCTGAAATCTCTCTTAAACATCACTGAGCGTTCAAAAAACCCAACCCTCCTGCTCGTTATTTTAGTGACCACTCGCTCATACGGACCAAACATTAGACTGTTATTTGATTACATGTTACATTATATCGAATAGAAGATTTTAATTGGGATCTGATGTATAATTATATGGTAATAGATGTTATCTGATAATGCTGGAAAGGAAATGGTTGAGGTCTGAGCTCCAAGTGTTCGCACCAGTCAGACTTGTTTTGGTAACTGCACTGATTCGTGAGTCGTTTAGCGATGTGACTCGGGTCTCTGTTGTCTGTAACACGTAAAAAAAAACACATTGAGCAGTTTTATAAGGGTGCCATAATAAAACAAACTAAAATAATAGCGAAGCCTGTTTTATAACTTAACAAGGACACACTTGCTTTTTTTTTTTTTATATTCCAATATATTTCTCTTACTGTACTTCTTGTCCGGTTATAACATGTGCACATTTTTGTTTGTGCTTCTCTGCCTGATTTAAATCAAATAAATCTTAAATGGTTTTGTATGTACAGTTTGCCCAAGTTCTTTCTTTCTTTCTTTCTTTCTTTCTTTCTTTCTTTCTTGCTTTCTTTCTTTCTTGCTTGCTTGCTTTCTTGCTTGCTTTCTTTCTTGCTTGCTTGCTCTTTCTTTCACCCTTTTCTCACTCGTTCTTTTTCTCTCTTTCTTTCAGTCTTTATCCCCCCCTCTGTGTTCTCTCTCTCTTCCTTTGTTATTTTTCTCTTTTTCTCATTTTTTCTCCCTTACTCTTTCTTTCACCCTTCTCTCACTTGTTTTCTCTCCCTCTCTCTCTCTCTATTTTGCTACCACTCTCCTCGTTCTCTCTCTCTTTCTGTCTTTCACTCTCCATTTCTCGCTCTCATTTTTTCTCTCGTTCTCTGTTTTCTCTCTTTCCTTCTTATTTTTCTGACGTTTTTCTCTCCTTCTCTCTCTCTCTCTCTCTCTCTCTCTCTCTCTCTCTCTCTGTGTGCCGTTTGTAACTTCCTGTTCAGCTTGTTATCTAAGTGCCAATGTTAGTTCATGCACCTGCTTCATAGTGGTGGGAAATCTATAATTATAGCCACATGCACAATAAATCTAGACAATTTCAGTAACAAAGTCATGAGGGGATTAGTCACAGAAGCTACCAAGAAACAAAAGTTAACCTTCTCAGCATCATGCTTCTCCCACCACCGTGCTTCACTGTGTGGTTGATGAGGCTCTGTGTTTGTCGTTCCAAGACCTGAAAGTTCATATTTGGTGCTTTCAGACCAGAGAACCTTTATCCAAATGTTTCCTGATACAGCATGTCATTTTACAGACTCCTTGCCTGGAGTGTCAAGGCTACTTTGTCCTGTGTACAGCTTCTCCCATCTCTCTATCTCCTTCATCTCTTGAGTTCTTCTTTGACTAATCCCCTATTTACCCAGTCACTGGATAGTGAATTTTGGATAGTGGATAAATAATGGATTAATGTCGCTCCATGGGATGTTCAGAGTTTAGGATATTTATTATAACCCAATCCAGTAATCCTACTCTTCTTGAACTTTGACCCTGGACTTGCTTTGATAGCTCATGATGGTGTTTGTTTAGCCATGTTCTCTAACAGATGCTGGAGTCTTCCAGGAACTGGAGTGTTAAATAAGGGCATGTGCTCGGTGCTGTAAGTGTAAACACTGAGGTCATGTGACGCTTTACTTGATTAATTTTGCAAACTGTATAGACTTTTCTTCCTCTGTGTAGCTTCTTGACCTATAACCACAACTTCTCTTCCAGGCTGTAGCATTGCAAAATGTGGTAAAGTTGAATATGTATGCATGTAAGTTACTGAATCTCTTTATATAAAATGATTTCGACCTGTTTTTATGTTGTAATCAGTGCACCCAGATGTCCAATGTTTATTCTCTAAGGACCTGTGTGGCTACAGGGTTTTCTTTCCAACCAGTCAGGAGCCACTTTAGATAATCAGCTAATAGCACTAACACCATCTCCAGCAGGTCTTTAGAAGGTACAGATACACTGACCAGGCATAACATTATGACCACCTGCCTAATATTGTGTTGGTCCCCCTTTTGCTGCCAAAACAGCCCTGACCCGTCATGCACTGTGTATTCTGACACCTTTCTATCAGAACCAGCATTAACTTCTTCAGCAATTTGAGCAACAGTATCTCGTCTGTTGAATCGGATCACACGGGCCGGCTTTCGCTCCCCACGTGCATCAATGAGACCATGACCCTGTCACCGGTTCACCATTGTTCCTTCCTTGGACCACTTTTAATAGATACTGACCACTGCAGACCGGGAACACCCCACAAGAGCTGCAGTTTTGGAGATGTTCTGATCCAGTGGTCTAGCCATCACAATTTGGCCCTTGTCAAACTCGCTCAAATCCTTACGCTTGCCCATTTTTCCTGCTTCTAACACATCAACTTTGAGGACAAAATGTTCACTTGCTGCCTAATATATCCCACCCACTAACAGGTGCCATGATGAGGAGATCATCAGTGTTATTCACTTCACCTGCTCACTGCTCATAATGTTATGCCTGATCAGTGTATATATAATAGAGAGGTAAAGTAGTAGCATTATGCAGTATAATTAATGTTCTACTTTTATAGCTAATCGGCTTAGACAAATTGGAGAATGCCATATTGTGGGTCAGGAAACTGGCGTGTATTTCCTTCATCAGATTCAGAGATCTTTTAATTTTTAGACTAAGATTTCATTCAAATAAAAAATTTCTTCACACTTTCAAAACATTCTCATGTTAAATTTAGATGAGTCACAATGAAACCATTCATAATTGGTGCAAATGTACATACATGTAGAGCAAAGTATGTTGTACATACATGTCCAATTTATTAGGAACACCTGTACATTCGTGCACTCATCTAGTCAGCCAATCATGCGGTTCCAGTCTTCTTCTTCTTCTTTCGGCTTTTCCCTTCAGGGGTCGCCACAGTGAATCATCTCTCTCCACCTATCCCTATCTTCTGCATCCTCAACACTTGCACCCACTAGCTTCATATCCTCATTAATTCCATCCATATACCTCCTCTTTGGCCTTCCTCTTTGCCTCCTGCCTGGCAGCTCCATGTCCAACATTCTCCTACCAATATACTCACTCTCCCTCCTCTGAACATGTCCAAACCATCTTAATCTGGTCTCCCTAACTTTGTACCCCAAACGTCCAACATGAGCTGTCCCTCTGATGTACTCGTTCCTAATCCTGTCCAATCTTGTCACTCCCAAAGAGAACCTCAACATCTTCAGCTCTGCTACCTCTAGCTCTGACTCCTGTCTCTTCCTCAGTGACACTGTCTCTAAACCATACAGCATGGCCGGCTCTCACCACTGTCCTGTACACCTTCCCCTTGATTCTCGCTGATATTTTCCTATCACACAGAACAATCATGCAGTTCCAGTACAGTGCATAAAAGCATGTAAATAAATACAGGTCAAAAGCTTCAGTTCATGTTCACATCACATATCAGTATGGGGAGAAAGTGTGATCTGAGTGAGCCAGATGAGTCAAAGACGGGTTAATATGGGTTTAGAAAATACAATCACGTTTTGTTCCATCCGGGTGAATCATGTTTATAGTTGTACACTTTCTCAGACAAGACACTTCTTGCTTATGTGATCCTCTAGCAGGATAGCAGTGTTTGGTGTGCATCGCTACCTCCATCCTCTACTCCCAAGCTTTAACGTGTTATTTTAATGATCACTTTACGCTTATCTTATAATTATGACTATAATTATTATTATATTAAAGCCTCTGTGCTCTCTGTGATTTTAGTATCATCCCTTTTTTAGCATCTTTTTCAAACTGGTATATAAAGAAAAAAGGAAAGAACAGAGTCACAGCAACGCAAAGGCAAGCTGAACCCCACACGGAAAACAGTTCTAATCTGATTAAATAAATACAATCTTTAATCTCAAACGTCTTTTGGCATTTAGATGATTGGATTAAAATTGACACGTGTACATTTTAGAGGAGCGGGTTGTCATTTCAGGGTCCTCTGCTGCCCGGAGGTGAACTGCAAATAAATACATTGGACATGAACACTCTGACGTCACATTTGATTTAGTTTGTTTGCTCTCAGTACACACATCTGCTTGCGCATTTTAATAGCATTACCTTCATGTAATTCAGACACATGGCACCTTCTCCTAATTTTCTTATATGATGTATTATCCATACATGAAATCTGATTATCTTGTTCCTTAACCTGATTTTTATTTTACAAGCATTGGTTTAAAGGAAATCATTTGTTCCTCTGTCTGCAAGTGGAATCTACAGTGGCATAGGAAAGTTGACCAGGTCACAACCCAAACAGTGTCAAAGCCCCGGATGTGACGTCACACCGCCGTTCTTTAAACCAGGCATGAATACATACATATACACAACCATACAGACAGACATGATCACCACCAGAGGGCAGCACTGTGGTGTTCAATCTCACACAATGAGCTTCAATAGGCGTGTACTGTCTATTATTTCCCACTTGTGAAGGATTTTTAATTTATTTTTTACTCCAGCTCAAAATGGGTTATCTTGTACAGATCCAGAACCAGCTCGTTTACTTCTCATCTTAATATTAAATAGAGAGGAAAAACCTTTCATCTGCATGATATGATTTCTTAAGTGAGTCTCATGATTCTTAACATAATCTGGATTAGATTTGTTTGTTTGTTTGTTTCTTTTCGTTCATTGTCTGCTGCTTATCCGAACTACACTCGGGTCACGGGGAGCCTGTGTCTATCTCAGACGTCATTGGGCATCAAGGCAGGATACACCCTGGACGGAGTGCCAACCCGTCGCAGGGCGCGCACGCACACACACACACTACGGACAATTTAGAGATGCCAATCAACCTACCATGCATGTCTTTGGACTGGGGGAGGAAACCGGAGTACCCGGAGGAAACCCCCGAGGCACGGGGAGAACATGCAAACTCCACACACACACACACACGGCGGAGGCGGGAAGCGAACCCCCAACCCTGGAGGTGTGAGGCAAACGTGCTAACCACTAAGCCACCGTGCCCCCCTGTTTGTTTCTTTTGTATATTTTAATTATTTTATAACTTTTTAGATATGTATAGAAAGTAAATAAGTTCCAGGAGAAGAAGTGTAAGAAAACTCCTTGGGCAGTGGTGGCTCAAGTGGTTAAGGCTTTGGGTTGTTGATCGGAGGATCGGGGTTGAAGCCCCAGCACCACCAAGCTCCACTGTTGGGCAATTGAGCAAAGCCCTTAACCCTTTCTGCTCCAGGAGCGCTGTATCATAGCTGCCCCTGCGCTCTGACCCCAACTTCCTCAGCTGGGATATGCGAAGAAAAGAATTCCACTGTGCTGTAATGTATGTGTGGCGATAATAAAGGCTTCATGCCCCTCTACTACTAAGATCAGACGAAAAAAAAAGGAGGTTGTAATGTCTTGGAAGATTGATCACACAGCTCTCCCATCTCCAAAATATGGTGGTGGTGGTTTTTTGTATATAATGTATAACCTTATAAGAAAATAAACTCTTTTCTAGGGAGCCCCCTGGTGGTAGCTGCTTATAGCTGCTTGACTCTAGACTCCCTACCACTGTAGACTCTTATTACCTTGTTAGTAGCTCATAGTTCCGGTGCAGAATTAAAGAAGCAGATATTAGATGTTTTTATAGCAGATGTTTTCTATCTGACGCAGTCAGCTACAGGAAGCCAGTGGAGGGAGTGTAGTGATGGGGTGGTGTCTTCTGGAGTTTCCACCTCTGCAACTGATCCAGCGAGCAGCCGCATGACGAAGTTCTCCAGAAGACACCACCCCATCACTACACTCCCTCCACTGGCTTCCTGTAGCTGACTGCGTCAGATAGAAAACACTGGTGCTCGCCTACAAAGCCAACAAGAGACCAGGACCCACTTCCCTCACACACAGCACTGCAGCACACTCTCTCTGATCCTCCAGGCTTGTATCATTCAGGGTACAAAGCACAACTGCATCAAGACTCTTCTCTGCTCAGGCAGCTTCTGTCGGTGTAATGAACTTCCTCTAGATGTCTAAATAGCTAAGTCACAGGCGGTCTTCATATGATGACTAAAAACCTTCTGCTTCCTGAAGCACTTTATTTTATTTATTTTTTTTAAAGTGTTGCTTTTCTTGCTATCTTACCACCCACAGTTTTTGTTATTGGAGTTTTTTGTTAGTTGCTCAGGATAAAGATGTCAGGATGAATGATGTAAACATAAATGTAAAAATCGTTTTGTTTCACCTGAACACTTTCAAGATCTCTCCTTAATAGTGCTCTGTTTTTCTCTGTGTGTCGTCTTGCTTCTCGTCCCATCCTCATCAGCTGACTGTCTGCTGACTCAGCATCTGATTTTCTTGCTCTTGCCTCTGGATTTTCATTCCACTGATTTAAACTGGTTCATTAGAGACTTCTTTAGCTTCAGACCTCTTCAGCACAGATTTATTTTCAATTGAAATATATTACTATAATTATAAATAACGAAGCATGGTCATGTATCTGTGTGTGTGTGTGTATATGTATATATATAGATATAGATAAAAGAGAGAGAGAGAGAGAGAGAGAGAGATAATATATATATATATATAGAGAGAGAGAGAGAGAGAGAGAGAGAGAGAGAGAGAGAGAGAGAGAGAAATATATATATATAGAGAGAGAGAGAGAAATATATACATATGTATATATATATATATATATATATATATATATATATATATATGTAAAGAGAGAGAGAGAAATATATATATATATGCAGAGAGAGAGAGAGAGAGAGAGAGAGAGAGAGAGAGAGAGAGAAATATATATATATATATAGAGAGAGAGAGAGAGAGAGAGAGAGAGAGAAATATATACATATATATATATATAGAGAGAGAGAGAGAGAGAGAGAGAGAGAAATATATATATATATATAGAGAGAGAGAGAGAGAGAGAGAGAGAGAGAGAGAGAGAGATGTATGTATATATATATAGATATATAAAATTTCTACTGTTTAAAAGATCAGTTAATAGATCAGTTCAAACGGTCAGTGACCCAGACCCCTTCTTCTCTCTAGCCCTGCCTGATTAATCCTGGATGGCCTGTTTCTGCCTGGAGTCTCATCACTTGGAGATCACTCACTGCTGCTGATGGATCACATGTACAGTCTGGAGATTCATGACATTTACTGTGAATGATACCACTTAGAAACCATGAAGATGCTCTGAACTGCAGTTAATATGCTCTCGTCTCCATCAGTGAACAGTTGTTAACGTCAAGAAAGTAGACTTCATGTTAAGACTCGGATGAATTTCCTGGTTAAAAAATTGCACTTTTTATAGTACACATACAGTACACGGTAATTTATACTCACACGCTCCATTGTCGTTAAGATGAGGATGGCTTCCTTACTAACTCTGGTTCCTGTCGAGGTTTCTTCTTCATATCGTCACCTCTGGCTTTTTCTTACAAAAAATCTTAAAATTATTATTATTATTATTATTATTATTATTATTATTTTTA
>JAUCMX010000008.1:23898662-23913662 GCA_033459395.1 Hemibagrus guttatus
ACCTTGAAATTCGCGAGGGTTACGTTCCTAGACCCCCCGTGAATTTTGGACGGACGCTTGAATGCTATGCGACCATTTTCTTTGCTTACAATGGGGTATTGTACGATAAAATTTTGGTACGGTCTCTCTCTCAGGCAGGTATGTACTGTACATACATTACAAATAAATTAAATGTTCAGGTAATAAAGAACACAGTACTGTACTGTACACAGTAAAAAAATATATACTCAGTAGTAAAATGTATGCAACATATAACGATGTTTATTGATGATGAAGAATCAGGCTGTGCAGTAATGTTATGATGAAGGGTGCTGCACAGCAGAGGAGATGATTTAGCATTCTCATAGCGTATGAGCGCTCTGTTCTAATATTATGAGGGGCCTTAGGGTTTCCTCTACGATAGGACTAAAATATAATAATTTACAGTACTGTATCGTATTGCAGTAAATTTTGCTTCATTTATACGTTAATACGTGCTGTATTGTATCAAAACTAGTAAATTATACTGTATTGTATTATAACAGGGGGGCACGGTGGCTTAGTGGTTAGCACGTTTGCCTCACACCTCCAGGGTTGGGGGTTCGATTCCCGCCTCCGCCATGTGTGTGGAGTTTGCATGTTCTCCCTGTGCCTCGGGGGTTTCCTCCGGGTACTCTGGTTTCCTCCCCCGGTCCAAAGACATGCATTGTAGGTTGATTGGCATCTCTAAATTGTCCGTAGTGTGTGATTGCGTGAGTGTATGAGAGTGTGTGTGTGTGTCCTGTGATGGGTTGGCACTCCATCCAGGGTGTATTCTGCCTTGATGCCCAATGACGCCTGAGCACAGGCTCCCCGTGACCCGAGAATAGATTGGATAAGCGGTAGACAATGAATGTATTACAACATTATTACAAAACATTATTTTTATATAATCATCTCTATTTATTATTATTCTTAACAAATTAATGCTAAAAATGATATATACAACTTACCGGTCACAAATTTATATATATACATATATATATATAAATTTAAATGCTAATGTAACTAATATATGAGAAATATCTAAAGTTCCTGTTTCACATGATCCAGGAGGACGTGAGGAGGGGAAGTGGACAAGGCCCTGCTAAAAACAGAAAATCGCATCTATTAGCATGCGTCAGCCTCCGTTTAGACAAAAACATCACATTTCCCATGACCACCAAATCCTTTAATTGCCTTATTTATTTAACAGTGTAGCTTGGATTCTTTTTATAGCCTTCAGTGCTTTTAATAGTTTGTCATAAAATAATGTCTATAATCCAGACGCTGTGCTAACAGAGTCTAAATGTCCATTAAAGGAGAAGAGCGTGTTATCGGTCTGTTCGCATCTTTTATTTCAGCTCAGCTTAGACATGTGTTTCTCATCAGCAAACGCCGGCAGGGTTTGTGGGTGGAAGTGAAGGAAAACGTATCTGAGCTTCAGGAATGTGAGCAGATCGCAGGTTCCTGAACATACCTGAGTCTAATCAGGACACATACACACACGCGTTCATGCGTGCATAGAACACACACACACACACACACTGGAGTACAAATTTCAGCCTGTAGACCATGTAGAAACACATGTGAGAACACACGCACAATACACACAATACACAGATGCTGTTTGTAAGAGCTGGTCCAGATGTTTCTCATCCAGCGTGAGGGATTAGAGATGCACTGATGGATGGATGGATGGATGGTTAGAAAGATAGACTCCTGCCTCCACCCTGTGTGTGTGGAGTTTGCATGTGCTCCCTGTTCTTCAGGAGTTTCCTCTGGGTTTTCTGGTCTCTTCCCTCAGTCCAAAGACACGTACTATAGGCTGATGGGCATCTCTGAATAATCTGCAGTGTGTGTGTGAGTGCCCTGTGATGGGTTGGCACCTCGTCCAGGTTGTCCCCCACCTTGTGCCACATGTCCCCTGGAATAGACTACAGTTTCTTAGCAACCCTGGTTAAGTTAAGCTCTATATATCTCCCTCTTTTCTCTCTCTCTCTCTCTCTCTCTCTCTCTCTCAACCCCCCTCTCTCCCTCCCTTTCTCACTCTCTTATCTTTCATGTTTTATGCTTTGTTTATTTCAACCTAATTCATTTCAATTTATTTGTATAGCACTTTTAACAATAAAGATTGTCTCAAAGCAGCTATACAGAAGTCTAGTAACATAGAGAAAATTATAAAGTTAAGTTACTACCTCCAGCGTCCTGGGTTCGAGTCTCACTCCCACTCACTGTGTGTGTGGAGTTTGCATGTTCTCCTCGTGCTCGGTGAGTTTCCTCCTGGGGGTTTCCTCCAAGTGCTCTGGTTTCCTCCCACAGTCCAAAGACACGCTTCTAGGCTGATTGGAGTCTCTAAATTGCCCGTAGTGTGTGAATGAGTGTGTGTGCCCTGCGATGGGTTGGCACTCCATCCAGGGTGTATCTTGGCTTGATGCCTGATGACGCCTGACCCGATGATAGATCGGATAAGCGGTACAGACAATGGAATTGGAATGAATTATGTCCATAGGACAAATGCTTATGTTGTATATTAATTGAATATTTCCCCCGTATTCTGTCCGCACACTATTTAATCCATGTGTAACTGTCTTAACGACACATACACCGATCAGGCATAACATTATGACCACCTGCCTAGTATTGTGTTGGTCAGCCTTCACTCCCCGCAATGTACCTTGGCCGCCCATGACCCTGTCACCGGTTCACCACTGTTCCTTCCTTGGACCACTTTTGATAGATACTGACCACTGCAGACCGGGAACACCCCACAAGAGCTGCAGTTTTGGAGATGCTCTGATCCAGTGGTCTAGCCATCACAATTTGGCCCTTCATCAAACTCGCTCAAATCCATACGCTTGCCCATTTTTCCTGCTTCTAACACATCAACTTTGAGGACAAAATGTTCACTTGCTGCCTAATATATCCCACCCACTAACAGTTGCCAAGATGAGGAGACCATCAGTGTTATTCACTTCACCTGTCACTGCTCATAATGTTATGCCTGATCAGTGTATACACTGTATTTTGTGGCACAAGAGATTGCTGAGGATCATTTTAGGGCTGGATTAATTGTGGTTGAGACACACTGGCAATTTGCAGTTATATGTACAGCATTTCCACATGTCCTGGATGTTTGTATAAAAGACAATACATCATGAATTGTATTGCCGCAGCTCTTGTGAAGCGTTTCAGTGACTTCTCCTCCGGAAAAGAGATAAAAATAAAAACAAAATTAAAAAAAACACAGTTTATTTACACAAAGCTTGCAGTCCTGGACTTCAGAGAGCCCTGATTTCAACACCACACACACAAACTCACACACACACACACACACATGCAGGTTGGTGGTTGTACTGTTTATCGCTGCTATAATGTAAATAATAACAGGAACTTGTTTTACGGATGTCCCACACCAACATTAAACATAATTCTAAATGGATAAAAAAAAGTATGATATTAATATATTTTGATATAACAGGATTAAAAACACACCAGAACATGATTTAACTGGAATCTGCTCACGTCAGACCGCATCACGTCACCCAGTGGATGGATGTTTTATATAAGTAGCTCATGATTCCTCTGTGCACCACCTCCTTCCTTGTCTGTGCCAGAATAATTGTGTGGCACTGTTTACAGTCAGGACGTTTATCTTTTATCAGGCCACACTCTCGTGTTACCACTGACCAATGGGATTTCACAGGAAGAGAGAGAGAGACCAATGCACACTCCCGACTCATCTTATCAAAACAGCATCATTTCTTGACTTGCATCTCTTACATGTTTCTCAGAGGTGGAAGATTCCCCAAGCAGCTCTTTTTATCCACCCAACAAACAGACATTTAAAAAAAAAAAAAAAAAAGACATTTTTTATTACATGGTGGGCTGGTGGTTAGCACGTTTGCCTCACACCTCCAGGGTTGGGGGTTCGATTCCCGCCTCCGCAATGTGTGTGTGGAGTTTGCATGTTCTCCCTGTGCCTCGGGGGTTTCCTCCGGGTACTCCTGTTTTCTCCCCCGGTCCAAAGACATGCATTGTAGGTTGATTGGCATCTCTAAATTGTCCGTAGTGTGTGATTGCGTGAATGAATGAGAGTGTGTGTGCCTGATTTACTCTCGGGTCACGGGGAGCCTGTGCCTATCTCAGGCGTCATTGGGCATCAAGGCAGGATACACCCTGGACGGAGTGCCAACCCATCGCAGGGCGCACACACACACTCTCATTCACTCACGCAATCACACACTACGGACAATTTAGAGATGTCAATCAACCTACAATGCATGTCTTTGGTCCGAGGGAGGAAACCGGAGCACCCGGAGGAAACCCCCGAGGCACGGGGAGAACATGCAAACTCCACACACACACACAGCAGAGGCGGGAATCGAACCACCGACCCTGGAGGTGTGAGGCAAACGTGCTAACCACCAAGTCACCGTGCCCCCCCAGAAAATCATTCATTTAATTTTTTATACTGATGGGAAATGCCCCATATGTCTATTTCCATTTTGCCGGCAGAAAAAATCATCTGTGTATTGATTAAAAAACAAAAAAAAGGCTAATCAGTCTATAAGGTTCTTCTTTTGTGATTAGAAGGTTGTGAGCTCAGATCTCATTTCTGTTGCTCTGCACTCGCATCCCAGTTAGATGGGAAGATTTGCAAAGATATAAATTAAATAAATGAAATAATTACACTTTGTATTTAAACAAAAGCAGCTTTGTTAGATTGCTCACACTGTTGTGTAACATTACTAAACATTAAACTGTTGTTGACTCAATGATTCAGACGCTTGAATTCTATTTTTTTTAATAAACTGTATGTCTTTACTTTGTCTAAACTTGTTACAGATAAACAGAAGAGGCAGTAAACATGTATATCATAATTTGTGTTTATGCACAAATTATACTACTAATTCAAACAGAGTGTGATGAGTTAGACATGCAGTTTGTAAGGAGTTAAACTGTATACGCTCTTCTTACTTATTAGCTCCAGATTTGGATGCACAAGGAAGCAAACTTTGGACACAAAATGTGTCTTGGGTCACAGTGGGGCAAAGGCTAGAGTGTGTAACTGTTTACCGAACTATTCCTATCACATGTAACAAGAAATGAGATTAGTAAAAGGCACAACATAAATCCTTCTTACAATCACGCACACACACACACACACACACACACACACACACACACACACACACACACACACACACAAGCATAAGCGGTTGTTCAGACCAGCTGCCCTCCCACAAGCAGGTTCGAGTTTTTCTCTATATCATTTGTCACTTCAAAGCATTCTTTGACATATGTTATGTCTCCCTGTAATCCCCAGGAGTGATAAGTACACACACCCACAAGGTGTACTTGTGACAGGGGTGTGTGCCACATGGGAATAGTATATTAACAGGATATGGCATTATTTACACAAAAAAATTATAATATGGTATATGATCTTTTATATATTTCTATAAAAGAAAAAAAAACTGAAGAGGAATGCATTATTGTGTAAAGACTGCAGAATTAAAAAAAAAAAAGAATATAATATTATTGGTTTTAGAGAGTACATTCTTAGAAAAAAGTCAGTCAGGATCTGTATCTTTAATCCAGAACGGTTCATCCATCTATCCATCTATCTATCTATCCATCTATCCATCTATCCATCTATCCATCTATCCATCTATCCATCTATCTATCTATCTATCTATAAAAAAAACCCCATTGTCTTACATTGCACAGCGCTGTTTCTATGCATATGTGGGCGGGATCAACGAGTTTGACAGACATGACAAATCGACCAATAGAAATCCATAATCCCAAGCAAACGCCACAAGGAACTTCATTTAAATATTCTGTACCTGACAGCCAATAGGAATTTCTGACGGCGTGTGTTCCAGCAGCATCGGCGGCGGCCACTAACGCACACTAGCGTACTAAACAGTATGCCAAAATAGTACGCCACCTTAGGTAGGTAGGTAATAGCTAGCGTACTATTTAGCGCGCTAGTGCGCTCCCGGGCTGTGTGAGCTGAATGTAGTGGGATTGGTCGGAAAATGACGGTGGCTTGATTGTCGGAGTTTGTTTTATGCGAGGCTGCTGGAATTTCGCTGCTCCTCCGGTTAGGAAAACTTATCCATTTTTTCCTCCTTGTGCAAATCGCCTGAACTTTGCTGTTTTTAAACCACATTCCCAGAAGGGTGTCTCCGGAGCTCCTTGGTGTTGTTCGGGAGTATTTTTCCCCCCAGGATGATATTAGCGGCGAGCTACCTGGCTAGCCGTACTTATTAGCTCAATGCTAGGAGAACCCAGTTAACGGGCTAGAGCGGCTAGTGCAATTAGCTTCAGGAGACCAGCTAGTACGAGTTGCGGTTTTATTATATTGTCTGTTATAGCACCGTTAGTAGTTGAAGTGTTAATTAGCTTAGCTTGTCTCTGCTAGGTTTAGCAGCGTTAACCAGGCTAGCAGGCTGGCTCTATGCAGCCGGGTTAGAGAGGTAAGTTTGCTAGCAGTTTAGCAACCAGCTCGGAAAAGGCGACCAAAGGCGGGCTGCTGAATAATTAAAGAGGTGAGTAATGGATTTTTTTCTCCAGCCAGTGAGCTAATTACGTGGCTTTTACCATAACGGGTGTGTCTGAGAGATAAAACACACTCTTGGTGTTAATAACGTTTTTTTTTTTAAGCTATGCATCATTCAGTTAGCATAAATGAAGTTAAATGCGCTTGCAGGAAAACAATCAGCTGTCAAACGCAGAAAAAGTATTAAAAAACACACACTTTTTATTTCATCTTATTAAATTCACTAGTCGAACTGTATAAATGTAATGAAATAATATTGTTTAGCTGTTTTTAAGCTTTAGCAATTACTCTTGTGTAATAATAATAATAATAATAATAATAATAGTAATAATAATATAATAATAATGTTAATGATAATAATAAATCATAGTTTTGTTTAACTAATCTTTATTAACTCAATTATTATTATTTAAAGAAAGTTATAGACGAATATATTAAACCATAAATTCAGCTGTTTAGCTGTTTTTTTTTTGTTTTTTTTTTTTAAAACTAGCAATTACTCTTGTGTAATAGTAATAATAATGATGATGATGATAATAATAAATCAGTTTTCTTTAATGAATCTTTATTAACTTTATTTTTATTATTTAAAGAAAATTATAGATGAATATATAAAACCATAAATCCAGCTGTTTAGCTGTTTTTTAAGCTCTAGCAATTACTCTTGTGTAGTAATAATAATAATAATAATAATAATAAATCAGTTTTCTTTAACGAATCTTTATTAACTTTATTTTTATTATTTAAAGAAAATTATAGATGAATATATAAAACCATAAATCCAGCTGTTTAGCTGTTTTTAAGCTCTAGCAATTACCCTTGTATAATAATAATAATAATAATAATAATAATAATAATAATAATAATAAATCAGTTTTGTTCTACTAATCCTTATTAAATCCATAATGAAAAAATTATAGACAAATATATAAAACCAGAAATTCAGCTGTTTTTTAAGCTTTAGCAAATACTCTTGTATAATAATAATAATAATAATAATAATAATAATAAATCAGTTTTTTTCTACTAATCCTTATTAAATTCTTAATTTAAAAAAATTATAGACAAATATATAAAACCAAAAATCCAGGAAAAAAGTTCTTAATGGACAGGAATACAGCTAAGCCTCAACCTTTTTTTTTTTTTTTTTTTTTCAAAATTTTTTTGGCACAATTTTATGAAAATATCTGATATCTATTCTCTTTATATGCCATTAAAAAAAAGAAACAGAAAAATGTTCTGCAATCTTGAGAACACACTGAACTTTGAAAATGCACTCATAGAAACTATCTGATCTAAGCATCTGACACACTGCGTAGAGATTTGTAAAGAACGCGTCGTGTTTGGACTTTGTTTGTTTATTTTTTCTTCTGGAGACTGTCTGAGATGTTGAGGATGTGCACAACTTCACGTTGTGTCTGTGTGAAGAAACCTCTTCGTGACATGACGTCGGAAACATTATGTGGGAACAATGGGAGAAAATCAGATTAATAAAATAAAATAATCCTTCCATAACAGCTCTGACTGTATATCAGTCGCTCAGATCACAGGTTTATATTGATGCGCTTGGGCTGATGTTTCCGTTTCTATAGTAACCCTTCCCTCATCCCCCAGGGGTGGATACATTTTCCTGAGAAATTTTAAGACATGAATTGCGACAAAACAAAATGAGCCGATGCTGATCTCTCGTTGTTTAGTTACCATTATATCTCTAATCTCAGATTTTTTTTGTCTAAACAGAGCTCTTGGTTATGACTGTTGTTGTTGTTTTGGAGATGCAGGTCAGTTCAGGATCTGTACTTCACCTTAAAAAGCCCTGCATGAAATTTCTCCCTCTTGTGTCTGCAGGTTTATTGACTCTGCGATAATGGAGTATGTTCGGCCTAATCGTGATTAGGACCGCTTGCTCTGCAGTATGTGGTGTACCGGAGCCAGCAGTTCCGTCTGTGCGTATAGGGTATCGCTCCATCACATTGCCGTCTCTTCTCCTTCCGTTCTGGCTTGATGGCTGTCTCCGTTTTCTCAGCTGCCTTCTTCACGCGTTGGCGATGAACTTACGCGAGGCGCACGCTTCTGTAACCGGACGCTTCTGAATCACGATTAAACAGGAGGACTTTCACAAGAAGAAGCAGTACCAGGTTCGGACCTCGTTCTCACTCGCCAACTAGACGGTCGCGCAGGACCATGGCTTCGGTGTGGAAAAGACTGCAGCGTGTGGGAAAGCACGCATCCAAATTCCAGTTCGTGGCCTCTTACCAGGAGCTCATGGTGGAATGTACAAAGAAATGGTGAGTGTGTGAAATGATTTGCTTACTATGAATGGATTGTGTACAGCACAGGGAAGCTCTCGTCTATAGCTCTCTCCGTCACCTGTTTTGACTCTGTGTGTGTGTGTGTGTGTGTGTGTGATGTGGTTTCTTGTGTGAATCAATGCATTTCAGCACTACAGAAAAATCAGGCTTGGCTCAGGTTCAGGAGAGTCAAATTACACTCAAAATATTGTCTCACATCAGACACAAACGCAGGCACAGATCAGGAGATACGGCCACTGGGTTTGTGGGTCTGTGTTTGAGTGATGCACACACCCACATACACGCCTATAAAAACATGCACTTCAGACAAGAAGGCTTGCTGAATAACTCTTTTGAAGATCAGCAAGATAGCAGGAACTTTTTTTTAGAAACCTTTCCACTGGATCTTTGTGTATTTATTTATCTTTACTTTGTGCATCAGTAGATCTGAGCATCATGCTGATTATTTACACTACATGCCACCTTTAATCGTGAAATATTCATCATCGATTCTTTTAAAACTCTTACAGACCTTGTTACAGTAGCAGGCGGTGCATTGGATGTTAATGTTACATTACTTCTTTGAAATCATAAAAGTATCTTTAAGCTTGTGGCACGACTCAAGACACAAATATAATACATTTATTTTGTAATGAAACAAATAGAACCACTGCAACGACTACGGTAAGAAAAGTAGATCAGGATTAATAACATAAGGTGTAATTTTCTCCTGTTATTGTAATCTCTCTCTTTCAGCGTCATAAATGTATTTCATGGCAACGTTGTTAATATGGACAGAAAGTTTAATGGTAGATTGTGCCTTAATGATTAGGCTGAATAACAAATTTGTGTCCTCGCTGCTCTTACTGCTGTCTGACATCCACCTGAACCTCGGCATATGCATTTAATTCGTTCTGGAGGCGAGTTCTTAAAGTAAAAATGTGTATTGTGAAACGAATTATCACATAATAATCTAATGCAGATAATCCGTTCCAGCCAACCAAAAATATTAGCAATATTCCCAATACGAAGCGTATGTAAACTGTAAGGCTGCTTACAAAGAACTGACCCAAGCCAAGCATTCCATGTCAAGGCTCCACACAGGAAGTCCTGCCACCAAGCTTGAGCTAAAAATAGATGAGATCACTCACGCCACCGATCTCTCAACATGAACCGCCCAAAAATCACCTAGCTTTTGAACGCATCCTGAAGGCAACGTTGGTATTGTGGGTTGAATCTTTCCAAACAGCTTTCACTGACTGGAAAAATTGTTTGTAAGTTTCACAAACTGGCTTCGCTTGGCTTTCCACTGACGCAGTAGGCTTTGGACGGCTCCTGGACATACGCGCAACTTAGCTGGCGTTCGGTTCGGTTCGTTCGCTTGCCGAAAATGCTTCGTAAGATAATGCAAATTCTTCGCAAAATTTCAATTCTTAAGGTATAAATTCGCATGCCGAGGTTCCACTGTACTTATACAGATGAGAAGAGTTATTTCCTCATCCCCACAAAACTCCACTGCCAGCACACCACAGGACTTGTTTTGAGTGAGAGTGAGTGTGACTTAAATCAAGCTCAGCACACAGGTGTTGATTTTACACACTGCGTCAAATCGAGGTCATGTCAGATGTGATAGAAACTGGAGTTCAGGTGCATACAGCTGTTTATGATGAACAACCTTCAGATGGCTATGCTCAGGATCTGTTGTGCAGTAGTGTACTATAGGCTGTTCAGGTATTGTGGGGGGGTTTTCCACATGGAAAAAAAACATGCTTTTTTAAAATTATTTAAAAAAAATTATTTATTATTATTTTTTATTTATTTTTTAAGCTAAACTGCTTTGACTACATCTCCCAGGATTTACATTTATGTCGTTTGACACACGCACTTATCCAGAGTGACTTACAGAAAATCAATAAACCTGTCCTCATTTTCAATTTGCTAAGACAGGGACTAAGAGTGCTGTCAGTCTTAAATGACCTACAGGGGCACATCCATAAGGAATAGGGATTAATGCAAATACATTTAAAAAAACTTTGTGTCTAATATTAATCTTGACCTTTTTGTAGTCTGTTTCTTACATTCTGAAAAGCTGCTTTGAGACAATGTCCATCGTTATATAGCGCTATACAAATAAAATTGAATTGAATTGAAAAGTCATCATTAGCTGAAACACCCACACACAGGTCACTTTACTACCCGAACGAGTGCGGACCTGAGTACGAGTCGGGTTCAGATTCATGAGCTTCAGTTCCAGGTCAAATAAACTCGCACCACTTCCTACAGGAAGTCTCGGGTTCAGTGCGGTGCTGTGCTTCCCGGTCTGCATGACAACTTTCACGTGGTCACTGATTTTGTCATTGAACTCTGCTGTGTTTCATGCTAAACAGCGTGAAAGTGTTAGTTATCATTTTATTCAGATTGTCCGCTCTGCATGCGCCAAAATGTGATATCTGTTGCACAATTGATCACTTTTGCTATTTTACACACCCTTCACAGCTCGTGCCATGGCTGCTGTGGAAATGTCAGAGGAAATGCGCCGTTTTTCATGAAAGGATTTCACCCTCAAACAGCACACACAAACACGTGTATATGCTCGGCCACACGTTCCTCACGTCTTCCAGATCTGAGTGTGAGGCGATGGAATGATGGGAATGTAGTCTGTTACAGTGAAGCACTGGGGAGGAAGAGGAATGTGGTTAAAGACTGCATGTCTCCATACTAATCTGCATTTTTGATGTCAGGAGCCGTCATTCCTGGGTGTCTGTACCGTTACACAGAGGGAAGGAAGGAAGGAAGGAAGGCAGGAAGGAGGTGCTCTGTGAAAGACATGTCTTTTTACCCACTGTCAGCATGCTGAAAGCCTGTTAGCTGTTGATATTCCTGAGGCCAGGCTGTGTGACTGTGACTGTGTGTGGGAGTGAGAGACGGAGTTGCGTTTCATCGGTCTCAAATGTTAGTGTCGTGATGGAAAGTTTCCATTGTGCCCTGAGACAGAAACCACAGCTGCTTAGTTCGAAGTGACGTCCTCAACCACTGCTCGATTTTTATGGACTAACGTGGCTTGGTCTTTCTCTCTCTCTCTCTCTCTCTCCCTCTCTCTCTCTCTCTCTCTCTCTCTCTCTCTCTCTCTCTCTCTCTGTGTCTCTCTGTCTGTGTGTGTGTGTGCGTGTTTGCTGTCACTTCTTTTTTAACTTTAACTCGCAGTTTCCAGTGAAAATCCCAGGGCTTGTTAAGCCGCCATATTGAAATTCAGGCTACATGCTCCACAGAGAAACTGTTACCCAAAGTCTTGTCTCTCTCCTGGTCACCACCATAGGTATCCTTCCTTGGAAGCTGGACATTGGCCTATCGTCCTCCAAAGCACGCACATATTCTGATCGGCGATGATGAAGAATATCATACCACGCACACACTCATGAGCAAGAAAACGATACGTACGTGTGCGAAAAGCAGCCGTGGTTATAAAATGACAAACATTTTAATTGTGATGTTTGTTTATTTACTTCGCTCTGAGTGCAGTTGTATGATCTTGGACTTTTTGAGGCACTAATGACTTTCGTGGTTGTAGGACCAAGGACTTTTTTTGTGCACTATTGACTTTTTTTAGTCTTCTAGCTTATGAATTGTAAGCTGGCCAGTGATGGCCTGTGGTCGAGACATATTTTCCTCCTCACATTGGGACTGTAGAGTCAGTGATATAGATTTAACAAGTGATTATGTCTGAATGTTGATTGATCTACAGTAAATCCTTGTGTATTCTGTATAACTCATTTCAATGTAAGAAGAACTACTTTGTTTACTGTTTGTGTTTCGATCCACCATTTTGATATGATGTCATACCATAAACAGGGAAGGAAATTGTAGGCGAGAAGGTTTCGGAGCAGGACTTTCAAACTGAGGTGGTTTTTATTAGACCTTTTTTTCTGGCTGGATGTTAGGAATTTCGAGTTACGGCATCTAGTCAACGAATTTAACTGACTTAGGTAGTTGGATTTTTATTTTTTTTTGTTTTTGTTGAATGATTAGTGGAGCTGTAGTTACTACAGAGTCATACACTGGTCTGTAGAGGTGGGAGATATAACCAAAATATCACATTACAGTGTGATGAAGACATTTGTACTCTTCACAGCGTGCATCACTGATATACAGAGCTGCTGAAAACAGCCAGTAAAACAGCCGTACTGACTTATAAGGATATCAAATTTGCCTTTTCCTTTTATCACAAAATCCAAGATATCAGCAAGTTTTAGCTGGGGTGTTGGAGTTTGAGTTATGCTGCAGTGGGTTGCTGTGTGTGTGGAGCTGCAGGGCAGGATCCTCTGCGCTACAGCGTGTTTGCCGTCGGTGCAGTCGGTGCCAATAGCACGGTTTTCCCTGCCAGGATAATCAGCAGGCGCGAGACAGAGAGAAAAACCCTCCACTGCAGCCAAGCTCTGAGTATTTAACCCTTATCACGGATTTACGGCTGACGCACCCATCACTAATTTTATCTCTGCTTGAAATATTTTGGGGTGTTTGTCTGCACATGGTTTAGTAGTGTATCTGCATAAATGGTTCTCTCTTCTTCAGCTGATCACTGAGTATCGGTGGTGTTTTTGTTAATCATTATTTCAGTTTGTTATCCAAAGAGAAATGAATTGTTGACTAGTTTAGTTATAGCTGATGAGAAAGTGAGTTATTACGGTTGGTGGATGATGGAGCTGAGGTCAAGTCCAAGCTGAAATCAGGTCAAAACCAATTGGGTCAAGATCTTCACTGTGTGGAATCAATCTAACATTGCACCAATGAAAGGCAACACAAGCATTATTGTACCTGCAATTATGCAGAGATGGAAGCAACATGCTTTTCAGCAAGGTACCAACTTCCTATATGGCCAAAAGTATGTGCACACATGAGCATCATATCCATATGGGGTTCTTCCCCAAACTGTTACCACAAAGTTAGAAGCACACAATAACATGGAATGTCTTTTGTTGTATGCTGTAGCCTTCAATTTCCCTTCACTGGATCTAAGAAACTCAAACCTGTTCTTGCATGACGATGTACCTGTGCACAAATCCACTGAGCTCCATGAAGACATGGTGTGTTAAGGTTGAAGTGGAAGAACTGGAGTGTCCTGACTCTGACTCAACCCCACTGAACACATTTGGGATGAACTGGAACACCGACTGAACCCCAGACCTCCTCACCTAACATCAGTGTCTGATCTCACTAATGCTCTTGTAGCTGAATGAACACTAATCCCCACAGCCACGCTCCAACATCTAGTGGAACGCTTCGCAGCTGATTATAACAGCAAAGAGGGAATAAATCTGGAATGAGATGTTCAGCAAGCACTTATGAGTGTGATGGTCCGGCGTAGACAGACTTTTGGTCCTATAGAGTATTTTAACTGAAACTACACAATCCCATTCTTCTTCAGAAACAGCACCAAAAAACAAAACACTCAATCGCCGTATTTAGCGACACCAATGCTCAAGACTAAGACCAGAAGCAAACGATAAAATAAATCGGATTAAAGTCCAAGTCACTGCAGAAAACAGCTTGAGATCTGACTCGAGTGTTACAGCTGTAGTAGCTGGTGATGTCTACATAAATGTGTCGGGGGTCATTAGTGTAGGAAGTCCTTTGTTGTGAGTCAGGGGTCAGTCAAAAGTGAGTAAACTGAAGTTGTTTGTTAGTGCAACAAGAGTCTCATTCTCAGAAAGTCAGCAGTTACTAATTCAACATTTTAAGGATTGACAGCTGATCTGAGATCAGGGTTTAAGGTTTAACTAAAGCTGCCTTTCTATACATAGAAACGTGGTAAAAACTAAAGGAAAGATTTATGATGAGATTTTTGTTCAAGAGTCTCTTTAAATCCTTGTATACAGATCAAGATCTCAAGTGACAGACTTTTATTTGATTTCTTGCTGTGTATGATTGATCTCAGACCATGGTTTTGGTTTGAGAGTCTGATTAAAACGTCTAACTGTCCCTTTTTCCTTTCGGATAAGATTTACAAGCGCAAATCTGTTAATTAATTAATTGTAGCTGAAAGAGAGAAGCTGGTGAGGTGACATCGTAAGTGTAGTAATAATGGCTGATTTCAGATCAGTGGTGCAGTATGTGATATTTTCTCTACAGTAGGATGCATGTGAG
>JAUCMX010000008.1:23918662-23940715 GCA_033459395.1 Hemibagrus guttatus
CGGGGGAGAGTAGGAGAGAGAGAAGGAGAGGGGGAGAGAGAAAGAAGGGGTGAGGGAGAGAAAGAAGGGGTGAGGGAGAGAAAGAAGGGGTGAGGGAGAGAAAGAAGGAGCGGGGGAGAGGAGGAGAGAGAGAGAGAGAAGGAGCGGGGGAGAGGAGGAGAGAAGGAGCAGGGGAGAGAGAGAGAAGGAGCGGGGGAGAGGAGGGAAGAGAGAGAAGGAGCGGGGGAGAGGAGGGAAGAGAGAGAAGGAGCGGGGGAGAGGAGGGAAGAGAGAGAAGGAGCGGGGGAGAGGAGGGAAGAGGGAGAGAAGGAGCGGGGGAGAGAAGGGGAGAGAGAGAAGGAGCAGGGGGGGAGAGAGAGAGAAGGAGGAGGGGAGAGAGAGAGAAGGAGCGGGGGAGAGGGGAGAGAGAGAAGGAGGAGGGGAGAGAGAGAGAAGGAGCGGGGGAGAGGAGGGAAGAGGGAGAGAAGGAGCGGGGGAGAGAAGGGGAGAGAGAGAAGGAGCAGGGGAGAGAGAGAAGGAGCAGGGGAGAGAGAGAGAGAAGGAGGAGGGGAGAGAGAGAGAAGGAGCGGGGGAGAGGGGAGAGAGAGAAGGAGCAGGGGAGAGAGAGAGAAGGAGCGGGGGAGAGGGGAGAGAGAGAGAAGGAGCGGGGGAGAGGGGAGAGAGAGAGAAGGAGCGGGGGGGAGGGGAGAGAGAGAGAAGAAGCGGGGGAGAGGGGGGGGAGAGAGAAGGAGAGGGGAGAGAAGGAGCGGGGGAGAGAGAGAAGGAGAGGGGAGAGAAAGGGGGGGGGAGAGAGAGAAGGAGCGGGGGAGAGGGGAGAGAGAGGGGAAGGAAGTGAGAGAGGAGGGGAGGAGGAGAGAGAGAAAGGGGAGGGGAGAGAAGGAGGAGGGGAGAGAGAGAGAAGGAGCGGGGAGAGGGGAGAGAGAGAAGGGGGGGGGAGAGAGGAGAGAGAGAGAAAGGGGCGGGGGAAGAGGGGGGGGAGGGGAGAGAGAGAAGGAGCGGGGGAGAGGAGGGGAGAGAAGGAGTGGGGGGGAGAGGAGAGAGAGTGAGAGAGGAGGAGAGAGAGTGAGAGAGAAAAAAGGAGCGGAGGAGAGAGAGAGAAGGAGGGGGGAGAGTAGGGGAGAGAGAGAAGGAGCGAGGGAGAGGAGGAGAGAGAGAAGGAGTGGGGGAGAGTAGGAGAGAGAGAGAAGGAGCGGGGGACAGAGGGGGGAGAGGAGGAGAGAGAGAAGGAGCGGGGGGGGGGAGAGGGGGGAGAGGAGGAGAGAGAGAAGGAGCGGGGGAGAGGAGGGGAGAGAAGGAGTGGGGGAGAGTAGGAGAGAGAGGAGAGAGGAGGAGAGAGTGAGAGAGAGAGAAGGAGGGAGGAGAGAGAGAGAAGGAGTGGGGGAGAGTAGGGGAGAGAGAGAAGGAGCGGGGGGCAGGGGGGAGAGCAGGAGCGAGGGAGAGGAGGAGAGAGAGAAGGAGTGGGGGGGGAGTAGGAGAGAGAGTGAGAGAGGAGGAGAGAGAGAAGGAGTGGGGGAGAGTAGGAGAGAGAGTGAGAGAGGAGGAGAGAGAGAGAAGGAGTGGGGGAGAGAAGGGGAGAGAGAGAAGGAGGAGAGAGAGAAGGAGCGGGGGAGAGGAGGGGAGAGAAGGAGTGGGGGAGAGTAGGAGAGAGAGTGAGAGAGGAGGGGAGAGAGTGAGAGAGAAAGAAGGAGCGGAGGAGAGAGAGAGAAGGAGTGGGGGAGAGTAGGGGAGAGAGAGAAGGAGCGGGGGAAGGGGGGAGAGAGGAGCGAGGGAGAGGAGGAGAGAGAGAAGGAGTGGGGGAGAGTAGGAGAGAGAGTGAGAGAGGAGGAGAGAGAGAGAAGGAGTGGGGGAGAGAAGGGGAGAGAGAGAAGGAGCAGGGGACAGAGGGGGGAGAGCAGGGGAGAGAGAGAGAAGGAGTGGGGGGGGGAGAGAGAGAAGGAGTGGGGGAGAGTAGGAGAGAGAGAAGGAGCGGGGGAGAGAGAGAGAAGGAGTGGGGGAGAGTAGGAGAGAGAGAAGGAGCGGGGGACAGAGGGGGAGAGAGAAAGAAGGGGTGAGGGAGAGAGAAAGAAGGAGCGGAGGAGAGAGAGAGAAGGAGTGGGGGAGAGTAGGGGAGAGAGAGAAGGAGCGGGGGACAGAGGGGGGAGAGCAGGAGCGAGGGAGAGGAGGAGAGAGAGAAGGAGTGGGGGAGAGTAGGAGAGAGAGTGAGAGAGGAGGAGAGAGAGAGAAGGAGTGGGGGAGAGAAGGGGAGAGAGAGAAGGAGCAGGGGAGAGAGAGAGAAGGAGCGGGGGACAGAGGGGGGAGAGCAGGAGCGAGGGAGAGGAGGAGAGAGAGAAGGAGTGGGGGAGAGTAGGAGAGAGAGTGAGAGAGGAGGAGAGAGAGAGAAGGAGTGGGGGAGAGAAGGGGAGAGAGAGAAGGAGCAGGGGACAGAGGGGGGAGAGCAGGGGAGAGAGAGAGAAGGAGTGGGGGAGAGTAGGAGAGGGAGAAGGAGCGGGGGACAGAGGGGGAGAGAGAAAGAAGGGGTGAGGGAGAGAAAGAAGGGGTGAGGGAGGGAGAGAAAGAAGGGGTGAGGGAGGGAGAGAAAGAAGGGGTGAGGGAGGGAGAGAAAGAAGGGGTGAGGGAGAGAGAGAAGGAGCGGGGGAGAGGAGAGGAGGGAGAGAGAGAAGGAGCGGGGGAGAGGAGGAGGGAGAGAGAGAAGGAGCGGGGGAGAGGAGGAGGGAGAGAGAGAAGGAGCGGGGGAGAGGAGGGAAGAGAGAGAGAAGGAGCGGGGGAGAGGAGGGAAGAGAGAGAGAAGGAGCAGGGGAGAGAGAGAAGGAGCGGGGGGGAGAGAGAGAAGGAGCGGGGGGGAGAGAGAGAAGGAGCGGGGGGGAGAGAGAGAAGGAGCGGGGGGGGGAGAGAGAGAAGGAGCGGGGGGGGAGAGAGAGAAGGAGCGGGGGGGGGAGAGAGAGAAGGAGCGGGGGGGGGGAGAGAGAGAAGGAGCGGGGGGGGAGAGAGAGAAGGAGCGGGGGGGGAGAGAGAGAGAAGGAGCGGGGGGGGGAGAGAGAGAAGGAGCGGGGGGGAGAGAGAGAGAAGGAGCGGGGGGGGAGAGAGAGAGAAGGAGCGGGGGGGAGAGAGAGAGAAGGAGCGGGGGGGAGAGAGAGAGAAGGAGCGGGGGGGAGAGAGAGAAGGAGCGGGGGGGGAGAGAGAGAGAGAAGGACCGGGGGGGGGGAGAGAGAGAGAAGGAGCGGGGGGGGGAGAGAGAGAGAAGGAGCGGGGGGGGGAGAGAGAGAGAAGGAGCGGGGGGGGGGAGAGAGAAGGAGCGGGGGGGGAGAGAGAGAGAAGGAGCGGGGGGGGAGAGAGAGAGAAGGAGCGGGGGGGGAGAGAGAGAGAAGGAGCGGGGGGGGAGAGAGAGAGAAGGAGCGGGGGGGAGAGAGAGAGAAGGAGCGGGGGGGGAGAGAGAGAGAAGGAGCGGGGGGGGGAGAGAGAGAAGGAGCGGGGGGGGAGAGAGAGAAGGAGCGGGGGGGGGAGAGAGAGAAGGAGCGGGGGGGGGGGAGAGAGAGAAGGAGCGGGGGGGAGAGAGAGAGAAGGAGCGGGGGGGAGAGAGAGAAGGAGCGGGGGGGAGAGAGAGAGAAGGAGCGGGGGGGGAGAGAGAGAGAAGGAGCGGGGGGGGGAGAGAGAGAGAAGGAGCGGGGGGGGGAGAGAGAGAGAAGGAGCGGGGGGGGGAGAGAGAGAGAGAAGGAGCGGGGGGGGGAGAGAGAGAGAGAAGGAGCGGGGGGGGGGAGAGAGAGAGAGAAGGAGCGGGGGGGGGAGAGAGAGAGAGAAGGAGCGGGGGGGGAGAGAGAGAGAAGGAGCGGGGGGGGAGAGAGAGAGAAGGAGCGGGGAGAGGAGGGGGGGGAGAGAGAGAGATGGAGCGGGGGGGGGGAGAGAGAGAGATGGAGCGGGGGGGGGGAGAGAGAGAGATGGAGCGGGGGGGGAGAGAGAGAGAAGGAGCGGGGGGGGGAGAGAGAGAGAAGGAGCGGGGGGGGGAGAGAGAGAGATGGAGCGGGGGGGGGAGAGAGAGAGATGGAGCGGGGGGGGGAGAGAGAGAGATGGAGCGGGGGGGGGAGAGAGAGAGATGGAGCGGGGGGGGGAGAGAGAGAGATGGAGCGGGGGGGGGAGAGAGAGAGATGGAGCGGGGGGGGGGAGAGAGAGAGATGGAGCGGGGGGGGGGAGAGAGAGAGATGGAGCGGGGGGGGAGAGAGAAGGAGCGGGGGGGGGGGGAGAGAGAAGGAGCGGGGGGGGGGGAGAGAGAAGGAGCGGGGGGGGAGAGAGAAGGAGCGGGGGGGGAGAGAGAAGGAGCGGGGGGGGGAGAGAGAAGGAGGAGGGGAGAGAGAGAGAAGGAGGAGGGGAGAGAGAGAAGGAGCGGGGGAGAGAGAGAAGGAGCGGGGGAGAGAGAAGGAGGAGGGGAGAGGGAGAGAGAAGGAGGAGGGGAGAGGGAGAGAGAAGGAGGAGGGGAGAGAGAGAGAGAAGGAGCGGGGGAGAGAAGGAGGAGGGGAGAGAGAGAGAGAAGGAGCGGGGGAGAGAAGGAGGAGGGGAGAGGGAGAGAAGGAGCGGGGGAGAGAGAGAAGGAGCGGGGAGAGGAGGAGAGAGAGTGAGAGAGAAGGAGAGAGAGTGAGAGAGAAAGAAGGAGCGGGGGAGAGGAGGGAAGAGAGAGAGAAGGAGGAGGGGAGAGAGAGAGAAGGAGGAGGGAAGAGGGAGAGAAGGAGCGGGGGAGAGGGAGAGAAGGCGGAGGGGAGAGGGAGAGAAGGAGCGGGGGAGAGAGAGGAGGAGCGAGGAGAGACAGTGAGAGAGGAGGAGAGAGAGTGAGAGAGAAAGAAGGAGCGGGGGAGAGGAGGGAAGAGAGAGAGAAGGAGGAGGGGGAGAGAGAGAGAAGGAGCGGGGTAGAGGGAGAGAAGGAGGAGGGGGAGAGAGAGAGAAGGAGCGGGGTAGAGGGAGAGAAGGAGGAGGGGGAGAGAGAGAGAAGGAGCGGGGTAGAGGGAGAGGAGGGAAGAGGGAGAGAAGGAGCGGGGGAGAGGAGAGGAGGGAGAGAGAGAGAAGGAGCGGAGGAGAGGAGGGAGAGAGAGAGAAGGAGCGGGGGAGAGGAGGAGGGAGAGAGAGAAGGAGCGGGGGAGAGGAGGAGGGAGAGAGAAGGAGCGGGGGAGAGGAGGAGAGAGAGAGAGAAGGAGCGGGGGAGAGGAGGGAAGAGAGAGAGAAGGAGCGGGGGAGAGGAGGGAAGAGAGAGAGAAGGAGCGGGGGAGAGGAGGGAAGAGAGAGAGAAGGAGCGGGGGAGAGGAGGGAAGAGAGAGAGAAGGAGCAGGGGAGAGAGAGAAGGAGCGGGGGAGAGGAGGAGAGAGAGAGAGAAGGAGCGGGGGAGAGGAGGAGAGAGAGAGAGAAGGAGCGGGGGAGAGGAGGGAAGAGAGAGAGAAGGAGCGGGGGAGAGGAGGGAAGAGAGAGAGAAGGAGCGGGGGAGAGGAGGGAAGAGAGAGAAGGAGCGGGGGAGAGGAGGAGGGAGAGAGAGAAGGAGCGGGGGAGAGGAGGAGGGAGAGAGAGAAGGAGCGGGGGAGAGGAGGAGAGAGAGAGAGAAGGAGCGGGGGAGAGGAGGGAAGAGAGAGAGAAGGAGCGGGGGAGAGGAGGAGAGAGAGAGAGAAGGAGCGGGGGAGAGGAGGGAAGAGAGAGAGAAGGAGCGGGGGAGAGGAGGGAAGAGAGAGAGAAGGAGCGGGGGAGAGGAGGGAAGAGAGAGAGAAGGAGCGGGGGAGAGGAGGGAAGAGAGAGAGAAGGAGCGGGGGAGAGGAGGAGAGAGAGAGAGAAGGAGCGGGGGAGAGGAGGAGAGAGAGAGAGAAGGAGCGGGGGAGAGGAGGAGAGAGAGAGAGAAGGAGCGGGGGAGAGGAGGGAAGAGAGAGAGAAGGAGCGGGGGAGAGGAGGGAAGAGAGAGAGAAGGAGCGGGGGAGAGGAGGGAAGAGAGAGAGAAGGAGCGGGGGAGAGGAGGGAAGAGAGAGAGAAGGAGCGGGGGAGAGGAGGGAAGAGAGAGAGAAGGAGCAGGGGAGAGAGAGAAGGAGCGGGGGAGAGGAGGAGAGAGAGAGAGAAGGAGCGGGGGAGAGGAGGAGAGAGAGAGAGAAGGAGCGGGGGAGAGGAGGAGAGAGAGAGAGAAGGAGCGGGGGAGAGGAGGGAAGAGAGAGAGAAGGAGCGGGGGAGAGGAGGGAAGAGAGAGAGAAGGAGCGGGGGAGAGGAGGGAAGAGAGAGAGAAGGAGCGGGGGAGAGGAGGGAAGAGAGAGAGAAGGAGCGGGGGAGAGGAGGGAAGAGAGAGAAGGAGCGGGGGAGAGGAGGAGGGAGAGAGAGAAGGAGCGGGGGAGAGGAGGAGGGAGAGAGAGAAGGAGCGGGGGAGAGGAGGAGAGAGAGAGAGAAGGAGCGGGGGAGAGGAGGGAAGAGAGAGAGAAGGAGCGGGGGAGAGGAGGGAAGAGAGAGAGAAGGAGCGGGGGAGAGGAGGGAAGAGAGAGAGAAGGAGCGGGGGAGAGGAGGGAAGAGAGAGAGAAGGAGCAGGGGAGAGAGAGAGAGAAGGAGCAGGGGAGAGAGAGAGAGAAGGAGCGGGGGGGGAGAGAGAAGGAGCGGGGGGGGAGAGAGAGAGAAGGAGCGGGGGGGGAGAGAGAGAGAAGGAGCGGGGGGGGAGAGAGAGAGAAGGAGCGGGGGGGGAGAGAGAGAGAAGGAGCGGGGGGGGAGAGAAGGGGGGGGAGAGAGAAGGAGGGGGGAGAGAGAAGGAGGAGGGGAGAGAAGGAGGAGGGGAGAGAGAGAGAAGGAGGAGGGAGAGAAGGAGCGGGGGAGAGGAGGAGAGAGAGTGAGAGAGGAGGAGAGAGAGTGAGAGAGAAAGAAGGAGCGGGGGAGAGGAGGGGAGAGAGAAGGAGTGGGGGGGGAGAGAGAAGGAGCGGGGGGGGAGAGAGAGAGAAGGAGCGGGGGGGGAGAGAGAGAGAAGGAGCGGGGGGAGAGAGAGAGAAGGAGCGGGGGGGGAGAGAGAGAAGGAGCGGGGGGGGGAGAGAAGGGGGGGGAGAGAGAAGGAGCGGGGGAGAGGAGGGAAGAGAGAGAAGGAGCAGGGGAGAGAGAGAGAGAAGGAGCAGGGGAGAGAGAGAGAGAAGGAGCGGGGGGGGAGAGAGAAGGAGCGGGGGGGGAGAGAGAGAGAAGGAGCGGGGGGGGAGAGAGAGAGAAGGAGCGGGGGGGGAGAGAGAGAGAAGGAGCGGGGGGGGAGAGAGAGAGAAGGAGCGGGGGGGGAGAGAAGGGGGGGGAGAGAGAAGGAGGGGGGAGAGAGAAGGAGGAGGGGAGAGAAGGAGGAGGGGAGAGAGAGAGAAGGAGGAGGGAGAGAAGGAGCGGGGGAGAGGAGGAGAGAGAGTGAGAGAGGAGGAGAGAGAGTGAGAGAGAAAGAAGGAGCGGGGGAGAGGAGGGGAGAGAGAAGGAGCGGGGGGGGAGAGAGAAGGAGCGGGGGGGGAGAGAGAGAGAAGGAGCGGGGGGGGAGAGAGAGAGAAGGAGCGGGGGGGGAGAGAGAGAAGGAGCGGGGGGGGGAGAGAAGGGGGGGGAGAGAGAAGGAGGGGGGAGAGAGAAGGAGGAGGGGAGAGAAGGAGGAGGGGAGAGAGAGAGAAGGAGGAGGGAGAGAAGGAGCGGGGAGAGGAGGAGAGAGAGTGAGAGAGGAGGAGAGAGAGTGAGAGAGAAAGAAGGAGCGGGGGAGAGGAGGGAAGAGAGAGAGAAGGAGGAGGGAAGAGGGAGAGAGAGAGCAGGGGAGAGAGAGAAGGAGCGAGGGAGAGGAGGAGAGAGAGAAGGAGTGGGGGAGAGTAGGAGAGGGAGAGAGAGAAGGAGCAGGGGAGAGAGAGAAGGAGCAGGGGAGAGAGAGAGAGAGAAGGAGCGGGGGGGGAGAGAGAAGGAGCGGGGGGGGGGGAGAGAAGGAGCGGGGGGGGGAGAGAGAGAGAAGGAGCGGGGGGGGGAGAGAGAGAGAAGGAGCGGGGGGGGGAGAGAGAGAAGGAGCGGGGGGGGAGAGAGAGAGAAGGAGCGGGGGGGGAGAGAGAGAAGGAGCGGGGGGAGAGAGAGAGAAGGAGCGGGGGGGGAGAGAGAGAAGGAGCGGGGGGAGAGAGAGAGAAGGAGCGGGGGGGGAGAGAGAGAAGGAGCGGGGGGAGAGAGAGAGAAGGAGCGGGGGGGGAGAGAGAGAAGGAGCGGGGGGGGAGAGAGAGAGAAGGAGCGGGGGGGGAGAGAGAGAAGGAGCGGGGGGGGAGAGAGAAGGAGGAGGGGAGAGAAGGAGGAGGGGAGAGAGAGAGAAGGAGGAGGGAGAGAAGGAGCGGGGGAGAGGAGGAGAGAGAGTGAGAGAGGAGGAGAGAGAGTGAGAGAGAAAGAAGGAGCGGGGGAGAGGAGGGAAGAGAGAGAGAAGGAGGAGGGAAGAGGGAGAGAGAGAGCAGGGGAGAGAGAGAAGGAGCGAGGGAGAGGAGGAGAGAGAGAAGGAGTGGGGGAGAGTAGGAGAGAGAGTGAGAGAGGAGGAGAGAGAGAGAAGGAGCGGGGGACAGAGGGGGGAGAGCAGGGGAGAGAGAGAGAAGGAGTGGGGGAGAGTAGGAGAGAGAGAAGGAGCGGGGGAGAGAGAGAGAAGGAGTGGGGGAGAGTAGGAGAGAGAGAAGGAGCGGGGGACAGAGGGGGAGAGAGAAAGAAGGGGTGAGGGAGAGAAAGAAGGGGTGAGGGAGAGAAAGAAGGGGTGAGGGAGAGAGAGAAGGAGTGGGGGAGAGTAGGAGAGAGAGAAGGAGCGGGGGACAGAGGGGGAGAGAGAGAAGGAGCGGGGGACAGAGGGGGAGAGAGAAAGAAGGGGTGAGGGAGAGAAAGAAGGGGTGAGGGAGAGAAAGAAGGGGTGAGGGAGAGAAAGAAGGGGTGAGGGAGAGAGAGAAGGAGCGGGGGAGAGGAGGAGGGAGAGAGAGAAGGAGCGGGGGAGAGGAGGAGGGAGAGAGAGAAGGAGCGGGGGGAGAGGAGGGAAGAGAGAGAGAAGGAGCGGGGGAGAGGAGAGAGAGAGAGAGAAGGAGCGGGGGAGAGGGGAGAGAGAGAGAGAAGGGGCGTGGGAGAGGGAGGGAAGGAGCGGGGGAGAGGAGGGAAGAGAGAGAGAAGGAGCAGGGGGGGGAGAGAGAGAAGGAGCGGGGGAGAGAAGGAGGAGGGGAGAGAGAGGGGAGAGAGAGAGAAGGAGCAGGGGCGAGGGAGAGAGAGAGAGAAGGAGCGGGGGAGAGAGAGAGAGAAGGAGCGGGGGAGAGAGAGAAGGAGCGGGGGAGAGAGAGAGAGAAGCAGCGGGAGAGAGAGAGAAGGAGCGGGGAAGAGAAGGAGGAGGGGAGAGAGAAGGAGGAGGGGAGAGAGAAGGAGGAGGGGAGAGAGAAGGAGCGGGTGAGAGAAGGAGGAGGGGAGAGAGAGAGAAAGAGCGGGGGAGACAAGGAGGAGGGGAGAGAGAGAGAGAAGGAGTGGGGGAGAGAAGGAGGAGGGGAGAGAGAGAGAAGGAGGAGGGGAGAGGGAGAGAAGGAGCGGGGGAGAGAGAGAAGGAGCGGGGGAGAGGAGGAGAGACAGTGAGAGAGAAAGAAGGAGCGGGGGAGAGGAGGGGAGAGAGAGAGAAGGAGGAGAGGAGAGGGAGAGAAGGAGCGGGGGAGAGAGAGAAGGAGCAGAGACAGTGAGAGAGAAAGAAGGAGCGGGGGAGAGGAGGAGAGACAGTGACAGAGAAAGAAGGAGTGGGGGAGAGGAGGAGGGAGAGAGAGAAGGAGCGGGGGAGAGGAGGAGGGAGAGAGAGAAGGAGCGAGGGAGAGAGAGAAGGAGCGAGGGAGAGAGAGAAGGAGCGGGGGAGAGGAGGAGAGAGAGAGAGAAGGAGCGGGGGAGAGAAGGAGGATGGGAGAGAAGGAGCGGGGGAGAGAGAGAAGCAGCGGGGGAGAGGAGGAGAGAGAGAAGGAGCGGGGGACAGAGGGGGAGAGAGAAAGAAGGGGTGAGGGAAAGAGAGAAGGAGCGGGGGAGAGGAGGGGAGAGAGAGAGAAGGAGCGGGGGCGAGGAGGGGAGAGAGAGAGAAGGAGCGGGGGAGAGGAGGGAAGAGAGAGAGAAGGAGCGGGGGAGAGGGGAGAGGGAGGGAAGGAGCGGGGGAGAGGAGGGAAGAGAGAGAGAAGGAGCGGGGGAGAGGAGGGAAGAGAGAAGGAGTGGGGGAGAGAAGGAGGAGGGGAGAGAGAGAGAGAAGGAGCGGGGGAGAGGAGGGGAGAGAGAGAGAAGGAGCGGGGGAGAGGAGGAAAGAGAGAGAAGGAGCGGGGGACAGAGGGGGAGAGTAGAAAGGATTTAGAGGGAGAGAGAAAGAAGGGGTGAGGGAGAGAGAGAAGGAGCGGGGGAGAGAAGGAGAGGGGGGAGAGAGAGAGAAGGAGCAGGGGAGAGGAGGAGAGGGGGGAAAGAGAGAGAAGGAGCGGGGGAGAGGAGGAGAGGGGGGAAAGAGAGAGAAGGAGCGGGGGAGAGGAGGAGAGGGGGGAAAGAGAGAGAAGGAGCGGGGGAGAGGAGGGGAGAGAGAGAAGGAGAGAGGGGAGAGAGAGAGAAGGAGAGGGGGGAGAGAGAGAGAAGGAGAGGGGGGAGAGAGAGAGGAGGAGAGGGGGGAGAGAGAGAGGAGGAGTGGGGGGAGAGTAGGAGAGAGGAGGAGTGGGGGAGAGTAGGAGAGAGGAGGAGTGGGGGAGAGTAGGAGAGAGAAGGAGTGGGGGAGAGGAGGAGAGAGTGAGGGAGAAAGAAGGAGCGGGGAGAGGAGGAGAGAGAAGGAGCGGGGGAGAGGAGGAGAGAGAGAAGGAGAGAGAAGGAGTGGGGGAGAGTAGGAGAGAGAAGGAGCGGGGGACAGAGGGGGAGAGAGAAAGAAGGGGTGAGGGAGAGAGAGAAGGAGCGGGGGAGAGGAGGAGAGAGAGAAGGAGCGGGGGAGAGAAGGAGCGGGAGAGAGAAGGAGAGGGGGGAGAGAGAGAGAAAGAGCGGGGGAGAGGAGGAGAGAGAAGGAGCGGGGGAGAGGAGGAGAGAGAAGGAGCGGGGGAGAGGAGGAGAGAGAAGGAGTGGGGGAGAGGGGGGAAAGAGAGAGAAGGAGCGGGGGAGAGGGGGGAGAGAGAGAAGGAGGAGGGGAGAGAGAGAGAGAAGGAGAGGGGGGAGAGAGAGAGAAGGAGAGGGGAGAGAGAGAGAGAAGGAGAGGGGGGAGAGAGAGAGAAGGAGAGGGGGGAGAGAGAGAGAAGGAGAGGGGGGAGAGAGAGAGAAGGAGCGGGGGAGAGGAGGAGAGAGTGAGGGAGAAAGAAGGAGCGGGGAGAGGAGGAGAGAGAAGGAGCGGGGGAGAGGAGGAGAGAGAAGGAGTGGGGGACAGAGGGGGAGAGAGAAAGAAGGGGTGAGGGAGAGAGAGAGAAGGAGTGGGGGAGAGGAGGAGAGAGAGAAGGAGCGGGGGAGGGGAGAGAGAGAGAAGGAGCGGGGGAGGGGAGAGAGAGAGAAGGAGCGGGGGAGAGGAGGAGAGAGAGCGAGAGAGACAAGGAACGGGGAGAGAAGGAGAGAGAGAGAAGGAGCGGGGGAGAGGAGGAGAGAGAAGGAGCGGGGGACAGAGGGGGAGAGAGAAAGAAGGGGTGAGGGAGGGAGAGAGAGAGAAGGAGCGGGGGAGAGGAGGAGAGAGAGAAGGAGCGGGGGAGAGAGAGAGAAGGAGCGGGGGAGGGGAGAGAGAGAAGGAGCGGGGGAGGGGAGAGAGAGAAGGAGCGGGGGAGGGGAGGAGAGAGAGAGCGAGAGAGACAAGGAACGGGGAGAGAAGGAGAGAGAGAGAAGGAGCGGGGGACAGAGGGAGAGAGTAGAAAGGATGTAGAGTTAGAGAGAAAGAAGGGGTGAGGGAGAGAGAGAAGGAGCAAGGGAGAGGAGGGGAGAGAGAGAGAAGGAGTGGGGGACAGAGGGGGAGAGTAGAAAGGATGGAGGGAGAGAGAGAAAGAAGGGTTGAGGGAGAGAGAGAAGGAGTGGGGGAGAGGAGGAGAGAGAGCGAGAGAGACGAGGAGCGGGGAGAGGAGGAGAGAGAGAGAAGGAGCGGGGGACAGAGGGAGAGAGTAGAAAGGATGTAGAGTTAGAGAGAAAGAAGGGGTGAGGGAGAGAGAGAAGGAGCAAGGGAGAGGAGGGGAGAGAGAGAGAAGGAGCAAGGGAGAGGAGGGGAGAGAGAGAGAAGGAGCGAGGGAGAGGAGGGGAGAGAGAGAGAAGGAGCGAGGGAGAGGTGGAGGGAAAGTGTGTGTGAGTAAACTTTGTTTAAAGATATAAAATTGTCCATAATGTAATATCACCCATGTCTCCCTGATCATCACAAATGGCTCTTGAAATAGATCTCTTTTCTTTGCTTTAACGTAAAGAGCATTGAGGAGAAGATTATATTCCGCTCTATCAGTCTGAATTCTGGACTTTCAGTGAGCTCAGTTCCCCGGTGTGGCTGTGATATGATGATGTAATATCAATACTGTGATAAATGATGCACTCTTCTCAGATATTATCTCTTTTTATTGCATTCTCTTAAATAATTACCATTTTGAAGCAGCTTTTTTTATCCTAAATAAAAGGACAAAATATTTTTTCTTGTTTTCATTAATATGAAATAAGTCTATAAATAAAAATGGTAGAAAGGTACTTGTATATGGTGATGCATATCATGTACCGTAAAAATGCCTTTGAGAAGATCACATCACCCACCCTTACCCACCCTTACCCACCCTTACCCACCAGTACACACTGGTATCAACACTCAGTACTGTCTTTGGTGTCTGTATGAAAGTAAACAGAACCTGGCTCATCATATAGACCCTTTTAAACAATGTAAATATTTTTGTGGGCGAAAAGATTTCCCTGACCGCTTTACAAACGGTAGTTATCAAGTTTTGTTAGTTTGTTTTTAAACAATGAATGTCGCTTTCGGCTGCTCCCTGTTCAGGGTCGCCACAGCGGACCTATTGGTCCGCACAACAACTTGGCACAGGTTTTACGCCGGATGCCCTTCCTGCCGCAACCCTCCCATTTTTTCCGGGCTTGGGACCGGCACTGCATCCAGTGGCTGGGGTTGAGGCATTGGCTGGAATCGAACCCGGGCCTTTCGCATGATAGGCGAGTAACCTACCACTGAGCCACCAATGCCTCAGTTTGTTTTTAAACAATGACTGGTCAAAATTAGAATATATCTGACTATGTTAGGTCACTCACTGTCCAGGACCACGAATGTTATTTGAAAAAATTGAACATTAACAGACGGAACCGGATTGGCCGACCCGCTCACTCAGTGGATGGACGATGTGACGGGATGACCTCCGGTTGAGTGACCTGACATAGAAAGGGAGAAACAGTTTCCTTTCTTTAGTCTCCAGTCGCTAGCTACCAGTTAGCTAATTTACACACTAAAAAGTTAGCGCTACGTGAGAAATCACTGAACTTGTTCCCAAGTTTCTGACGAGGTGGGCATGCATAAGCAATATTTAGACACATGACCAAACCATACCAACAAAAAACAATAGTTTCTTTAACCTTCTCTGATGTGAAGTGTGTGCTGCAAACGCGAGCATTTTTGATGATGGTCTCTGTCCAGTCCGCTCGGGTTTTTTGTGTGGCAGTGGCAGCAGATATGTGATAAAACTTCAGATTGGAGCTTGTACTCCATTGCATTCCTTGTGTGGCCGACTCTGTACTGGTTTGTAATGCCCGCCTCCAGTTTTCCCTTTGTTTTGCCTCCAGCTAGCGCTGTGACGTCGGCCCGAAAAGGGTCTATATTTTCACCTAAATACTTTTTTTTTGGAATATGTAACATAGCACAACATCTTGTACACTGCAGCTTTACCTGGTACCTGGTTTATGTGCCTGGCTTGTGTTCGGTCTCACTTATAACTCACTTTAGACAAACTTTTCTCCCAAATGGATGAATGCATAACGAATACAAGTGTAAAGAATAGATTAAAATAAATAATGTAAGCTTTTACAGTGGAATTCTGCATTATGTCAAGTCATTGAGAGAGAGAGAGAGAGAGAGAGAGAGAGAGCGAGCCTCCAGTAATAAAAGTCATGAGACAGGCTCCTGGGGATTGTGGGAGAAGGAATATTTTCCATTTTTATGGTCAATTAAATGCTTTTAGTGTCTTCTTGGCTGTGTTGAGACTCAGAGAGAGGAATAGGCATGACAGACTGTGCTGAAACATCACCCAGGACCTTCACCACCATATTCTGATATTGTAGTATATTAACCTGTCTTAAAGGATTTTGCAGATTTTTTTGATTTTGTCGATTTTGCTGCGTCTGTCTATCTATCTGTCTGGCTATCTATCTAGCTATCTATCTATCTATCTAGCTATCTTCCAAAATTTGTAATGCAACTTGCTGAGATACAACGTGTTTCATGAATTGGTGAAGCCCAGGATTCTTCTTGTTATCTCCTAGCAGATTATCTCTCCTGATTTCTTATTTTTTTGCATGTTTGTCACACTTTAATGTTTCAGATAATCAAACACATTTAAATATTAGTCAAAGATAACACAAGTAAACACATCATGCAGTTTTTAAAGAAGGTTTTTATTATTAAGGGGAAACTAAATCCAAAACTACAGGCCCTGTGTGAAAAAGTGTTTGCCCCCTAAGCCTAATAACTGGTTGGGCCACCCTTAGCAGCAACAACTGCAATCAAGCGTTTTCCATAACTTGCAATGAGTCTGTTACAGCGCTGTGGAGGAATTTTGGCCCACTCATCTTTGCAGAATTGGTTTTAATTCAGCCACATTGGAGGGTTTTCGAGCATGAACCACCTTTTTAAGGTCATGCCACAGCATCTCAATGGGGTTGAGGTCAGGACTTTGACTAGGCCACTCCAAAATCTTCATTTTGTTTTTCTTCAGCCATTCAGAGGTGGACTTGCTGGTGTGTTTTGGATCATTGTCCTGCTGCAGAACCCAAGTTTCCCTTTAAAATTTAAAAGTATTAAACATTTACTAATGAAAATCAGACATTTGCTTTTAAATTGTGGTTCAACAGAAGTATTCAAAAAAACTGAAACTGGCCTGGACAAAAATGATTGTACCCTTAACTTAATATTTTGTTGCACAACCTTTTGAGGCAGTCACAGCAATCAAGCCATTGCTGTTACTCTCAATGAGACTTCTGCACCTGTCCACAGGTATTTTGGGCCACTCCTCGTCTCAGGTTTGAAAGGGGGCCTTCTCCAGACTGCATGTTTCAGCTCTTTCCACAGATGTTCAATAGGATTTAGATCAGCGCTCATAGAAGGCCACTTCAGAATAATCTGATGTTTTGTTCTTAGCCAATCTTGGGTGTTTTGGGTCATTATTCTGTTGGAGGACTCATGACCTGCGACTCAGACCAAGCTTTCTGACACTGGGCAGCACATTTCACTCCAGAATGCCTCGATATTCTTGAGATTTCGTTGTACCCTGCACAGATGCAGCAAAACAGCCCCAGAACATAACCGAGCCTCCTCCATGTTTCACAGTAACTACAGTAGCTTCATTTTTGCATCTGTGAACATAAAGGTGATGTGACTTGCCAGAAAGCTCCAGTTTTGTCTCATCTGTCCAAAGGACATTCTCCCAGAAGCTTTGTGGCTTGTTCTTTGGATACATAATCAGGATCATCTCATACAGCAGAAAACACCTTCAAGGCATTTCTGCTGTTTGCTTATACTCATTAATTATTACAAATTGAACCAGTTTACTGCAGTAAAATACGTTTAATTCAGGAGCTTCAGAACCTATTATGTGGTACGTTTATTTTTTTCCCCTCCTCCCTCTGATGGGTAGGAATGGATTGTTGTGTCCGTCTCTGAGGCCATGTCCACATTAATACCTTCCATCAAACTTAGGCGCCATTTTTAGTCAACGAAAACGTATCTTTTTGAAAACGCTCTCCAAAGGGAATAAATCTTTCGAAAACGACGACGCATTTTTAGTCATGTGACCAGTTCAGCTAATTTCCTCGACATATTGCCGCGACGTTTCGAAGAGTCGGAAAGTAAATAAACGCCAGGCGGAAATGACGCAAGTCGAAGCGTCTTACATTTTACTCACGCGCAGGTTAGCGATAATATGTACACGGAGCGTTTTTAGACGAAAATGCCGTTTCCTAGTTTATCCGGATTAGTGTAGACGCAGGCTGTTACCTGGTTCACAGGTTAATGTTCTGTACAAGTGACCAAAAGGTTACGAGTTCAAATCCACGACTGCCAGAGAGCCTCTTTTAGGTTCCTGAGCACTGTCGAGCACCGTAGATGAACTTATCTTCGCCGTACTTTGGATAAAAGCGTCCTCAAAACGAATAAATGTGAAGGTGTGCTAGGAGAGGCTTTTCATATCATTTTATAAGACTCGAGCACGTTGCTCTCCTTCAGGGCAGCCTGTGTCCTTGAATTACATTAAACTGCAATCTTTACACTGTTTACGAAAGGAACGCAGAATGATGCTGATGTGCTTTTCCCTTAGTAATGAAAGCAGATGAGACGAAATCCTGGAAAAACACTGAGAGTAAATTAAGATGATGGTCACTGTCGAGGTGATCTTGCCTAGATTTTGGAAATTTCCAGAAGATTCTATGAAAGACTTCCAGCAATTGTTTTCCTGTCACACAAATCTGACGTACACCACGGGGCAGAGTGTTTACTTCCTGTCATTATGCCACTTTTTATGTGATTTTGGAAGAAATGCAGAAGAGTCACATACAGAAGAGAAGCTCTGTACCTTCTTTAAAACGCATGGCGTCGTTCATCCGCAGTCATAGATGTGATTTTTCCTTTTCTGCGCTTTGCACAATGCCTCATCCAGTGGCCTGGGAGTCTGTGGCGTCTGTGCTTTGTATTCTGTAGTTAAACGCTTCCCCTCTAGGGAGGAGAGAGTGAAGGAGTGTTTTATTATTTCCTGTTTCTTTATCCTTCAGACAGACTGTACATGCTGTACTATACACTGCTCCTATACTGTCACATGCAGAATAAACACGCACTTACTGAATACTGTACCACTGAAGAGCTGTGTGTGTGTGTCCTGAAGACGTCAGGTTTCCTGTTTAGTGTACGTATGCATGTGCCTCACTGATGACATCATCATGACCTTTGTCATCATCACCATCATCATAATGTTTGTCAACATCTTCATCATAAAAACCATAATCATATCCTTCGTAATCAAAAATATTTGCCATCATAATAGCTTTCATTATCATCTTCGCCTTCATAATAACCATCATCATAAACCATGACGATCATAAACTTCCATATCATAATAAACTTCACTGTATCCTTCATCTTCATCATATTTATCTCCATTATCTTCATTCTCTCTCTCTCTCTCTCTCTCTCTGAAAGCAGTGGTCTTATTTCAGCGTTAGGTTTGGAGGCTTTGCTGCCTGCTGAACAAACGAATGATTTCAACTTATCACGTTACTTCCTGTTTCTAATTTTGCCATTTTGGCTAAAGGATTATTGCAGTTATTGGGTGTTTAACACCAGCTTGATATTTAAAATAATCCTAAATCTGTCTTCACACATAAATGCACAGGTTGTGCATGGTAGACTTCCTGTCCTCCAACCGTGCGTGTTTACTTCCTCAGACTGTGTGTGTGTTTTGGTGGGTCTGTGTAATACAAGTTTTGCTTTAGTCAGTCAGTTCATCTCTCAGCCTGTCTAATTATGTGTCTGTCTGATTTTCTGCCTGTTTGTTTACTTGTCTTTCTGTCTGTCTGGAGAGCTTGTTTACCCGTCTGTTCATGTTTGTCTGTTTAACTGCGCATTGGGTGGAAGGTCGAAAGAAATGAAGGACTAAATGTAGCAGATAGATAGATAGATAGATAGATAGATGGATAGATGGATAGATGAAGAGATGTCACATGGTTTAGCAAAACGGTGCAGAATCCTGCATTTATGAGTCATAAGATCATCTGTGTATCAGAGTGAGAGCAAATAGGAGATGGGTAAGATGGGGGGTGTGTGTGTGTGTGAGAGAGAGAGAGATGATGATGATATTCATAAGCATATAGACACAATGGGCAACTTTGTAGTTAAATTTCTCCCTGAGGCCCAGCAACATAAAGTACATCGGTGTTTCTGCTTGTCTTCTGTATGTTTCTATTCATTTTTCTCCCCCCCCCACACACACACACACACACACACACACACACACACACACAAACTACCCTACCATGTTGGTGTGACTGTTGTGCTGAGAATGATCCACTGATGATCTCAGTAATCTCGGGTCAGCGCCAGTCCCGGCTCAGTAAATGTGAAGATCAGTGTGCCAGAAATGCCTTTTTATTCATTAATGAATTTATTTTTAAAGAAACTCTGAGTGGCATTTTAAAGCTCTGACTCCTCCCACTTCTGCATCAGGAGCCCGATATCCTGGAGCCAGCGTGAGAAATCACTGGCTGATTGAGTGGGTGATTATTTGAAACAAGCGCTTTCCCTCAGAGATGTTTTAGAAATATACAGCCTGAGGCTAATCATCTCTCTGTCTTTCTGTCTCTTTCTCTGTTTTAAAACACACACACACACACACACACACGAGCTTTTCGGATTACAGTCAGTACAGTGTCTACTGGGTGTTTTACTGTAGCTGATCAATATTGGGATTCCCAGATCTGAAGTGTCTGTCTGTTAAACATGCAGAGGTTCAACTGGGGACTGTCTCACTGACTCTGTCTGTGTCTCACTGACTCTGTCTGTGTCTCACTGACTCTGTCTGTGTCTCACTGATGCGCTCTCTGTCTCACTGATGCGCTCTGTGTCTCACTGACGCGCTCTCGCTCACTGACTCTATCTGTGTCTCGCTGACTCTCTCTCTCACTGTCTCACTGACTCTCTCTCTGTCTCACTGACGCTCTCTTTCCTGTCTCACTGACCTCTCTCTCACTGTCTCACTGAACTCCCCCACTGTCTCACTGACACTCTCTCTCACTGTCTCACTGACACTCTCTCTCACTGACTCTCACTGTCTCACTGACACTCTCTCTCACTGTCTCACTGACACTCTCTCTCACTGTCTCACTGACACTCTCTCTCACTGTCTCACTGACACTCTCTCTCACTGTCTCACTGACACTCTCTCTCACTGTCTCACTGACACTCTCTCTCACTGTCTCACTGACACTCTCTCTCACTGACTCTCACTGTCTCACTGACATCTCTCTCACTGTCTCACTGACACTCTCTCTCACTGTCTCACTGACACTCTCTCTCTCTGTCTCACTGACACTCTGAATGTAATCGGCTGATTTTGTCTGTGTGTCTGTCTGATTTTGTTTGCATGTCTGACTCTGATTATGATTGAGTCTGTCTGCCTCTTCCATGATTATAGCAGAGCACTGTGTGTGTGTGTGTGTGTGTGTGTGTGTGTGTGGGGTTTTTTTTCATTATTTCTGATTAAGAGACTTTAAGTCTAGGGGGGGAAGTCTCCAGTCTTTTGTAATGTAATTATAATGTATGGAAGCTCTTTTTAAAGCTAACCAGTTTTAATCAACAATAAAAAAAAAATGGAATTAATTAAATAATTTTTTAATCAAAAAAATATTCCAGTTACTCTGGTAATTAATGCTGTGCCACCAATCATAAAGCAGTTAAAATTGTGTGTAAAAATTTTTTTGGGCAACTTAGGCAAGGGATGTGAATCAGGTAACCACACACACACAGCCCCACACACACACACACACACCCCACCTGCTGTGATGATGCTAGGAGCCTTTATGCCATTATAATGATTCTGTCTAGCAATTAGTTGGAGAATGAAATAAAGCTTGAGGTGTAAAGCCTGTAATCTCCATGTTAGGGCCTCGTCAGGCAGCTTCTTCACAACCGAACAAAATATAACCAGAAATATAATCTCCATCTGAGTTCTGGCTAATGTCTATATTCATCTGATTAAATCCATTAATCTTTTACTTTTCCATTGCTTTGTTCTTTCAGGCAACCAGACAAACTTGTGGTGGTGTGGACTCGCAGGAGTCGACGGAAATCCTCCAAGGTGTGTAGAACCTTTGTTTTGCGTCTTAACCCTGGTATGTATTGATGTATGATGTCATCAGCCCAGAAGACCATGGGTTCCCTTTAGAGTCCGATTTCTAGCAAGGTTTCTTCCTCGTGTTGTTTCGGACGCTTACGGCATCGCTTTTCTAGCATTAGTAACGCTCAGGAGTTGTTTGCTTGCTATGGCAACGGCGCTGTCTGTCAGCGTTTGACCCGACACGCCCACACACACATTTCCGAGCCTGCAGTTGTGATTTATTTGCAGTTAGGAATACATCTTTCTCGTAAATCTAACATTAATAAATGCTCCTTTGAATGAACTTTATCGCCAGTTTTTTTTATTTATTTATTTTTAAGATGATTAAGACTGCCAGGAGATTTAAAACCACTACTACATGATGCAGTCTTGAGCCACAAAAATAAATGTCTCCCATTGATGTATAATTAAAATGAAACTTGGCTTCAGCGCTTTTTGCAGTATCATGTTTATGGTGTTTTCAGCTCAGTGTCGAGTTGACTCGGATGTGTTCAGGCAGGAAATACACACTCTGCCTTGTGTTCGAGAGGTCTCGTGTTATCTCCAGCCCAAATCTCGACTCGACTACAGACGCACTTTTTTTTTCGAGTCCGCTGTGTCGACGTTGACGCGTCATCAAGCGTTACGACAGTGTGTGTAAGGTGTTCGGTTCCACTTCCTCGGGGATCCGTGTTGAGACAGGCAGCAGCGTAACAAATCCGTGATGCAGCGTGTAAAAAAACTACAGCGGTGCAGAACTGTTCGTTTTATCCATGCACAGGGTGGGGGGGGAAGACTCGATCTCCACGCAGCTGCCTGGACAGGTCGGGATTTTTGTCATCTGTCGGATCTGCTCTGTTTTGGGAAATCGGATCAGCGCAGAGAAACACTAGGTGGAATTTCCTGAGCGTGCGCCACGGTGAAACCCACCGAACCCAGATACACCAGTGTGTTAATCACCAGCATTCTACCTGACTTCATTATAGACTTTTTAGCATTTTATCAAGCAATCTGTTAGTTTAAGGATAGATTTAGGTTACGGATACGTTCACACATACTGGTCCATTTCTCAGTACATCTGCAGAGAAATGGCCCCAGCAACCCAGAACACTTTCACACTACAGGAAATCGTCACAAGGCTCCTCACTCCTGTAATTTTAGTCCACACTCAAATCCAAAAATTAAACAAACTTGCACCAGGGTTCGATTCAAAGGGCTCCCATATGTGAAAGCAACCTACAAAAAAATTACAGCTTTTTTAGCCAACATCTGCTAATACAAGTTAATGTCTGGATTGTTATTTGTTTATTTATTTATCTATCATTTAGGTGAGTGTGCTTGAGCTCTTCAGTCAGTTAAAAAGAGCCGATCAGCATAACATTGACATTTTACGGAAAGGGGAGTCGTTTGTTGCCTGTTAAAATGATGGAGTGTCCGAGTCGTGTGTAAACACTGTCTGACTTTATTTTTCTTCCCCCGTCTCCGTCTCTCTCTCAGTCTCATAGTTGGCAACCGGGCATCAAAAACCCGTACAGAGGAGTGGTGGTGTGGCCTGTTCCCGAGAACGTGGAGATCACAGTCACCCTGTTCAAGGTACACACACATGAAGGAAGGAAGCAAAGAGGAAGAAATAGAGAACATGAGAAAGAGAGAGAGAGGGGGGAAGGAAGGAAGGGAAGAAAGAAAGACCGAAAGAAAGAAAGAAAGAAATGGAGAGAGAAAGAAAGAAAAAAAAGAAAGAATTGGAGAAATGGAGAAAGAAAGACAGAAATGGAGAAAGAAAGAAAGAAATGGGGAAAAAAAGAGATGGGGAGAGAAAGAAAAAGAAAGAAAGAGATGGGGAGAGAAAGAAAGAGAATTGGAGAAATGGAGAAAGCAAGAAAGAGAGAAAGAAAGAAAAAAATGGGGAAAGAAAGAGATGGGGAGAGAAAGAGAGAGAAAGAAGAAAAAAGAAAGAAAAGGAGAAAGAAAGTCAGAAATGGAGAAAGCAAGAAAGAGAGAAAGAAATGGGGAAAGAAAAAGATGGGGAGAGAAAGAAAAAGAAAGGGGGAAAAAAGAAAGG
>JAUCMX010000008.1:23941215-24153715 GCA_033459395.1 Hemibagrus guttatus
AGGATAGAGAGTCGTCTCTTACTGTCATTGTGTTCATTTACAGTCAGACTGACTATATCCTATAATCCTCGCCTTTGCCAGTCAAGTAACTTTCACGGGAGTTGTGTTTGTGGAATTTATTTATTTATTTTTAAAGAATTCTTTTACAAATCTTCAGACACACGGTACAAACAACACTGATTCATCTCATTACCCAGTTTAACACACGGTGCTGTGATCGGCGTTGGGGACTTGAATCAGACAACGATAATTCTGTAATAATTCAATTATTTCCCCTTGAGCTGAAAGCAGGCTGAGGATATCAGAGAGACGGCTGTCAATCATGTGCGCGAATAAAATTTTAGGCCACGCCCAACTAGCTCCCAGCTCACTCTGATCAGCTGCTAAATTTATTTATTTTTTTATTTTTTTAAATGCGCATTTTTTAATGTATTGCTTTGCTTAGAATTTGATTTCATTTGTGTCAGAAAGACACTAGAGGGAGAGTTAAGAGAATTTTTTTTTTTTTAAAAACTTTTTTTGGGGGATTGTTTATTAGGTGTAAATAGGTGTCTGGATTCCTTAAAAAAAGAATTCCCATTTATTTCTGTTCTATGTCGCACTTTTTTTCCGCTGAAGGGTTTCATTTGACTCGATTTCACAAATATAAGTGAATTGGATTAGATGTGTGTAATAGAGCACTATAGCATCTTAAAGCCTGATGCCACAGAAATGATGTTAAGATTTTACACCATGATCCACAGGGATAATAATGAGAATAAACCTTAGTGTCTGTGATTGAGTGTTAGACTTTCAGCCATCACTGTGTCGTCAGACTGCCTCTAAGGTTATTAATTAAAATATAATCGCTCTTTTCCTCTATTCACTTTTCTCTGCTGAAGCAATCTTCATGACTGACGAGCACTGTCCATCCTCAGAGCGATCCTGTTCTGCAGCAATACTCTACTGCAATATGAGCGTAACTTAACTTCTGTAACTTGTGGAAGACGTGATACCTACAGACTCTTGTGTGTTTATTAGGTTTGTTTTTTTGGATGTTTGTGCAGGCTTGTGTATGTGTTTTCCTTTTTTTTTTGATTTTTTTTTTTTCCTTTTTATGATTTCAATACTAGTTTTTTTCAAACAAATTGGGGGAGTATTGGGGGAAAAAAGTGAGTGAGTGTGTGCGAGTGAGTGAGTGTGTGCGAGTGAGTGAGCGTGTGCGAGTGAGTGAGCGTGTGCGAGTGAGTGAGCGTGTGCGAGTGAGTGAGCGTGTGCGAGTGAGTGAGCGTGTGCGAGTGAGTGAGTGTGTGCGAGTGAGTGAGTGTGTGCGAGTGAGTGAGTGTGTGCGAGTGAGGAGTGTGTGGGGGGGGAGTGAGTGAGTGTGTGCGGGGGGGGGTGGGGTGCGGGGGGTGTGAGGGGGGAGTGGGGAGGGGAGGGGTGCGGGGGGGGGGGGGGGGTGAGTGAGTGTGAGTGGGGTGCGGGGGTGAGGGGAGTGTGTGCGGGGGGGGGGGTGGGGTGAGTGAGTGTGTGTGCGCGAGTGAGTGAGTGTGTGTGCGCGAGTGAGTGCGAGAGCGAGCGTGTCAGTGAGTGAGTGCGCGCGAGTGTATGCGAGTGAGTGAGATAGAGTGAGTGTATGAGTGTGTGTGTGTGTGTGAGAGGGTATTGATGTGTTTTGTTGCCTGGCCGCTCTGTTTGCAGAGATAGTCAGGCAGTTAAATGCCCTCAGCAGTATAGATGGAGACGCAGATGAAGGACCAAAGCACGTCCTCAAAGCAGACTGTTCTCCTGCAGGTCTTCAGCTTTCAGCTTTAACTACATTTCATTTCCCTTCTGTCTCCTGTGCACTCTTTCACTCTCTCCCATCACTCTTTCTTGTCCCTCTCTCCCGTCCCATTCCTCTGTCCCTCTCTCCCGTCCCTCTCTCCCGTCCCATTCCTCTATCCCTCTCTCCCGTCACTCTCTTTTGTCCCTCTCCCCCGTCCCTCTCCTCTATCTCTCTCCCCCGTCCCTCTCCTCTATCCCTCTCTCCCGTCCCTCTCCTCTATCCCTCTCTCCCGTCCCTCTCCTCTATCCCTCTCTCCCGTCACTCTCTTTTGTCCCTCTCTCCCGTCCCTCTCCTCTGTCCCTCTCTCCCGTCCCTCTCCTCTTCCCTCCCCCCCCCTCCCTCTATCCCTCCCTCCCGTCCCTCTCCTCTATCCCCCCCCTCCCCTTTCCCTCCCCTCTCCTCTTCCCCCCCCTCTCCTCTATCCCTCCCTCCCGTCCCTCTCCTCTATCCCTCCCTCCCGTCCCTCTCCTCTATCCCTCCCTCCCTCCCTCTCCTCTATCCCTCCCTCCCTCCCTCTCCTCTATCCCTCCCTCCCTCCCTCTCCTCTATCCCTCTCTCCCGTCCCTCTCCTCTACCCCTCTCTCCCGTCCCTCTCCTCTATCCCTCTCTCCCGTCCCTCTCCTCTATCCCTCTCTCCCATCCCTCTCCTCTTCCCTCCCCCTCTACCCCTCTCTCCCGTCACTCTCCTCTACCCCTCTCTCCCGTCACTCTCCTCTATCTTTCTCTCCCTCACTCTCCTCTATCCCTCTTTCCCCTCCTCCCTCCCTCCCTCCCCTCTCTCCGTCCTTTTCTCTATCCCTCTCTCCCTCCTCTCCTCTATCTTTCTCTCCCGTCCTCTCCTCTATCTTTCTCTCCCGTCACTCTCCTCTATCTTTCTCTCCCTTCACTCTCCTCTACCCCTCTTTTCCTCCTCCCTCTATCCCCCCCTCCCCCCCCCCGTCCCTCTCCTCTATCCCTCTCTCCCGTCCCTCTCCTCTATCCCTCTCTCCCGTCCCTCTCCTCTATCCCTCTCTCCCGTCACTCTCCTCTATCCCTCTCTCCCGTCCTCTCCTCTATCCTCTCTCCGTCCCTCTCCTCTATCCCTCTCTCCCGTCCCTCTCCTCTATCCCTCTCTCCCGTCACTCTCCTCTATCCCTCTCTCCCGTCACTCTCCTCTATCCCTCTCTCCCGTCACTCTCCTCTATCCCTCTCTCCGTCACTCTCCTCTATCCCTCTCTCCCGTCCTTCTCCTCTATACCTCTCTCGCGTCCCTCTCCTCTATCCCTCTCTTGTGTCCCTCTCCATCCCTCTATCCCTCTCTCCTGTCCCTATCTTTTGTCTTTATCTTCTGTCTCTTTCTCTTGTCCCTATCTTCCGTCCCTATTTTGTCCCTCTCTTTTGTCCCTATCTCTCACCCCTCTCTCTTGCCTCTCTCTCCCATCCCTCTCTCTTGTCTCTCTCTCCCATCCCTCTCTCTTGTCCCTGTCTCTCGTCCCTTCCCCCTCTATACCTCTCTCTTGTCCCTCTCTCCTGTCCCTTTCCTCTATCCCTCTCTCCTGTCACTCTCTTTCTTCCCTCTCTCCCATCTTTTTCTTTCTCTTTCCGTCCTCCGTCTCTGCCCTTCTTTGCATCATGGTGCTGTTTGTCGTGTATCGTGACGCCGTTCAAAAACATGTGAAGTGATTTTGGGTTCAGTTTCATTTCCTTTACTTTCCGCCTTCATTTGGTCCCTGTTTTGTGGTCAATCTTTGGGTTGATTTATTTTTCTGAGGTTTGCAGTGAACCAGGCCTCCCTCATTGGCCTGTCGCAGTTTTTCCTCCCTTTAATGGGATGGTGATTTATTCATAATATGCAACGGTTTCATTATAGCCATTAGAACATAACACAGAGTTGGAACTTTGACCTCTTTCTGTCGGTTCCAGTTTGCTTATTGTAGAAAAAAAAACCAAGCTCATAAATGTAGTTGACAACTCTGTTTTTTTACTTTTGCACAGGAAGAATGAGTCTAAAATCTCGAATCGAACTCTTTCCTATAAATGTTTGCTTAAGTAAAGTTCTAACAGATTTTTAACCACTATTATGAAAAGCTTTGTATTTTTGTGTGGATACTTGAGCGGTTCAATCCGGTTCACTCCAAAACGCAGGTCTTTTTTTTTTTTTTTTTTTTTAAGATACATTATTGCTTCATTAATTTATCATAAGCTTTTTTGTGTTATATTAATTGTAAACATATTCATTAATGAGTCATAACGCTATATTCACACCGTGTGTGTGTGTGTGTGTGTGTGTGTGTGTGTGTGTGTGTCGTCTCTCGGTCTCCTCACTCCTGTTTACTTTGTCCAGAGTTAATCAGCAAGCTGAACTTCCTGGAGGAAGACGATCAGGAGCAAACCCTCACCAGCTCCAACCCCTTCGAGGAGGCGGATGACCCTGTGAACCTCAACCCATTCGGTGACCCTGACGAGGAGGGTAAGGAGTGACCTTTAACCTGCTTCATGACCCTCAGCTTAAACGCTTGTCTCAGAAAATTAGCCTACAGAATGAGAGGAGTGTTCAGAGGCACTGATTGCATTTTGGAATTGATTTCATTATCATTACGAAGGCTGAATATGATCAGATTTACAATATATTCCATTTTTTAAGATATTTAATCTGTGCTTTATTGAGTTATATGGTGCATCAGCTTATTAGCAATCAATCGATCAGGCTTCATAAGGGTTTAAGAATAATCACAGCTCCATTATGTGATGTTTTGCAGTGGAACTATAAAAGGCTTCTCACTTGGGTTTCCTTTTTCAGCACTGCAATGCAAACTTACCAGTAAATACAGTCTAGACCTCGTCTCATTCGATCCTGTTGTTTATGTGTCCGGTCCAGAATCAGGCCCGGCGCCCCCTCTGGAGTCCACCTTAAAAGACGAGGACTCTGCAAATCCACCGAATCCGTTTGACGAGCCAGAGCCAAATCCAGAGCAGCCTGATTGTACGAACCCCTTTGATGAACCAGAGCCGGAGAGTTTACCCCCGAAAGGCAGCGCCAGGAAGATCCCACGTCCTGTGGACATGAGCAAATACCTGTACGCAGACAGCAGCAAGACGGAGGAGGCCGAGGAGCTGGACGAGTGAGTGGGAGATGTTTTGTCTGAAGGTGGAAATCATTGGTAAAATGTTTGTACTGCTCTTAACTGACACCTCACTGCCCTTTTGATGTAGTCTAGTGTAGCTTTTGACCTGTTAGTGTTACTATACTTTAGCACTGTGTTGTTTTGTGACCTGCTCTAAAGATTTCCTTATACAGCTTTCAGTTTCATTCAGTCTCCTTCCTTTGAATTCTATAATGAAGCAGTTTCCTTCTTTTTAATTCTCTTCCTTTAAAATTTCCATACACTTTCCTTCTAATTCATTTCCTCTTGTTTCCTTTAGTTCACTTCCCTTCAATTCTCTTTCCTTTTCTTCAATTCTGTTTAATTCCCTCCAATTCTCTTTCCTCTTCAATTCTCCTTTCTTCCTTTCAGTTCTCTTTTTTAGACTTATTTTTCTTCTTCCATTTATTCCTGTTTAATTCCCTTCGATTTTTTTTTTTTTTTACCTTGCCTTCAGTTCTGTTTAGTTCCTTTCAATTCTGTTTTATCTTTTTATTTCTCTTTCATTCTTTTCAAATCATTTTCCTTTCCTTCGTTTGTTTTCTACCCCAATTCTCTTCACTTCTTTAGATCGTTTCTTTCCTTACAATTTTCTTTCCTTCCCATCAGTTCTCTTCCTTTCGGTTTCCTTCGTTTCAATTCACTTCAGTTCACTCAGTTCAGTTCCTTCCACTTTCTTTCCTTCCTTTCACTTTCATTTGAATTCCCTGTAGTTCCCTTCAATGCACTTCCTTTTATATCCCTTACATTCAATTTCCTTCATTTCCCTTCACTTCTTACCAGATCACTTTCTTTCACTTCCCTTCAGTTCCTTTTAATTCTCCTCAATTCCCTTCCTTTCATTCATTCATTTGTTCCATCTTTCTTTCCCTCCTTCTGTCTTTCCCTCCAACCATTCCTCCGTCTATCCCTCCCTCCCTCCCCCTTCCTCCCTCCCTCTCCCTTCCTCCCTCCCTCTATTCCTCCTACTTCATCCAGGTCAGGGTTTTGGAGCCTAATCCTGGGTGCAGGGCAGGAATGGGGTGAACAAATTCCACACAGAATTATAATATGAAATTTCTGACTGTGTGTAAGTGAAAGACACTGGTGAGAGTGTGAAAGTCTGAAAGAGAAGGTGTGTATATATGAGGAAAAGTAGCATCCATATATTTGTAAAGTTTTGTGTGTGTGTGTGTGTGTGAGAGAGAGAGAGAGAGAGAGAGAGAGAGAGAGAGAGGAGAAAGCAGTAAGCAAGGGTTCTTCAGCAGAACAAGGCAGCTGTTGTTCCAGGCATTCTTTCACCTTGTCTGTACATCTATATCCTTTCTGCTCAGCTCCTCTCTCTCTCTCTCTCTCTCTCTCTCTCTCATATATATACCATTCTAACACACAGATTGTTTGTATAACCCAACGTTAAAACCCATGATGACCAGAGACAGTGAAAGCCAACATAACGAGAGACAGAACAAAGAGTGAGGGGTTACGTAGTCTGTTAGTTTTTCCTCCTCACACTATATGACCTCTCCTACTCTTATGACACACATTTAAACAGAGACACGAAAATACACCCACACTTGTTTTCTTTTCCCCGTTCCATTCCCTCTCTCTCTCTCTCTCTCTCTCTCTCTCACTCACACACACACACACAATTTGAGATGTGTCTCTAACCTTGTCTTTCAACCGGATAGCTTTCTTTCCATTGTGTTAGTGTGTGTGCTGAGTGACTGCTCCTTGCACAGCGGTGTGTATTGATGCCGTGCATGTCTGCCTGTCAGTGAGTGCATCGCCAGGGTCAGAGGTTAGAGTTCACAAGGTGTGACCCCCGGAACACCTGGATGCTCTGGAACTCAGCGGTGCATTTTATTGGCTCATACAGCGCTGATGCTCCTCTTACCTTTCTCCTGAAACACACACACACAAAAAAAAAAAAAGAGCCACACCGAAGGAACTAAACAACAACTAGGGAGATATATATGTATTGTATTGTATACTTTTTATTTCATATGTATTTTTATTATATTTCATTATCAATTTCACCACATTTGGGCATCTTTGTGTGAGACAGTTTTGTTCAGTTGTCTTTTATCATTTAGGATTCATTCATTCTTCGTCAAGACGAGCTGAAAATCTCAAAGCAGTAGTAACGAACATAATAAAATAAAGAAGCATCATATCAGGAGCACAGGAACATCCATGTGTTTCCCATGATTCTTTAAAAGGAACGGCTGAAAAGTGTAAAAACCCCAATTTTAAATATTATTAAATAATAAATTAAAAAAATAAGCTGAATGAATATCATGGTGTTTATAAATTAGCTGCTTTTACTCCATCATTTTACTATGGAGACTCTTTTGCTTATTATTCGTTTTCCAGAGTATGACTAAATAAAGATTTTTTTTACATCTGGGAAGCTCAGGTGTCCAGTGGGATCATGTAAAACTGTATATATGTCAATATGTTAAGTGTTGTAGTGTGTGATTTATAATTTAAAAAGGAATGTTTATAAGTTTATGTGAACAAACATGTATTGAGACTAAATAAACAACACAAATAGCCTGTAAAATCATTAAGATTTATTAATGTGTGACTAGAATGAGCAGACAGCTATAGTGTTTATTACAAACAGAAGGTGTTATGGGCTGGAAGAACAACAGTGACCTAAAATAAATATTTTAAAATTTTAGGTTGAAAAACAACAACGTAAAAACGTTTGGTTCCTGTGTGCTGCGTGTGAAGCTTGTTAATAGTCTCTCTCTCTGGCTTATTTTAAGATCGAACCCCTTCTACGAGCCTAAGTCAGACAGTCCGGATCAGTCCACTGCAGAAAGTATGGCTGTGTTGAAGAACACTAAACGACATGCTCCTCTGCCCCCTGCTGCCCCCTCAGTGACCCCCGCCATCCCTGCCGTCCCTAATGACCCCAAACCAGCCGTGCCTGACAAGGTGTCCATCACGTTCCCCGCGCTAGGGCTGAGAGAGCTGGCCTCTTCCTCACCTAAGGTAAGGAATCTTCCTCACATCCTCACCATTCAAAAATGTCAGCGTCCTAGTAGCCTACATGACTTTTTGCACATTAGTTCGTTCTCTGTGTTATTAGCCCCCGTTCTCCTCCTCCCCTCCTCCCCCTTTTATTCTTCCTCTCTTTTTTCCCTCTCTGTCCCTTCTCCTCTCCATCCCTCCATTCTGCTGTTCCGCGTCTGTCGTTTGCATACGCCATTTGAATACAGGCATGCATTATGTTCCTTATGCATGCGTGATGAGTCTGCTCGCTCAATGCTTTGGTGCCTGTAATTAAGCAGCTCCGTGCTCGAGCTGCGCCCGGGGAGGGAGGGAGGCAGCGAGCGAGCGAGGGCCTAGGGCATAGGGTGTAGGGGGCGAGACGGTGCCCACGTTTGCAAATAAGAACAAGCACCAGTGATCAGGGCAGGGCTTAACTACGGGCAGCTTCCCACGGAGTGTGGTTTTTTTTTTATTTACGGCCCCCCGTGTGCGTGTGTGTCTGTGCGTTAATGTGGTCTGTATTTAATTATGGCCGAGGTTTATCAGAGAGCAGCACTCGTGCATGTGTGTGTCCGCGACAGAGGCCTGGCCCAAACTTAAACACATTTAATTACCCAAAAGCATTGGCCTGTGAGCAGGAACACACACACACACACACACACACACACACAAACACGTGCGCGCTCGTCCGTACACACACATACACACACATTTTTTTGTGCTGCCACACTCACAAAATTGGGAAAGACACAACTCCAAAGAGAGGGAAAACTGCATTTCACAGTTTCCCTGTTATACCATTTTTTACTATTTTAGCACATTTTTTTCTGTTTCCGACAAATCCCTGCTACTTGTATCTGTTAGTTTAATCCTAATCCTGATTCTCATCATCACTGTATCTGTTAGTCTAATCCTAATCCTGACCCTTCATCACTATTATCTGTTAGTCTAATCCTAAACCTCACCCTTACCATCAGTGTATGTTAGTCTAATCCCAAACCTGATCCTAATCACTGTATCTGTTAGTCTAATCCTAATCCTGACCCTTCATCACTGTATCTGTTAGTCTAATCCTAAACCTAACCCTTACCATCAGTGTATGTTAGTCTAATCCCAAACCCGATCCTAATCACTGTATCTGTTAGTCTAATCCTAAACCTGACCCTCACCATCACTGTATCTGTTAGTCTAATCCTAATCCTGACCCTTCATCACTGTATCTGTTAGTCTAATCCTAAACCTCACCCTTACCATCAGTGTATGTTAGTCTAATCCCAAACCTGATCCTAATCACTGTATCTGTTAGTCTAATCCTAATTCTGACCCTTCATCACTGTATCTGTTAGTCTAATCCTAAACCTCACCCTTACCATCAGTGTTTGTTAGTCTAATCCTAAACCTGATCCTAATCACTGTATCTGTTAGTCTAATCCTAATCCTGACCCTTCATCGCTGTATCTGTTAGTCTAATCCTAAACCTAACCCTTACCATCAGTGTATGTTAGTCTAATCCCAAACCCGATCCTAATCACTGTATCTGTTAGTCTAATCCTAAACCTGACCCTCACCATCACTGTATCTGTTAGTCTAATCCTAATCCTGACCCTTCATCACTGTATCTGTTAGTCTAATCCTAAACCTCACCCTTACCATCAGTGTATGTTAGTCTAATCCCAAACCTGATCCTAATCACTGTATCTGTTAGTCTAATCCTAATCCTGACCTTCATCACTGTATCTGTTAGTCTAATCCTAAACCTCACCCTTACCATCAGTGTATGTTAGTCTAATCCTAAACCTGATCCTAATCACTGTATCTGTTAGTCTCATCCTAATCCCGACCCTCACCATCAATGTAATCTGTAAATCTAATCCTACACCTGACCCTCACCATCACTGTAATCTGTTAGTCTAATCCTAAACCTGACTCTGTCCATAATTGTATCTGTTAGTCTAATCCTAAACCTGACCCTCACCATCACTGTATGTTAGTCTAATCCTAAACCTGACCATCACTGTATTTGTTAGTCTAATCCTAAACCTGACCCTCACCATCACTGTATGTTAGTCTAATCCTAAACCTGACCATCACTGTATTTGTTAGTCTAATCCTAAACCTGATCCTCATCATCACTGTATTTGTTAGTCTAATCCTAAACCTGATCCTCATCATCACTGTATTTGTTAGTCTAATCCTAAACCTGATCCTCATCATCACTGTATTTGTTAGTCTAATCCTAAACCTGATCCTCATCATCACTGTATCTGTTAGTCTAATCCTAAACCTGACACTACAGTGAAGTGCAAACAGTTTGCACTTGTTTAGAAGGAAGATGTGTTATTTATACCATTTAGTATGTTAGGCTTCACAGATGGTTCTTTTATTAAGTAAGGAATAAATGAATAAAAAGCCAGACATGAGCAGTTACTGTTTATTAATTATTGTCCAACAACAGCATGACCTGATTTTTATCCATTTAAAGTTACTTTTAATTTTGAAACTAAACTCAAAAGCAAACTCCAGACTGTATTTAATTAAGTTAGTATCATATTAACCATTCAGGTGTGTGTGTGTGCACGTGTACCTCACGTGCACACACACGGAGGAACTAGACAAACTGGCATGAATGTAGAGTTTCACTCACTCTCTAAATCACTTGTCAGAACCCTGTCAGAACTTTAACATGTGCAGGAAGTCTTTTGTCTTTTCTTTGAGGTTTCGTAAGAGGACGAGGATGGCACTAGGGATTAATGTAAATGAACGAAGGATGAGAAAACGAGTTGCTCTTGTAGGGGGGAGAGAGAGAGAGAGAGAGAGAGAGAGAGAGAGAGATGGGGGGATGCTCTGATTCACCAGAATGCCGTCTTCACCTCTCTTCTTTTCCCTCGTCTGTCTCGGTTTTCCATTCTGCGCCGGCGTGATTTCACCCCTCATGCACACTCGTCTGCTCTCCTTCCCTCTCTCCATCTCTCTCTCTGTCTGTCTCTACGCTGCCGTGATGGAAGGATTTGCAGCCGTTCATGCTCCATAAGTTCCAGTGTGTTCTGGGTGTTAATCTAAAGGGAAAGCCTTCTCAGTCTGCTAGATCTGCATATGATATCTCACACAACACACACACACACACACACACACACACACACACACACACAGAGTTCTGTCAGAGTGGAGACTAAGATCTCAAAACTTCAGAGCTTGAAGATGTGAAAAACTTGTCAGTGTCACTCTTGCATACTTGTTCTCAATTTCTTTCTCTCACTTTCTGTCTCTTTCTATATTTGTGCCTGTCTGTCTGTTTATCTATCTATCTATCTATCTATCTATCTATCTATCTATCTATCTATCTATCTGGCTGGCTGGCTGTCTGTCTGTCTGCCTCTGGCTGGCTGTCTGTCTGTCTGCCTGCCTTTCTATCTGCCTGCCTTTCTATCTGCCTGCCTTTCTGCTTTTCTATCTGTCTGTCTATCTATCTATCTATCTATCTATCTATCTATCTATCTATCTGGCTGTCTGTCTGGCTGTCTGTCTGTCTTTCTGCCTCTGGCTGTCTGACTAGCTCTTTATCTTGTTCTCTCTCTCTCTCTCTCTCTCTCTCTCTCTCTCTCTCTCTCTCACCTGTGCACGTGAACACGCACACATACATGTGCTAAGCATGAGGATAAGGGTGTGTGCAAAACACTGTAAATATAAATGTAATGGGATCAGAATAGATGCAGCAGTACTGCACACACACAGAAAACACTAACATATCAATGTCCTGGCTTAGATACTGAACAGAACCAAACAAACGGATGATTAAATGAAGCTTTTTTTTGTAGATGAAGTGGAGATTAGAAAGAATGACACGTGAAATGTACATCTGTCATTCATTTATTTAGTTATAAAGCATAAATGTAGCATCATAACAAGTTCTATTCTTTTTATAGACATGTCAGAGTTTACAAGCTCTGCTTGTCTTCTTCTCTTTTATTAAACTGTATTACAACAGGTTTTTTTTTATTTTTTTTATTTGTTTTATTTTTTTTGCTGAATACCTTGTTTTACCTGCTGGCCTCAGATTCTTTCCCCTAAACTCTGTGTGTGTGTGTTTCTCTGTTATGGGTCTTGAACAGTAACACTCTGTCTTTGGCTCGGCACAAGAGCATCAGCAGGGCAGCAAGACCCCCGAAAAAACTCAAAACGGCCCCATAATCCGTGAAACTCTATCAGAATAATCCCCAGAAAAAGAGAGCGAAGTCCTGGACACCCCCTTCACTCCTCTGCTTCTCTCTCCTCCCTCTTCGATCCATCGCTCTCTGACAGCGCACCAATTCTGCCGAGAATCTGAGATGCTTATAAGACTTAGACAGGAGGTCTGGAGGTCTTCTCTCTCTCATATGTCTTCCTTTAAAGGAGGCCTCAGAGAGAGAGAGAGAGTGCGAGAATGAGAGAAGGAGGGCCTTTGAGTTCTTATCTCTGGAATCTCTCCATTCGATGAGATATGAAGTTTGAGCTGTTTGCTGGGGAAAAGTGTGTGTGAGGGTCGTTAGTGCTTTTAGAATGTCAGCGAGTGAGGCGTGTCTCAGTGTCGACCCACTGCTTTGCTTTACCTTCACCGTTTGCAGCATTCTTTCAACGTGATTCAGGCTTTTAAGGGTCCAAAGCTTTTTCCCGCTAACCTACAGTTTCAGAGTCATTAATGCGGGAAGAAAGAATATCTTGTTCACACTCCGTCTATACTGTCTATACATCACTAAATACATTTATTTATGCTAGCTGTTGTGTGTGTGTGTGTGTTGTGTGTGTGTGTGTGTGTGTGTGTGTGTGTGTGTGTGTGTAATAAATTTGACTTTCTAAAATCAAATAAATTGTATGTATCCCTATACATTTCTCTTTTTTGCCCATCTGACTGAGTTTTTGTGTTATACCACAGCTCTCTGGAATCCTTCATTCTGATTGGTCAAAATGTGTGACATTTATGGCATTTGGCAGACGCACTTATCAAGAGCGACTTAGAATTTATCTCATTTTTCACACAACTGAGCAATTCAGGGCTACGTGCCGTGTTCAGGGGCCCAGTAGTGGCAGTTTGGTGGACCTGGGATTCGAACTCACAACCTACCACATACCACAACCTTCCAGCTGTTACATGATCATTTCTGTAGCTCACTTGAGTAACTCAGCCGTATGGATGCTCCTCGTTAGCAGATTAGAAATAGTGCAATTGTTCTCCAATATGGTGATGTTTCTCTAAGGAGTCGTTATTTAGCATTTATAGAACGAGTCTCAAGTGTCAGACTTTAAGCTGTAAGACTTCAGGACAAAGGAGTTTGTGCTTTTCTGGTTGCCTGGCAACCGCTTTCTTGTTTGTCTTATAAATGCATGTTTATGCAGCACTGAGTGATGTAGGGTTAGTTACTGTACTGTGCGACGGAGAGAGATAACGTCGTTCCTGTGTGTCAGGGTGTCGCATCACACGTCTCAGAGCGACTCCTGATTCTGTTCCTGCTCCTTTGGCTGGCCCTCGTTCTCTTCCTTTCAGTTAGAGGAGAGGGCTTAGTGCAGCTCGCTCAGCCACACCAATAAAGCGCCAACGTCACCTTGACTGGCGCTCACACGGGCTCACCAGGTGTGTGTGGGCATGTGGTAAAGACTGACAGCTCTAAAGTGCCTCTAGCAATGCCACCACCTCACTCACTCACACACATACACTGCGAATATGTGTGTGGTTCATGAGTTAAGCACATGAGGAGTGTTCCACTGCCCACATTCAATACCAGACACACACACACACACACACTTTCACTACAAAGCGCTTAGTAATCTCTCTTTAGTAAGTCTCATCGGCCGAGGATTACCTTTATACTGCACAGTGAGAGGAGGTGTGTTTGCAGAAATGCAAACACATCTTAGTGTAATCTCTTAAAAGAAGATCTGTTGCAGTGAAGATCGTTTTCACGTGTGAGACAGGTGTGTGTGTACGTGTGTGTGTGGGGGGGGTGACGTTCGGTGTGTGAGGCTTGTTTGAACAGTCAATAAAAAGTAACCATGTGTAAGAGTGCTGATGAGAATTGAAGAGTGAGTGAGGTTCATTTGAGTAGCCAGTTGGAGATGGATAAAGAAATTCGAGTGTGTGTGTGTGTGTATATGTATGAGGCCTGGTGAGTGAGAGAGTAACTCTAGATTAATCTCTGCTGATCCTCTCTCACAGGTGTGTGGCCTTAAACTGGCCTGAACGTGGGCAAACCTCAACCCTACTCATCGATAACCACACACACACACACACACACACACACACACTTTAACTGCATTTTTAAACTACAGTTATATACAAGTCGGGCAACATCATGTGGTATCTCAACACCATTGAAACAATATAACAATTCAACCATTTAATAAAGAAGTCGTTGTTAACATCAGCCAATAGAAATGAAGTATAATCTATATAATAATCCAAGATCATGCTTTTAATGACTCAGTCGTGCATGCATAAGCGTTTCTGCATCTTACATGAAATTGAAAAGCCAACAAAGAGCTGACATACGATTTCATCCTTTCACAGTTGTGATATTTTTCAGAGGTTAATACGTCTGTCTTCGATTGCTTCTCCTTTGCCGCTTCTCCTTTGTTCTAATAGATTGAAACAAATTTTGTTAATAAGTTGTAACTCCGTTTTTGTGTGAATGAGCACAGCCATTTAAAAAAAATACCTTTTTGGATTTCAGAAGATTTTATTTGTTGTACAGTGAAATTCTTTTCTTTTCATATACCAGCTTGTTAGAAAGCTGAATTCGGAGCTCAGGGTGAGCCGTGACACAGCATCCCTGGAGCTGACAGGTTCCCAGGCCCTGACAGTGGCAGCAGGGCTGGGGCTTGAACCCTCCACCTTCTGTTCAGTAACCCAGAGCCTTAACTGTTAAGCCACCACTGCCACGGATGGCACTCATGTCCGTCAGAGCTGTGTTGTTTTTTGTTTTGTTTTTCTTTCAGAAATGTTCTCCTCCAAGCGTGTTAAGCTTCCCTTTGACTTAATATTAGTGTAATAGATGATGATGATGATGATGACGATGTCTCCAGATTGTTTTTGTCTGAGATAAATATGGCAGCTAAACAGTTTTGGATGCTTAAAGGAAATTAATTATAAGAAGGATCATATAAATATAGGACAAATATAACTTGAGAATCATACTAAAAAGTAAAAAATGACACAAAAAATGAAGCATGGTAGATTCTTGGTCAACTGTGTTGAGTTTTTTCTCAGATTCAAGCAGAAGGCGGTGTGCCACCTTCCAAAATAGTGCTTTTTTGTATTTTAAAGATAAAATGTTTAATTTAAAGATAATTCAGTATTTAATACTAAATAGGAAAAATTTGTTCTTAAAAAACAATATATCTTAACACATCAGTTGTTTCCGATGCTTGATGCTAGTCTGGAATGACTCAGTAAATAGTTTAAGTGCTGTTCAACTTAGTTTTCTCTATGAAGGAGTGTGTGTGTGTGTGCTGTATTCTTCAGTTGGAGTGTGTAAAACCCACCGAGTGTGCTGGACCGTACGGAGTAGGATTTCAACACCTCTCCGTCTGCCTCATTAATGTCAACCACCTCTCTCAGAAGTCACTCACACTATCGCCAGCGCTGTCGAGTGTCTGACATTCAACATCACAGATATTTAGCTTCGAGTGTTTTTCCCTCTCCAAATCGTGACCTTATCCTTTATCCTGCGTGTGTGTGTGTGTGTGTGTGTGTGTGTTCGTATGCATGCATTCTCAATAACAGTGTCACTAGAAGCTGGAAACTCCATAGAGATACATTCAGAGACGCATTCTGCGCTCTTTTAATATTCTAATCTACAAACCATGTCTATAGCAAAGTGTTTGTATGGTAATGAGTCACCAGAACGTGGATTCCTTGCGGATTTAAATGACTTTGTTGTTCTTGTTCTTGTTTCTTGTGGTCCATTCTGGATCGCCAGGTTAAGTATTACGTCTCAGATGTAATCAAGTACCAACAACAGCAAACATTACCGGTTTGTAAATATCCACGGTTTTATTTAACGGGCATTTTTCACCCTGGTGCGTGTGTGTGTATATGTGTTGGTTCTTTTCTACTTACTAGTCAGAGTGTGTCTCATTGCTTCCTTTATTTTTATTCTGAGGATTATGTGATGTCTTCCCTTCTTGTCTTGATTGATCGGGATTTCACACTCCTTGACCATTCTATTGATGAGGGCCACTTTTTGATCAGGCCACACACACACACACACACATTAAAAAGGGTGACTTTGTAATTATTTTCATTTTAATTGCTTCCACTTATCAGACGTCTGATCTGTTAATGAATCCACGCCGCCTCGGACAGCAATCCGACAGCGACTGCAGCCACACACACCTTTCCTTAACATCTCTCCATCTCTCGCCTGTCTGTCTTCTTCTCTCTTGATCCCACTCTCTTTTAATCTCCTTTTCCATCAGTTTCTCTTGTCGCTCTCTCTCCCTCTTTTACTTTCTCACTTTCTATCTTATAGTATTGTTCTGTGATTTCTGCTGGTGTTTGTCTCTCATTCTTTCTTATTCTCTCTTTCTCTTCCTCTACAAACACTTTATTTTGTATTATTGTTTTAAAACTTTTTGTGTCTTTTTTTCCGGTTTTTCTCTATCTCTTTTCCTCACTCTCTTTCCCTCTTTCCGCCTCTCATGTTCTCTTATTACATTTTTATTTCCATTTCTCTACCTCTCTTTCTCTCACTCTCTCTCTGCCTCATAAAGACTTTTTCATTGGCTCTGCATTCATTAATAAGTGTGTGCATTATCAGGACTGATTGTTAATCTCCCTGTTTGTTTGTTTGTCCTAAAGAGATTAAGTCTTGATTGCTGTGGGATTGAGAATAAACGTTCCTTATTTTCTCCTCAAAGTCACACCAGGCCCTGGAGCTTCCGCCTCGCCTTAATTTTACCGCCGGAAATATATTAGACTGCGATAATTTCTCATGTTCTTATATTTGGCTGTGTTTGCTCAAGGGATCTGAGCAACTTAATCGCTCGAGTTTAGGGTCCTGTGCTAATTCCAACAGTGTTAACGAACATGCTAATTTATTTCCATGTGATGTAGCTTTTGGCTGATTTGTCTTCCTGCTAATGGGTGGAGTCATAGTTTGGGTTGAATTGCAGAATGGGTTTTGTATGGCTTTTCTCTAACATGATGAGGGTTTGTGTGTTTTTGCCAGCCAAGTCTCGTGAACAGTTTTGGGCTTTGCTTTGTTTTCACCCACCCACTCACTCACTCTACACCAGAAGCTTACAACTTGTCATAATTGTACAGATGAGAGCCAGGATGGTGCTAACACAGCCAAGCTATGCCTTCCATCTATGGCTTTGATGGTGGATTTTCTAAGTGTGTAAAGGAAGTCAAATTTCCTTTACCAATTCCACCATGCTCTTGCAGATACCTTTTGACCAGTCCCACCATGCTCTTACAGGTACCCTTGACCAATCCCACCATGCTCTTACAGATACCCTTGACCAATCCCACCATGCTCTTACAGGTACCCTTGACCAATCCCACCATGCACTTACAGATACCCTTGACCAATCCCACCATGCTCTTACAGATACCCTTGACCAATCCCACCATGCTCTTACAGGTACCCTTGACCAATCCCACCATGCACTTACAGATACCCTTGACCAATCCCACCATGCTCTTACAGAAACCCCTAACCAATCCTACCATGCTCTTACAGATACCCTTGACCAATCCCACCATGCTCTTACAGATACCCTTGACCAATCCCACCATGCTCTTACAGGTACCCTTGACCAATCCCACCATGCACTTACAGATACCCTTGTCCAATCCCACCATGCTCTTACAGAAACCCCTAACCAATCCCACCATGCTCTTACAGATACCCTTGACCAATCCCACCATGCTCTTACAGATACCCTTGACCAATCCCACCATGCTCTTACAGATACCCTTGACCAATCCCACCATGCTCTTACAGATACCCTTGACCAATCCCACCATGCTCTTACAGATACCCTTGACTGATCCCACCATGCTCTTACAGATACCCTTGACCAAACCCAAAATTTTCTTACAGATACCCATGACCAATCCCACCAATCCCAAGGGGTCTATGCCTGCTGTCATAGACCCCTTTTACCAATTCTGTGTTATTACCCGTTTGACCAATCCCATCCACTTGTGCATAAAATTTGACCAATCCCACCTGATGTTACAGATGCCCTTGATCAGTGTTTTAACCAATCCCATTTACTCCCAAGATTTGTCTAATCCCATTTGATCTTACAGACACTCTTGACCAATCCTCCATACTCTCACAGACACTCTTGACCAATCCTCCATACTCTCACAGACACTCTTGACCAATCCTCCATACTCTCACAGACACTCTTGACCAATCCTCCATACTCTCACAGACACTCTTGACCAATCCTCCATACTCTCACAGACACTCTTGACCAATCCTCCATACTCTCACAGACACTCTTGACCAATCCTCCATACTCTCACAGACACTCTTGACCAATCCTCCATACTCTCACAGACACTCTTGACCAATCCACCATACTCTCACAGACGCTCTTTACCAATCCTGCCTGCTCTCACAGACATTTTTGACCATTCCCATCCACTCTTGAAAACCCTCTAGAGCAATCCCAGTCACACTCAAAACTCTTGACTAATCTCACTACTTTCTTAAACGTTCTTTCCCGAACCCATCTAGTCTTGCACTCTTGCCCAATCACTCCCATGCTCTTCACCAATCCCATTCACCACATTCACATGGTTCTGTTGATGAGCAACATTCAGTCATAGCCCTATTTCTATGAACCTACTGTGGGGTAAAGACACTAGAGACAGCAGAGAAGACTAATACAGTAGTGTTTAATTAATAGTAGTAATTAATTAATGCTTAACATATATTGACCTTAACAATTAAAAAAAAAAAAAAATCAATTTATGATTTTTTTTTATTCTTGCTGACTGTGATTTTTTTATTTATTTTTTAAAATCTGTCTTTCTCTGGCTGGATGTGATTGAACTCCTTTGCTGTTAGCTTTAATCAGTTTGATATGGATGTTTGGCTGCGGTGAGAACACAGGCGGAGCATGTGATTCCAGTTTCTGAGCAGCTTGTCAGGGGTTTTCGCTCCTTTGAAAGCGTGCATATGCGATTACGGCGCTGTGATATTTTTTCACCGTATGTTAATGTGCTTCTGCTGTACACGCCGCTGCGTTTAGACTCCTGTACCTTTTTGTCTCCCTCTTAATGTTCCACTCCAGCTCTTATTTCCATAATTGGACTTTTTGATTGGAACGGTGTGGAAATTGGAAGGGCGGTTTGTGCAATTTCATGGCCAAAGTAACTTGAAACATTAAGAGAGGATGGACACGCGGGTGCAGATTAGACAAATTAGTCTTTAGATTAAAGGTGCAATTAAATAATTGAGAGCTTGAGTGAAGCAGAACCAGCTGGAGGTGGGGTACTGCTGAGGAGAGAGAGAGGGAGAGAATGAGAGAGAGAACTAACATGGCTTCACATGGACCATGTGGCAAATCGATTTGGTGCTGTTCATTTAGACATACTTCTGCAACCGAAAGCTTTTTTTTTTTTTTTTTTAAAAATTATTATTATTATTATAAAACTGCAGCTCTTGTGGGGTGTTCCCAGTCTGCAGTGGTCAGTATCTATCAAAAGTATCCTTTGAGTCCTGTAGGTATCCTTTAAGTCCCTGAAGTGGGCCCCACCTCGCAACTCGCAGCAAAAGGGGGACAAACACAATATTAGGCAGGTGGTCATAATGTTATGTCTGATCGGTGTATACAGTACAAGTCCTGTATGTCCTTTAAGTCCTGTATGTTGTGAGATGGGGCCCAAGGAGGATCTTAAAGGATTTTCTTAAAGGATCTGCTACTAAGATCTTGGTGTCAGATACCACAGAACACCTTCAGGGATCTAGTGGAGTCCATGCCTCGACGGGTCAGGGATGTTTGTCAGCAAAAGGGGGACCAGCACAATATTAGGCAGGTGGTCATAATGTTATGCCTGATCAGTGTATAACTTTAAATGATCTAGAAACAAGTTGCTTTATTATATATATATATATATATATAAACCAGCTCGTTTTATGGAGGTTCACAAACTTTAACATAACTGTAAACAGAATGAATAACATTTTTCCCTAATGTTGCATGTTTTATTAGTTTCATAATCCAACAGAAATACTACGGATGAGGCTGGCTAGCTTGAATGCATTTTTATGTTAAATATTCAATTATTTCTCAAATACACTTTTTCCCCATAGTTTTTACACTGGTTTAGTCATATCATCTCACCAGTTGTCGTTTACTTCGGATGTTTTTAAACCAGGGAGACAGACGTGTCTAAATTAGCGCCTGCAACGTACCTGTGTGTTTACATTGTTGTTTTTGTGCGTCATTCTAGCCCAGTGTGTGCAGTCGATGTGTATGTGGTCCATTTTTAGCTGCAGGTGTGTGAAGGGAGTACAACATGAAGAGCTAGAAAGGAGCTCAGATGTCACGTCACTCATTCAGCTCATGATGGATTCCAGTCTGATCGGATGTCTGCTTCCGTGTGTGAGAAATGCGTTACACAAAATACACTAACACAACTAATGAAGAATTCATGAAGAACTAAGAAATTGTGATATAATAATAGTGTGTGTGTCTGAGTGTGTGTGTGATGTGTAACTCCTGTCTGTCATTGAGATTAACTTTCTCCTCCCTGTTCAGTCAGTCTGTCTGTGTGTGTGTGTGTGAGTGTGTGTGGTGTTGTTGACGCACTGATGACTTTCTCCTTTCGTCGTCTTTTATTTTTGGCCCGTGTTGAAATGCTGCATCTCATTTAGAGCGGGTATTGTGCACTGGCTGTTGATGAATATGGTTTTTTATCCTAATAGGCTGTATGATGTTTGCTAGGCGGGACTCTAATCCTCGCCTCTAGCATCGGAACACTGGCAAGATTTCCTCCGCCCCCCCCCGCCCCCCCTTCCCCTTCACCTCTGTCGCTCAGGGCGAGACACTGAGTCGTTTGATAAGTATGTATGAAGCATGAAATTTTCCCTTCATGTTTGTTTTCTCGCTCGCATTCAAAGCTTTATAAATTTTGTCCAAAATGTTGCGTTACTTTTATAGTCCGAGTCCGAGAAAATTCCCGATTTAAATTTCAACAGTAACGTCGGAGGTAACGGCCCTTCTGGTCATTGCATTATGTATCCCGATGTTATTTACAAGTTGTAATGCAAAAAAGGTGTTTCAAATGAAATATACATTATTCCAAATCAGCCAAGATATGTTTTGCTTTGAGGCTGCAATATTAATGTAGCAAGCGAGAAAGGGACTTTTATACCCTCCAGTTTAGTTTTACGTGAACTTCATGTCAGGATCATCACGCTGTCCTTCAAACCGCGCTTGTGTGTGGTTTTTAACACCGTTGTGTAAAAATGGATTGAACGGCCTAAAAACAGGCATCTTGAAGTTAAATCAGTCTTCCTTAAATCATTCTTAAACAAGTTCTGCAGTGTTTCAGGGTGAGGCCACAGCCATTATAGTGAACACAGATACCATGAAGGTCTGCAGCAATGTTTAGGTAGGTGATGCGTCTTATAGTAGCATCCACATGAACGTCAGGACACAAAGTTTCCCAGCAGAAGATCACCCAGAGCATCACACTGTCTCTGCCTGCTTCATCCTGGTGCCATCTCTTCCCCAGGTACACACACGCACCATGTGATGTAAAAGAAAACATCAGACCTAGGCCTCCATCTTCTATTGCTCCACGGTTCAGTTCTCAGTGATGCTCTGTGTGTTCTGACTCCTTTCTATCAGAGGCAGCATTCAATTGTTTTTAGCAATCTGTGCTACACTAGCTCTTCTGTGGGATCGGACCAGACAGGATAGTCTTCACTCTCCACACATGTCTTTGAGCCTTGGGCTTTCATGACTCTATCATCAGTTCACCTGTTGTGCTTCCTCTGGGCACTTTTTGTAGGCACTAACCACTGCACACTGGGAAACCCCACTGTTTTGGAGAAACTCTGACCCAGTCCCCTAGCCATCACAATGTGGTCCTTGTCAAAGTCACTCAGATTTGCTCATTTTTCCTGGTTTCATCACATCACCTTCATGAACTGACTGCTCCCTTGCAGCCTATTACATGCCACTGTAACGAGATAATCAGTTATTCTCTTCACCTCTCAGTGGTTTTAGTCTTACGGCTGATCAGTGTACGTATGTTCAGGTTCTAGGCAAGATCTCGGTTAAATCGGGTCTAAAATGCTTTTACACCACGTCACATGACACAACCTCATATAAGCGATGTTTTGAGCAAAGCTCATGGAAGTGGCGATGTAAAATATCGGGTTCAGATCATCTCACAGCGTACCGACGTCTCGAGTAGATTCATGCGTCAAAACACGGCGTCTCCTTCCTGTCACGAAAGGCACCGTCATTCACAAACCCTCAGAAAAACAAAGTCATTCAGAACTCCTCCTGAGGCGCAGGTAGCCCAAATGCCGCCAACGCTCAAGCTCCTGTCGTTTCTTAATTGCTTTAATAGCACCTGGCCTGGAACGCTGGATAATTACAGCCGCGGAATTAAACGCGTACCTTCGACAACATGACTTACAGCGGCAGAAGACCCTCAGGTAGCTGTTTCAGGAGGGTGTGTGTGTGTGAACATTTAGTTGAAGAAATCTGCATTTATTAATTACTCTCAGATCGAGTGTACTGGTTGAGTCTCTTCTCACAGAGTCACAGAAAATAGTGCATTTTAAAAGCCAGTGAGGAAATATAGAAGAAAAAAGAATTGTTGGATGAGTATTGTGGTGTGTGTGTGTGTGTGTGTGATAGTTTTAAAAGGTTAATGTTCTTTGTGAAGCGTGGAAAGAAAAAGTCAAGTGAAATACCTCATGCATTCAACTTTTATTAATGAAAATGATGCCATATAGTAATCAGTGAGAAGAAAACGAAATCTTTTTGTTGTTGTAATGTAATCTTGTGTCCTAATCACTGTCCAGTGTGGCGTTTTGTGTATCTGTGCATTATAATGCGTCCTGTGGTCTGTATGGTTACAGAATACCCATAATGCACCATGCTACCTGTAGACAAGGTCTACCCTGTATTGTGCATAGATTTCTCAATGAAAAGATCAGGGTGAAATATGAACGTGAACATAATCATCTAACACACACACACACACACACACACACACACACACACACACACACAGAAAAAAAAAGACACACTTTCACTCTCTCTCTCTTCCTTCTCTCTCTTTCTCTCTCTCTCTCACTCATACACACACACACACTTTCACTCATTCTCTCTCACTCTCTCTCTCACACTCATACACACACACACTTTCACTCATTCTCTCTCACTCTCTCTCTCACCCCAACACACACACACACGCACACACACTTTCACTCATTCTCTCTCTCTCTCTCTCCCCCTTTTTATATACACACACACTTTCACTCATTCTCTCTCTCTCTCTCTCTCTCTCTCTCTCTCTCTTCATATACACACACTTTCACTCATTCTCTCTCTCTCTCTCTCTTCTCTAAAAAATTTCATATTCTCCCCAAACACACACTTTCACTCATTCTCTCTCTCTCTCGTTCATATACACACACACACTTTCACTCATTCTCTCTCTCTCTCCCCCTCTCTCTCTCTCCCCCACTCATATACACACACCCCCACTTTCCCCCCACTTAAAAAAATTTCCTCTTCTCTCTCCCCCACTCGTATACACACACAGAGACGCATTTGTGTCTAAAAACAGAATGAGAGTGTGTTTGTTTTGGGGGGGGAGAGAGAGAGAGAATGTGTGTGTGTGTGTGTGTGTGTGTGTGTTTCTGTGTATGTGTGAAAGACAGAGAATGAGAGTGTGTGTGTGAGTGTGTGAGAGAGAGAGCGAGAAATAAGTGTGTGTGTCTCTGTGTCCCTGAGTGTGTGTGTTTTTATGTGAGAGAGAGAGAGAGAAAAGAGAGAGAGAATGAGTGTGTGTGTTTGTGTATCTGTGTGAGAGTCTCTGTAAAGTGTCTCTGTGTGTGTGTGTGTTTTTTTTTTCTTCCTGCAGTAGCACATCCTGTCCAAAGGGGGGTGTACTTCATCTGCTGTACACATTCAGAGCCTTCAATCTGTTGTCTCGCTTCTGTGTTAGGAGCCTCAGTAGTGTCTCTCTCTCTCTCTCTCTCTCTCTCTCTCTCTCTCTCTCTCTCTCACACACATTTACAAATAAGGCTTCTGTTCCTTCAGGAAGTGTTGTCCGTGTCTCTGTGTTAGATTTAAATTTAGACCCTGAACCACGTTCACACGGGTTTTGTCTCTGACTTGCAGGATTTCACCCTCAGTTCTTCCCGTGTGTTTTGGTGTGTGATTTTCTGGCCATGCAGGATCCGTGACGCCACTTTTTGACTGTCTAACGGGATTAGGTCAGAGCGAGGCCACTCTTGCTGAGCTCTCTGATTTGGGATTTTGCAGGATTTTGCCAATCTTGTTTTCCAGAAGATTCCCATCCTCTCCGCCGACCTGATAAGACTTCAAACGCAGCAGCCTTAATTAATAATGTGTGTACTTTAGGCATGGTCCAACCCTGTGCTTTCATTAAGGAGAGCGTGGAAAAAGTGGGTGTGTGTTTGTGTGAGACGACAAGCTGAGCTTAGGGAGCTAATTGCAGAGGGATAGATCAGATTTGGATGGTCAAGATACTGAGGGTGGGTGGGGTGGTGGTGGTGTGGGCGTGGGAGATTTGTCTAAATGATAAACATGAGGTTTTTATTAACATCGTCACAATCAGGCATATGATAAATCTCAGTGATAAACCCTACTTAATTTGGACACATTTCAAGGAGCTGGATTGCAAGATTCGGTTTAAAACATATCAACTAGATGTTGTTTTTTGTGTTTTTTAAAACTGTGTGTGTTTCTGTGTCTAGGCCAGCCCAGTGCCCAGTCCAGTATTGGGAGGAAGGCCAAATGCCAGTCAGTCGCTGTTAGTGTGGTGCCGAGAGGTGACCAAGAACTACCGCGGCGTCAAGATCACCAACTTCACCACATCATGGAGGAACGGCCTCGCCTTCTGCGCCCTGCTGCACCACTTCAGACCAGATCTCATGTAAGAAAACACACACACACACACACACACAACTCCATTGCAAAAATAATGATTTCTAAGTTAAGTTGTCTTTATATGTCACATATAAATTACTGCACAGTGAAATGCTTTCTTCGGCATATCCCATCCTTGGAGGTTGGGGCAGAGTGCAGGGTCAGCTATGATGCAGTGCCCCTGGAGCAGGGTGGAATAGAATAGAATATTTTATATTCTATGAGGTGCATATGCCTACACACACACACACACACACACCTGTTCAAGAACCTGTCCTGTTTAGTTGCGTTACAGATTACAGATGCCCCTTATTAGCTGATTACTGTCCTGATTACACCTACTTGTTAATTACATGTGCGACCCTACAGTTCACCTGTGTTACTGAGACACACACACACACACACATACACACACACACACACACACACACATGCGTGCATGTATTTTTGGGAACATTCCAATCACTCATCAAACTGAAAGGGATTACATCTCTCTCTCTCGCTCTCTCTCTCTCTCTCTCTCACACACACACACACACACACACACACACACACACAAAACATGCAACCCACAAGCCTCTAAATACATGCATACACTTGTACAGCTTGTCTCTGTAAGGGGCAGGCGTGGTGTGTGCGTTAGAGTGTAATCCCTCTGTTGAATTTGTGAGTGTTGGTGAAACCGCTCTCATCAGCATGCCTCAAATCCGCCTTAATTACAACATTTACACAAGCTAACCTAACACACACACACACACACACACACATATATGTACACACATCTCCCTTGGTCTGTCTGTCTTGTCTGTTTCTCTCTCTCTACTTTTACATTCATTCTTTTTCATTTATAATTGAATTATTTTACAACTTTACAGTCATTTGTTTGTCTGTCTGTTTAGTTTATAATTACTAATCATTTCTTTGTGTTTTAGAATGAAATATCAATTCATTTTTTGCCTTGTTACCTCTGGAATGTATAATACCACCAACCAGAGACTAAATAAATCCAGCATTCCTCATAAAAGTACTTATTACCCAGTCGCATTTATCACAAATACAGTTAATCTAATCATCAGTAAACTAAACTGAAGGTGATGATGTCAGTTTATCTGAAATGTTTAGTCTACATGGACAGAAAAAAGTCTCATGTTTGCTTGTGATAATAAATAAAAAGCTCCAGAGTGATTTCCAGGCCAAGAACACAAGCACAGCAGCTCTGGTGACCGATGTGGTCATGCAGGTGCAGTGTTGTAGCCTGAGTGCACCAACACACTAATTATTATTATTATTATTATTATTATTATTATTATTATGGATAGAGGGAAATAAAATGATGTGTGATGTCTCAGATTGATTAATGTTGAGTATGTTAATCAAGTACCACAAACTCATAAGAAACAGTGGATCAATGCGTTCCTAATGAAAATAGAATAAATGTAATTTTTGACAGGTGATACTGCACTGTTTGTAGAATGAAGGTGAGTTTGTACAGTGACATGAGCAGAGTGTAAGAGAGGCATTGCTGAGAGAAATGTGTACAGTTCTACCACCATTACTAATAACACTGCTCTCTCTCTCTCTCTCTCTCTCTCTCTCTCTCTCTCTCTCTCTCTCTCTCTCTCTGTGCCTCTGTCTCTCTCTCTGTCTGTCACTCTCTTTATGCCCCTGTCTCTCTGTCTCTCTCTCTCTCTCTCTCTCTCTCTCTGTGCCACTTTTTCTCTCTGTCTGTCTCTCTCTTTATGCCACTGTCTTTCTGTCTGTCTCTCTCTTTATGCCACTGTCTCTCTCTGTGCCTCTTTCTCTCTCTCTGTCTGTCTCTCTCTTTATGCCTCTCTCTCTCTCTCTCTCTCTCTCTCTCTCTCTCTCTCTCTGTGCCACTTTCTCTCTCTGTCTGTCTCTCTCTTTATGCCTCTGTCTTTCTGTCTGTCTCTCTCTTTATGCCACTGTCTCTCTCTCTCCATGCCTCTTTCTCTCTCTCTGTCTGTCTCTCTCTTTATGCCACTGTGTGTGTGTGTGTGTCTCTCTCTCTCTCTCTCTGTGCCACTTTCTCTCTCTGTCTGTCTCTCTCTTTATGCCACTGTGTGTGTCTCTCTCTCTCTCTGTGCCTCTGTCTTTGTCTGTCTCTCTCTTTATGCCACTGTCTCTCTCTCTCCGTGCCTCTTTCTCTCTCTCTCTGTCTGTCTCTCTCTTTATGCCACTGTGTGTGTCTCTCTCTCTCTCTCTCTCTCTCTCTCTCTGCCACTGTCTCTCTCTCTCTCTCTCTCCTCTCTCTCTCCTCTTTCTCTGTCTCTTTCTGTCTATCTCTCTCCCTTTAGTGACTACAAGTCTCTAAATCCTCAAGACATTAAAGAAAACAACAAAAAGGTAAAGACTGCATCAGCCCCCCCCCATTAAAACACTAATGTGTTTGTGCGTGTGTGTGTGTGTGTGTGTGTGTGTGCAGGTGTGTATGTGTCCGTAATCCTCCTCACAGGTGACTTTTTTGTTTTTGTTTTAAAGCTCCCTTGCTCCCACCCAGAGCTTTCTAATTGCCACTTTCAGAAGGCCAGCTTGATGGAAAGTGTGTATGTTGGATGTGAGTGTGTGACAGAGAGAGGGGAAAAGTCACCTGGGAACTGTAAGATAGCATCATAATTCAAAAACATGCTGCGAATAAACTAAACATCCCTCTATTTTATGGAGAGAGAGAGAGAGAGAGAGAGAGAGAAAGTGGAGGAAGTGGAAAGGGATGATGTACATGGTGTGTCAAAACATATTCTAATCCCAGGAGCACACTTCTTTTCCTCCCTTTGTGGATTTAAGTGTGTGTGTGTGTCTCTGTGTGTGTGGTTTGGGTCTACCTTAGCTGTAATCCAGTTACGGATCTGAGAGAAGCAGAGAGAGAGAGAGAGAGCAGAAAGAAAAAGAACTTCCAGTGGTCTTGGCATCAACCTCTATTACAGTGAAGGCAAATATGTAGAGTGTAAAACTGAAGAAAAGTGAAAAATGCCCCTTCAGTGTGATGTGGGAGTGTAGTAGTGATTAGACAGAGTGTAGTAGTGATTAGACAGAGTGTAGTAGTGATTAGACAGAGTGTAGTAGTAGTGATTAGACAGAGTAATAGTAGTGATTAGACAGAGTAGTAGTAGTGATTAGACAGAGTAGTAGTAGTGATTAGAAAGAGTAGTAGTAGTGATTAGACAGCGTAGTAGTGATTAGACATAGCGTAGTAGTGATTAGACAGAGTAATAGTAGTGATTAGACAGAGTAGTAGTAGTGATTAGACAGTGTAGTAGTGATTACACAGAGTAGTAGTAGTGATTAGACAGAGTGTAGTAGTAGTGATTAGACAGAGTGTAGTAGTGATTAGACAGAGTGTAGTAGTAGTGATTAGACAGAGTAATAGTAGTGATTAGACAGAGTAGTAGTAGTGATTAGACAGAGTAGTAGTAGTGATTAAAACAGAGTAGTAGTAGTGATTAGACAGCGGTAGTAGTGATTAGACATAGTGTAGTAGTGATTAGACAGAGTGTAGTAGTAGTGATTAGACAGAGTGTAGTAGTAGTGATTAGACAGATTTAGTAGTAGTGATTAGACAGAGTAATAGTAGTGATTAGACAGAGTGTAGTAGTGATTAGACAGTGTAGTAGTAGTGATTAGACAGAGTAGTAGTAGTGATTAGACAGAGAAAGTAGTAGTGATTAGACAGAGAAAGTAGTAGTGATTAGACAGAGTATAGTAGTGATTAGACAGAGTAGTAGTAGTGATTAGACAGGTGTAGTAGTGATTAGACAGAGTAGTAGTAGTGATTAGACAGAGCTAGTAGTAGTGATTAGACAGAGCTAGTAGTAGTGATTAGACAGAGTAGTAGTAGTGATTAGACAGAGTGTAGTAGTGATTAGACAGAGTAATAGTAGTGATTAGACAGAGCGTAGTAGTAGTGATTAGACAGAGTAGTAGTAGTGATTAGACAGAGTGTAGTAGTGATTAGACAGAGTAGTAGTAGTGATTAGACAGGTAGTAGTGATTAGACAGAGTAGTAGTAGTGATTAGACAGAGTGTAGTAGTGATTAGACAGAGTGTAGTAGTGATTAGACAGAGTAGTAGTAGTGATTAGACAGAGTGTAGTAGTGATTAGACAGAGTAGTAGTAGTGATTAGACAGAGTAGTAGTAGTGATTAGACAGAGTAGTAGTAGTGATTAGACAGAGTAGTAGTAGTGTAGTAGTGATTAGACAGAGTGTAGTAGTGATTAGACAGAGTAATAGTAGTGATTAGACAGGATGTAGTAGTGATTAGACAGAGTAGTAGTAGTGATTAGACAGAGTAGTAGTAGTGATTAGACAGAGCGTAGTAGTAGTGATTAGACAGAATAGTAGTAGTGATTAGACAGAGTGTAGTAGTAGTGATTAGACAGAGTAATAGTAGTGATTAGACAGAGCGTAGTAGTAGTGATTAGACAGAGTAGTAGTAGTGATTAGACAGAGTAGTAGTAGTGATTAGACAGAGTGTAGTAGTAGTGATTAGACAGAGTAGTAGTAGTGATTAGACAGAGCGTAGTAGTAGTGATTAGACAGAGCGTGGTAGTAGTGATTAGACAGAGTAGTAGTAGTGATTAGACAGAGTAGTAGTAGTGATTAGACAGAGTAGTAGTAGTGATTAGACAGAGTAGTAGTAGCGATTGGACCGAGTGCAATAGTGATTGGACCGAGTGGTTATGTGTTTAGAGTGAGTGTCAGTGAGTGATTGGTGTAGTTGTGATTAGACAGAGTATAGTGGTGATTGGTGTAGTTGTGATTAGACAGGGTATAGTGGTGATTGGTGTAGTTGTGATTAGACAGGGTATAGTGGTGATTGGTGTAGTGGATAGTGGTGATTGGTGTAGTTGTGATTAGACAGAGTATAGTGGTGATTGGTGTAGATGTGATTAGACAGTATAGTGGTGATTGGTGTAGTTGTGATTAGACAGAGTATAGTGGTGATTGGTGTAGATGTGATTAGACAGAGTATAGTGGTGATTGGATGTAGATGTGATTGGTGTAGTTGTGATTAGACAGGGTATAGTAGTGATTGCTGTAGTTGTGATTAGACAGAGTATAGTGGTGATTGGTGTAGTTGTGATTAGACAGAGTATAGTGGTGATTGGTGTAGTTGTGATTAGACAGGGTATAGTGGTGATTGGTGTAGTTGTGATTAGACAGGGTATAGTGGTGATTGGTGTAGTTGTGATTAGACAGGGTATAGTGGTGATTGGTGTAGTTGTGATTAGACAGGGTATAGTGGTGATTGGTGTAGTTGTGATTAGACAGGGTAGAGTGGTGATTGGTGTAGTTGTGATTAGACAGAGTATAGTGGTGATTGGTGTAGTTGTGATTAGACAGTATAGTGGTGATTGGTGTAGTTGTGATTAGACAGTATAGTGGTGATTGGTGTAGTTGTGATTAGACAGGGTATAGTGGTGATTGGTGTAGTTGTGATTAGACAGGGTATAGTGGTGATTGGTGTAGTTGTGATTAGACAGGGTATAGTGGTGATTGGTGTAGTTGTGATTAGACAGGGTATAGTGGTGATTGGTGTAGTTGTGATTAGACAGGGTATAGTGGTGATTGGTGTAGTTGTGATTAGACAGGGTATAGTGGTGATTGGTGTAGTTGTGATTAGACAGGGTATAGTGGTGATTGGTGTAGTTGTGATTAGACAGAGTATAGTGGTGATTGGTGTAGTTGTGATTAGACAGGGTATAGTGGTGATTGGTGTAGTTGTGATTAGACAGAGTATAGTGGTGATTGGTGTAGTTGTGATTAGACAGAGTATAGTGGTGATTGGTGTAGTTGTGGTTAGACAGGGTATAGTGGTGATTGGTGTAGTTGTGATTAGACAGAGTGTAGTGGTGATTGGTGTAGTTGTGATTAGACAGTATAGTGGTGATTGGTGTAGTTGTGATTAGACAGTATAGTGGTGATTGGTGTAGTTGTGATTAGACAGGGTATAGTGGTGATTGGTGTAGTTGTGATTAGACAGGGTATAGTGGTGATTGGTGTAGTTGTGATTAGACAGGGTATAGTGGTGATTGGTGTAGTTGTGATTAGACAGGGTATAGTGGTGATTGGTGTAGTTGTGATTAGACAGGGTATAGTGGTGATTGGTGTAGTTGTGATTAGACAGGGTATAGTGGTGATTGGTGTAGTTGTGATTAGACAGGGTATAGTGGTGATTGGTGTAGTTGTGATTAGACAGAGTATAGTGGTGATTGGTGTAGTTGTGATTAGACAGGGTATAGTGGTGATTGGTGTAGTTGTGATTAGACAGGGTATAGTGGTGATTGGTGTAGTTGTGATTAGACAGGGAATAGTGGTGATTGGTGTAGTTGTGATTAGACAGGGTATAGTGGTGATTGGTGTAGTTGTGATTAGACAGGGTATAGTGGTGATTGGTGTAGTTGTGATTAGACAGGGTATAGTGGTGATTGGTGTAGTTGTGATTAGACAGGGTATAGTGGTGATTGGTGTAGTTGTGATTAGACAGAGTATAGTGGTGATTGGTGTAGTTGTGATTAGACAGGGTATAGTGGTGATTGGTGTAGTTGTGATTAGACAGGGTATAGTGGTGATTGGTGTAGTTGTGATTAGACAGGGTATAGTGGTGATTGGTGTAGTTGTGATTAGACAGGGTATAGTGGTGATTGGTGTAGTTGTGATTAGACAGGGTATAGTGGTGATTGGTGTAGTTGTGATTAGACAGGGTATAGTGGTGATTGGTGTAGTTGTGATTAGACAGGGTATAGTGGTGATTGGTGTAGTTGTGATTAGACAGGGTATAGTGGTGATTGGTGTAGTTGTGATTAGACAGGGTATAGTGGTGATTGGTGTAGTTGTGATTAGACAGGGTATAGTGGTGATTGGTGTAGTTGTGATTAGACAGGGTATAGTGGTGATTGGTGTAGTTGTGATTAGACAGAGTATAGTGGTGATTGGTGTAGTTGTGATTAGACAGGGTATAGTGGTGATTGGTGTAGTTGTGATTAGACAGAGTATAGTGGTGATTGGTGTAGTTGTGATTAGACAGGGTATAGTGGTGATTGGTGTAGTTGTGATTAGACAGGGTATAGTGGTGATTGGTGTAGTTGTGATTAGACAGAGTATAGTGGTGATTGGTGTAGTTTGAGTGTATTGTGTGTTTCTTCCCTTTGGTCCCCACAAAGAATTAAAGAATGAAAAGGAAACTCTCTCTTTCTTTCTCTGTGTATGTTTCTCTCTCTCTCTCTCTCTCTCTCTCTCTCTCTCTCTCTCTCTCTCTCTCTCACACACACACACACACACACACACACATTCTCTAACCTGAGGCTTTCTGGATATACTGAATACCAGAACCTACTTCCTGCAAAATGATTTCCTGCTCATACCTTTATCCCATCCCACACACACACACACACACACACACACACACACACACACACACACACACACACTGACTGATAACCCCTGCGGCCCTGGTGTGGAATGAACGCTGTGTTGTTAACAATGGACGGTGGATGGAGTCAGGGGCTGTAGGAGCAGGTGGTAGTTTCCAGTCTCCCTCCTCCCACCCAATTAAACTATTAATTCCTGCTCTGAATGAGCCTGTGTGTGTGTGTGTGAGAGAGAGATAAAGTTAGTTAAGGATAGAGTCACAGGTGACTGCTACTGCAGCAACTGAGGTTAAGGACCTCACACACACACACACACACACACACACACACTGTCTCACAAGCATGCACACACACTCATTTACATTTCATACAATAAAAATAACCCCTGCAGCTAAGCCATGATTGCAGTAGTGTCCATTGAAATATGACAGATAAGAACAATCAATAAAGGGGTATGCGCACACACACACACACACAGACACACAGAATAGCTTTGTTATTAGGATTTTATTCCCATTCATTCCCTTCTGTGTTTTGTGTAATGAGAGAGTGTGAGCTAGACTAATTTCCCATGACACATGATCCTGTGTGTGTGTGTCTGTGTGCTTTCTTACGTTTCTGTGTAACCTTGCAGGAAGAGAGGAAAGCCTCTGGACATGTGTGTGATTGACCGTGATGGATGCCTGTCAGTCATTCAACAATGTCATTCATAAACAAAACACTCTCGCATTGTGTGTGTGTGTGATGAACAGATTTGTGGTTTCAGATAAAGGCTTACACAAAACAGCATAATGAAATAATGAAAGAAATGAAACCCTTCATTAACAGAGAACCTCAGAAATCTCCGATTGTGGATTACTGAGATCTAGCTCGTGGAATCGGACAGAACTCGAGGAATCTTTCGCGCTTGACATTTTTTTCCTCGCTAGTTAGAATGCTTTGTACTGATACTCTGTACCCACAATGTCGTTATCAGTCCTAGCCAGTATCAGCTAACTATGTAGTGTGTATCTTTTATCAGTAATAACGATAAATAATAGAACATTCCTAGAGTGCTGATGTTTACTATAATGTCACTGGGACATTTGCCACATAAGTTTCCTAGCATGAGTTTCTTACCCTGAAATCGTTCCTACACTTTGTACAAGCTGTCTTGTTGCCATGGCGACATGCAGCGCTCTGTCCAGCTATGGGATTTATTTTAGTCGATAGAGCAAATATAAACAAAATATTTGGCCACGTGTCATTTATTCAGTATTGATTTCTTGTTTATTGATCTATCTGTCGTAATTAAGCAGCATCACACTCATTATAACGCTGTTATATTGAATACCAGACACACGGAATGACTCTTGTCAAATAATGATGATAATTTAATCAGCCGTGCAGTCGGGAGCTGCTCGTTGGCAGAGCCGTGTTTGATAAACAGTTAAAAATATTACTTTGTTTAAGCCGAAAGTGCAATAAAAAAAAAAATACTTGTATGTAATAACCTTTTGACCATTTTCTGCCAATGTTTTTCAGCATCCTTAATGAATACAGTTTGATTAGATTAGATGAACCTGGTGCTAAATATCTACTTTTATGTAAGATTGCTCTTTCAGTGAATTTATGTATTAAATTATATCATATTTTTCGGTGTACTCCGATGTTAAATTGTTCAATTTCGGCAGCAGCTGTGCCTAAAGGTTGACAGGTTTGGTAATGAAATATATATTTGGAGTAAATAGGATCATAGGATACTGTAAGATTTCTGTCGGAATCACATCTCTGTATCACACACACACACATAAACGTAAGCAAAAGCAAGCAGCTGATTTAACCACAGGAAAGTCCGGGAGTTTTTAGCCTTTATATAAAGCAAAAGGAAACCTAAACTGCAAACTTTTCACTCGTCTCCCTCTTTGTTCCTCTTTCCTCCCGTCTACACAGGACGTGCATCATGATCGAGGAGAAAGTTGTAATTAATTGTAAATTGAGAAAGAGCTTAGTTTTGATTGCTCACACACACACACACACACGCCATTGGAGAGAGAAGCCTGATAAACTCAGATGGGAAAGCAGGAGAGATGTGGAGACAATGGCTGTCTCTTGTCAGCAGACTGGAATTAACTGCACTGCTGATACAAGGCTTGATAAACAAGCAAGAGGACAAAAAGACAAGCAATTTAAAGGCACATTTCTCCTGGAAACCAGTCCAAATGAGTTGACGAAAGTGATTTACTTTTCTTTCTATTGTTTCTACTCTTTTCACACACACTCTCTCCATTTCTTTCTCTCTCTCTTTATCTATCAGCTGATCAGGGATTGAGAGTTTCTGGGTTTTTTTTTTTTTCACCTATTTGATTACCTGTCTGTATTTCACATCAGGACAAATCAGTGTAATTACACTTGATAGACACAGACAGGCCAGAATGCAGAGGTGTGTGTGAGGGGAGAGAGAGAGAGAGAAAGAGAGAGATGCGTGTATATGATAAGACTGAGGAGGGATTAGTTTAGTGTTTCTTCATATCGAGCTCTTATCAGAGAGAACCATCCTTGACATTAGCTGTCTCGGCCTTCTTCCACCCACCGATCTCTGCTTGTCTTGTTCCAAATCTAGTCATGCACTCTGCCCTACACCCTACAACCTACACTTATTATACCTGTGCCCACTATTTACCCCTCAGAGCCCTAAACACTACATCAGGGGTTTGCTGTGGTCTGGGTGCAAACCCACTGGGCAAAAAAATACAGATAAATATATGCACAAAAAAAAGGTTTTAGGACATGAGTCTCAGGATCACCTGATTCTATTTTAACACATTTTAGTACAGGCTGTTGGATATAAATCGGACATTTGAAATTTCCCCACTGTGGGACGAATAAAGGTTTATCTTATCTTATCTTAAAGTTCAGAAAGGCCACATGGCTCAATATGAAACATTTTCTGTGACTATGTTGGTGACTAAATTGTTTGTGTTTTGGGAAACAGAAGCAATCAAGTTTATTAGAAAATTTGTCACAACCTGGTACAATTAAAATAATAGCTGCGGGAACAGGCTTTATTGGTCTGATTTTAGGTTTGAGTGGGATTTATATATTTAAAAATAATAATAATAAAATAGCACCTGTATTTCCACTGTATATCCAGTGACTAATGGTGAAGAGTTTCTCTGGGCCTTTGTAAGCACATAATTTTATGTGGCTTTGTGTGTTTTTGTGTGTACTGCAGGCATATGACGGCTTCGCCAGTCTGGGCATCTCTCGGCTGCTTGAGCCAGCTGACATGGTGCTGCTGGCGATCCCGGACAAGCTGACCGTGATGACGTACCTGTACCAGATCCGTGCACACTTCAGTGGCCAGGAGCTGAGCGTGTTACAGATCGAGGCCCAAGCCGGCCGGAGCACCTACAAAGTGGGCGACTTCCACACCGACACGGAAAGCTCTGTGGCTCACGACACCTTTTACGCCGAGGTTCACAACCAGACGGCAAAAATCCATCCTAATGTGGAAGGGGAGGAGCCAGAAGACACAGGGCTAACAGAAACCCCTCCGTGTACGTCCTCAGCTGCGACCAAAACCAGCCTCGGTTCTTCCCGAGCCGACGCTCAGGGGCCGAAAGATGATGCGATTAATGCCGGGAGTGAGGGGGAGAAGGAAAAAGAGAGGGACGGTGTAGCTCCAGTGGGTGGAGCGCAACCACCAGTCTCTGTTTCACATACACACACGCACAGCTTCAGCTACAACCAAGACGCTGACATGAACACAAAGTGGAGCGTGAGACAGAACGATGTGGACAGCATAAAGAAAGAGAGAAGCTCATTACAGACCAACCATACGGACATGCCCAAAAAACCTACACAGGTAAACACTCACTCTGCATCTCTACTCACACTGTATAGTTTTTTCTCATGTCAGTGCATCTGTAATTGAGTCTCCTGACCTGCTGCCTTTAGTAGTTCTTTCCATCCTTTTTACTTTCTTTTACTGGTTTGATCCATTATAAAAACAATGCCTCACCCTTGCTTCAGCACATAATGTCACCTGGATGCTGTAGGACTGCTGCTGTAACCATAAAGACAGTTGTCACAATGGGAACACAAAAGGGTGAAGTCAACCCTGTCAAACACACAAGGTTCAACCCACAGAAACCATGTACAGGTGAAGCCACGCCCCCTCCCTCACAAAAAACAAACATACACACAGGAGCAGAACCCACAGCTGTCAATCAAGTATACATACACAACATTTAACACTCACCTGTCAAATACACACACACACACACACCAGTAAAAGGTGACCCTAAAACCATGAGATTAAGGCCAGGTTTCTTTAGTCTTAAATCTATCACCAATCTTTGACAAAACTATAAATCTGAACAGCAGATTTGTTTGTTTGTTTAGCAGATTAGTATTTGTCTAATAGTGACTTTTTTGCACTCTAGGAAAAAAATGTAACGTGCAACTTTACACATAAATCACATATGAGAACAAAATGCATGTAAAAAAAAAAACACACACAGATGAATGAATTCCCACCCAATACACCCAAGTAAACACATGCATACACACACACAGAATGGATACACATTAGTAAACATGTGCGTACACACCCTCTGTCAACCCACCTTAGCGTTTTTTTTCTTGTTGGGCCTTGCAGCTGTAAGCTGTTTGTGCTATCACACCGCCTGTTCCCCCTCTGTCACTTCGTCTCATACTAAGTGTGATTGGCTTTTTGTCATCACCGGGCTGACGTGTGATTAATGCAGCCTGCGCAATATTCCTCCCGCCTGCAGCTCGCCACGCTCCACAGCCTCGCCTCATCTCTACAGCCTCCTGCTTCATACCCTTATTTATCTCCCTCACACACACACACACACACACACACACACACACTTTTTTTATCCTCACATGCACACATACAGACGAGTGACAATTTAAAGGAAAAAAAACATGGCTCTGTTATGCTGTGGGGGCATTTATTTATTTTCGTTAGCTCGGTTCGGCTCCACATCGTCACTGCAAATCAATACAAAGTTCTTCTCTCCCAACGCCTTTATCCTACGATGAAACGTTTCCATCTCGCTGGGTGTGGCCTTTTCCGGGATGACTCCGCCCACATCCACAGGGCATGAGGGCTCAGTGAACGGGTTGATAAGGATGAAGATGATTTTATATGCTGTGACCTTCACACTCGGAAGATCTCAGTCTTTGAGCTCATCTTTTCTACAAGTTGGCGGTTTTCTTGATTCGTTCACTTGGTCTACAGCTGAATCTGATTCATCTGAAGGATTAGAAATGTCTGATGTCTGAAAATGTCAGACTGTTCTAATTTACTCTGCCATGATGTAGTAATGAAAAAGTAAAGAATTTTAGTGCATCTTTAGCCCTAATATGCAAACACACACACACATATACATACACACTGTTCTGTTCCCACATTTATATACACGCAATTAGGCGGGTCACATACACACACACCTGCATATTTTATGTTTCATATTTACACACTTACTCAGCTTTCTAATACACACACTCATACACACAGACTTGCTCAGGCAGTATCCTTACCATCACACACGCACACACACACACACACCTTTTCATTTCAATTGACACATATATATACATACACACTGTTCTGTTCCAACATTTACATACACTCAGTCAGGTCTACACACACACAAACATGCACTTGCATATTTTATCTGTTTCATATTTACACACATACTCAGCTTTCCAATACACACTCTTTTACACACAGACTTTCTCATGCAATATCTCACACACGCACACACACACACACTTCATGCTCGGCATAACCCATAATCACAAAGAAACCTACAGATGTGTGTTTGTGTGCACACACGTGTCCACGTGTGTTTGGATGTGTAAGATTAGCCGTGTTATTCTTGCCAATGGCGTGTTAATAAAGGGTGAGAGCTGCTTCAGCGTCACAAAGATGCCAGAGCTCACCTCGCAAAACTGCTGAACGACAACACGGCAAAACCCTGAACATAAACATCTCAAGCTGGAGCGGTGAAGTGCAACTGACTTTTTGTCTCTTTGTGGCTGTATCTCTCTCACCGGTTTGTTTTTTCCAGGATGCTGCGCCTGTCCCTGCGTCCACCGGCAACGAGAAGGTAAACACACGATGGGCCATACCACATTATAACATTGTAATAAACACACACACTGTACCCGCACTACAAAATCCCACCTTGTAACCTGGATTTATATATATATATATATATATATATTTTAAATCTATTAAATAGATGAATTCCTATGATTTAAATTTTTAAATAGAGTGAATTCCCCTAGTTTTGGAGAAATATTCATCCTTTGTGAGCTCCAGGGGGGACACATACATTGTAGAAAACACAAGGGCCCCAACACAAATATATTACAGACTAAAGACATTTTTTTTTTCTGTTTTCCTTTTCAGAAAGTGCAGTCTCGTCAGGAGGAGCTGAAGGAGAGAGCTCGCCTACTGCTGGAGCAGGCTCGCAGAGACGCGGCCCTGAAAGCCAGGAACAAAACCGTCTCGAGCAGCACCTCACCTACACACACACGCCCGCCGCAGGTCATCGACGTGAGTTCGTCTTCCATTTATAATCACACAGATACACGTTTACAGACACGTCCGCTCGTTAATCCGGGCAGACGAACAGCATGATGCACACGATCACGTAGAAACGGGTAAAGCTTTAGTTAATGTTCACATCAAACAAACCCAAAGGGGAAAATGTGGAGGGTTTGATAAACAAAAAAATCCAGAGCTTCCAGCTCCCAGGAAGGCTACAATAACTCAATAAACCACTATGTGCAACCGTGATGAGCAGAAAAGCATCTCAGAAGGTATGATATGATGAAACTTGAGGCAGATGTGCCACAGCAGAAGATCAGGTTCCACTCATATTCACCAAAAACAGGAATCTGATCAGACCATCGGGAACAGACTCCCTGACACTGGACAGATGAAAATGGGTGAAAAATGTCACCTAATCTTTTACCGAGCTTCAATTGCCCAGTTTTGAAGCTCTTGACCCACAGCTGCAGTGATTTTTATGCAAGTGATCCATTAAAAAAAAAATCTCCCTAGTAAGCTGTATTTAGCTGTGAATTAAAGCAGTCTGAAGTCACCTCAGTCTCTCCATGAGACACACCCATAATTGAGCAGTGTGTTGTGATTATGATTAACGAGTGCAGCATTGATAAACACACACATGCACTGCGTATTGAGTCAAAGCTATGATTCTGAAGGTGTTCATACTCTCGTGTGTGAATATCCTGAGTGTGAATATCTCTCTCAGGTGTGTGTTTGTGTGATTTTGTCATGTAGCTGCTAACAGACTGAATGCAGGCAATAGGTCATGGCCACTTTAGGTGCAAAACCCACAATTTAAAGAAATCATTTCTGATAAATGTGTAGAATAGTGGTACAGATGTTTAGCAATTGCACACACACAGAAGAAGAATACACAGACTGCAGTAAGACAAGCTGAAGGAAGTTTGATGGAAACTTTTTTCTCCTGTGGATAAATTCTCTTGATTCACCTAAAGAGAGATTTAACACTCCCCTACACACACACACACACACACACACATACAGATATGGTCACTGAGATGAGAAAATCTCACTGCTCCATTTCCTCTTGAAAACACCAGCATGATTGGTTCATAATATTTTTGAATAGATCATAAAAAATGGTTCAGATGTTCTAATAGAATTCGTTGAGGACGTAATGGTCACCTCTTGTGGGAATGTAATTTCATAAAGCGAGCCTTTTTCAGGAGAGCAAGACGTCCTTGAATTAAGTAGCGGGAAATGTTTAGGAACGGACGGAAGATGTTAAAGTATAATGCCACTATTGGCTTTAAACCTTGTGCCTGTGTGTATTTCCAAAATAAAACGAATGCACCGTATTTCAAAGCACTGTTTCACCCCCACCTCTCTCTTTCTATCGTTATCTGTGTCTCTTTAGCATAAGTCCTCTGCAGCCTGGTGAAGGGGAAATGGTTTGCCATTCCATAGATTAGCCACAAATTAGCACCGTGCATGTGCGCATCTCTCCCAAGGACAACAGTGCTAATGAGCCTCGGTTGCATTAGTGCGCTGGCATATTGAATCGTTTGGCTTTTTAATAGAAAACATTGATCAGAAGGTAGCGTGGACCTCGGTGCGCTGATAATTGGCAGCGATTTAGATTAGATTCAGCGATGTCTTGTTTTGATTAGGGGAGCAGGGGGGTGTTATCTCACGCCGTGGGGCCCTCGGCAAGACGTAGCCCTGCTGAACGCAGCGTGCATAAGGACAATTTTAATTCAATTATAAGGAGTAGAGGAGAGCAAGAGAAGATGGACAGATGAGGGATAATGGGAAGGGAATTGTTTACTCTGAAGTGGCCCTATACTTTTCAGCTGTATTAATCTTCAGCACAGTGAATGAAAATAACATGTTTACTTACATTTATTGGGTTCTCAGGTGCTTCTGTTTAAATGAACTCACCAGTGAGGCATAATCCAATCCATACAGCTCATAGGCCCAACAAGGTCTCTGTCAGTGCCTTGGATAGGAGGCGTGGCCTCTGTGTCAGTCCCAGGGAAGAAGGCGTAGCCTCTGTGTCAGTCCTAATGAAGGAGGCGTGACCTCTGTGCCAGTCCCAGTGTATGGAGGTGTGACCTCTGTGTCAGTCCCAGAGAAGTCCCAGTGAAGGAGGCGTGACCTCTGTTTCAGTCCCAGTGAAGGAGGCGCGACCTCGGTGTCAGTGCCTTTGATAGGAGGTGTGGCCTCTGTTTCAGTCCCAGGGAAAGAGGTGTAGCATCTGTGTCAGTCTCAGTGAAGGGGGTGTGGCATCTGTGCCTGTCAGTCCCAGTGTAGGAGGTGTGGCCTCTGTGTCAGTCCCTGTGAAGGAGGTGTGGCCTCTGTGTCAGTGTGTTGTGTTCCTGAAGCATATTTAATATGATGTTGCTTGCCATTTTTCAACTGAATAATAAACTCAGAGTTTCCAGTTATTCAGCTCTTTTATCTTCAGTGATTCATTAACCCTGTTCCACATACCGGCTTTACATTTTCTGTATGAAACACTGATATGCTGATGGCACAAGAAATGCTCGAGATCTGATCGTTCAGACAGAGAGCTGTTATACTGTTAATGAGCAAGAATATGGGAACATATATATATAGTTGTGATATACTCTATATAGACTTTTACATTTATTTTATTTTATTTTATTTTATTTTTTCAAAGTCCATATGTTCTACAGCCCAGTCAGTTGAGGCTTACGCATCTGTCTCAAAGGCCCAGCAGTGGCACTTGGACAGATCTGGGATTTAAACTCGCAACCATCTGATCACTAGCTGAGAATCTGAACCGCTGAGCCACCGCGTGTGTGTGTGTGTGTGTGTGTGTGTGTGTGTGTGTGCGTGCGCGCACACTCTCAATCTGCAAGGCAGTCTTTGTCTGTGACTGTTGGTGTGTTTCACTGTTCGTGTCACTAATCCCTCCCCTCTCATCAGCAGTGTGTGTGTGCGTGTGTGTGCATGTTCCAGCATGCCATGCTAATTTGGTTCCAGCATCCAGCATGAAGCTTCTGCCTTTGATCTAAGTTCACCCCTTCTGTTCTTCGGTTCCCGGGTGTATGAGGGTGTGTATGTGTGTGTGTGTGTGTGTGTGTGTGTGTTTTGGGTCTTTGATAGAGGCGTAGCAGTAATGATGGTTTTGTTCTGGTCCTGATGGCTGTAGGTAGGTGGCCTTCACAATCTATTAGAGCTGGAAGTCTGACACCACATGTACACACACACACACATACACACACAGCTGTAATGAGTAATTAATGAACAATCATTTAATAGCTGTGTGCTGTATCACTCTCTCACACACACACACACACACACACACACACACACACACACACACACTCGGAGCGTACATTAGCCTTTGTTGTTTGTCCTTCCTGTCTGTATTTGTCCTTGTAAACAAAATAAAAGATGGAGTGATGGGTGAGAGCAGAGACGGAAGAGAGAAAGGTGAGAATAATGTTTATGTATGTGTTGGGTTCAATTGTGTAGAGCTCGGAGCCAGCTTTCTGAAGCAGCAGCTGATCAGAGGGGTAATTTCACACAACTCTGGCCAGGGTAATTATGACGGAGAGAAAATGTGGGGAAGAGAGAGAGAGAGGGAAAAGGGCAAGAGGGGTAACGGGAGGGCGGCGGGGGGATTCCAGGTGATCTCCCTCATGCTCAGTGGCTCGTTATGATTAGTTTAATTGGACTTCATACCGATGGGGCCCCTCCTTTTCTCTCTCTCTCTCTCTCTCTCTCTCGCTCTCTCTCTCTCTCTCTCTCTGGTGAAGTGACTTTTCTGAGATGCCCGTGACCCTCGCTGTAGGGGAGAGACAGAACAAACCTTTGAACTTATGCCAGCTTCCCTGTGTGTGTGTGTGTGTGTGTGTGTGTGTGTGTGTGTGTGTGTGTGTGTGTGTGTGTGTGTGTGTGTGAGACCATGTGAGACAGAGACATCTCTTATGTATTCCCACAGCGGTTTTAACCCGTCCACCTTTTCTTTTGTGTGGTGTAGCTGCTTTTTAGCTACACTGATGATATAAGTGTGTAGAACTCTCACGTGTTGTTTTGTCGACTTTCTATAGTGAGTGAGATGAAACATTCAATTTGAATTTGTTTTATTTTATTCTCACTCATACATGTGAATAGTAGAGATGGCACAGTGCCACTTTCAACTTTTAATTAGATTTAAAATGATTAAAAACACTCAAAATATACAAGAAAACCAACAAAATAAAATTAGACAAAACTGCTGTTTTTTGTGTTCAGTTCAACAGAAAAATCACTAACATGCCAAAGTTTAAATGAATACCTAGAATAAAAGTAATTCTTCATAAATAATTCTATTAAAATGCTCTCTTTAGGTGTAAACATTTCCAGAAAAAACTTTCTCACACTTTTCTTCCGTTTTTTCCGCTCTGATAGCTAACCCACCAGCTTCATTTTCATTCCCGTTCTTGATTTCAGCTTTATTTCATCACTTCTTGGCACTCGATTTATTATATGGTTAAAAGTTTATACTTTTGCAGTATTTTATTATTTATCGTATTTTATTCTAACATTTAAAATCATTTCAGCTGTTAGAAAGGTCCAGATTTCACCTCTAATCTGCCTCTCGATATATAAAGTGACTGTTACAGCAGACCCGAGATCAGATCCCAGACCTGTTTTTCCTCATTAGGCCGAGAATTGTTCTCGGAGACCGAGCATCATCTCGCCAGGCGCTTCCTCCTCAGCTTCAGAAACAAATATTAGCAAGTTCAGCAGCATCACTGTCTACTATTTTCCACTTCACTTTTCCCGCCTGAAGCTTTCTGAGAGAAACTAATGAAACTGAGTGGTTTATGGACTCAGATGGACCGTGTGTGTGTGTGTGTGTGTGTGTGAGGCAGAGAGAGAGATCAGTGTGTGCTGAGATCAAGGGAGATTAAGCATGTGAGAGAGTCTCTGCCTGTAAAAAGCAGCCTGTTTTAAACAGGATATTAAAATAATATCTCTTCTATTTAATACAACAATAAAGTCGAGTTATTTACTAGCAGGGATTTGAAATTTTCCGTACAAAAATACACACTGTGGATATTTTTCGGTTAAGATTTAAGAAATGTCATCTTTTATAATTATAAAATTTTAGTGTGTATTATATAAAAGTAGGAAATGGGTTTAAATAAAATAAAAATATAATGTAAATATAAAAAATGTTGAAATATAGCTGAAGAGTCAAGAATTTAATGAATTTCTTTTTTTTTTTTTCCATTAAGATCAAAGGAGGTTAAAGTGTCATTAAATTTGAATATATAAGTCAATGCTTGTGTGTGTTTGACATCGGAGGATGTGGAATCGCAATTTTAAGCTGTGTGTGTGTGAGAGAGAGTGAGAGAGAGAGAGACAGACAGAGAGAAAGAGAGAGTGGTTATAAGCAGTCACAAATAAATCTTTCTGATTGTTATGAAATATCTCGGCTACGCCTCTGGAGACACCAGACTCTCTTAGAAAGCACTTTGCTGTAACCCTCGTCCAGTGTTCCTTCACTCCTCCGTCTTTACTCAGGTCCCAACATACACAAACGTCTCTTCGTCCACTTCGGTCTTTGCTTCTCACCGTCACGCACACATACGTACACTGGGAACTTATAATAGAGTGGCATCCTATGAATAAAAGATGAGGGATAAAAACGTACACTTTAAGCACCGCCGATTGCCACTGTTCATTTTAATGTGAAATTACAATAGTTCAATCCGGCGCATTGACTGATTTCCTGCTTTGTCTCTGCAGAGAGAGTGTGAGAGAGAGAGAGAGAGAGAGAGAGTCACGTGATGGATTGTCTATATTAACTCTTAACACATTACCATTAACAGATTGTAAAGTGGACTTGTGTGTAGAATCCTGATGTAATTAACGTCAGGCCCATAAAGTCCCAGGAAAGATTAAAACAATACAAAAATACAAAATCCAAACTTTTAAAGCAGGTGTGTGTGCGTGCGTGTGTGTGAGCGAGCTCAAGACGGCAAGAGGGCCGTATGACTGAGTGTGTGTACTTGGGTAAGCAGCTTCTTGTGTGTGTGTTCTCTTGCTGTTGAGATATTTGTGGACTTTGACATTGCTGTATGTTGAAATGAGGTGTGTGTGTGTGTGTGAGAGAGAGAGAGAGAGAGAGAGAGAGAGAGAAAACTGTCTGTGAATAGTCTTTTTTTTTTCTGTCCAATTATCTCGTCCTGTGACAGCCAGACACCTTGGAGCTGGAGTTTTCTTGCTTGACCTGTTTCCTTCCACCACACACACACGCAGTGTTATGCGCATGTGTGAGGATGTGTGTTCATTGAGAGACAGTGCTGCATGTACAGTACTGAGCAGTCACCTCTGGCTATATGTGAGAATATATAGTTTAATAGACGTGTAAATGTATAGTTTAAAAAGACATGTAAACATAGACAACAATTATTATGACACATAATATGACAATAATATACATTGATCTGGTATAACATTCTGATCAGTGAGAGGTGAAGTGAATAACACTAATAATGTCCTCATCATGGCACCTGTTAGTGGGTGGGATATATTAGACAGCAAGTGAACATTTTGTCCTCAAAGTTGATGTGTTAGAAGCAGGAAAAATGGGCAAGAATAAGGATCTGAGCAAGTTTGACGAGAGCCAAGTTGTGATAGCTAGACGATTGGATCAGGGCATCTCCAAAACTGCAGCTCTTGTGGGGTGTTCCCGGTCTGCAGTGGTCAGTATCTATCAAAAGTCCTGTAAGTTACGGGGTGGGGCCCATGGAGGACTTAAAGGATCTGATGCTAGCATCTTGGTGCCAGATACCACAGCACATTTTCAGGGATCTAGTGGAATCTATGCCTTGATGAGTCAGGGCTGTTTTGGCAGCAAAAGGGGGACCAACACAATATTAGGTGGGTGGTCATAATGTTATGCCTGATCGTTGTATAATATACTGTCCTCCATATTAATATGTATGACCATGATAATGTCAGACCCTTTATTTGACATATATGATGACATGTATAATGTAAGACCCTCCTTATTACATATATGATGACATGTCATAAGGAGACATGTACTACCATTCAAAAGTTTGGGATATCTTGGAAATGCCCTTGTTGTCCGTTTGTGCACTGGGATCTCCCTCCCACTCCTTTTTTTGTTCTGGTTAGAGCTATTTTGCACTGTTCTATGAAGGGAGTAGATCACAGCATGGTTAGATAAGTTCTTACCATGAAAAGAAACCAAGTTCTTTCTTTCTGGTCATTTTGAACCTGTAAACAAACACAAACAACAAACTCCTGATGCTCCAGATACTAAACTAATCTAAAGAAGGCCACTTTTATTGCTCTGTTAATCAGTACAACTGTTTTCAGCTGTGATAGAAGAAGGATTTTCTAATGAGCAATTATTTGAATTATAAAATGATTAACTTGGATTAGCAAGCGTAACAAGATTGAAACAGAGCACTGATGGTTGCTGATAATGGGCCTCTGTGCGATGATGTAGATCTTTTTTTATTTAAAAGTCATCTGATTCATCTGATGTTATTCAAATGGATAAAAATAGGTTTTCTTTGGAGAACAAGGACATTTCCAAATGATCCCAAACTTTGAACGGTGGTGTATATGACATACATGACATATGACTCAAATGACACATATATAATGTAAGACCCTACTTATGTATAATGACATGTAATGTCACACCCTACTTATGGCATATATAATGACATAATGTAAACCCCACTTATTACATGTATAATGACAATGTAAGACCCTACTTTTATTTATATATATATATATATATATATATATATATATATATATATATATATATATATATATATATATATATATATGATGACATCTAATGTAATGTTTATAATATAATGATATAATGTAAGACCCTACTTATGACATATATAATGACACATTTAATGTAACACCCAACTTATGACATATTTAATGAGATGTAATGTAAGACCCTACTTATGGCATTTATAGTGGCATGTAAGACCCTACTTATGACATTTATAATGACATATTTAATGTAACACCCAACTTATGACATATATAATGATATGTAATGTAAGACCCTACTTATGACGTATATAATGAGATATGTAATGTAAGACCCTACTTATGACATTTATAATGACACATTTAATGTAAGACCCTACTTATGACATATATAATGAGATATGTCATGTAAGACCCTACTTATGGCATTAATAATGGCATGTAAGACCCTACTTATGACATTTATAATGACACATTTAATGTAACACCCAACTTATGACATATATAATGAGATATGTAATGTAAGACCCTACTTATGACATTTATAATGACACATTTAATGTAAGACCCTACTTATGACATGTATAATGAGATATGTAATGTAAGACCCTACTTATGACATTTATAATGACACATTTAATGTAAGACCCTACTTATGACATATATAATGAGATATGTAATGTAAGACCCTACTTATGGCATTAATAATGGCATGTAAGACCCTACTTATGACATGTATAATGAGATATGTAATGTAAGACCCTACTTATGACATTTATAATGACACATTTAATGTAACACCCAACTTATGACATACATAATGAGATATGTAATGTAAGACCCTACTTATGACATTTATAATGACACATTTAATGTAACACCCTACTTATGACATACATAATGAGATATGTAATGTAAAACCCAACTTATGACATTTATAATGACATAATGTAAGACCCTACTTATGACATATATAATGACATATTTAATGTAAGACCCTACTTATGACATATATAATGAGATATGTCATGTAAGACCCTACTTATGGCATTAATAATGGCATGTAAGACCCTACTTATGACATTTATAATGACACATTTAATGTAACACCCAACTTATGACATATATAATGAGATATGTAATGTAAGACCCTACTTATGACATTTATAATGACACATTTAATGTAAGACCCTACTTATGACATGTATAATGAGATATGTAATGTAAGACCCTACTTATGACATTTATAATGACAAATGTAATGTAAGACCCTACTTATGACATGTATAATGAGATATGTAATGTAAGACCCTACTTATGACATATAAATAATAACATAATTAATATAAGACCCTACTCATGACATTTATAATGACATATTTAATGTAAGACCCTACTTATGACATATATATAATGACATATTTAATGTAACACCCAACTTATGACATATATAATGAGATATGTAATGTAAGACCCTAGCTTTCGGCTGCTCCCTGTTCGGGGTCGCCACAGCGGACCAACTGGTCCGCACAACAACTTGGCACAGGTTTTACGCCAGATGCCCTTCCTGACGCAACCCTCCCATTTTTCCGGGCTTGGGACCGGCACTGCATTCAGTGGCTGGGGTTGAGGCATTGGCTGGGAATCGAACCCGGGCCTTCCACATGATAGGCGAACCTACCACTGAGCCACCAATGCCTCAATGTAAGACCCTACTTATGACATTTATAATGACATAATGTAAGACCCTACTTATGACATATATAATGACACATTTAATGTAAGACCCTACTTATGACATATAAATAATGACATAATTAATATAAGACCCTACTCATGGCATTTATAATGACATATTTAATGTAAGACCCTACTTATGACATATATATAATGACATATTTAATGTAAGACCCTACTTATGACATATATAATGAGATATGTAATGTAAGACCCTACTTATGACATATATATATATATATATATATATATATATATATATATATATATATATATATATATAATGACATATTTAATGTAAGACCCTACTCATGACATTTATAATGACATATTTAATGTAAGACCCTACTTATGACATTTATAATGAGATATGTAATGTAAGACCCTACTTATGACATATATAATGAGATATGTAATGTAAGACCCTACTTATGACATATATAATGAGATATGTAATGTAAGACCCTACTTATGACATATATAATGAGATATGTAATGTAAGACCCTACTTCTGACATGTATAATGAGATATGTAATGTAAGACCCTACTTATGGCATTTATAATGGCATGTAAGACCCTACTTATGACATATGTAATGAGATATATAATGTAAGACCCTACTTCTGACATATATCTAATGACATATTTAATGTAAGACCCCACTTATAACATTTATAATGACATAATGTAAGACCCTACTTATGACATTTATAATGAGATATGTAATGTAAGACCCCACTTATGACATTTATAATGACATAATGTAAGACCCTACTTATGACATTTATAATGAGATATGTAATGTAAGACCCCACTTATGACATTTATAATGACACATTTAAAGTAAGACCCTCTTTATGACATATATAATGTGCAGTACAGGCGTCGTTAGGAGACATGCGCATTACATTACGAGAAATATGCTTGACATACACATTCCATTAAGAGACCTACACATACTGTTAATAGCAATACACATGCCGCTCTGATATACTAATGATATTAACAAACACTTAACATACACATGCCATTAAGAGACACAATGTATTAAGGCATGTGCTATGAGATGTATATGAGCCCTTATAAGACATGTAGGATTATGAAAGCTATATGACACAGAAGGAGTTGTATATAAGAGAAATGTCGTTTGTAATCAGCTCAGAAGGACAAGCCTGGCCTCTAGCTTCCCCCTTTGTATAAAAACTGCCCTGTCTTCATGATTTTTAAGAATAATTTCTCTCTCTCCCTCTCCAGATGGATTCTGAAGACTTTGACATCATTTCTTTTCCTCCATCTTTCTGGCAGGATGGTTAAGAGGGGGTGGCTTTTTTAACCCACAAGCCATCTCTTTCCCCTCTCTCTATCTCTGGCATTAATCATGCTGCTTTAGCGCAGGCGCCGTATCAACAGCACGCACACGCTCCATCATAATTATGCCATGTACAACTCCTTTGATAGCATGTACAGTTTTCTTCCTAATTCCTTATCAAATGCATTGATCGCGGCGCATGTGCATTGATCCGGGACCGCCATCTGTAGGCCCCTGATAAGGCTTAGTGCCATCTCTCTCTCTCACACACACACACACACACACACTCTCTCTCTCTCTCTCTCTCTCTCTCTCTCTCATACACACACACTCTCTCTCGCTCTCACACACTCTCTCGCTCACTCACACACTCTCTCGCTTGCGCTCTCTCTCTCGCTCTCTCTCTCTCTCGCTCTTTCTCATACACACACTCTCTCTCTCGCTCTCTCTCGCACACACTCTCTCTCTCGCTCTCTCTCACACACTCTCTCACACACTCGCTCGCTCGCTCGCTCTCTCTTTCTCTCGCTCTCACACACTCTCTCACTCTCTCTCTCTCTCGCTCTCTCTCTCTCTCACACACACTCTCTCTCTCTCTCTCGCTCTCTCTCTCTCTCTCTCTTTTTCACACACAACCCTTATGTGCGCTCACACTCGCATTTTCTCTCTCACACGCATACACACTCTCAGGTTCGATGTAGTGCTCTCTCTCTTTTTTTCTTTTTTTTTCCCTCAGACTCTCTTTCTCACACACAACCTCTCTTCCGAGCACTCACACTCACTTTCTCTCTCTCTTGCTCTCTCTCACAGACGCATACACACACACCAGCTCTCTCGCTCTCTCTCTGTCTCTCTGTCTCTCTCTCTCTCTCTCTCTCTCTCTCTCTCTCTCGTTTGAGTATGTATACAATCCGGCTGTAGGATTAGCCAGTACTCACCTGCTTATTTGCATTTTAAGCTGACACCTTGACATCACATTACACCCTGAAACACACTGTGCACGCCCCTGTTTCTATTTACCTCTTTTTATTTTCGTCTCTCTATGTCTAACTTTTTTCCCCTGATGCCGTGTTCATAGTAAAACATCGCTCGCCGAACATTAGTCTCTTCCAACTGTCCAGCTTTGGTTTTAGCGTCATAGCACTGCTCTGCAGAATCATTTGGCATCATCAGTTATTTGTCACTTCAGAGTTATACAATCACTTGTTGTTCTGAAACCGTGGCTCTGTCTCACACGCATGTGAATGTAGGATAAGCCTTGCCTTGCATCCGTTCTTCTCTCTACTGTCTACACACCTCTCCCTCAGTCCTGCCAGTACTCAACAGTTTATTACTGGGTTTGTGAGGCAGAGGGACAGAAGGTGAAGTTTCTCATTAATATCACTGCAGTGATATCCTTCATTCATATCACAACAGATCACTCAAAGCAGGAGAGGAACAGAAGAAGGAAAGTGTACACAGGATGAGAGAGGGAGAGAACAAACACAAGTGGCATTATGTATTCTTGACATTTTAAACTGTGAAAAGGAGGCGGGTTAGAACGAATGCAGAGTGTGTGTGTGAGAGAGAGAGGAAAGAGTGTGTGTGTGTGAGAGAGAGAGGAAAGAGTGTGTGTGTGAGAGAGAGAGAGGAAAGAGTGTGTGTGAGAGAGAGAGAGGAAATAGTGTGTGTGTGTGTGTGAGAGAGAGAGGAAAGAGTGTGTGAGAGAGACAGAGTCAGAGTGTGCATGTGAGAAAGAGACACACGGAGACAGAGAAGAGGGTGTGTGTGTGAGAGAGCGAGAGAGAGACTGTGTGAGAGAGAGACACACAGAGAGTGTGTGTGTGTGTGAGAGAGAGAGAGAGAGAGAGAGAGAGGAAAGAGACACAGTGTGTGTGTGAGAGAGCGAGAGAGAGACTGTGTGTGAGAGAGAGAGACACACAGAGAGTGTGCGTGTGTGTGTGAGAGAGAGAGAGAGAGAGAGAGAGAGAGAGAGGAAAGAGACACAGTGTGTGTGTGAGAGAGAGAGATGCAGACAGTGTGTGTGTGAGAGAGAGGAAAGAAAGAGAGACTGTGTGTGTGAGAGAGAGAGGGAGAGACACAGAGAGAGTGTGTGTGAGAGAGAGAGGCCGAGACCGAGAGATACAGAGACAGAGTGTGTGTGAGAGAGAGAGAGATGCAGACAGTGTGTGTGTGAGAGAGAGGAAAGAAAGAGAGACTGTGTGTGTGAGAGAGAGAGTGTGTGTGAGAGAGAGACAGAGACAGTGTGTGTGAGAGAGGAAAGAGAGAGAGACTGTGTGTGGGGGGCACAGAGAGAGAGTGTGTGTGTGAGAGAGAGAGAGAGAGAGAGAGAGAGACAGTGTGTGTGAGAGAGGAAAGAGATAGAGACTGTGTGGGGGGCACGGAGAGAGAGTGTGTGTGAGAGAGAGAGACACTGTGTGTATATGTCTTTAACAGATAGTGTGTGTATTAGAGAGGGAGTACAAAGACCAGAATAAGTGGCATTTATGTATTTTTGACAATGTCATGACCATCACTGTAATTGTGAAAAGGGGGCGGAGTTACAGCAAACACATTATCTGATTCATGTACTGCTAAAATATGCAGTCAGATCATTAACAATCATTCTCTATTTTTATCCAAATGTGCGTAGTGACATACATAATGTGACATGCATTCAAGAGTTAGTTTTGTCTGATGACGTTATTACATGACGTCCAGTGAGTTGAAATTGAGTATCTGAAATGAAATGAAATTCAATGAAATTCACTGTCTGTGTCTGACTAAATGTGTGAAGTAGGAGCTGGAAGACATGGGGCAGGAGTTTGAGGACTCTCATTAGACAGTAACGCAAGCACAAGCCAGGTTTATAGATATCCAGGTAGACTGTGGAGGCTCACCTGAAACCTCACACACCCCTCTGAGCAGTGCAGCCGCATTCGTCTCTGACCATGGAAATAACAAACGGACTGAAAACTGGCTCATGTCCAGCCGAATTAGTGAGAACAAGCTGCACGTGAGTCAGAATTAAGACAGAGCTCTGAGAAAAGAAAGAAATATAAACGTCTTTAAGCGTTGGTTAAATGAAATTCTGAATGACAGAAAAAGTGTGTGTGTGGGGAGGGTGTTTGCTTACACACACTGCTCTGGTTTGGGATAGTGATCTGAAATCTCTCTTCCTTTGCACTGCACATGTGTGTGCTTTCTCTCTCTCTCTCTCTCTCTCACAAACACACACACACACACACATTTTCACTCCTCCTGCTCCCAAAAACACCCATGACAAACGTATCTCCTCTCGCTTCACAGCGGCCGACTCCCTGGCACTGGTACGGCACCACCCGGGCTCTGTGTGCGTCAGTGCATACGTGTGTGTGCCAAAAGAGCAGCTATCCAGGCGAGGGCAGCCGCCACGACCTCATGCCCCAGTGCCAGCACCCGTGCCACCCCCCTGCCACATTGGCATCGGTCTCCGGTCGCCATCTTTTGTGTTTGCTTTTTTTTTTTTCCGTTTAGTTTTTCATTTTCCATTTCTTTAAAATGGCCTGTGACACGCTAGCCGCCACCACTGGGGGTCTTCTTGTCCATTGTATTTTTTTTCTTTCAGGAAGGTCCCTGGTTTCTCTCTGACGACCTCGTTATCCTCTGTGATCAGCTGCTCAGGGTCTGGATAGGCCACTGAGCTCTTTTTTTCTCCTCTGTCTTTTCTCTCACTTTGCCTGTTGATCAGTTGGAGAGTTCAGACTGAAACGGTCAAGCTTCAGTGTAGCTGAAGAAGAGCCACTTGATGCCTATTTAGAGAGCAAGAAAGGGGCACAGAGATAAAAAAAAAAAAAAAACAGTTGCTCTAGTATTTTTTCTTAAATATTTGTAATCATAGTCTTATAATTATATCATTATTATAATAATTATATCATTTTTGGACGTGATATAATTCCCTATTTTGTCAAAATACCTTCTGCAGCAGGAAATCAGAGATTGAGATTTGGACTGATTTAAACACAGTCATTAACACTGACGATACACCACACCCCTAAATATTCTGAAGAAATCTTAGACTGCTAGTTAAATATGAAGAACAGCCAAGAGATTAACCACTTCATCACTCTTCAAAACAAAGAAATTCCACAGAAACTATTTTTTTCCCCCTCAGGCAAGGGATGGCAGGGAAGACGCACAGAGAATCCATGATTGCTGCATAAGCGCTACTACTTTAGAGCAAGAACCGAGTGTGGGGGCAGGACTTATACAATCTAGAGAGCGTTTAATTGGACGATCACACAGATTTGCGCCAAGTCAGAAATTTTTGTTTGAGCAGGAATGACTTGTTTTTTTTTTCCTTCCACAAATATCACTATTCATGAGATTAAAGCTCTGAAACGGCCGTTTTTATTATCATTTATAAATATCTGCTAATCATATCTGTTTCAGATCTGCCTGTGAATAATATTTCCTGTTCTGTTTCTTTGTAATTCATAAGTCAGGCTTTAACTCTTATATTTGATCTAGGGAAAAAATGTCCAGATGCACTTAAAAGAAAACAAATCAGGAATCTTGTGAAGTTTGATCCATCATACTGGGATATTCTAGCTTAAATTCTGGTTTCTTCTGGCAGGAGGTTAGGAATCTAACATCTCAATCAACACTGACCATGTAATGGGATCAAAAGTCTGTGTCCAGGTTTGAAAACTTTTTTTTTTTCCTGTTACAAAGCGTCTTAGTCGATGAGAAGTTCAGCCTTCTCTATAAGTATCTCCAAGCTTGATAAACATTACACAAAAAGCTTTGATGCTGTTATTCTATGCAGAGGAGCTTCACCTGATTTTGCTATTCATATGAATTGTTGGACTTCTGAGATGTCGACATCAGTATATCAGACCATTCTGTTTAAAAACACAGCTTCAGAAACTGCTGATTTTTATGAAGGGTGCCAATAATTCTTGGGCTGTCTTTATACCAATGCCCCCCCAAGCCCATATGAACTATTTGGAACATTTTCACTTTATCATAACCTAAACACACATGCACACACCCCTAGTTAAAGATGTATCCTGCCCTCAGGTGTGTGTAACGACTTAAACTGTGACTATTGACTAGCAGTTAAACTCAGCCCCCAGGCTTCATTTCTCTGTAACGCTCCTCATTAGGATCCTGCTTTTGGGATGAACTCATTATCACAGCTGCTCATTGTCCTTCCGAAACACGACTACAAACAGAGCATTGGGATGGAAATGAACCAGACGGAGCTAATTAGCGTTGCCGTGCATGCGGTAGAGTTCGTGTGAGCCGTCCTGTTCTACTGGACTGGAAACGTGTTAGTGGAGGACTGTACAGAGATTAAGAAACACCAGGGTCAGCAAATGTGTGTTTACTTGCTTGTGTGAGTGTGTGTGAGACAATATGCATGTAAGTGCTGGTTTAAAAACATGTGAAAACATTTCAGATTTTGGATTCTTACACATCTTAGCCCATCTTAGAAGAATCATATCACAGTTTACAGACGTTTAAAGCTGTGTTTTGGTGTGTGTGTGTGTAAGAGTGAGAGAGAGTGAGAAGATGAATAGAGCACATGTTAGGTGTATTTTACTTTGTGTTAGTATACATGGTTGTGTGTGTGTGAGGTGTGCATTTTTGAGTGTGTAGTGAATGAGTGTGAATGTGCAGGTTCTCTTTAGTGTTTGTAAATAAGTCAGAGCCCCAGTTAAGGTGTGTAATCTCACTCATCAGTTAAGTAAGAAATAAATAAAAAAAACATTTGGACATTTTTGCCGTTATGGGAAAATAATCAACGGCAAAGTGACTTTGATTATTGATTATTTTCTGATGACTCTGACTTTGATTATTTTTCCAATACCATCATGGCCCGAAGTGTTCTGTTTCTTTTACACCACAGCATTTTGCCAACAATTTCAATTATTTGTATTCAGTAATACTATATACAATAATACTCTATATCGTATTTATGGTTAGATATATTATTGTGGAGCATTCACACTTTACTGTTTTTATGTACAGTAACATTTTTAAACAGTTGTTTTGGTTCATAAGTGCATTTGCCGTTTTACCAAGAAATCCCTCGGTCTTGAAGATTTTCCCATGTTGGAAAACTGTCCAGCTTTACTGCTGATGGTTACAAAGACCCGACACTGGAGACTCCTTCCATCAATGTTAAATGAACAGAAATGGGTTTTTTTTTAATCAGTATGTTATAGCAGGAAGGAAGGAGTGATTGAGGGATGGATGGATGAAGTGATAATGATGGACGGCTGTATGGTGTGGTGGACTGATTGATATTGACAAAGTGGTGGATGGATGGAGTGATTGATAATGACAGAATGATGGACGGATGGATGGAGTGAGTGATGGACGGATGGATGGCGTGAGTGATGGACTGATGGATGGAGTGATGGACTGATGGATGGAGTGATGGACTAAATGATGTGGAGTTACATCCATTAGTCGTTGAATGACTAATCTATTAAATTTCCATCAAATAATCAATAACATTGAATGTCTTTGATGGACTAATGGATGGAGTGATGGACTAATGGATGGAGTGATGGACTAATGGATGGAGTGATGGACTAATGGATGGAGTGATGGATGGACTAATGGATGGAGTGATGGATGGAGTGATGGACTAATGGATGGAGTGATGGACTAATGGATGGAGTGATGGACTAATGGATGGAGTGATGGATGGACTAATGGGTGGAGTGATGGATGGAGTGATGGACTAATGGATGGAGTGATGGACTAATGGATGGAGTGATGGACTAATGGATGGACTGATGGACTAGTGGATGGAGTGATGAACTAATGGATGGAGTGATAGACTAATGGATGGACTGATGGATGGAGTGATGGACTAATGGATGGAGTGATGGATGGAGTGATGGACTAATGGATGGAGTGATGGATGGAGTGATGGACTAATGGATGGAGTGATGGACTAGTGGATGGAGTGATGGATGGACTAATGGATGGAGTGATGGATGGAGTGATGGACTAATGGATGGAGTGATGGACTAATGGATGGAGTGATGGACTAATGGATGGAGTGATGGACTAATGGATGGAGTGATGGATGGAGTGATGAAATAATGGATGGAGTGATAGGGCTAATGGATGGACTGATGGATGGAGTGATGAACTAATGGATGGAGTGATAGACTAATGGATGGACTGATGGATGGAGTGATGGACTAATGGATGGAGTGATGGACTAATGGATGGAGTGATGGACTAATGGATGGAGTGATGATGGAGTGATGAAATAATGGATGGAGTGATAGACTAATGGATGGACTGATGGATGGAGTGATGGACTAATGGATGGAGTGATGGATGGAGTGATGGACTAATGGATGGAGTGATGGACTAATGGATGGACTGATGGATGGAGTGATGGACTAATGGATGGAGTGATGGATGGAGTGATGGATTAATGGATGGAGTGATGGACTAATGGATGGAGTGATGGACTAATGGATGGAGAAATGGATGGAGTGATGAACTAATGGATGGAGTGATGGACTAATGGATGGAGTGATGGACTAATGGATGGAATGATGGACTAATGGATGGAATGATGGACTAATGGATGGAGTGATGGACTAATGGATGGATGGAGTGATGGACTAATGGATGGAGAAATGGATGGAGTGATGAACTAATGGATGGAGTGATGGACTAATGGATGGAGTGATGGACTAATGGATGGAGTGATGGACTAATGCATGGAGTGATGGACTAATGGATGGAGTGATGGATGGAGTGATGGACTAATGGATGGATGGAGTGATGGACTAATGGATGGAGTGATGGATGGAGTGATGGACTAATGGATGGAGTGATGCACTAATGGATGGAATGATGGAGTGATGGATGGAGTGATGGACTAATGGATGGAGTGATGGACTAATGGATGGAGTGATGGACTAATGGATGGAGTGATGGAAGAAGTGATTGATAGTGACAGAGTGATGTATGGATGAGTGAGTGATGGGAGGATGGAATGAGTGGTAGTGATTGATGGAGTGATGGACAGGTAGATGGAGTGATGGATGGAGGGATTGTAATAATAATTGAAAGAGTTGAATTTGCTTTTTTCTTGTACTGAGTCGGTTTTATCGTTGTTGTGTAATGGACTTTTACACTTTTCCAGTGTATGAGATTATATTGTTCTTTGATTTCCAGTTTATTCAAATGCTTTTGTTTTTGTATTAATGCTGTGATTGGACATGTTGACCTCAGACATTCCCGAGCAGGAATTCCGAGTTGAAGGAGCATTTTCTTCAACTTTCTTCAAGTAATGCGTTTTAATGGAATGCAGCATCAGTTCTCTTAGGTTTTAATGATGTAAATATACAGTACATCACGTGTAACAGCTCACTGCCTCGATATTTACTGACAAAACGTAACCCTGGAAGTTATCCAAGGAGCACAGGCAGTGTGAAGATGGCACAATTCCGAGTCTCCCTTTCCGGGTTTAGACTGTGAAATACACTTTTCCTTGATGAGCACATTAGAACAGAGCAGCATCGCTAATTCTACAGCTACAAATCGACTTGTCTGCTCGGTGAACCCCATTGAAGATGCAGAAGAGCTTCAGTTCTTTATTAAACTTCCTTCTCCTGCAGCCATACTAATCAAATCAGAGTGCGGTGCTTCTCACAGACACTTATCTATAAGTTCTGAAGCCAGCGTGATTATTCAGTACATTAGTAATTATTCTCCGCACTACAGTCTGTGTGCACTGGTGCATTCGAACATACGATAACATGCTCCTATGTTGTGTCTCTTTCTTTTTCTCTTTTTCTGGTAATTAATATGCAGGGATGCGATGCATGAAATGAGGCCGTTTTAGCTTTAATCGTTACACGGGAGTTTTACACAAGCTGTCTATTTTAGCGCTGCTTTCCAGAAGAGTGGAAAAGAAAAGACTATAAACATCTAAACATCTCGTTTAATTAAGTCAGGAATGAAAGGTGATTGGGTGTGAACTTATTAAACCCACAGCCACTTACCAACAATTACACTTATTTCCTTTTGTTAAGGGGCAGGTTGCAGTTTTTTTTATCTGTTTACAGTTACATTAAACGTTGTGGAACGTACAGAGAAAGTGTTATCGCTGTGTTCACCAGATTTCTTGAGGCTGTACCCTGGAATGAAACGGACTTGTTTGGGATTGTGTGTCATTCAGGGGGTCACTATTCCAGAAGGTATGTCTACAGTGTATAGGCAGCAAAATAAACCCCACTCGAGTCTTATTTATCTGGTATATTTCCACTTTCAGAAATACCTTTGCTGTTTGAAATCCAGTTGCAGTTTGTTACAGTATCTGATGTTTTCTCAGATACACCATCCACCATTTCGTCCACCATCACGATGCTCACGATGTCTTAAAAAAGTGTGTTAAATAATTTATCAATAGGACGTGTAGGGAACAGCTAGACGTGACGGTGAATAGTGAACAGCTAGACGTGACGGTGAATAGCGAACAGTTAGACGTGAAGGTGAGTAGCGAACAGTTAGACGTGACGGTGAGTAGCGAACAGTTGCGCGTGGCGGTTAGTAGCGAACAGTTGCGCGTGGCGGTGAGTAGCGAACAGTTGCGCGTGGCGGTTAGTAGCGAACAGTTGCGCGTGGCGGTTAGTAGCGAACAGTTGCGCGTGGCGGTTAGTAGCGAACAGTTGCGCGTGGCGGTTAGTAGCGAACAGTTGCGCGTGACGGTGAGTAGCGAACAGTTGCGCGTGACGGTGAGTAGCGAACAGTTGCGCGTGACGGTGAGTAGCGAACAGTTGCGCGTGACGGTGAGTAGCGAACAGTTGCGCGTGACGGTGAGTAGCGAACAGTTGCGCGTGACGGTGAGCAGCGAACAGTTGCGCGTGACGGTGAGCAGCGAACAGTTGCGCGTGGCGGTGAGCAGCGAACAGTTAACGTGGCTGGTGAGCAGCGAACAGTTGCGCGTGACGGTGAGCAGCGAACAGGCTTAGACGTGACGGTGAGTAGCGAACAGTTGCGCGTGACGGTGAGCAGCGAACAGTTAGACGTGACGGTGAGTAGCGAACAGTTGCGCGTGACGGTGAACAGCGAACAGTTAGACGTGACGGTGAGTAGCGAACAGTTAGATGTGACGGTGAGCAGCGAACAGTTAGACGTGACGGTGAGTAGCGAACAGTTGCGCGTGACGGTGAGTAGCGAACAGTTGCGCGTGACGGTGAACAGCGAACAGTTAGACGTGACGGTGAACAGCGAACAGTTAGACGTGAAGGTGAATAGTGAACAGTGAACATCAGAAATATGGTCTGAAGTAGAAATATAATATAGAATAGAATAAAATATAAACTGTTTGTGTATCTCTCTCTCCCTCTCTCTCACACACGCACACACACACACACACACACTGCTGCTAAACAGGTTTCTGTCGCTCTGATCTATAATGTTAGAGAGGGCTGAAAATGGCATTTCACTCAATTACTCAAGATGGCACCTGTTCAATAACCCACTTTCCCGTGTGTGTGTGTGTGTGTTCATTCTGCAGGAGCGTGACGAGGAGAGGCGCAGGCAGCTGAGGGAGCGAGCGAGGCAGCTGATAGCAGAGGCTCGATCAGGAGTGAAGATGGCTGAGTTCCCTCTGCACTCAGACACCTCCACTTCTGCAGGAGAGTTCAAAGGAAGGTCAAAGGCAGCTGGAGGTGGGTGCAGGGGGCTTTCATGGCGCGCGAGAACACACGCGCGCACACGCGCGCACACACGCGCACACACGCGCACACACACGCGCACACACACGCGCACACACGCGCACACACACGCGCACACACGCACACACACGCACACACACACACACACACACACACACTCCTCTGACAAACATAACACATGGATATACACATACTTACAGATGCACAAAATGAACCAGCATTATTAACACACACACACACACAGAGGATTTCAGAGTGTAATCTTGTTTCACGTAGTAAATTATACAGCCAAAAGTATATGGACCTCTGATCATCACACGTCATGTGCTCATTATAAACCATGGGCATTAAACACAGATATGTTAATCAGCTTTTCTCTTTTGAAAGTCTTTCCACTAGATGTTAGAGCGTCTCTGTGGAGATTTGTTTTCATTGAACATTAGTGAGATCAGACACTGATGTCAGTCGAGGAGGTCTGGGGTGCAGTCGGTGTTCCAGTTCATCCCAAGGGTGTTCAGTGGGGTTGAGTCAGAGTCAGCGCTCTGTACAGGACACTCCAGTTTTTCCAGTTCAATCTTAACACACCATGTCTTCATGAGGGTTTGTGCACAGGTACATTGTCATGCGAGAACAGGTTTGAGTCTCTTAGATCCAGTAAAGGGAAATTGTAAGGCTACAGCATACAACAAAGACATTCTAGACTCTTTTCTAGCAAACTACAGTCATCCTGCAGTGTGTGTCTGTCTCTTTGTGTCCCTGTGTGTGTGTGTCTGTCCGTTGTGTGTGTTTGTCTCTGCCGGTGTGTGTTTAACTGTGTTCCCGTGTGTGTGTGTGTGCCTCTGCATGTGTGTTCCTGTTTGTTCTCTGCACTGCAAAATGGTAAGCGGATCCATCCATGATCTTCCCATTATTATACTTTACCTCTGCTGTGGTGTGCCAAAAGTGCATTACATTATAAAGCAAGCACACACACACACACACACACACACACACACACAAAAGCCTAATTGGAAAGTGTTCACACAGGGCTACACATCCATTTGTTCAGGCAGAAGGTTCTTCGTTAATCCTTCAGAAATACGTCAGAAAAATCTTAAGAGCACCTGACGACACACACATACAACGCTCAATGCACACACACACACACACCAAACCTTAGACACATTCACATCATTTCATTGCCTTGTAGCCATAATGAAAACACACACAGGAGGATTTCACATTGCTTAAATTGCTCAACTCTGTTTTTAATTTATTTCACAGTGAGCTTGGTGTGATCCTCATATAACTCGTATCAGCAGGCGATCCCAGAAACTAGCAGTTAGCTAGCATGATTCTTGTGTTAGCATCAGATCTAGTAAGAGAATATGATTTATGTTGGTTGGTTTAGCTGCTCATTAATGTTACTAATGTAGAGAATTCAAGTGTCTGTGTGTAGAGTTGAAGAGGTGTGCAAAGCCTTAAAGTTCATACTGAGGGAGAGGAGTTATCGCTGTGCCTAGTTGACATGCCCAACTCTGAGCTAGGTATACAGCACAGCTTATCTGTCCATATCTTCTCTCTCTCTCTCTCTCTCTCTCTCTCTCTCTCTCTCTCTCTCTCTCTCTCTCTCTCTCTCTGACAAGCATTCGTTTTCCCCTTCGTCCTCGCCTGTGTCCGGTTAATGGTGTCCACTCCTTTCTATGTTCTCCCTTTTTTCTGTTGAGGCCTGAAACACCAAGCTATTCCACATGCTGTCCTCTAACAGGGCCTGAAAGTCAAAGTGGAGAGAAGAGAGAGGGATGATGGGAAGAGAGCAGGAGGAAGGGAGGGAGGGAGGGAGGGGGACAGGGTGGGAGAGGGGAAAAAAACATTTACTTGGTCTTTCTGGCTGTTCAATTCTGCTAATTGTAGAACTCATTAAAAATCAGGTCGCAGGGAAATGCTATAGGCTTGATGCACAAGGCCTGCAGTGCAGAACGCATAATCCCACACACACACACACACACACACACACACACACACACACTCAGCTGTGGTTCGGAGAGAACTGAAGCTGAGCAGAGTGAAATGCGTGCCCGCAAAACTTTACCAACTCCACCAGCGTGCTGCTTTTTCTAATTAGCTTCAGCTCTGTGTGTGTGTGTGTGTGTGTGTGTGTGTGTGTATCATTGTATCATGGAAAGTAAATTTAAAAAATGGATGAAGAAATAGCAGCTACTTTCTTCTGTCTGTCCTTCATTCTCTCTGTTTTCAGTTCTTGTTTGAAAAAAAGAGTTTGTGCACTGTGTGTGTGTGTGTGTGTGTGTGTGTGTTGAGAGGGACATGGTATGTCTTTCTCTATGCATTCAAAGAACCCAGTAAGACATGTATATGTGGGTCACCCATCAGCCATAACATTAAAACCACCTTCCTAATATTGTGTAGTTCCTAAACATGATTGCACTGGATACTGAAGACTTGAAAAACTCCAAAAATGACCAATAAAATCCTCCTCAGAGAAAGCATATCAACTGTATCCACAATTACACACTTTTGAAATCTATATATGAGGAGTACCTGCTATACAAGTCCCTGAAATAAGAAGTTAGTATAGAAATGTCCACCAAGCTGCCACTGCTGGGCCCCTGAGCAAGGCCCTTAACCCCAATTGCTCAGTTTTATAAAATAAGATAAATTGTAAGTCACTCTGGATAAAGTCGCTCTGCTCAATGATGTAAATGTGTATTCATTAATATAGACATGAGGCAGGAACTATAGAGTTGCTGGTGTAGTAACTAAATCAACACCTTATATCAGAATGTATAGCAGGTTGAATCTGACCCCTAAAACTCTTTCTGAAGTGAAACGCTGGGTTTTAACCTTAAACATTATTATACCAAACATTGTCATAGATATGTACTTAATATCAACTGTGCAGGAAACAAGCTAGTCCATGACAATAAATGACTTGGTCATCATTGCAACTTCTATGTGAAAATTATGCACAGGCTCTGTATGGAAAATGCACTGTCCATCCACTTAACTAACTAACTGTATTCTCTCTTTACTAACCATCTCTCTCCTTTTTTTGGGCAATGCTGCATTTCTGTTGTTCCAGACATGGTGAGTAGGGTGTGTGTTGATGGTGAGGAAGAGAGGGCTGAAGAAGAGCAAGTGGCACCGTCGCCCGATGATGATGTTGATGTTTATGATCAAGAGGAGGAGCCAGTGGCCTCTTGTCTGTTGGAGGAAGGCTTTACTAACTCAGCTACTGACCTAGCCTCTTTGGGTAAACTAACCGTGTGTGTGTGTGTGTGTGTAACCACTAACTAAGCTCCCACCCTCATCCAAATTGCATGCTACCTCCCACTCTCTCTTTCTTCAAGCTGTTCTCATCACTATCACTAAATCACTGATGTATGGTATATCACCATATGATGTATGATGCTACAGTATACAAATGAGTATCTTTGATGTATGCTTCTGTACAGTGTATTAGAGATGTTTTCATACAGCGTATTTGAGTTATGCTTGTGTACAGCATATTCAAGTTCTCATTTTGTACAGTGTGTTTGAATTATAGTTTCATAGAGGTTAATTGAGTTATGATTTCATATAACATACATGAGTTATAATTCCATACAGCATATTTAGGTTTTGATCATGTACAGCATATTTATTTTATGTTTCTCTGCAGTGTATTTGAGTTATGATCCCAATCAGTGTACTTGAGTTATGCTGTAGGGAAGTGTATTTAAGTTAGGCTTTAAGGTATTGTTTTTGAGGTATGATTTGTGGCAGTATATCTGAATTATGATTTAAGGTAGTGTATTTGAGTTATGCTTTAAGACAGTGTATTGGAGTTATACTTTAAGGCAGTATATTTAAGTTATGCTTAATTGAGTTATGATTTCATATAACATACATGAGTTATAATTCCATACAGCATATTTAGGTTTTGATTATGTACAGCATATTTATTTTATGTTTCTATGCAGTGTATTTGAGTTATTCTTACATACACATTTTTAATTATGATTCCACGCAGTGTATTCGAGTTATGTTTCCATGCAGTGTATTATGCTTTTGGGTAGTGTATTTGAGTTATGCTTTAAGGTGATGTATTTGAGCTATTCTTTAATGCAGTGTATTTGAATTATGCTTTCTGACAGTGTATTTGAGTTATGTTTAAGGTGGTATATTTGAATTATGCTTTCTGACAGTGTATTTGAGTTATGCTTTAATGCAGTGTATTTGAGTTATGCTTTAAGACAGTGTATTTGAGTTATGTTTAAGGTGGTGTATTTGAGTTATGTTTAAGGTGGTGTATTTGAGTTATGCTTTAATGCGGTGTATTTAAGTTATGATTTTGGGTAGTGTATTTGAGTTATGATTTAAGTCAGTGTATTTAAGTTATACTTTAAGACAGTGTATTGGGGTTACTTTAAGACAGTGTATTTGAGTTATGCTTTAAGGCAGTGTATTTGAGTTATGCTTTAATGCAGTGTATTTGAGTTATGCTTTAAGACAGTGTATTTGAGTTATGTTTAAGGTGGTGTGTTTGAGTTATGTTTAAGGTGGTGTATTTGAGTTATGCTTTAATGCGGTGTATTTAAGTTATGATTTTGGGTAGTGTATTTGAGTTATGATTTAAGTCAGTGTATTTAAGTTATACTTTAAGACAGTGTATTGGGGTTACTTTAAGACAGTGTATTTGAGTTATGCTTTAAGGCAGTGTATTTTAGTTATGCATTAAGGTAGTGTATTTGTTAGGCTTTAAGGCATTTTATTTGAGTTATGATTTAGGGCAGTATATCGGAGTTATGGTTTAAGGTAGCCTATATGATTGATAGGTCATATGTGCAGATTTGTGTACAGTATTTTGTACAGTACACTTATTTGTATCTTTAGGTCTAGTGTGTTTGAGTTTGTATATTTTGGTCCTTAGTCTCGAGTTGCTGCTCCCCCCATGTTAGCTGATGTCTTTTTATTTTTGCAGACGGTTTTAAAGCTGTTTCTGCACAGGCACTAACTTTCGGTCAACACACAGCCTTTATCTGGGTTGTGTTGTGGCCTGATAAATGGCTCCTGTGGTGGTGCTGCTGCTGGGGTGCAGACAGTCTGAGGGATAGATGGATAGAGGAGAGGAGCGGAGAGGGGGATGCACATGAAACACACTATTTCTCTCTTTCATCCCCACCCACTCACTCATTCACTCAGTTCTGTGCATGGAGAGAGAGAGACAGAGAAAAGAGACACAACTTTCCCTCATGCCAAGAGAGAAAAATAAAAATAGGAAAGGTCGGAAGAGAGAAAAGAAAAGGAAATTAAAAGGGTGACAAAGGGTAAAGGACAGAAACATGTCTTAGATTAGAGATGGAATAAATAAGAGGGAAACATTGTGGCTGAGCCACGAGTGCTGAGTCAGGACAAACTTGCAAATTGGATTAGAAGACAGGAATTATATTTACATATCTACATAGCCGTGAATTTGGAGAGAGAAAGATCAAAACAAATTTGGGTAATTGACCCTTTGACCATTTGATGTAGCCAAAGATGTCTGATTTATTCTGTGATTTTAAAATTTAATCTGTGATTTTAAAATATATGATAAACTTAGGGGGGGCATGGTGGCTTAGTGGTTAGCACGTTAGCACGCTTGCCTCACACCTCCAGGGTCGGGGTTTTGATTCCTGCCTCCACCGTTTGTGTGGAGTTTGCATGTTCTCCCCGTGCCTCAGGGGTTTCCTCCGGGTACTCCGGTTTCCTCCCCCGGTCCAAAGACATGCATTGTAGGTTGATTGGCATCTCTAAATTGTCCGTAGTGTGTGATTGTGTGAGTGAATGAGAGTTTGTGTGTGTGTGCCCTGCGATGTGTTGGCACTCCGTCCAGGGTGTATCCTGCCTTGATGCCCAATGACGCCTGAGATAGGCACAGTCTCCCCGTGACCCGAGAGTAGATCGGATAAGCGGTAGACAATGAATGAATAATAAACTTATAGAATGAGTGTGAAAGTTTGTATCCCTTGCTAATTCTATGTTGGGGAAATAACAAATTTTCCTCTATTTTTCAACTTAGGTAAGAAAAAAATTATTATTTTAAGTCCAAATTAAACGAGTATATCTTTCCTGCAGTAATCCAGAATAAGCAAATGGGCAGAACAAATATCAGAAATAAGTAGTTTTTGTTAGTCTCTAAAAGATGTTGCATGAAATCACTTGAGAAATGGAAGATAATTGGTTTCATGGTTCTCAGTGTGTTTTTCAGTGGCCAGTAGGGGGTTTGTGAAGGAATGGGGTACAGTGGAACCTCGGCATACGATTTTAATTTAATTTGTTCTGGAGGCGAGTTCTTAAGGCGAAAATGTGTATTGTGAAACGAATTATAAGAAATAATGTAAATGCAGATAATCCGTTCCAGCCACCAAAAAATATGACCAATATTACCAATACGAAGCGTATGTAAACTGTATGGCTGCTTACAAAGAACTGACCCAAGCCAAGCATTCCATGTCAAGGCTCCTCACAGGAAGTCGTGCCACCAAGCTTGGGCTAAAAATAGAACAGACCGCCCACGCCACCGATCTGTCAACAAAAAACACCCGAAAAATCACCTAGCTTTTGAACGCATGCTGAAGGAAACATCGTGGGTTGACTCTTTCGAAACAGCTTTCGCTGACTGACAAAAAATTCGTAAACTCGCTTTGGTTGGCTTTGCTTGGCTTTCCATTGACACTAACAAGTTTTGAACGGCTCCCAGACGTACGCGCAATTTAGCCGGCGTTCGGTTCAGCTCGGTTTGTTCGTATGTTGAAAATGCTTCACATGCCAATGCAAATTTCTTGCAAAATTTCAATTCTTAAGGTGAAAATTTGTATGGATGGCCATTTGTATGCCGAGGTTCCACTGTTTTGGGTTTTTTTGTGCAGTTGTAAAAATGACTATTATTAAAATGATCAGTGAGTTTATTATTTATCCCTGGCGTAGTGAGTAGGAAGCCATTTTGCCTCGAACGAACACACAGTGTAGCTCTTCTACTTTAGCAGTATGTCATTACTAATTATATGCTGAATCTATTAAATGTAACTTGTAAAGTGTTTTTAAATGTGTATCGGCTCTGTATTGACCTACTGTGAGAACAAAGTACATCGAGGCACTGTCAATGAATAAAAAGAAACGTTCCAGGTAGACCTGAACACCTGTAGAGTCTCTCACATCCCTCTGTACATGCTTGTATGTGTGCTGACGTCAGATTCACCATGCCATCTGTGTGTAGTGGTGGTGTGTTGTTTATTTCTAGGTGTATTGTACAGGAAGTTAGAGTTCATGTTATGTGTAATGAACATCAGAGTCAGTATAGGAATTCTCTAAGTTTTCTTCTCTCTCGTCTCTCTGTAGGAGTGATGAACAGCAGGCACGTGGACCTGAAGCTGAAGAAGTTGACGGAGGTTCGACCTCAGGGGGGAAGCTCACCATCATCGTCCTCTTCTTCCTCATCCCTCACAGCCTCCAGTACATCGCCACTCAGCCCGGGAGATGAGATCCACCTGGGATTGCAGGTGTGTGTGTGCATGTGTGAGACTGCTTTACCTAAGTCCAGACTGCTTTAAAGCAATCCCAGCTGCTTTACTGCAGTCTGTCCTGCGTTGTAATTGTCCCGGTCACTTTACAGCAGTCCACTATTAACCACTGGAGTGTCATGTTTAAGCAGAGAAATTTATATACTATATATATGTACATATAGAGGCTTTATGCTCTTCTTTTGTCTTGAAGAAAAGATTCACTCACTCACACATTCAATCACTTTCTTACTTACTAACTCACTCTTTCTCGCATACTTACTCATCTACTCGCTTGCGTACTTATTACATACATACTTATTACATATAACACATAACTGTTAAATGGTGGGATTATGCTCTTCCATCTAGGATGGATTTGCTAAATTTCTTACTCACTCATTCACTCATATACTCACATACATACTCACTCAATACTAACTCGCTCCTTTTATTTACTCACTTCTCTTTCTTACTTAATTGCTTGCATACTTACTTACTTAATCACTCAGTTAGTTACATATCTATGCACTTGCTTTCTCAGCCACGTACTTGTGTACCTGTTTTGTTAGCTACTTACTTGCTCACTCACTCACACACTCACTCATGTACTTACTCACACACTCACTCATGTACTCACACACTCACTCATGTACTTTCTCGCTCACTTATTCACATACTTACCTACTCACTCGCTCGCTCACTCATCCTCTCATCCTCTTCATACTTATGTATGGCTATATCAGTCAGCTCTCAATCAGTTTTTGAAGTCATCAAACTGGACCTAGCCTTTACAGTCTAGATTTCAATAATCTATTAGATGCTACAGCAGAACAGGGGGAAAAAAAGAATGTATCATCAAGTCAGCTAACAACTGCTAATGATCCCAAACCCAGACTGGTGATCAGCGTCTGAGACGTTGTAGTGAGTAAAAGGTTTCACCTGCTAGCGTGTAGCCAGGATGAAATAACTTACCCCCATATTTGTTAGTGAATTGCTGTGAAGAATCGAGAGGTTTTAAAGGTTTTTGAACCTCGATTTGGAAAATTAAACCCGTTACTAAAGTCAGTGATAATTTTGAGTAAAATTTCAGCAATGTTCAGTGGAAAGCCCTTATGTAGGTAAAAATACAACAGTATGTAGTAGAATGTCTGCTATTGCTCTGCTGTACACAGAGCCCCCAGGTGGTGGCTGTAATGTGTTCATTCTGCACCTCTACACACACACACACACACACACACACACACACACACTCCCTATCGCTTTTCCCCTCACTCTCCTTGCTGATGGAAGGGATTTCCTGTGAGCAGATGCAGCCGTGCTCTTTGATGTAGGAGCACAATAACAGTAGTGCCAGAGCTCGCTCTGATTCAAATGGCCTAGTGTTGAAAATCAGGTGCAGAGTTTTTGGCCTTGCTCTCAGACTTCAGACACACTTTTCCTCTAGCTTGCTGCTTCATAACAGGCACAGTTTTGGCATGATTTACAACAGCACCAGTTACTTTGCAACAGTCCCAGATGGTCTACTGCAGTCTGGCCTGCTTTACTACAGTCCTAGCTGCCTCACTGCAGTCTTTTCTGCTGTACGAAAGTCCCAGGTGCTTTAACACTATAAGGCCCCTCAGTCCCAGTCACTTTGCTGCAGACAAGTCTGCTTTACAGCAGTGTCAGTTGCTTTACTGCAGGCTGGCCTGCTTTACAGTTGCCCTGGTTGCTTTACTGCTCTCTGTCTTGCTTTACAATATTCCCAGTCACTTTATAGCAGTCCAGCCTGCTTTCCAACAGTCAAACATCAGTCTGGCTTGCTGTACTGTGGTCCTACATGCTTTACTGCAGCCCCAGACATTTTGCTACATACAGTCTGTCATGCAATTTTGCTTTCTATCTGTTTTGTCAGTTCACGTTAAATGTTGGCCAGCTTGCTTACTGCTTCACTGCTCCATTGGTCTGCTTTACTGCAGTGCTGGTCCGCTTTACTGCAGTGCTGGTCCGCTTTACTGCAGCGTTGGTCCGCTTTACTGCAGCGTTGGTCCGCTTTACTGCAGCGCCGGTCCGCTTTACTGCAGCGCCGGTCCGCTTTACTGCAGCGCCGGTCCGCTTTACTGCAGCGTCGGTCCGCTTTACTGCAGCGTCGGTCCGCTTTACTGCAGCGTCGGTCCGCTTTACTGCAGCGTCGGTCCGCTTTACTGCAGTGCCGGTCCGCTTTACTGCAGCGTCGGTCCGCTTTACTGCAGCGTCGGTCCGCTTTACTGCAGTGCTGGTCCGCTTTACTGCAGCGTCGGTCCGCTTTACTGCAGCGTCGGTCCGCTTTACTGCAGCGTCGGTCCGCTTTACTGCAGCGTCGGTCCGCTTTACTGCAGCGTCGGTCCGCTTTACTGCAGCGTCGGTCCGCTTTACTGCAGCGTCGGTCCGCTTTACTGCAGCGCCGGTCCGCTTTACTGCAGCGCCGGTCCGCTTTACTGCAGTGCGGTCCGCTTTACTGCAGCGTCGGTCCGCTTTACTGCAGCGTCGGTCCGCTTTACTGCAGTGCTGGTCCGCTTTACTGCAGCGTCGGTCCGCTTTACTGCAGCGTCGGTCCGCTTTACTGCAGCGTCGGTCCGCTTTACTGCAGTGCTGGTCCGCTTTACTGCAGCGTCGGTCCGCTTTACTGCAGCGTCGGTCCGCTTTACTGCAGCGCCGGTCCGCTTTACTGCAGTGCTGGTCCGCTTTACTGCAGCGCCGGTCCGCTTTACTGCAGCGTCGGTCCGCTTTACTGCAGTGCTGGTCCGCTTTACTGCAGTGCTGGTCCGCTTTACTGCAGTGCTGGTCTGCTTTACTGCAATATTGGTCTGCTTTATGGCTTCCTGCCTGTCACTGTGTGCACTTCTCAGCTTGCTTCAGGAAAGGTTGGTCTGCTTTTCTCTGCATAATTTAGTGAAGCTTTTATACATTTCTCACATCTAACAGACCTTCATTTCTGTTTGAGGTATTTACAAATGTGTCATGAAACATATGTTAAAAATAGAAAACTTCTTAAAAGGACTTGTGTCTCTATCATTACACCTTCTTGGTTCCGGAGAATTGTTTTTACTTTCTTTGTAAAATGATTCAAAACAAAATGGATGTAGAGTTTATTATTTACACTTTCTTTCTTTTTCCACTGATCGTTTTGAAGTCAGGCCTTCTGGCAGAATCAGACGACTTAATCACCTTCTTTCTGTTGTTCTTTTACTCTCCATCTCCATCATACATTTCTGATGATTTTGTCATCTTGTTTTCTCTCTCCCAGATGGCAGCAGGTCTGGGGTAGATCCTTCACCTTTTCCTAAAACAAAAGAAAGTTAATATGATATCGTACAGAATCGAGTTGAAGTGAAGAAGTTGAGTGATGGCCGTGTTCACACCTGAGTAAATAAACTGCACACACAATTCAGAATACAGTAAAGACTGAATGTGGAACGGATTTTTTTTAGTACTCGCAAGTGATGATTGGTCCATCTTAGATTATTCAGTCTAACTGTTCTGTTAAACTTAAGAGCAGGAGTTAATAACAGTTCATTACAGATGCTAGAGAAGTCTTCCCTCCCTTTTCTTCTTGTTTGTTTTTTTTTGTTCTTTATTTCTTTGGTCTCTTCTGACACTTTATCATCATCCTGTTGCAAAACAAATCATGAAAATTAATGTGTCAGTCTCTCTCTCTCTCTCTCTCTGTCTCTCTTTCTCTCTCTCATCATAAATCAGTTCTGATGCATTTCCTCTTTTTTCCTCCACACAAAAGGAGGATAAACTGCTCCTCTCCCAGGAGAAATCTCCACATTCGCAACTCCTCCAGGACTAGAGCTTTTGGGACAGCATTTAACACACACACACACTCACTCTCTCTCTCTCTCTCTCTCTCTCTCTCTCCCTCTCTCTCTCTCCCTCTCTCTCTCTCTCAAATACAAGCACACACACCTCTGCTTGTCCCAGTCGCCTCTCATTAGTGATTGTGCGTATGCGTAGGCCTTGCCACTGACTGATAACTGTCTGCAGCGTGCAGTCGAGCGCAACATTAGTCACACATCTCACACACACACACACACACACACACACGTCTACCTCAATAACCCCCTGCACAATAATGATCACGGCGATAACATATAAACAAGGGGTTAGATCTCAGCAAGGGGATACCCCCTTATATCTGTCCCAACCAGGGGTGCCAAAGGGGCACAGGGGGCAGGTGCTGAGATGAGGGGGGTGGTAGAGGGTCTTAGGGTCCTTGGGGAGAGAATGAGCCTAGCGAGGCTTTTTAAGAATCGAAGCCTGTGTGTTTTCTTAAGACATTAACATGAGGAGAATTAGGGCAGGTTAAAGGGCTCTGTGGTGCTCTGTCTCTAGACACACACACACACTCTCTTTTCGTTTATACAGAACCTTTCTCATAATCGAGGTAGATTTACAATTGAATTAAAAGTGAGAAAAACGAAATCTAACCGGAGATTTGTTGAGAGAAAAATATGGCATAGGTCTTGAAGCAGTAAAAGGACAGGTGTGAGTTCCTGAGGGTGGAAAGCCACAAATACTGAATAATTTCACCTCATAGACCTTGGATTAGTTTAACAAGGCACAGCCAAAGCCAAGGAACAGAGAACAGAGGATGGAGAAGCACCTGAAGATAGATACCTACAAAACCATAATAATATTCACCCTCTTATTCCATCATTATCCCAAAGAACCTTAGTTTGTTCAGGAATAACATCAGGAATCACTTCTGGCTTCCACCTGCTCCATCAGACACACGTAGAGATGTTTATGCAGAGTATTAGTGTCGAGCATCATGTACGCAAAATGATCTGACTTAACTTCACTGCTTAAAGACTGCTACAGTGCTGATTTTAAGTTTGTTTATGCTTTATAGCAACACTAAAGACTTTCAACGTGTTTTGGTTAATTAGACACATTTGACATTCCCTTAAAAGAAGGAAATTGTGCATATCAGCATTGCCTGGTCTTCTCCTTTTAATGCAAGATGTTCTGTTTTGCATGTAACACCAGCTTCAGGTGATTTGTTAAAAGTTAAAACACTGAACTTGTGTTTTAGTCCCTGTCAGCAAATAACCAGGACGCTGACGCGGATGGCTGAGCATCTGATGGCCGATCTTATTGGCCGATATTTAACCCGATGCCGAAGTGTTTGATTTGATTGTGTAAACAGCCGTGTCACCGGCGGTGGCAGCTCCGGCAGCGGGAAGCTAATTACTGCAGTGTTTTGAAAAGTCATTATTTAGGAATAAACAGACGAAAGTCTTCCTGAGTGTGTGTACGCGTCTGTGATCGTCTTTATTAGTCAGTCAGATTCTCATGCACACCCCAGTGAGCTAGCGCGCCATGCTAACGACGTCTCTCCCCTTTCGCTCTCAAGCAGTGGAACGTGTTCGCTAATTGCGAACTTTATTAGACGTTTCCTTTTTCTAATTGACGTCAGCGAATGTTCTTCAGGAAGGAGAAAAAAAAGCAAGACGGTGCTGTTTCGCTTTCCACTCCACTTGCCATGTTGTAATAATAACGCGCTTTATAGGGACGCGGCTCCAAAACAATAGCATGTTCAATTTGCATAATCTGAATATATTTTCTGGCTCCGGGTTTTGCCGAAAGTCGACTTAATTGCCTTCTTCCTTTCTGCTGCTGTGAGTTAATGTGGACTGGCTGAGAAACACCAACATTTTTTTTAACGTTCCTCAGCATTTCATAATTAAACATTTTTTGGCCGCTTGTGTCTAATTTGTCCTTTGATTTAACGTTAACCCACACTTTCTTCTCTCTCTTTTTGTTACTGCTTTAATGCTTATTTAAATGAGTTTGTCCTCTGCTTCTTAAAGTTAAGCAATGTTTTTCCCTGTTTGCTTACCCATCTTTCTTTCATTTCTCTCTCTCTCTCTCTCTCTCTCTCTCTCTCTCTAGAATAACAGCGAGGATCTGAAGGCCGAGCGTCTACGCAGGGCGACAGAGCGTCTCCGTAGTCCTGTTGTCTTCAGTAAGGAATCGGCCGTGCGCAAGACACAGCTCAAGTCTTTCAGCCAATACGTGGAGAGTCGGCCAGGTAAGACTCCGCCCACACACAGACATCAATTCCACTTCCAGGTAAACGTTCCCCTTGTGCCAAACAGATCCTATAAACTTCATCTACAATAAGCTATAGATGTGTTGTGGGTTTTCTGTGTGGACCATTTGGACACTAATCAATTGCAGTGCATTGTGGGATTTCATATAATTCAATTCAGGTGTTCATTAGAATTTGCTGTAAAGTTGCAATGTAATCTTTAATATGTAGCCCTGACAAAAACACCCATTATATCCTCTGTATGATATATAGGTTATATGAGATATACGTCTGCATACTCACTGTGAATCGTCTGTGATTCCTTTGAGAATCGTCTGTGATTCCTTTGAGAATCGTCTGTGATTCCTTTGCGAATCGTCTGTGATTCCTTTGAGAATCGTCTGTGATTCCTTTGCGAATCGTCTGTGATTCCTTTGCGAATCGTCTGTGATTCCTTTGCGAATCGTCTGTGATTCCTTTGAGAATCGTCTGTGATTCCTTTGCGAATCGTCTGTGATTCCGTTGCGAATCGTCTGTGATTCCGTTGCGAATCGTCTGTGATTCCTTTGTGAATCCACACACACACACTTCAGACATTGACACTTTAGATAATGTAGACATTAGGGCTGGGCAATATGACACACAGTGATATTAATATCATTATATGATAACATCATGATAGACAGTACAAACCATTTTTACTAGACATTTTGTGCTCCAGCAGATAGGTGGCATTACACACTCTAATGGATATTTTGAATTTCCAGTTCTGATTCGTTTGATTTGTTTGTCTTACATTAAATTATATCTTTGGAATTCTTGTATAATGTTTTTACGTTTGGGTTAAAGTGGCTTCCTTAGTGGGCAAGTTAAGCAGATGTGTGTGTGTGTGTGTGTGTGTGTGTGTGTGTGTGTGTGTGTGTGTGTGTATATGTACGTAAACACAACTTCTACAGCAAACTATCTTAAAATGTCAAAACTGAAAAATTTAAGCCAGTAATCAATGGTGCTACATTAGTACTTATTTATTTAGGTTCTTATCACACCTTGCAGAACCTTTTTTAGACAGAATTTCAGACTTTTTTAATACGGTTGTATAATACATGTTAACAAATTACAGAACATCTATGACATATATTCAGGAGCAGATTTGAGACTGAAGCGACTTTACTGTAGCAGGGCCTGAGTCACATGAATTCGGCTGCTAGCTTCAGAGGGAATCTGATCTCAGACACATGTACAGACTGCAAATGTGGTGTTCTGTTCAAATAGCCTTTTTAAAAAAAAAAAAAATCAGTAGTGTCCACCAGCAAGAAAATATTTTATCGGGTTAAGAATGAAAATAAAGACAGAAACAGAAAAATAACATCTTTGTAATGTGTATAGTTTTAACCATGGCATAACTCTTTTAATCTGTTTAGCCTGAAATCCAGGAAATGAGCTCGATATTATTTCATATAATTTCTGGGGTTTTTTTTAAATAATTATTCAAAAAGTATTTAACGAAATATGTTAATAAAGTGTCTCTCTTTGTTAATAATACTGCTCCCCCTTATTCACTCATGCTCCGTACTCACGCTTGAAATGTACATCACCGTGTTATTACACAAGTCGTGCGATCTCTAACACTCCCCATTTTATACCTCCATCCTCTTGTTGTTGTTTTTTTTTTCTCTTCTAGAGGTGAAGAGGCAGAGGTCGGTGCCTGAGGAGCTAAAGCGAGCGGCCGAGGACAGGAGCGGATTCTCAGAGGTGGAAAACCGAAAGCCGGCAGAAGACGAGGTGCGTCATGGTTCTCTTTCTGTCAAATCTCATCCTGATCACATTTTCTGAGTGACATTTTCACCCACACACACACACACTTTTTTTTTGGTGATTGAAGTTGGAGAAAGTCCAGCTCAGATGAATTGTTTAAAAAAGAGCGGTGCCGATGAGTCTGAGATTAGGAAAGGGGGAGGAAAAATGTGATCATGTCTTTCTTCTTTTCTTTTTGTAGAGAGAGAGTGTAATTATTGCACTAAACAGAAGTTTAGTGTGTGTGTGTTTGAGAGATAGAGGTAGAAGAGAGAGGCAGGATGGGAATGTCAGGGGCTAAGAGTGTGTGAGAGAGTCTGAGCAAGAGCAGGAGAGTGAGGTATGTGCGAGCGCGAGGCCGTGCCGAGACCCCGACCGGACCCGTCTCTGTGCGGAGGTTAATCGGTGTTGAACCCAGCCATTACCCCAGCTCAGCCAGAATTACCCTCCCAATGATGTTTGCATTAATATAATATATATGGTAATTTCTAGCCTTAATTACGGCAGCGCGGGGGCGCTGATCATGTGTAAAATTGATTCGTGGGAGAAATGCAGCGATAGAGCTGCAGCAGGAGAGGAACCCGTGATGGACAGCGCCAAGAAAATGCAGTGTCGGAAAGGAGGGGGAAAAAAATAACCTCTTCCTCTCTCACTCCTCTTTATCGCTCTTTCTCTTCTTTCCTATTAAAAATACACTGGATCAGCACTAACTATGTGTCCATCATTTATGAATGTACACTCGGTTTTTTTTTTTTTCTTTTTCCCCCCACCGTCCTCTGTCATTTCTCAGACTGGAGGGCGCGAGTGGCCGGAGGCAGAGACGATAAGGCGTGCGTTTGTGTTTGCAAGCATTTTTAAAGAAAATAAACTTTGTGATTGGGACAGCAGTTTGGTGTCCAGCAGTTAATGTGAAAGGAGGAGGAAGTGTGTGTGTGTGTGTGTGTGTTTGAGAGTCTGTGTAAGAGTATGTATGTGTATGTATGTGAGTGAGAATGCCTGTGTGTGTATGAGAAAGTATCTGTGAGAGTGTGTGTGTTTGAGAGAGAGTGCCTGTGTAAGTGTGTGTGTATGAGAGAAGGGAGTCTGTAAGTGTGTGTGAGTGAGTGTAGGTGTGTGAGAGAGTGTCTATGTAAGTGTGTGTTGGTGTGAGAGATAGAGAGGGAGTATGAAGATGTGTGTGTGTGAGAGAGAGAGAGTGTCTGTGTGAGTTTGTGTGAGTGTGTGTTTCTTAATGACAAGCCTTCTAACCCTTCTAACATCCTTACAGTGTGTGTGTGAGTGATGGTGAGTATCTGTGTGTGTGTGTGTGTGTGTGTGTGTGTGTGTGTGTGTGTGTGCACGTTATGTATTGACAAGCTCACTGACTCTTCTCAAGGTGTGTGAGTGTGGAGTCTGTAGGCTGCCATTAATTTAGAGAGCTATATAGGGGAGGGAAATATTATGTGAAAAAGTGAGGCAGGTGAGAGAACAAACAAATCTACAACTAACTTGATTCATGGATGTTCCACAATATTACATGTAACTATAAACAGATAAAAACTAAATAGTGTCAGTATAAAAAATTTTTAGCATTCTCACATTGTTGGAGTATAAGAGGAATAAAAGCCTGGAAATACATGGTGTAGTAACATGAGGACTGCTCTCTCAATTACTTTTTATTAAATTCATTTCTTTAGGATCCGCATCCTTTATAGTTTCCTGTCTCGGTGTGCAGCATTTTAACCAAAAGTAAACCCTCTCAGGCATCGAGTCAGTGCCGTCTTCAGAAAAGAGCTATCAGGGATCTGTGGGACTCCAGAAACATGCTGATTTGAGGGGAAAATTTAATATTTTATTTAAAAAAAATAAAATACAATTGATATAAGTTTAAAAGAAATTGCTTGGTTAAATTAATAAAAACTCATTAAAAATCAATTATTTAAAAAATTAAATTAATAAAAATTCATTTAAAACTTAAATATTTAAATTAATAAAAATTTAATTAATTAATTTAATTTTAATGAATAAAAACTCATTTAAAATATAGATTAAATACTGCAAATACCAACAGAGGGGAAACTGAGAACAGAGATAAATGTATTGTTTCAGCTTGAGACTGTTTTTGTTGTTGTTGTTGTTGTTGTTGTTGTTGTTGTTCAGGATGGTACGCTTTACAGTAAATGATTCACGTGCATGAATATTGTGAGATCATTACAATCATGTATTTTGGATCCTAATGAAAATACTTTAGGATACATGCTATATTACATACTATAGGAAAAATATACATTTTTAAAAAATAAAAGTATTTATAAAATTTCAGTATTGTATTACAATTCACAAAAAAATACACAACAAATAATAATATATGGCACATTTTTTAATGTCCACAGTAAAAAACCCAAACTGTCCTTGTTTTTTATTTATTTTTTTATTTTTTTATCTGTTTATTTCCTTATTTATTTTTGCTTCTGTGTGTCATAAATAAGAAAAGGGATGTGGTTTTATGTAGAAGTGACCTTCACTCAGTGATGATTAGCCTCTCTTTTTCTGCTCTCCCTCACTTTTCTCTTCCCTCTCCCCTTCAGGTTCTCTTTCTCTCCTTTTCTTCCTCCTTCAACCTCTCTCTTTTGCCCTCACCCACCCTTCCTCTCCCTTTTTCTTTCTCCCTCTCCTTCTTTACTGTTTGTTCTTGTGTTTGCATGTAGAATGTGACATCAGTGATGATTAACCCCCCCTCTCCCCTTTTCTCTCACTCTCTCTCTCTCTCTCTCTCTCTCTCTCTCTCTCTCTCTCTCTCTCTCTCAATTTCTCTCAGAAGGCGTTCAGAGACACGAGTCAGTACGTGGTGGGCGAGCTGGTGGCTCTGGAGAGCGAGCAGAGGCAGATCGACACGCGTGCCTCGTGTGTGGAGAAGCGCCTGCGCTATCTCATGGACACAGGTAGCGCGCCCAATTTGCGCCCTAAACAGGGTCTGGCGAATTGAGCGCAGCCCGACTCTCTCCGAGTTTCGGGGGGAAGTGGGGGGCCGTTTGAAGCGGGACGGAGGAGGGGGGGATATAAAAAGGCTCTCCGGCTCTCTGGACCACGGCGATAAGCCGAGCTTCACCGAGAACGATAACGGCCACTGATAGCGCAGCCGAGCGCAACACGCATCCAATATCTGGCCTTCATTGATATGCTGTAGCGGAGAGAGGGAAAGAGGGAGGAGTAGAGAGAGAAAGTGTGTGTGTCAGAAACGGAATTTTAGAGAGGAGCAAGAAATAATGGCATGTGCACATAGATACATACTAGTGCCTCCTCTGCCTATGTTCGTCAAACACACACGCATGTGTAAAGAGGCTCGGCGCTGGGTGAGGGTGAGGTAAGGGCCATGGGTTTGGCCATGAAAATCCTGTAAAGGTGATGCTCAGCAAACAGGGAACGCCTAAATTTGGACAACAGCATCCAGCCATGCAGCCACTGATACCAAACAAGCATTTTCCCACAAGAGAGAAAAAGAGAGAGAGAAAGAGAGAGGGAGTGAGAGAGAGAGAGGAGGGGTGGGGGGGGGGGCAAAAAAGATGCTTTGGTTTATACGCATCTCAGTCGCATTGCACTCGTATCAAGACTATCTCCATTTTGCGTTTGCCAACACCACCACCCCTCCCTCTTCCTTTCCCTCCATCTCTTTCTCGGCTGGTCTCGAGTCTACAGACACCGGAGCCATTGTGCGAGCCTGAAGGGCTTTTTCGCTGTGATGTGATATGAACCCAAGCCGGTTAGCCGCTCAGGACACAAACCAAACAGCCTGAGATAGATCAACATACTCAAGTGTGTGTGTGAGAGAGAGAGAGAGAGAGAGAGAAAGTTACTAAAGAAATACTAACCTGTCTCACGTGCTAGGAAAGGAATACGCATGCATGTACGCGTGGTCCGAGTGTGTGAGTCTGCACCACATGCAGCACCACCTAAGCACTCATTTAACTCGTTCCTTATTAGGATGGACATTATACAGCATCCACAATGATGTGTTTATATATTTACTTATCTCTAATTAGTATAGAAATGATCAATATTGCTTTGGCTTCGTCTTCACGCTTTCAAAAGTGGAACATGCGCTAGGTTCGATTTCCACGTCCTGATCACAGACAATTCACTCCACACAGACTGACATCACACGTTTTACAGCAAACGTCTCAGAAGCACAGGTGTTTTGTACCCGTGTAACTTTTATTGTACTTAAAGTAACAGATTAATATTAAAGATATTAGTGTTCGGTTTCTTGACACAGACATTTTGTTGCTGTTTAGATCTTTTCTCATCATTCCTTTTCTGCGTACACTTATAATAAATAAACTAGGTAGCTAACGTTAACAGATGACCGAACGCTGCATCACGCCGGGATCGGACAAAACGTTGGGAATTTTGCTTCATCTTGGCGTAGTGTAAAAAAAAATCAGCCAAATCAATATGCAGTTTCATTTCTATACCAGTGAGATTTACATCTCAAATCAAAGTGTGAAACCTGTGTGAGTGTGGACTCAAAGGAGCCTATAGAGTACACACCTGTGTGCAGATATAATGTCTTGTTTATTCAGAACAAGAGGTAAAGGGTGTGTGAGTGTGTGTGAGAGAGAGAATACAGACAAATTACCCGATCGCTTCTACTGTTGCACTTTTGGGAGATCTCTGTATTAATTCAGTCTTTCAGTCCTTCATTCGTTCATTATCCATTTCCTCCTTTCATTCAGCCATTCATGAGCATTATAAATGGGATCGATGTAGACCTTTTAACTCCTTCCCATTTTCTCCCTCCTCTTTCCATCTTTCTCCCTTTCTGTCACATGTTTTTTTTTTTCCTCTTACCCTCCTTCCATGGCCCCGGCACTCCCTCTTTAGATTATACTACTCCATGCACTGAATTCACTGCTGCTTTTTTTTTTTGTTTTGTTTTGTTTTAGGGTTTTTTTTTTTTTGGTTTTTTTTTAGCGTCAAGTCAGCTCTCCCCAGAAGACTTGGCAGTAATTGGGCCGCTTAATTTATTTACCGTGCGCAGTTCACAGCACATTAGAGAACGGAGATAATTGAACAAGAATTGTCAAGTGTCTTCTGATATCAGGCACATTACAGAAGGGAGCGCGCTGAAGAAAAAAACCCCTCCATTTCCATGCAACCATTGTTTATAGTAATTAAGTACACAGATTTATTCCTTGGTCGCCTTCCAAGCTTATGGCAAGCGCCATTGTTGTCCTCTATTAATATGTAATCAGTAAATAGTTTAATTTTCTAATCTGCAGTTGGAGAATTCGCTTTCTAACAACTCTTAATTACGGTGGTGCCCTAATGATGCGAGCTCGGGAGGACTCGACGCTCGGGGCTCTCGCTGCAGCTCACACTTAATGAACTCGTTATTCTTTCACCAGAGGGAGAAGTGTCCTTCACATGGAGAAAAATTATTAATAATAAAATAAACACTCGTAAATCAGCGCACTCGTTCGGTTTAGCGTCACGTCACAATGTTTATCCTCACAATGTTTATTCTGATGTGTTTTTTTTTTCTTTTCTAATGAACACATCACATTTGAATGGACTGAACAGTGATGGGAGGAATAAAAAAAAAAAGTCTATTCACTCTCAGGATGGTCAATCTGTCACACCACAATATGTTTGGGTGTTGTATTGAAATTTTTTTTATCAGTCGCTCTTTTGATATTCGCCCGGCTTTTTCTCGTTCGCATCTGCTCGACATCCATCTCTATTTATGCATTCATGCACACATATGATTTTCAAATCGCCTTCGAACCCACCACAATGGACGCAATTATGAAAATAATGGCTTCTAAAGGCACTCTGCGAAGCTCACACCTACCGAGCGCTCGATAAGACAGATAACAAAAAAGCAGACAGAAAAGGGAAAAGGACGAGTTTTAGCTGAGATTAACATATGTTTAAAAATTGCACTCGAGCCTGATAAGACTGACACAGGTTTTATGGCGCTCTAATCCCTCTCGTTTTTTTTTTTCTTCTCCCCCTCCGTTCATCTCCGTCACAGATATTCATACAAGACGGATATCGCCGGCTCAGTGTAGTGTAAGGACAAACCGTCTCGTTATAACGCGCCTGTTTTCACAACAGAATCTTTCCTCTGCTTTACGCTTAATCTCAGCTTTCACCTGTTTTTAATGCGAGTTTACTGTTTGTTTCTTCGCACAGATTTAATTGTTGGCTCTCATTTTGGGTTTTACGTCGGCCATGCAGAAATAATTTGTTTGCGTTTTGTGTCTAAACCTCAGTTTTTGGAGTGTGTGTTTGTGGGGTTCCACTAATATCCAGCCCCTTTAGTTTAGCAGAAGATTTAAGCTCTGCTACGTGAGCAGCATGGAGATTCGGCCTCCAAGCTCGGGCAACACAAACAGCCCGCGCAGCTTTAAGTATATTATCAGGCGAGTTCTTTCAGAAACGTATTGCTTAAAGAAGCTTAACATTAATTATTGTAACTTTGGGAAGATTACATCCACAGCGGCCGTGTAAGCGGTGGCGTACTCCTCTTGACCTCCTATGCAAGAGCTTAAAGACACAAGAATGGCATTTCCCCGCAGCATTAATGGGATAACCGGTATAATCTTTCAACAGTAAGAGTGGAAAAAAGTGTTTAGAGTGTAATACCTGTCATTCTGAGGAAGAGGATGTCTCTGGGAATCAACACGCACACACACACACAGTTTATACCATGCCATTGTTGCAAACTCTCTCTTTTTCTCGCTCGCTCTCTCTCTTGCTTACGCTTTCTGGACTCGGTACCTTGTCCACTCTAATTTCAAAGACCAAAGACTTCATTTAGCCTCCCCGCCAAGCATGCGCTCCGAGCGGCAGTAAGTAAGCCTGGAGACAAACGCAGGAATTTGCCTCATAAAGCCGGCCCTTTTGGAGCGACCGCAAAGGCCGGAGCCAGATCAGGAGGTGACCAGCTCTTCAGATTTAATGCCGGATTTCACTAAAAAAAAAAAAAAAAAAAAAAAACTTCAAAAGGTTTTTAACACCAGAATGATCCATTTTCAGCTGGGCAACGTTTTCTGTCTTGACTTTATTTCGCTCACCTTATTGCGTCCTGTTTATTATTCTGTGTAAGGAAGGTCGTGTCTGTGACTTGTTGCTGTTCTTTGTGACTCGTGTGATTGTTATTAAAGAAAGTTGTAAGAATCAGTGACCACTGGACCCTCGAAGTCCAGAGTCAGGTCAGCGAAGGACTAAAGGACAAGCCGCTCGCTGATCTCGCGACACCATTAAAGTCCATCAGAACAGAGAAAGCACAATTCCAGTAGTTAAGTTGCACTGACTTTTTTGGGCTCCAGCATCCCCCCCATTCCCTCACCATCTTCGGCTCCCCCCACATGAGGACGGGGTTTTTCTTCTCTCTCCTTTCGGTCTGGTGTCAGCCTTTCAAACATTCTTTAACAGTTGGATGAAAGGGGATTTTTAGGAAGATTAGGGAACGGGATCCTCCAGGCATTGTCTGAAAATCTTAAGATAAAACGCGCGCGGTGGATGGAGCCGGTGGGAGGGGTGTGGGGGTGGGGAGGGTTTTGTTGCTTGCTGCAGATAGGCTTCTCATTCAGAGATGTGTAATATAGATTTATTATTGTTTTTTTTTTCTTTTTTTTTAAAGAACAGTATGGAAATTATTACGAGTCTCTGTCATCCCTCCTCTTCGCTTCTTTCTCAGTTTCTCTCTATTCTCCTCTCTCACACCGGCTGCTCTTGCTTTTTTTTTTTATTTATTGTTTTTTTAATTGTTGGTGTGAAGTTGAGTTAAACGGCGCACCACGTACGGCGTAGCGGACAGCTTGCGATAGACCCGATTAGCATTTTCCAAAGGCGCCACAACGGCGGCGCTTATTATAATCTCTCTTTTATTGAAGCATCTCGAAGGCCTTTTCATCATTGCAGTAGCACTCAGCCAAAGCTTCGAGTGTCTCGGCCTGCAAAAGCTGCTATGATGCGGAGAAGCAGCCAAAAACACGCTAATCCTGCCTCTTTTACCATTACGCTGTAGCAGTGTGTGTTGTCGAGCTTTATTGTCAGTATATGGAAGGTTTATTTTTCTCTTATTCACTTGTTTGCAGTTTGACATCCATCCTGACGATTATCATGAATCAGTTAAATGATTGCTTTGCCCTTGCAGTCTGGGCTGAAATTGACAAATTAAGGCCTTAGCAAACCAGTTTGGGTGCGTCGAGCCCCATTTACGTAATTGATCATTATTTGGTTAACAAATCGTCCACTGACGACATAATTGAATTTTAGCCATGCGGTCCATTAACAGACCTTTTCATATGGTAACTGATTAAGACACACTTTACAATTAAGTGTAATGACATGGGAGGAGGGGGGCTGGCCTGTAATTAAGGCTTTCATGTGCTAACAGGCCCTGCTATGCTAGCCCGGTTGTTGTTCATTTGCCTTTGTATGGGGCCCGCACATTCCTGGTGCTCGAATCCGAAAGCCAAACCAGCTTATTTCATCTAATGGAAACGACAATTTAAACGCCATTGTCCTGCCGTTAGGGAGAGATGAGGAGATAGCCGGGGAATTGAGTCCTGTACTTACAGTAGGGGAGGGGACTCATTATCAATTTGTCCTTAAGCAAACCTTGCAGAGAGAGAGAGAAAGAGAGGGAGGGAGAAGAGTGTGAGGGGGAGAAAAGAAAACGACAGAATCCACAAAGCAGATATGGAAAGCAGGGCTAATAGTGTTAGCACATCCATTACTCGCTCGGTTTAATTCATTAAGCGGACAGGGCGGTGACTGTGTTGGCCTTGTTGAAATGCGTGCAATATGACACTGCTCAAATTTGTTCTAGCGCATTGCCCCGGGGTAGAGCAGAGACACTGGGGGTTCTAATGGAGGAGGAGGGGCAACTTATCAACTAGGAACTGCAGGGAGTGGCAATACACACACTGACACTGTGGCACCTCTATACTCACTTATCTTCTTTACGCTCACCTCTTTACACCAGCATTCTCTCTCTCTCTCACTGTCTGTCTGTCTCTCTCACTGTCTGTCTCTCTCTCTCTCTCTCTCTCTGTTCCTATTATAACCAATAAAGTTCTCTGGAGTCTTTTTTCTCTTTTTCTTCATGATTTTAAATCAATGTCTTTATGATCCAGACAGCTAGAAACTTCATCTGTGTATGGAATTGTATATGGAAATGTTCTTTTCATAGTTCTCCTTAACACACACACACACACAATTATGCAGATACAGGATGGCAATGTACTTCTCCTTGTCTTCATCTTACTGCTCTTCTTTTTCTCCTCCTTCTTTTTCCTCCACCTCCTTTTATGTTTAGTTTTATCCTTGTTTGTCTTAGTCTTTTTCCTCTTTTGTCCCTTTTATGTTTTTCTTTCTCCTTTCTCATCTTCTTCTGCTTCCCCTTCCTTCTTTTTTTCCTCTTATTCTTCCTCCTCTACCTCTTCATTTTCTTCATCTTCTTCATCTTCTTTCTCCTCCTTCTCCTACTCTTCTTCTTCCTCTTCCTCCACTTCCTTTTCCACTTCTTCTTCTAATTCTTGTTTTACTTTGTTCTCTTCTCTGTTTTCATTTCCATTTCTCGCACATAGCAGTAATGATCACAGCCCAGGGTTGGCAGAGGTGGACTTGTTTACAGCAGCGTTCACAAGAGTCCAACTGAAACGGTTCCATTTGGCCATGTCAGAGATTTTCTTCATGCAAACACAGATCCATATGTATGTCTTCCTTCTCCTCTGCTCCTGGAGCTGCTTCTCCTTTCCTACACATGCAAACCCTTCACCTCATCATGCCAACAGGCCTCTCCTCTGTCAACTAATCAGTGCTTCAGATGGATGCATTGTGGCTCTATGCAAATCTATTTACATTGGAATAGTGCTGTTCGGGAGTAAAGCAGGGGGGTTCAGGGGTTTGGTGTTGCGATCTTAAACCCAGGCACCAGAGTTGGGGGAAAGAGAATACCCAAGGCCAACAAATAAATGAAAGTTTGCCCAAATCCGACAGATAATGGCCACTGTGTTCCGACTAACCACGGCGGAGAGATAAACGCAGGGATTACTCGGGGGTTTTGCATCAGTTGCTTTCTGCTGGGTGGCCTCGCTTGTCAAAAAGGAGATGAATGGAGGAAAAAGAAAAAAAATCATTTAACGCAAGAACATTCACATGGCACATTGAGAAAAGGAGTACGGCTAATTCCATCAAAGCTGGAGGAATCAAGTATTAATTTATTCTGAACCCCCCTCCACCCTCCAACATTCCCTCTTCACATAACCCCCCCCCCAACCCCTCACTGCTGTAGCTATTGTTGCTTCGATTGTTGATCACTTTGGTTACATGTGATCCGAGCCACTTTTGAAGGCAGCGTGGCATTAATCCGAAGATTTTTGCGCCACAAATTTTTGATACGGACCGCTTTGTAACCGGTTCTAATAGAAATCACTACGTGAATGCTGCAGAGTGCTTATTTTAGGAGCAGAGAACATCTTCACCCAAATATTAACAGATTAACAATTAAGAAATTGTGTGTAAAATTTACCAAATTCATTCCAGAAAAGCTTAAGGCATTAATCTTGAGTGTTTATTCCCACAATTCCCTTTGTTTGCATCTTTTTTTTTTTTGTTTTCTTTTATATAAACAAATACTCAACATCCCGTTTCTTGAATGATTTCTAGAATGAATTCTAATAAGACAAGGTCTGTCAAATGCCAGGGTTCAATCCAGAGCTATCTGATACGTGTCACCAAGTGAGAAATGATGCATGTTTATTTATTTATTTATTTTACGTTTTCACACATCTAGCGAGATTGCGCTTTCCGGACCTGGTGTAGCGAGACGTTAGCGAAAGTGTGGAGAGATGTCGAGATGTGGCGTTTGAATGGAAGGCTTTAAGGGGCAACAGATTACGACTTGCATGCCGTTTCCTCTCCGCTCTGGGGGAAATGAGCTGTTGACATACTTCGGGGTCATCGTTCGAGATAGTGGGCTAACCACAAGGACGGACCCGATAAACCCATCCATCTAGACCTTTATCCATTTCACTACAACTAGGGAAGGCAGAAGCGAAATGGAGATGCAGACTGTTGGCACTCAGGGGGTTTTTTCCTGCCTCTCTGATGAGAAGCTGCCAGAAGAGCGTGATTATTGGTGCAGGATTAGCTCTGTTTGCTAACAGACGGCGTGCTAGACGGCCATGTTGTTTGATTAAGCGGAGCATGTTATTATCTGAATCCTTATGCCGCTTTTTTTTTTTTTTTCAACTGTCAGATTTTAAGGAATAAACCACTTTGGGAAGTGTTACGCGGGCCAAAGTTTCTGATCCCAAGGTTACTTCTTTTCTATAAAAGCATGTCCTGATTTTGAAATTGAATGTTTTAACATATATATATTTTTAATCCGTTTGTAGTTACATATAAATGTCGTGGACCGTCCCTTAAAAAATTAGCTTCTGTTATTACTCGCACTTATAAACAGATAATCAATGACTTTTCTTCCTCTTGGATTTAAAACGCAGCTCGTGACATAACCTTGAAAGTGTAAAGTGCGACATAACGAAGACTTTCCTCTGGCAGAAAATTTACTGACACTGGAGACTCCTTCCGTTAAATGTTAAAGAAACATCTCCTTATCGAGGAACATCACCATATCAACAAGTGTATACATATTTCACGCATAAATAGCTACGTGTACTTATTATTATTAGCTTTAGATTATGTAAGGCTCCGTCTGAATAAGCCGTTACCACGGAAACGAGAACATTAGAGTGCATCAATAGAAAATTTGTGAATTTCAGCTGGTTATAGAAAACGAATCAGCAGCTCGTCAGCCGTCAGACTCGTGAATTCGGCGAGATCGTTGTATCTCTGCGCGTGCTAATCATGACATAAACGCAAGGAAGGAACATCGACATCACGTACGCCTGGAGTCGTCATCTTACACTGTTTTGAGTATGTTCTGTATTATTAAAAAAAAATATTCCCTATAATTTTCTTGTGTAAGCCAGGGCTAGTGTAGCTCCCCGCTGTGAGGTAGACCCAGAGGAAAGACAAAAGCACAATGAAACGGAGAGCTTACCACCAACCGCTCGCACTGGAGCTCTAGAGCAGGGCTGCTATACATCACGGCCTCTCCAATTCTGTCCCCATGCTAATGAGCTGGCTCTGATCTTTCCCCCTGCTTCCCATGTTTTCAACATCTTCAAGGACCACATGGCGCTAGCAAAATAAAGACAACTAAATGAGAATTTTTAGCGCTTTTTGTGTCGGCTCGGCTCGGAGCCTTTCAGCCAGCATCACTCATTTAATCTTCCCTCCGAGAAAGAAAGGAGAGAAAAAATGGAAGAAATAGAGAAAAAAAGGTAAAAATGTACAACCAGGAGTTGGAGACAGTGTTCCGGGTGGTGGAGGGGCGAGCCGGAGTTTTGGGTGTCGCTAACTTTCCTCTTTGGTGGATGAGTTGAGAATTAAAATGATCTCTAAATCGCAAACATGTTCTGCTTTCAGTCTTGACAAAACGACTTATCACAAGAAAATGATCCCTTCTTTTTTTTTTTTGCGCTAAAGCCCAATAATATCGCTGACACATCAGAGTCCACTTGAAAGGTCCCAAACAAGGGCATGAGATAAAGGGTGAAGGAAGTTCCCGCTCCCCTGCTGGGGGTGGAACCTGAATTCTCTCTCTTTAACAGCAGCATTCTCTAGAAAAGGCATTGGGAAGTACCTCGCATTAGCTCTGGAGATCACTAGTTAATAGGATGATGTCTTTTAGCTTTTGTTATGAGATTATTAACCCGGGATAGGTTGCCATTCTTATCCGAGCCACGACTTGGAGAGCCTGTTGAACACGAGTGCCAAAACGCATTGTTCCTGGCTTCTTATTGTTCAGACCCTTTTAATGAAACACCTTTTTTTTCCCCCCAAGAGCTTCACCAGGTGATCTTTCTTGCACCGCTCTCTCATCTGCCACTTGTGTAATATTAATTACCTGAAGGGTCTTGCTTTTTTCCCCAAAAGCCCTTGAGCTCAGGCTCTGTGTTTAATACAAACCCAAAGTGGAGCAAAGGACGAAGTTATAGGAATAGTGGAAATAAGAATGAGAGCAGGAGAATGGGATCAGTGTTTACCCCCAAACCCAAGAGGCTCATTTTACAGACCTGTATTTTGGGTTGCTTTTGTAAGGACTCAGTTATTAGGTTCATTTTGGCTGTGCATTCACCTGTTGGCTTGAACAGACAGTATAAACTTGGCACGTATTGTACGTTTATACGTTTTTCAAACAGTTCTCTATATTTCTGAGGAGCACCCAGGTTTACATGTTGAGATGAATTCTGAAAGTCAGTCGTCCAAATTGTGTGGGGTTTTTTTTTTTTATTTATTTATTTTATTGTGATCACCTGAAATCATTCGTCTACTTTCTCGACTTATTTGTGATCATTATTTTAACATACGAAGCTTAAAGAACGTGTCACCTTACAGGCCATCCTCACGCGTCATGTTTTCGCTCCATTTCTTTTTCCGGTTTGTCCATCACTATGCATCACTTTAATATTGCAGCAAGAGTGACAAGAAGCGTAATAGTTGTTTTGTAACGTAAACCGTCTGTCCAGGCCGTGCGATAGCGACCAGGGATTAAGGCGAAAGGTGCAGCCCCGGCTAGCCGATAGTCTGTCAGGCCGTGATAATGTTTATTGATTTCATTTTATTTTTTTTTATGCAGTTTAATAGAGTGGGGGGTCGCAGACGGATATTTGCGATCACTGAAGGTTGACAGACAGACAGAAGGAAAAAATTCTGCTTTCGTACAAATCACGAAGACCGAAATGATGAATAAAACGAACATATTTGCGTAAAAACAGCGGGAAAACAAAGAAATCTATTATCAGCTGCCTGTTTGTTTTACCCCTCGAGTGTGAGACGTCTTGGCCGTTAGCTCGGGAATCAGGGCTGTTTGCAGAGTGGCTGTTTGCATTCTCAGCAGTAAGGAGACAGACAAGTGTGACATATTAGAGGGAACCCTATCTTCAAACAATTACATGAATGACGGCGCGATAACGCTGTATGTATAGCCGCAGACTTTTCTCTCATTAAAAGCGACTTTGTCGATCCCGGTAGCTTCTCACCCCACAGTTTAAGAGCGCTTATGGTTATGAATTCTTTCTCTTAAGCCGCAAAGCAAGCAACGCTGGGCCAACAATACCAGTGGCAAATTGAAATCCTGCTCGTGTAGGGGATTGGAGCTTCATTCAGGATTTTACATACTTGTGTTCAGCAAGTGTTGATATGTCAGCATGGTGGAATCTATTGCAAAAAATGTTCCTGCTCAGATTGATACTGGTTAGACTTTACCCGAGGCACAAAGTTTGTTTGAATACATTGATGGCATCTCATGATTGCGGAGTTCAGCTAATATGATATGTAATCTCAGCATGCTATTTTTGTCAACTGAGACTTTATTCTGAGCTGGATGAATAGCATTACTGATTAGAGTTTGTATACAAATAACAGCATTTTATTAGCTAAAGCGCTAACTCTGACTCAAGCTGCTGAAAAACCAGGTAAGCTTGTATTAGAATACTAACAGCACTCATACTACCAATCATTAATACTTAACCCATTTAATATTATTTAATAGTAATCCTGAAAATATTTAAAAAATCTAGACTAAAAATATGCTTTTTTTTATATTATTGATTTTGTCTATCTATCTATCTATCTATCTATCTATCTATCTATCTATCTATCTATCTGTCTGTCTGTTTATCTATCTATCTATCTATCTATCTATCTATCTATCTATCTATCTATCTATCTATCTCTCCCCCTTCTCTCTCTCCCCCCTTTCTCTCTCTCTCTCTCTCTCTCTCTCTCCCCCCTTTCTCTCTCTCTCTCTCTCTCTCTCTCTCTCTCTCTTTACAGAAAGAATTTTGCTATATAAATGAGAATTATTCATCGTAAACATCATTACATGGAAGTATTGACCACTTGATTAAAAGCTGCTTTACTCTACAACTGTCCTAAAACTAATAATAATAATAATAATAATAATAATTATTATTATTATTATTATTATTATTATTATTATTATTATTATTTATTATTATTATTATTATTATTATTAAAATTGTGATTCAAGTAATGATTAAACATCCAGTACTAATGTCATTTCTTCTAATACTACTTACTATGCTATTAATTAATATCTATATATTTGTATATAATATATACTAATATACAGATTCTTGTATAAATAGTATATACTATGTATTATGTCTCTATTTACATATTTATTAGTATTTAGCACAGTACTGTTGTAGCAGTATGCTTCATGTCCATTTACAAAATCATTAATCCTACTACTGTAGCTGAAAAATAATACAGGTTCATTATTGTCTTTATAGCTAATACATTATTTAGTTACTGGTATATTGTGTGTAAGAGTCACTAACATGATCACACCACTGACTTTGTATAATTAGTATGTAATTATTATTATTTACTATTGACTAGTATTTTATTAGTATACTACCTGGCATCTAGTGATTTAACAGCTGAAAGTAATACTGTTTATATTAATACACACACACACACACACAGAGTCATACTACTTATACTAATATTGACTTACTGTGCTTTATGCTATAATTAATTGTTTTCCTAGTATATCGTACACTACTGTTATCGTAACCGTAATGTGTTCATACTATCGACTTCTAATAGTCAGTACTTAATTATTATATATTATTTCTACTGATATATATTCCTAAAAACACACTGTTAACAGATCTGTGCTACTTATAATAATGACGTAGTATTTAATTAGGATATCACACTTTTTATTATTATCAACACTATTATAATAGTAATAGTATTTAATTCATATTTAGTATTATTTCTTATACTTGTATAATATTAACACTGACAGCTAATGCTAAAATTATTGGATTATTGTAAATGGTATATTAGAACGCTTTTCTTTGTGGAATTTGTATTTAGTTATTATAAATGTGTGAATATTTTATACAATGGCAACCAGTGATTTATCAGCTAGTTGTAATAATACTATTTACACGAACACACTACTCAGTCTGTGTATGCTAAATGAGTGTTTAATAAGTATATAGTGTACGATTAATACAATCCCAGCTGCAGTAATTATGTGATTGCAGTAAGGTGTGATTACACTATTGACTCTTCTTCTACATTTTTACATTTAGCTCTGTTGTTGGAGGAGATCAAGAGCTCTGGCTCCTTTTTTATTTTCTAAGCCCATGACATGCCTTGTTGCTTTCTTGCTCTCTGTGCTCGCTTAAAAGCTCGGAGGGGAACGAGGTTTGCGCTTAACCAGTTTGGCCTAACTGAGGGAGAAATGTGTTGTGTCCATTCTGAGGCTAGCGACGGGCCTCATGGGCCACAATGGACTCGGCTTTATCCTGAGATTAGGTATTGTGCCTAAAGCCAAACTCCTTTCCTTCAGGCCGGCGCGAGGCTAGTGCGGCCCTTTCATTTCACGCTAACAAGACTTCTCCATGCCACAGCCCCACTCCAAGTAATTAAATCAATCCTTTTGTACTTACCGCTCTCTCTCTCTCTCTCTCTCTCTCTCTCTTTCTTCTCTCTCTCTCTCTCTCTCTCTCTCTCTCTCTCTCTCTCTCTCTGCTGATGAACAAGGAACCGCTTATTGCCTTCATGCATATTCAGAAATAATCGCTAACGGCCTTTTAATGAGGTCCTGCTCAGTTGCACAAAACAATGATCATCTTGTTCTTTTCTCTTTTTCTTTTCTTTTCTTCTTACTCACTCTCACTTTAACTCATCAGAATAATCGAGGGTAGACATGGCGCAGGCGGAGAAGACAAATTGAGACTCACCCCCACTTAAAATAAATTGTCAGTTGCTAAAAAAAAAAGAAAAAAAGTGTTTTTTCTGAACAGAAGTTGAGATCTGGCCCTTAAAACTCCGATAGACAAATTGGATTACTGCGTATTGGATTAAACAGGAAACTGGTTGGATAAGAAACGAGAAGATGTTGCTGTGATCACAGGGTTTAATGTATTTCTTTTCTTTTCAATTTTGTTCCCCTCTTCTTCTCCCCCCCCCCCTCCTCCTCCATTGCCTCCTTTTTTTTTTTCCAGAGTAAAGAAACCCCTCTCACTAGATCCAGGATTAATTTGTAATTGTTCTCGTTTCTTAATACTATTGGAAAGATTATTATCTAAATCAAATGAGGGAAAATTTTGTAATTAAACGAAAAGACACCCAAACAATCCCCCTCTTGTTGAGGTGCACTTTCATGTTCAAATTTGTCTGGTTTATTTTGTTGTGTTTTTTTTTATTTTTTTTTTTTTATTCGAACAGCAAGGCCTTTAACTTTCACATAATTAGTTTTCTATTTACGTCGGTCTCGTCTTGTGGCTGGTGGAGATTAATGAAGGTTGTTTAACTTTGCAAGACAGCAAATCACATGTTGCACAAATCGGTACAAAATTAGCTTTCGGTTCTGGATGTGGATAATAATATATGCAAATTGGATGCATAGGATGCATAAAAACATTAGGAAATATAATAGCTGATCTGTTGAAGCTGAATTCTGAGACCCTTTACACCTGTAATACATACTTTGTACGCCTGGCAGAGACTTAGCTGTGAGAGAGAGAGAGAGAGAGAGAGAGAGAGAGAGAGAGAGAGAGAGAGAGATATCGAGCAGGGAGAAGGCAGCTGAATGTGTGTACTATGAGGGGATTTCATTAATGCTATCTGGTGTGAATGTAACAGTGGCTGTGATGCTTATCTTAATCTTATTTGGCTATAGAGGCTGGTTCAGCCAGGCACGGCCACGAGCCCTCAGGACACACACACATACGCATATATATAATATATATATATATATATATATATATATATATATATATATATATATATATATATATATATATATATATATGCGTATGTGTGTGTGTATACACACGCAAATACACTGCTTGCACTGTCTGCATGTGATTTCTTGTATGTATATATTTCTGATAATGTTTTTGTTTGTGCAGTGAATTAGGAAGTTTATTAGAAGGGATTAATAAAAAATACAGAAGTGTAAACATTTAAAATCCTTAATAAGGAGATAAAACCGTATTGGAGGACTAAATCGATTACTGTAGAAATAACCCTTCAAAATGTACTTATTTTGAACTTTCTGTATATACATGATATTTTAGATGCGTATTTATTCGTCATTCAAGTATCAGACGAGCAACACGACGGTGTAAACTGAGCAGCATGATAAATCATTATAAAAGTGATATGATGTCAGTATTTATTACTAAAAAAAAGTACAAAAAAAGTCTATCGCTGTAAAATGGGGTAAACGTTAACATCGCAGACAAGCTCATTACTTTTTTTTTTTAAATAATGTCTTGCTGTAGATGTTAAGTGATCTCAGTTCTCTGTCTTTATGCCTCTATATCAGGATACATGTTGTGTATTGAAGTACTGTGTGATATATGATATTTGCGTGATTTGGTTCACTTTTAACTTTAAGGTCATCTCTAATTTAAGAACATTTTTTTCTCTCTTTTTCACTACCACTAGCTCTGAATTATAGTTATATCCAACATAGGTCAGAAGTCAAGTTTGTGTGTGTGTGTGTGTGTGTGTGTTTTTGTGAGAGAGAGAGACAGGACAGTGTCCTCATGCGATATGCCTTCCTGCTGTTCTATCTGAGAATGTACACACAAACACACACCCCGTCTGTGGAAACGGCCTCAGCGATGCGCCTCCTAATCCTTCGCTTCCTCCCAATGTCACACAAGCTTAATATTACCATTTATTATTTGCTTGTTTCATTTGGAGCTACAATGGCCTGTCAGCGAGCGCTTTATCCTTTTCAAGCCCACTATTTAAAAGTTGAATACGATAATCCCAGAGCTGATTCCTGAATCCCGGGACTTTTCTTCCCATTGCTCCTTTTTTCCCCCAAGTTATCAAAAAATAACATAAATATAAATTACACACATCTGTGTAGAGCTGTTTGTATGTATGGGGGGGTTTTTTTTTTTCTTTTGAGTGACTGACATGACAGAGCTTTGTTGTGCCTGATGATGTCATGTGACGGACAAATCCGCCAAAGTCACGTGGTACTCTGGGGCATGGCATCTCTCCAAATCGTCGTCCCTGTAGTAAAACGTCTCCCCGATATGTGCGCCGCTGGTTGTGTGTTTTGCTTTTCATGTGGCGGTGACCTTCATTTGACTTTGACGCTCTTTATTAATACCCATGAACGTTATCCAAGATCGTTTCAGCGCTCACAGCCGTTCGGTAATTGCTCTTTAATTCCACTCAGACCTGTCCGCATGAGCCCGCACATTAACATAGCTGAAAGAAAAAGAGAAGGGAAAAAAAAAAAGGTGTTTGGACGCTAATTCTGTTGTTGATGTTGTCAGACGCATACAGGTATTAGAGAGCTAATGAGTAGAGAGGGTGATTACATAAGCTTAAGGGATCTTTCATCTTCTTGTTACTTTCATCCCGTCCTTCAAAGAAATCCTTAGCATCGCTGGAATGCTCAGAACGGCCATGGTGGCGGTCCTGCGTCTCCAAGCCACTTAACCGATTTGGCTGGAACCTCTTGTTCCTGTCTGCTCTTAATGAGGGATAAAATTATTTTGGATTAATTAGAAACTTATTTGTAAATATCTCTGCTGATTTTACAAAAAGAAAAACCTCAGTGTGTGTATATATTTGAAAGCAAAATTCCTGACATCCTGGTCTACGCTTTTTAATTCTTTATCTTCTATAGAGTTGAGATTGTATCCCATTTTCTACCGAAACTACTAGACATGGTGAAAGCATTTGGTGTGTTTGCTCTACACCGATCTTGTCCTACGTTGCTCCGTATCTATAGAGCCTTTGTGTATTGAAGCCTCTTGCGTTTCCTATTTTCTCCCTGTAGGCTTAATATACCTCTGTGTATGGATGGAGACTCCAATAAAATAAAAAAATTGACCTAACTTGAAATATTTCATCTCGAGTCTGGAGGTTGTTGGAACTGGTGGTTTCTGAAGCAGCACAAAGTCTCCACGTTAATCCCAGCTAGTGTGGGAACAAAACAGGCCGCCTGTAATCCGGCCTCCTAATCCAGCATCGTCTTATTGACAATGGCAGCATCGTGTGAAGTGTCTAATACGTTGCCGCCGAACACACATCTGGCCGGATTCCTAACTTGCGTGTCGATCTGTGCGACTGAGAAAGAGTCGGTGGGCTAATCTCATTTGATGCACTTCAGTTCGGGGAGAGGGAAAGGTTTGGGAAACGGACGGGGAACTGTGCGTTTGTGGTCCGGCATTTAAAAAAAAAAAAAAAAAAAAGAGTTTACCAAGCTGTCATAAACTATAGTCAGAATTATTATTATTATTATTATTATTATTATTATTATTATTATTATTACATGTTTAGTATTACTTAATTAATAAACAATATTTTGATACGAAATTCTACCATATCATTCCTATATTTTTAAATTAATGGTATGTATTTATGATGCTCGAAACCAACACTTTATTACTTATAATAGTAAACATACAACAATTACTCATTTACATATTTGATTTTTAAAATTCTGCCCACTTTAAAAAAAAAAGCAGTACGTTGTGTACTAATTACTCCGAATTTACAGACGTTTTTACACTGTGAAAAAATACTTAATATAATTCAGCATCTTTATTATCAGTGTTTGAGTAAATATAATCGGTGTATCTTACTGAAAAGAGAAGAAAAGTTCTTTTTTTTTTTTATTCAAAATTTAATCAGCGTGATGTATAGTATCGGGTCTGAATAAGATATAGAAATAAATTCAGGAGATAAATTATAGATTTTATATTTCAATGTGTTCCTAATGAGTAAGCCAGAGGTCACGGTGGTGAGGGAACGTTTCCCTGAGAAAAATAACAGGAGTCAGAAGAGAAGCCATCTTCATCTGGGTGACACCGGCGAGCGGGATTATAAATCTTTTTATTTCTGTAATTAGGTACAGGAAATGTTCTTGCATTCCCAGCTATGCACATGTGTAATATTTGTCAAAAGTACATTAGATTCTGAGTAAAATGTTCAACAGATCTGAAATGTGAAATATGAAGTGGCTGCTGGACTAGAAGATAAAATGATGTCTTTTTAAACAGCTTGTAGAGTTAACGAGGTTTATACACAACTGCTATTAATCAGGTTCTTATTATTAATGCGGGTAATAATTAATAGCAAATAAACAAAAGTGTAGCAGGATTTTTATGTTATGTGGAGGATCGTGCACTTTAGAAGCCGTGCCTCTGCCATATGTCCGCTTACGTGTTGCGTGTGTGTGTGTGTGTGTGTGTGTGTTTTTACTCTCTCCTATAGGGAAGAATAAGGAGGAGGAGGAGGCCATGATGCAGGAGTGGTTCACGCTGGTGAATAAGAAGAACGCTCTGATCCGGCGCCAGAATCAGCTCTCTCTGCTGTGAGTTCCTGTTTGCCCTCTTCAGCCTCTTCCTCTCTCCCTCTGTTCCTTCTCCTCTCTCTTTCTCTTTCCCCCTCTCTCTCTCTCTCTCTTATTTTCTCTTTCTCACGGTGAAGCGTCACCGACTATGTACACACACTTTTAATGTTCAGACACCTTACACTTTAAAATCGTCGACCCTTGGGACTAGGGCACAGGATGAAGGTCAGCCGGTGAAGGGCACAGAGGCTTATTCCTCCGCTCCCTTCCCCCTACCCCGGGTTCAGGCGGACAAAAATGAAATCACGTCGGTCATCTCACGGCTCTAATGAAATTCAGTGCTTGTGTTATTTCAGCCATTAGCCGTATTGGATCAACCTGTTCTGACTTAAGAGTTATTTGAAAGCGAACGTGAACATGACACGAACGCTGTAACTGATTTTGTCGTTTTAATGTCTGGTTAAGTTTTTTAAGAAGGCGGCTATTATGTAATCTTACATTCCGTGCAGAGCGAATGAGAGAAAAGATAATTGTTCTGTAATCTGCTCCTTTTCTTTGAATGGGACACACAGTAAATCCAGGTCAGCTTTTTAATTCCAGAGAGGGAGGGAGAGTTCCCAAGCTCCCCACAAATGACAAATCGAAGCGTCCTAATCGTATTATATCACTGGGAAAAAAATTAAAACGCACTTCTAAGTGCTCAATTAAAAGAGTCTTGATTATTATTATTATTATTCCTTTCATTTCGCTCTTTGTCAGCGAACAGGCTCTGAAGGACGAATTCTATTACGGACCGGAATGAGCTCATTTCCAATACATTTGAAAGAGCTGAAATTAAATTTGCTGGTTGATACCCCCTCTCACATTCTTTCCCTTCTTAATCACAGCTCTTTTCTCCGCTGTCCTATCGCCCCAACCAGCCCTCGCCGCTGCCCGTTTGGGTATCACTTATTTGCAGTAGATTAATGTGGCGCGGCGAGGTGTCGGCGAGTGCTCGAATCAATGTTTATTAAAGGTTTCTTTAAGTGTTTAATGATTTCGTAATTAACATATTGATGAACTTTTACAACTTGCCCAGGGAGAGGGAGCATGATCTGGAGAGGCGCTTCGAGCTGTTGAACCGGGAGTTAAGAGCAATGCTGGCGATTGAAGGTAAGCGAGAGTGGATTTGGGGGATGGAGGAGGGGGGGGGGGGGGGGTGAAAAACACTGTGTGAGAGAAAGACAAAAAAGTCTTTCTTTTTACCTCATCTTCTCTCTCTCTGCCTTGGCTCTCACCTTTTTAACAACAACAGACCACTTGAGAATTTATCCATTTTTTTCCCCTGCACATTTTCGTTATGTTTATTATAACTGTCATTCTCCTGAGTGTGTTGCTAAGTGCAAATTTCATGTAAGCATCAATACCGCGTCTGTCTGATGTGCCCTAAGGCTACGCCGACTGCCGCTGTATTTGTATTATATTTATAACCTTTTTTTTTTTTTTTTGGAGTGCATGTTATCCAAGAAAAGATGGCAAAGGGGGAAAAAGCCTGTATCAAAGTTGTCTGGTTAACTTTAATCCCTTTGACTGTGTCCCTGCTTTCGCAAAATGAACCTTTCACAATCGATGCAAATTGATTTTGCTATTCGATGGTGACCCCTTGCACCCCTCGGCTAGCCACGGTAATTTCTTTTTGCACCTGATAAGCTACCTGATCCATCATAAATCAATTCTAATTAGTTTGAGGGGGCCGACGGACGACATGCATAGCTAAGCAGAGAGCCACGTCTCCGCCGTACGCCTTCCCCCTACCTGCCGTCATCTTTAGCTTACGTTTATAGAGGGTTGTTCACACATAGGTGGGAGGTTTTATAACATGATTGCTGATTACTCAGGGGTGAAATGTTTGGTTTTTAGCGTTAGACATGTTATCATGGTGCTTTTTTATTTCCTTTACATATTACGATTGAACAGCTGATTGTTTCGGTCATAGGCTGTCTGACCACAGACTGTGTTGCCTGGAAGCTAACTGATGTATTGGATTTTTTGGGGAAAAAAGTATAGTTTATTAAAGATGTATACATCACACCATATCCAATACCTTCCATATCAACCCATAAACTGGAAACTTGTTACCTTTTATCGGCCTTCGCTCTCTCTCTCTCTCTCTCTCTCTCTCTCTCTCTCTCTCTCTCTCTCTCTCAAGCTTCAGCACTTAACATTCAGAGACAGCTCTTTTCTTGGGCGAAGCAGTGATAGTTCTGACCTGCTGGTGAGGGAAGCGAGTGCATCGCTTTCTTATTTGGTGCTCCAACAGGTCTTTTCACAGCCAGCCAACGCAGACAGGTAATTTCTGATTTGCTTGGCCGGCTGACGACAGTAGTAATAGAGACCACTGAGGTGTTTATACACACACACACACAAACACACACAGGTCGCAAAAAGCACAGACACTTCATCTCCGGTAGGTGCTGATATGGTACTTAAGTCACCTTTTCCACAAAAAACACAACCTGTACTAGCCAGAAGATTCTAGAGACTTTACACCAATGTTTAGTTCTTATATTACTCACGCTTTCATTACTCAAGCTTTCTCTTTTTGTAAAACATCCTCTAAATTTATAACTGGAAAAATTTGGTTTCTCAAATATGTGGATTGTAAATGCAGCCTTGAATGTTTCTATATAGTATTATATCAAATCTATTTTTCAAATATAATATTAGGACTTCAGCTCTCAAGAGGTTAGGGTAAGGTTTGAAAGGAAGAGAAAGTCAAACACACACGCATACACACAGACACACACACAGTCCGATTGACAAGGTGGAGAAGATTCATGTGCAAGTTTCCAAAAAAATAATAATAATAAAAATAACACAGCGAGTGTTCGTGTCGTCTAAACGATAACCCGTTCTTTGGTCCTCTGGATTTGCAGGCAACATTATGGAGAGGGCGAAAAGAAGGGCCAAGGATTGAATGTGGCCTTCTACAATATGCCATGGTTCTTATTTTTCTGCCTCCAAATTGATCCTTTTTGGCCTTTTTATCTGCCTTCCATGCACATTCTCTCTCTCTCTCTCTCTCTCTCTCTCTCTCTCTCACTCTCACTCTCACTCTCTCTCTCTCTCACACTGTCTCCTTCTTGCACACATTTCTTGCCCCTCCTTCTCTCCATCTCTTTCTCAGTTCAGACTTGGTGCACTCCGGGGCGTGTTATTTGAAAGTGGACGCGCCTCTCTTAAAGGGATTTCTGCATAGGTCCCCTATTTTTTGTTGTTGTTGTTACGGTTTTATATGATAAGCTTTTTTTTTTTTAGATGTTTAAAATCAATATGTAATCCTGTGCAGGAGCTTATCCCCCCAACAACCCCATTTGTAAATCTATTTGAGCTTTGTTACCCGCCCGGGCCGGCGTATTCCTCAGATTGATTAGGTGCAGTGCCAGGATCCTGTCAAATGGCCGCCTTTGATGATGTTGCAAACTCTTTCAAGATTGCTAGTTGACTGGAACTGCAGATAAGGCAGGGTGACAATTCCTCCTTTTTTTGCACTATTCACAAGAAAAAAAATCTATTTATTTCCATTGCAGTGTAGATTTCAGGGGTGTTTGTGAAGGTCTGGGTATTTTTTTTATACTCTTCAACAAAAAGGATATTTATATTCCAGTCACACATCATTTTTACTTACTACTTCTTTTCATTATCCTCATTTCAGTCTCTAATAAAATGAAATCTGTATTAGTTTGTTTACTTTTAACACTTCAGTGTTCTTCATAGTATATAAAATACTGCTTTGTGTTGACAGGATGACACTGGGATTGTATGTAAAAATCACAAATATTACATGTTTAATAATAGGTTGTGTTTTTTTGTTGTTTTGTTTTACAAACGTTTGTGTGGAATGTTAGATTTCCCTAACAATTCCCTTAACAATCTCTCCTATCTTTTAAAATCCTCTTTTCTGGTTTTTCTAACCTGCTGCATTTTTATTACGTTTAATGTGCTCATTTCTGTAAATGTAAAGTTTACACAACGGTACTGCAAAACTCCAAAAAGCTCATTATAAATGTTTATATAGTAAGGAATTAAAATTTTAAGTAAGGAAAATTTAAGGAATTTTAATCCAGTTCCAGCTTTAGAGGTTTAATTAAATGAAGTGAACACTGGTCAGTTTTACACGTGTCGTGTCTGCCATGTTAAGAAGTTTGTCATGCTGCAGTCTTCAGCACAAGTCCGCACAATTTTCGAGGTCTTTGTCAGCGTTTTAGTCCTGCACTCCACCAACCTCCTGAATGTGCTAATGCTAATTCATTTTGTTCATTTCCTCCATTGTGAGCCTCTTGGCTATGTTGCAAAGCTGCCATGACTTTGGTCCATACGTAACATATACTTTTGGGGTTATGAATGAACACCAGCAGAAGCAAGAAAATTAGAAATACGACGAATTTAATTTTATTTTGGCGCAAGTGAACACCCGAGGCTTTTTATTTTATTCTCTCAGTTTGACTTCATAAAGATTAGTTAAAGGAGAATTGGCTTGTAGACAAGAATGCCGTAAAACCAGCAAAAATTATGGATGTAATCTGTTACTGCTATCTAAAATCTTATGTAAATAATGAACAAGTGTTTTGTTTTGTTTTTTAATGTTTTATTGTCCAACTTTCTTGATTGATGTCTTTTATTATCGTTCTCTAAAAGTATCTTCAGTCATATCATTTGAATACGTGTTAGTTTCCCAGGGAAGATATTAAGCCTGAACGATTTAAAGTTACAACACAACATAATTATATAGCTAATGTTATTATTTCTTTTTCCTTCGCTTCATAAAGTACTCTTTTTTTTCTTTTTTCTTTTTTTTTTTTGTTTGGAGGTTTATTGACCGATTCCAGCTGTGTAGGTACATAATAGACCAGACAACTGTAAATATAATTATTTTTTTTAAATAAAACTTTTATTGTGGAGTCAGGTTTGGCTGTGCAGTAGATGAAGGTGCCATTCCACAGACTATTTTCCTGTCAACTTCTCCTTTCTAGGCGCCATGTTAGGCTTTGTCTTGAGCCCCAGTTGGCCTCCGTCCAACGCCATCTTACGTTGCCAGTCAAATCCATGCACAGCCCAAATCTTCTGTAATAAGATCACGTATTGTGCACCGGATGTTTCCGAGCTTGCGTACTTCCTGTTTTTTTTGGTAAAATTTTTTAAAAATCATAAGAAAATGAACACTCTGAAGTTTAATCTTGCTTGCGATCTTTGCACAGGGCCCGAACGCCAAGTTGCGCCTTTGATTGTTAACTTTTGTGGAAATATTAAAGCGGAACTCTCGGAAGAAGCACTCCGAGAGCTGTTGAGCAGTTTGCGCTCTTGAATAAATTTCGCTTTGGAGGAGGGTCATGGGGATTTGAGCCAGTGCATTCTTGTGTAGCTTCTGAGGGCTCACATGGTTACCATTGGCGTGCATTGTTAGGGTTATCTGAATAAGCAGCAACCATGTGAGTTTTGACGTGATCGCCCAGGGCAATGGTGAGAGAGCGAGAGAGAGAGAGAGAGAGAGAGAGAGAGAGAGAGAGTAGTAATCCAAACAGACTGCACACACCACTTTTTATTACCCCTGAACCCCCCCCCCCCCTTCTCTACTTGTTTGCCCCTTTCTCCTTTTTTAGTTTTGGGGAGGGGTTTAGGAGCTTCCCTGAGTGACCGTGATGGGTTAGGGACCGAGGTTGAGGTGGGCCAGAGTGAAGGGGAGGGGCGGATCTGCTTGTTCACTCGTCCATGTCTCTCATCGCCCCTCTTCATTGTTTACCTTCTTAATGAGGAGGGTGGTACGCTCCAGGCTTGATTGACAGCTGCATGCTGCCTCTGCCATGGCCACTGGGGAGCATCTTCGGCTTTTTGGCCAAAAGTGATGACGGGGGAAATGGAGGTGGGACTGAGTCGACAGTGCCTCTCTTACACTCTCACTTACTCACTCTCTCCCTCCCTCTCTCTCCTCTCTCCTAGCTCTCTCCTCTCTCTCCTCTCTCTCTGTGTGAGTGTGTCAATCTACCTTTCTGGAAAAGTTTTGTTGGCTGTACCTCACTCTCTCATCCTGAAGTGCCCTTTAATGCACTAGGAGAGTGAATTAAGCAGATGGAGAATTTGTGAAAAAGAAGTGAAGCCTGTAATAGTGTTTGTAAAAACTTACACTTTTCTGTATTGTCACTAAATTTAAAGGACTTCCTCAGACACTGATATTCCCTCAGATACTAATATTCTACCTGGTTCTGTTCGATTCTCACAGAAAAGTTTTGTGAAACCACAAGAATGTGTTAACATATTTGCAGAGCACTCGCAGCATTAGCTTTTGATTAGGTTAAAGATGGAGGAGCAGAGCGCTTTCCTTTGGTGCCGGAGCACGCAATAACTCGCCAAATATTAGTACTGTGTTCATTTTGCTTCTGTGCTTCACTTCAAAGGCTAAATGAGGCAGCGGAGGAGACCTTTTAGAGCCCACCTCGGCTCCCAGCGTGATGCACACGTACCGCCCAGCTGCCGCAATTTCACACGCAGCACACCAGAAATATTTATTTTTAATAAAGTCCACTTATTTTAAGGATTGACATTTTCGCAGGTTCAGCCTGTACGGCCGTTTTATCTCCTGCTTCCTTTTTTTTCTTTTCAGAAATCAATCACGGTTAAATGTTGACATGGCACATGGTGTTAGAGAGAGAAGCCCTGAGCAGCACAAGGTCTCACACTTTTATAGGGGTTAGGCTCGTTTTTCCCCCCTGTATAAAGTGTGTGAATGTGGAGTACACGCTCACTCCTGCACAGTATGTTCTTACATTGAGCTGAAGAATAGGCTTGGTAACCAAATGTCCTGTTGGCTGTGAGCAAGGCCCTAATCTCCACTCAAATCAGTAATGGCTGATCCTGTTAGCCAGGCTGATATTTCAGACCAGCAGGTCTGCCTACCTGGCCAGGTCACCTCTCTCACACGCAAACATGGGCCTGTAGGTAGATTTGCTGTGTTGACGTAATGAATGTTAACGAATTTCAATCTTGGGCTGTGATGAATCACGTCTGTTTTCACGAATCTTTCAGTTCAGGAGTGTTAGGAATTTCATGTCAAATGTGGCGTCTTCGTCTTTTCCTCTCTTTCTCTCTCATGTTTTTAACTTCCACTCTGATTAAGTTAACAGACTTGCCAAACCACACTAGATCATTTTTTGGCTTTTTATTACTGATGATAAAGGGTTGGGTTCTTGTAAAGTGTGTGAAAGCAGCAGCCACTTTATATAATAGCGTTCACAAGTTTTCACAAGTCCAGTGATGAGTTTTAAGTTTCAGAAAATTTTAGAAGCTGCTTTGACTTTTTTTTCCACTCTCAGGTAAAGATCTTCATTAGATTATCATGCTTTTTTGTGTGTTTCTTTTTCCTTGAAATGCGTCTCTTTCTTGTTCCAAATTCAGATTGGCAGAAGACCGAAGCCCAGAAACATCGGGAGCAGCTGCTTTTAGACGAGCTGGTCATTCTGGTCAACAAACGCGATGCTCTGGTCCGAGATCTCGATGCACAGGAAAAAGAGTATGTTCATCTCTCTTTCTCTCTCTCTCTCTCTCTCTCTCTCTCTCTCTCAGTCTCCCTGCAAGGCATTCTGGGATAACTGAGCCAGCACGAGGCTTCCAAGTGCACAGGCATGATTTGTCCATTACTTTTGAATGACCAGAGTTGATTAATTGCTGTGTGATTTTTTTTACACTGATTCACTGTGTGTTCAGAGGTCATGTAGGTCTGTAGATCAGTGAGGAATCAGGCAGAGAAGAGAATATTAGAGTTCTGCTAACTGGAAGATGGAAGAGTTGTCCCAGGCTGTCTTTTCCTTGTGTCCTGGACTTTGGACCTTTGACCGTGTGTGTGTGTGTGTGTGTGTTGCAGGGCAGAGGAGGAGGATGAACACCTGGAGCGGACTCTGGAACAGAACAAAGGAAAGATGGCTAAGAAAGAAGAAAAATGTGTCCTTCAGTGATTTCCAAAACAGACACTAACACTTACTAAACTTACTACAGAAAAAAAAAGACGAGTGTTTACTACAATTTTGAGAAATGTATTATTATTACTATTATAACGAGCATTGCATTACTTTTGTTTATTTCGGCTTTAGATGAAAGTTTGGTCAACATTTTTAGCCCAGGGCTACAAATGCCTCTGGTTTTCTTTATACTGAGAGATTACATTTCACCAACACTAATAGATTCTTTTCTGTTTTGTTTGATTGTGCTGAAAAGGTACTTCTGTGATAAAACAACCTTTTTTAAAAAAAATAATAATAAATTAGAAGAAGAAGAAGCGAATAACCACGTCGGAGAGGAAGCTCCACGACGATCCACTGACTTTTAATGTTTGTTGTTTCAGACAGACGCGTAGCTTCAATCATACGAATGTGTGTTAATTTCCCAGTGGAGATTAGGACTGAACATTTTGAGGTACAACACAACATTGTTTTATAGGGGATGTTTTTTTTTTTGTTTTTTTTCCATTTTAGCATTAAAAAATAAAATGAACATTTTATCTATAATAACTCGAAACAGTTTCAGCATATCATCTTATATTCCAAGCAGTGTTTATTGCTTAATGTATAACTTTTAATTCAACTACTTTTTAAATGTATAGGATATCTTTAAGGGGGATGTTGCATAAAAAAAGAAAGGAAGAAAGAAAGAAAACACATTTCAGTTTTGTTTTTGTTTTTTTTACCAAAAAGTTTGGGATGTTCCATAGCGGGAATCGTGGAGTACTTTTTTTAAGTGCTTTTGTTTAGACTGAACGGTTAAAGATGTACATTTCATGTCACTGTTTGAGGGGAGAAAAGAGCGTGTGAAATCCTGTTTCCAGGAGCAGTTTGAGAACAGAATTAATTTATTGTTGTTTGTCCTTTGCGACGACTAACCATCTTCACAACCTTGTGCATTAACTCAAGGACCTTGTTAATATTTATTGCATACTTTAAAAATGCTTTCATACACATCTCTCTGGTTCACCTCGCGTGCTGCTGTCTTATCGTGTGAACATTGTTTATTTATTCCTAAAATGACCAGTCATCAATAAAACCTGAAATGCTTTCATACTCTTAACAAAACCCCTGTGCCCTTGTTTTATTATTTACTTATTTTTCTCAGAGCTGTGACTGGTGCTTAAAAAGCAATGCTAATTTTAAAATAAATAAATAAAACTGGGCTAGTGCATAATGTAGGTTTATTTTTTACAAATCTAAAAATATAATAAGTATCTTCAGCAAAATGTTTTTTAAATGTCTTATTTGCATTTTAATCAATATTTAGTTGTCTTCTTGATCTTTGTTAAACATGGGTTAAGGAGTTGTTTTTGTTTGTTTTTGGGGTTTTTTTTTTCATTTTCCAGCATAATATTAGCCAGATTGCATTATTTCATGTTTTTGCATTTCTTGTTGAAGGATATGTGGGTAAAAATGAAACTGAAAAAGTGTTCAAAAATAATGTGAAAAAAAAACTATAAATAAATAAATACATTAATTAATTAATTAATTAATCAAGCCACAACTAATTGTAAAAAAAAAAAAAAAAAAGAAAAGAAAACCTGAAATACATAAGCAAACCACAACTAATTGTAAAATAAAACCTGAAATAAATAAATTAGCAAACCACAACTGATTGTAAAAAATAAATAAATAAGCAAACCACAACTGATTGTAAAAAATAAATAAATAAATAAATAAATAAATAAATAAGCAAACCACAACTAATTGTAAAAAATAAATAAATAAATAAGCAAACCACAACTAAAGTGTAAAAAAACAATAAATAGATAAGTGATAGATAGATAGATAGATAGATAGATAGATAGATAGATAGATAGATAGATAGATAGATAGATAGATAGATAGATGGACATGCTTTCCTGTGAATTCGCCACTGCATGTGGTTTTTTATTTGTAATTTGAGGTCAATGGCGCAGAGGGAAATGGAGGTGTTAAGCACTTCTTGCTGAGCCTCTGCTTTTGCTCACACTGATGGTTTTCCCTCTTCATGACCTAAAATATCTCATTTATGAGAGGAAACTGATCATGTTATAGGCCAAAATGAGCTCTGACAGCTCCCTCTTACCCTGATACCTCCACATTAACCTACACCTCCCTCAAGACACTGTTTGTTTCTCTTCTCTTTTTTCCTTCTACATCTGTGTGGTCACTGTAATGGTGTGTAGAGCTCACACTTAATAATCACTTAACTGATCACACACGCACTATCTGTCTGTTTGTCTGTCTGACTGTGGACCGTGTGTGTGTGTGTGTGTGTGTGTGTGTGTGTGTGTGTGTGTGTGTGTGCGCGCACGATGGGTATTTTTTTCCTGCAGCCTTGGCCGTGTAATCTGTATAAAAGAAGCCGTGCTGGGATTTTATTTTCCTAATAAAATCACCACCTTAAACCATTTCAGGCTGTTGGGAAACGGCCACCATTATCTATTAAACACAGCCAGTGTAATCATCTGCCTCCTAATGTGTCCCGCACATTTTTTAATTATAATGTTTAACGTTTTTTATATATATACATGACTAATTCAACAAATTAAGTAGCCTTCTCATTAAATCAGAGCCTTTTTAGAAAACAGAAACTGACTCAAACATTATCAGCTGCAGTCACTGAATCATTTGTAATATACATAATAATAATATAAACATTAGAATAAGGCTTTTTACATTTTTTTGGGTTGAGTTGGTGAGCATAGAAACATTCCAGTGTTTAATTAATAACTTAATACACAGGAAAAAACGACAGAGGAAAAAATATTCGTTTATTAACGTTCAAACAAAATCAGGAAACTATTTCTAAGTTATTTAATTGATAAATAAATAAATAAATAAATAAATAAATAAATAAATAAGGTTGGATTCGGATAAACACCAAAAATGTAAAATAGCTCGGATTTATAAAAGATGTAGCAATAATGTTTAATTAGATTGAAGATGGAAAATAAATATTGTTTTTTAATATAAATAAACACATGATGAAAAGTTTCACACATTAATAAACAGTCGGGATTTTACTGTGTATCATTCCCACAAGATAATAGTTATCAACTCTCTTACCTGTATCTCTTATCTGTATGCATGTCTCCAGTCTGGATCTTCATTCCCGACGAGCAGGCAATGTGTTTTTTTTTGTTTGTTTGTTTGTTTGTTTGTTTTTTAATAAATAAATAAATAAATAATAAAATAAAGCAGTGACGCCGCAGTAAAATGAAGCTCCGTGTTTTTGGATCCTGGTTCCTGACTCTTTTTTTTTTTTTGTGCAGGTGTTCTTCCTCAGCTGTTCTTCCTCACCGTCTCCGCATGAAAATACAGCACAGGGTCAGAAACAGTCCCGCTGTTTGGATCAGAAGGCCCTTATTTTCCCCCCTTGAATATATATCACTAGTTTATGCCTCGTCGTTTGTAATAAGAATCGACACTACTACAATCCGGCGAGCTGCTCCAATACTGCCGGCTAAAGAGACAAAACTTTTTTCTTTTTTTTTTTTTTTTTCCTTTTTTTTTTTTTGATTCCCTCTTTTCGTCGTCGTCCTCCTCCTCCTCCTCCTCCTCCTCCTCCTCCTCCACCTCCTCTATTCGCCTCCTCTAATCCCGAGATTTGTGAGCTCGGCGTTCTGGGGTGGAAAAAAAATCATCGTGTGCAATTTGGGATTAGACAAAAAAAATGCTTTAGTTAAAAAAAATTAAAAAAAAACTTGAGAACCTGATACTTTGTTTAGGGAGAGAGAGAGAGGGCAGAAATAAACAGGAAGCATCCCAGGAATTAATTATTAATTAAGAAATTAATTTTCGGAATAATTTGGGTTGATAGATAACACCATTTTTATTATTATTATTATTATTATTATTATTATTATTATTATTGTTATTGTTGTTGTTAATCTTTACATTTTCTGTATCATATTTTTCCCTTTAAAAAAGTTCAACAACTCGTAAAACACTAAGACATCACCAGCTGCTATTTTCCTTTCCTCCTCCAAGCCTCTGTGCAACACCCAATAACTTTTTCCCCATTGTTTTTCTCTTGGCTATTGACTGAAGCATCTCAGTCCCCTTCTATAGGCCACTTATTCTCCTCTCCATGACTTTATAGACGTGTGGATCTCTCCAGATCTCTGTAAAGCCGCTCTTTGATTCAGATGGCCCATATAGTAGAGCCTACAAAAAAAATGTAATTTGGTTCCTTTACGGCGGTTCACTTGCTTTGAACATCAGCTCGCTTTCAGACCGGAGCTCAATTAGAGCGAGTTTATTTTGGTGACACCGACAAAAGACCCCGAAGCGAAGCTCCTTAAAATGAAAATGACCGTCCGTCCCCGAGTCTGGGAGAAACAGCCATGGAAATAAAACTGCGTCTGATATTTAGTTACAGCCGATTTATTTACCTGCCATTTTATTTCTAGTAGCAGTAGTATATAGTAATCCTTAATCAAGACGCTTTTCTGTTTCTCTCTCAGACAAATTTTTTCCTCTCTCTTTCTCTCTCTCTCTCAGTTTTTTTTATCCACTTTCTTTCAATCCCCTTTCCTTATTTCCCTCTTAAAAGAGACCGCCTATTAAACTTTTATTCGGCACTATTCCCAAATCTAATTCTAAGTGGGGATTAGCCGTGCATTAATATTCATGAGATGGCTTCACAATAAAAAATAATAATAAAAATAGATAAAGTAGATAAATTAAACTTTTTTTTTATGCCGTATTTGTAGCCCGCGTTAAATCAATAGACATTACCTTGTGCAGATTAAATGAAACATATCTTGCAAATTAGTTAATAGGAAGAAAAATGATCGGCATTTTATTTATTTATTTATTTTACTAGATTGTTTGTGTTAGTGTTTGCTGTGTATTTGAGGTTATATTTCTGACACTGATACAGTGAGCCATTTATGTGTTTTAAATAAATATTCGGTGCTTTTTTTATTATTTTTTTATTTTTTGCAGTTTCCTATTTTAAATGTAATTTGCTCAAAACATTGAACAAGCTTTAAATCACTTGCATGTTGTTTGTTTTCTCTGTGATTTTCCCCATTCGCCACATTTTCTTTATTTCTGCTGAAATTTAAAAAGCATTGGATGATTTTAGCCTTTAAAGTAATTCACAGTCGTGTTGGATAAACGTTTGCATTTCCCTTTTCCTTCTTGAACAGCTCAAAATCTTGAATTTTAACACGCTTCTCCGTTTTCAGGAATTTCTCTTCCTCTTCAGAAGTCTCCCAGTCGCTGCTGCAGGTCTGTGTTTGTGCTCGGTCACGAAGGGAGGACGGCGTGGGAGGGGCTACAAGCTCACTCCTGGTAGCGGATTGGCTGAACTCGACGTCAGTCGGGCCCGCGGAGAGCGCTGATTGGTTGGCACTCAGCGAAGCTGCAGGTGTCCTGTGCTCTTAGAGAGGCAGGCTTTGGAGAAGGTGATCAATCTCTTCCATCCGTCTACATTAGCAATCACCTTTTACACTGGCGAGCCTCCGAAAGCTTAAAACGAGTTTATTTGTTTTTATATACATATTAAAACTGCGGAATCGCGCTGAAAACACAACGCTGAGAAGGTGTGAGATTTAACCATTTACAAAAAAAAAAAAAACAACAACAACAACAAAAAAACCACCCACACAGAGACTGTCTGTTTTTAGGAGTGTTTTAACGCTTATTTATTTGGGGGGTTTGTTTGCTTGTTTTGGGTTTTTTTTTTTTTTTTTTTTTTTGAGTTGCTTCTGTTTACTTTCCTCATCTCTGCTACTGCTTGGATATTTTTTATTGTTGAATTGTCAAACTGAGAAAATATACTCAACCGGGATATTCAGAAAGGTAAGCAAAATTTCTATTTATTTATTTATTTGTATTTTCTTGTTTTGCTCGGATCTTCCCATCTCTAATTTATTTAGTCCACTAAGAAAAAAATAATTCTGCATGTATGTCTATAGATTGATTAGTTAAGCCACAATTTCCTTTTTTTTAGGCTAAGTCGCTAAATTTGGTGTTTAGGAAATACCTCTGTGCTCTGAAAATTGTGCACTAAAACTTACATCATTTTATTTTTTATTTTTTAATGACTTGCACCTTTGGGGTGTCTGTCCTCGATTCGAGCCTAATTGGAGAGGTGTGTTTTTTTTGTGTGTTTGTAAATTTAGTTCAGTGATAAGGCCGCTGATTAGTCGTGTTCCCTGGAGCTCTAATCTACATTGCAATTGGCTTCATTTGCACGCAGGCTCTCTCTCCTTTAGTTACGTTAAAAATAGATAACGCAAAAGTTCTGAATACACAAATACCAGATACAGGTCTATTGCTTAAAACAACAACAATTAACTAAAAATGTTTTTCAGACTTGCACTTAATGACTACTTTATCCGCGGTGCTTTTTCTCACTTTTTAATTTTTAACATGTGGAGTAACACATCTATCCTAATAAGATAATATATAAAACAACACATTTTAAAAAGTTTATATGGTGTAGAGTAAATAAATGCACAAGATAAAATAATCCTAATAGATCTTTTATTTAAAACAAGATTTAAATCAAGTATTTTAAATAAAATCATACTGAAGTTTACTAAGTAGATGGTTGTTTCTGTGGTTATTTTATTTTATTTTTTGTATATAATGTTTAAAAAAAATCTTTGCTTTTCTCTGTTTTTAAACCTCCGTATTCGTTTATAAAAATATAAGCAATTAAATTAAATGGCTGTAATTTTTTTTATTTCCCCAGAAACGGCTTACTTTGAGCAGGAGGGCAGTGAGGCCTATAGATTTAGCGTCACATGTATTTTTCACAAAGTAGAAGAGGCTCGATCATTAATTTGGTCATTAATTAATTTAATAATGCGTTTATTTTAAATATAAATAAAGTGTTTATTAGGGCATTTAGGCGTGCATGGAGTTTTTCTACATGTTTCAGATTAACGCATGCAATTGCAGGGAAAATATTTAATAACGTGGTTTACCTGGGGAAAAAGTTTTTTTTTGGTTGGTTTGTTTTTTATGTACAGATTTATTTTTGGTCTGTTGATTTGTGGACAGTCAGGAATTTCTGAGAATTCTATGATTGCGAAAAAAATTAGTTCACACATTCACTCCATAATAATAATAATAATAATAATAATAATACAAATAAAATAATAATAATAATAATAATAATAATAATAATAATAATAATAATAATAATAATGATAATAATAATGATAATTATTATTGTTATTATTATTATTATTATTATTATTATTATTAGGTCCATCGCCTTAAATGCAAAAACACATGTATTTTACGATTTACTTCAAGCCACTGGACTAATTATTTGAAGTTACTTCTATTAATCTGTTTTACATTTGTCTTTTTTTGCATGTCGTTGTCTTTTTCGCTTTAAAAAGAAATAAGGTGTCGTATTAAATAATTATTTGTTTTTTCTTTCTTTTTTTTCTGATTTATTATTCGCAGTAGGTAGTGTTGCCCTGATTTTTATTTGATAAGTGGCGCATTAATCTCACATACACCGGCTTTGTGTTTCAGGATCTGTATTTTGGAGACTTCCGCGCTCAGGCAAGCTGCATTACCGGGGAGATTCGCGCGCGATCTGGGCCGAACCGGGGCGACCCGCGCCTGCCTCTAGCATGATGTCATACCTCAAACAGCCCCCTTATGCCATGAACGGCCTGGGGCTGAGCGGAGCCGCCATGGACCTGCTGCATCCCTCCGTCGGCTATCCAGGTAAAAACACACAGACACACACACACACTCTCACACACACTCTCACACACACTAACACGTACTGTTTTCACTCTGGTGCATTTTGAAGGGCATTTTTTTTACCCTTACACACACTCCTGTTACACTCCACTATCGAGCAGCCTTTTACACAAATATTAAAGAATATCTGAAAATGTTAACTAGGAGACCACAAAAACATGAAACACACAATGTATTAAATCAGCGACAAGAAGCACACACTCTTCACACGGACTTAAAGACTATAGAGCTCACATTCCTGTTATTCTTTGAAACATTGTTTAGGGGCTTTTAAGAAAAAATCTTCCACCGACTGAGTTGCGGTTGATCCTGGGGATTAGCAGTAAGCCTGCATCAGCTTTTTAGTGTGTGTTTCTCGGCACTACACACACATTTTCAGCTCTTGAAGAGTGTGTTAATGAGATGATGAGTCGAGTCAGGTATGATGGAGGAGAAGGGGGGAAAAAAACACAAGTGTGCAGTGCAGGAAGAATGAAGAAGTAACATCAGGAAGTATCTCCTTGGAGGATTTTTAAAGATCTCTAAATATTTAGTATGATGCACTTTTAGCCTGCAGCTTGTGAGTTTAGTTTTTTGGGTTAAAAATATTTAATTTTTGTTCAATTTTGTCTGTATTTAGGATGGAGACTAAATGGATTCACTTCACCGCTGTAGGTTAATTGAACATCTGTTTAGATTTGCGCTCGATCAGTTTGCATGCTCGAACAACTTTTCCAGCTTTCTAACTCCATTTCTCTTGTTCATAAACTGTCCAGTGTGTGTTAATGATTTAACTCTGGAGCACTAATCGCTTGGACTTGAATTTTATATTTGTAGAAATTAAATTGCAACGATTATGATGGACTTCATCAAGCGCACAAATTCCTCCTTAGTAGCAATGCGCATAAACCAGGCTGTCTTCAGCACATCCACATAATATTTATTTGCAGTAATTACAGATTTATACTTTATACTACACTTTTAATCTCTCTTTTTTTTTATTTTTGACCTTTTACATGATTAAAAAAACACTTATAGTATATTTTAACTTTTTAAATAAAGCCTTTGTGAAAGAAATGTTTAGTTATCGCACAAATTTCGCAAATGTTTTACGTTTTCCTCATAATGTATAAATGTTTTCTTCTTGTGATTTTGGTTTTTTTTCCCAGCAGCAACGCCCCGGAAGCAGCGGAGAGAGAGAACCACCTTCACACGCTCACAGCTCGATGTTCTCGAAGCTCTTTTCGCCAAAACACGTTACCCGGATATATTCATGCGAGAGGAAGTGGCCCTAAAAATCAATTTACCCGAATCCAGAGTGCAGGTAAGTTTCGAATAATGATCTAAAAATCCTATACAAAAAAACCCTATATAACAGTTACTGGTAACACGGAAGAAACTTATTTTTGTACTGTTTGGAAATGTACTGCTTTTGTTTTTTGTTTTTGGACTGTTCCTTTTTTTTATTCCTTCCCAGAAACTCTTTTCAAGCAAATACAGGAGGAGGAAAAATTTTTTCTATTTGTTTAATGTAAAAAGAAATCACTTTAAACACAACGTAGGCTGACAGTTTATATGATGGTAGCTATATGGAAATTGATAAACAATAATCGACATTATATCAAATTTAAAAGCAAAGATTTTTAAAGTGGGTTTATCTGGTGGGGTTTTTTTTGTTTAGTTTGTTTTATTCGATAACCATAAACTTGTTCTAGTTGACCTGCTAACGCCTGGGCTAGTGCCTGACAACGCCCCCTAATGATTGATGTAATATTTCCTGCATGGCTTCTTTTTTTTTTTACTTTGGAGAACTTTCAGTAACTTTAATGTGTTATTTGGTGTTGAAGACTAAGCTGCTTGTTTAAAGTATTTAATTTGGACTTGTGGTAGAGTGTTACCTTTTTTTTTTTTTCACCAACTGAAATCGCTTCCTGTAATGTACTCTTGGGATTCTCGTTGGATGAAATTTCCTTTTCTTCATTGTCTTGCAGAAACTGAACATTGCATCATATGAAAAGCTGCAGTTTAAGGCCTGATGTGTTTAGACCTTTAGCTGAGGATGAATGATTTAACAGCTTGGCTGCTATATTATCAGACGTTTTGGTGTTGATGTAAACTGTGAAATGAAGACATCTGCTTCTTTCTCACTCCATCTGTGATGATGATTTGTAATACTTATTTGTAATTGTTCTGAAAAATTGAATGATTTAAAATCTAGCAAGGACAAGCACCGCTTACTGGATTATAATTTTATTTACCCTTGTATGGGTGTGTGAAATAACACTCTAAATGGAAAGACCCTCCTTGCGCTATTGAATTACCATCTCTGGTGGGAAACTCGATAGCCTAATATCTTCCTGCCACCTCCTTGTGCTGTAATGAGATCCACAGGCCTGAACAGAAAGAGCCTTCATGCAAATTAATGCAACTAACAGCCAATAACTAGTTCTCCACACTGCTACTGTACAATGGCTTCCTGGTTTTGACCTTCAGGCATGCACGAAAGGTCTCTTTAATCATTTAATGTGGCTCTGTGGGGTGTGATTATATTTCAAATGTGTCTGAATGATGGTTTACTTCTCTAGGTGATAAAAAAAAAAAGGGGAGGTTATTGTATGTTTGCATGTTCAACTACAGAATACAGTCTTGTGCATGCTTGTTTCATCCTGTGTGTGTGTGTGTGTGTGTGTGTGTGTGTGTGTGTGTGTGTGTGTGTGTGTTTCTGTTCCAGGTGTGGTTTAAGAACCGTCGGGCAAAGTGTCGTCAACAGCAGCAGAGTGGCAACAGCAACACAAAAGCTCGGCCAGTGAAGAAAAAATCTTCTCCCACTAGAGAAAGCACAGGCTCTGAGAGCAGTGGTCAGTTCACACCACCGGCTGTCTCCAGCGCCGGCTCGGCTTCCTCTTCCACCTCCTCCTCTTCCTCCTCCTTGACCAACAACAGCATGTCTACCTCAATCGGCACGGTCTCGTCCATCTGGAGCCCAGCCATGTCCCCAGGTTCGGCACCTCCTCCCTCCTCGTCCCTCTCGGAGCCCGTTCCGCCCTCCAGCGCCTCCTGCATGCAGCGCTCCATCTCTGGTTCAGCCTCTTCCGCCTCCTCTTCCTCTTACCCCATGTCCTACAACCAAACGGCGGCGTACGGCCAAAGCTACCCCACACCATCCGGATCCTACTTCAGTGGCGTGGACTGCAGCTCCTACCTGACACCCATGCACTCGCACCACCACCCACACCAGCTGAGCCCCATGACACCATCTTCCATGCCCACACACCCCCACCACCACATCAGCCAATCTTCAGGTCACCACCATCACCACCACCACCATCACCAGGCATACAGCGGCGCGGGCCTGACCTTCAACACCTCCGACTGCCTGGATTACAAGGACCAAGCAGCATCCTCCTGGAAGCTCAACTTCAACACGGCGGACTGTTTGGACTACAAAGACCAGGCGTCCTGGAGGTTCCAAGTCTTGTGATCTGGTGGTGGCTATTGTATTTTATTTTTTATTTTTCTCCCCTCACTTTTTTTTCCCACCCTTCAGTCACTCAATCACATTCTTCACTCTCACGGTTTTTAATAGTGTGCTGAGTTTCTATATATAAATATATAACAAAAAAAGTTATACGGACTTAGAGTTAACAAAATAGATGTTCAGCATCATATTCTAAGAAAAAAAAAGAAGAGCCCTGTGTTTGGAGAAGAAAGAGAAACATGCGACCACGTGGAAGAGAGATTTTCTTTTCATCAAAACGATTACAGTCGGCTTTAATAAGCAACCTGACTTTCATCCTTTCATCCCATCCCCTCTTCAGCTCTGGAGTGAAATAAACAGTACACATTGCGCAAGACTGTGAACTCTGTACAGATATTTTTTTTTCTTAAATCGATTATTTTTAGTCTGCGAGAGATTTTTGTGTTTTTAATCAGCTTGAGCCGAGCTGCATCTTGTACATAGGTATATGGGTCCGTTCCAGTGACCACATTTTAGCTGGCCTTGACGGAATCTGAGATGGTTTATACTTTATGTGAAATCTTTTTTTGTTTTGTTTTTTCCCTCAATTTTTTTCCCAGATGAAATGAAGAATAAACCGCTGCCGGACTCGCATCTGATAGGCTGATCATTTCGGTTTGGTTATCCTGGAGGAAAAAAAAAAAGATTTTTACATGGGGGGTGAGCCCTACGTGTGTGGGAGACAACTAAAATGTAAAGGAAAAAAAAAAACAACACAAGACATAAATTTAGAGTAGGTGAATTTGGGTAACATTTCGTTCCGCTTAGTCGGAATTTGTTTTTTTTTCGTACAAAATTCATTCGGCAGCAGAAACTGGCTGATGAGAGGAAATTTTCTTCATCGGTCAACACGGATGTCGGACACATTTTCCAAGCACTTGACGGACTTTCCTCCCACTTTTGGAGAGAAAATGTGGACTTTAAAGGAACATTTTTCCCAAAATGCCAGTGAGATGTTGAATGTATTTCAGGCGCAGGCCATTACATTCCTGTCCGTAATAATAATTAAAATAATAAAGAACAGTTAACTACCACCTTCTTTACACCGCCTCGTGTGTGTGTGTGTGTGTGTGTGTGTGTGTGTGTGTGTGTGTGCGTGCGTGTAGTCTTTTCGCTGTAAACTCCCACTATATCATTCATTTGCAAATGCTCATGTTCGGCAAAAGGAAAACATTTTGAGGAAACACAATAGTTATGGAGGGTTTTTTTAATAGCTCGGCAGGCCAGACAGGATGACATTCGGGTTTCTTTCACACGATCTTTTCAGGGAGGAAAGTTGGAAATAATGTCATTGTTAAGCTGCTGGGAAATGTTCATGCTTTCACAGTTTCTCAGACTGCCACCGGTTTCTCAGTCTCACAGTCAGTGGAGCTATAATACTATAGCTATAATACTTTATTTTTATATATATATATATATATATATATATATATATATATATATAGTATTATAGCTATAGTATTATAGCTATAGTATATATATTATACATATATATAAAGTATTATAGCTATAGTATATATATTATACTTTATATAAAGTATTATAGCTATAGTGTATATATAGTATAGTATATTATAGCTATATATATATTTTGCATTTTATATACAACTTTTGCATTTTATATATAATCGTGAACAGCTGTATTGCACATAGAGTTAATATATGTAAAGAATTGTAGTTCTTTTAAAGCTGCATCACAGTTAAATGCTCTAAACATTGACATTTATATTATATATATATATATATATATATATATATATATATATATATATATATATATATATATATATATATGATATAAAAAAAAATCTCTATGTAATTGGTTGGGAGAGCTGGCAGTTGTCTTTACATAAACCCAATGAGTTTCCCCTAAACAGCCCGCGGCTAATAAGCCACTCCTGATTGGGTAATTATGTGGGCGTGGTTTTGGGTTAATGGGTCAAAAGTGGATAGGAAGCTGGCCGTCAGGGGAAAATTAAGCTGTGTACAGGAGCGTGTTCCGACAGAGCAGCTTTGCTTTGGGCTAATGTGGGCTTTTAAGAGCAGGAGGAATGCGCTCGTGTAGCTGGTGCTAATGTCTTCCATCACCGGAAGGAGAAATTATTGCGTTCCTTTTTTGTTTCTTTTGTTTATTTCAGCCATTTGGACGCTGTTACGCAAAACTATGTTCATCTTTATAAAAGTGTAATCATCTTTAAATTAGATTTTTCCATAATGATTTGAAGAATTAAAAAAAAAAAAATTCTCGTAGTGATCATCTCAATTTATTCCTAATGACCGAACACCACGTGACTTTAATCAGCGTACGCGCGGCTGGTGTGTGTTAATTATTAATAATGTAGCAGCTGAATCAACACAAAGCGCAGGGGAATGGCGGACATGTTTACTCTGCTGCTCGGAGTGTGGGATTCAGACAGCAGGCCGCTCCATAAACACGGACGGATTTGTAAAATTTGCATGAAACAAACATTATGGAGCGAAAGGAAGTATTTCCGGTGTTCACCCGGTGCACCTGCTCAGAGAGAGAGAGAGAGAGAGAGAGAGAGAGAGTGTGAGAGTATTTAAAGAAAGTTTTAAAGTTTAGTTTGGAAGTTTTATTTTGTTCACAAGTTTGCTTTGCTTCTCTTCACATCTTACACCTGGAATACTACTACAAATAATAATAATAATAATAATAATAATAATAATATAATACATTATTAATATTGTTGTTGTTATTATTATTATTATTATTATTATTATTATTGTTGTTTTGCTATTATTAATAGTAATAATAATTTATTATTATTATTATTATTATTATTATTATTATTATTATTAAGTACCAAATCTGTACAATCTGGAGAAATTATATCTGACCTCTTTGTTCAATTTTTGGTTTAGTGCGTTAGCGTGTGATTTGGGACGTGGCCAGAAAAGAGAGAGTGTGTGAGAGTGCCTAATGCCTCCGTCTCTCTCTCTCTCTCTCTCTCTCTCACTCTCTCTCACTCTCTCTCTCTCTCTCTCACTCTCTCTCACTCACATACATACACACACGTACACACACACACAAAAACAATGGCCAATTGAGTGTCTCGCTTTGACTCGATATCTTACCTGCACTACACTGGTATCCTGAATAGTCTCTCGATTTTTAGTTAGTACAATATTAAAACATTACTTTTGTACATCGTTCCTGAGATTTCTATTTTCGTAAATATTTTTTAATATGATTTAAAAAAAATAAATAAATAATCAAAGCCCGAGATTTTAGGACTGAAAAAATATACAGATTGCGATATTTTTAAATTCTTTTGATAAAAACAAAATTGTAATCTAAAGTATATAGGGCTAACAATTATTGCATAATAATAAATGATTAAAAAAAATGCGAAACTCCATAATTGTTGTGATCTGTTAAATTTGTAGTTTTGTGTGTGTGTGTGTGTGTGTGTTGTGTAGAAGGGGAATCGTGTAACTGCATTTCAGTGGCGTGAATATGGCTGGATTTATTATAGAATATCATTCACCCCAAAATGCTCAACAAATTAAATTCAACATTATAATTTTATAATCAGATTATTTTTATATTCCACTGTAAAACTGCCTCATGCGTTTAAACGGCCGTAAATGGCACCGACTTTTATTCCAATACTAAAAAATAAATGCTTTCTTGTAAGTGCGGATATTAAAGACCTCATTGACTCATTCATAACATCTCCATTATTTTTATTTCGTTATTCTTGTCACATTATTTATTTATGCAAAACTTTAATTTTTTTTAAAGCGCTTTGTTCTTACATCTTAGATATTGATGATAAAGGATTATAAACGAGAGAGAGAGAGAGAGAGAGAGAGAGCGCTCAAGTGCATGAAACAATGTGCGTCTTATTGTTTCTCTCTCTCTCTCTCTCTCTCTCTCTCTCTCTCTCTCTCTCTCTCTCTCTCTCTCTCTCTCTCTCTCTCTCTCTCTCTCTGCACTCGTTCAGTTCTGTGTTCAAACCTTCTCGGAGCTACAATCTCCACAAATATTATTGTTTTAAAATGTATGTTAAACCACTACAATTATATAATTATCAAGGTATAAGAATGCAACTAGGATGAAATAATAAAAATCTAATAATAATAATAATAGAAGATATTTCTTGTAGCTTTCACTGTCATAAATAAAAGTAGTCACGTTGTCGCTGAGCTCCTACATCCAGGACCATCTTTATCAGCTTTAACGTGCCTTTCACCTTGAACCAGGGTTAGTGTACCTATTAAAATGACACACTTGGCACCTAATTGCCTTTTTAAAGCTTAAAGCGAACACTAAACGCGTCTCTCCACGTAAACGAGACGTATTCACGCCACAAAAACACGTATTCACGCCCATTTAATTGATGGTACAATTTAGCACCCTTTTTCTGAGAATGTCTAACTTTTATAAATTGTTTGTGCCGGTGTTAAAACACACACACACACACACACACACACACACACACACACACACACACACACACACACACACACACACACACACACACGCACGCACGCACATCTTATATATAAGGTTTTTAGAGTAACAGTGGTCAGTATCGCAGCCGTCGCCTCACTGATGCTGTCTCAACCAGGAATTGGACATTAAACTGTCAGAGCCACATTAGTGCACTATAATCACACATGGAAACTGGAAAAGGTTTTTATAAGCCGAAAATGTGTTGGAGTGAGATGAGGAGATGTCCGTGTGCCCTGTAGAGAAACTGCTGATTGTGGTTCTCGTGGTTTTAACAGAAAAATGCTGAGGATAGAAAAACATTGGCCCACTGATGAGGAATAATAGCAGCAGTATTTAGGGTTTTAAATCCTGATAGAGGGTTAGAGTTAGGAGTTATAGCATGATAACCTTCACACAGGACAGTGTGTGGTCACTGACCGCCTGCTGCACCAACACGAACACACGGGCCTTAGCTTAGAAATAAGGGAGAAGCTGTACAATTGTTACTTTATTTTATTTCAGTTTATTCTTAAACTCAAGAATGATGTTAAATTCATCCTATCACATGTTATGCAAATAATTCCTTCTTTTAGGTGAAGAAAACACAAGTGGGATGTCAACGTCATATATAATCTTACACTAGGATACCTTTTTATGAATTTTTTGTTAAATGAAGAAAGGAGCTTCTTCCCTGCTAATAGCACCCTTAATGCATTTAGTTTACAAATTTCACAAATATTTGTTTTTAAATACTTGGTTAAATATAATATGACGAAAAGGAAGTATCATCATTTCATGTTTCTGGTTATTTAGCTTCAAATAGAAACAAATATAATATAAAGGTGAGTTTTAGTAGGTTTCAAACCTGGAAATATGTCATTTAACGAATATGAAGATACAGAAGGTAAACTTCGTGTCCCACTTCACCAGCATTAACCCTCTCATGTGCAAGTTACTCATTATGAACAAGCACTGAACATTTTCACTCAGCATTATTGTCCTCACTCTCCTACAAGACTGTTTGTGTCTTTATTAAGATTTACGCTTGCATTTGGTGAAGAAAGCACCCCATGTTCATCATGTTTACTGCTCAGAGACATCAACATAATGTTGTCTAGGTTAAGGTCCCACAAAGGAACTTCAACATTCTTACTTGACAACGCAGCAACCTGATCGCACCACTGGCATAATAGTTCTTAACAGCCCTAATTACAGAGGTCTGAACAGTTTGGTGCATTCGGTTCAGGTGACCGGATGGCTGCGCCACACCTTTCTACCTTTAACATTTTGGTGTAGTGAACTTTTAACCTGCCAGGCCTCAACAGAACAGGTTTCTCTTGGCCAAGCTAAAGACGTGGCAGGTTTACACTAATCAAGCAGAAATAATAGCCGAATATGAGAAAGTGGTTGATTTTGCTGGGAAAACATTAAAGGCTCAGTGCCAGGATTGTAAATTTTATACTAAACATATACAGCTTCCTACACGATCTACTAGACAGCCTGACTAAGCTGAATACATGTAGATTTAAAGGTGCGTGTTGGTGAGAGATTAATGGCAGAGGCGTCAGGAGCGAAGGTAACAAAGAGGCTTAATTTCTAATATTAGCACTAGCATTTCCCAAGAACAAACTCAAAAGCATCAGAGAGACAGAAACGTTCTTGGCCGATGTTGAAAATCGGCCTTTTACAGCACATTTCATGCTTTTATTTTCGTCCTGTCTCATATTTCAAACCTCCCCACGAACAAAAAAGTCTGAATGACATCTGAAAGGCTTTGTGAAAATATGAAAATAAAACGACGGGGGAATGCAAACACGGATAGAAAAAGCCAGAGGAAGACTTTCATGAGAAAACGTGAAGTGTTGCAGAAGAGAATGACTTTTGCATGTTTATATAAAATCCCAGGTTAAATATAATTAGTGACAGAAAGAAAGTGTAGAAACCTTTTCTCTGGATCTACTGTATTTGAATAACTGATTAGAGAGCACGCTGGATGTCATTCAACTTTAACTGTACAACATGATTTCGGTGTGTAGACTGATCACTTGGTCCTTTTGGTTTATTTAAGTGGTACAGCAGGCAGCTCCGGGGCGATCCCGAGATGGTTTCCTGTCTGTGTGGAGATGTACAAGTTCTCCCCAAGTTCCTCTCCATGTGGATTTTCTCCAACCTCAAAAACATGCTTGTGTCTGGACCAGCTTTTCTAAAATGCCCCTAGAGATATGTGTGTGTGTGTGTGTGTGTGTGTGTGTGTTGTGCAATGGACCTGTGTTCTATCCAGACTGTATTCCCACCTCATGCCCAGTGTTCCCAGAATAATCTCCACATCCACCAGCATCAAGCGGTTACTGATCGTCCCTTCTGCATTTTAAACTAATCCTTCAGGTCAGTAAAATAAAAAGTCAGCGCTGATTAAACCATTATACCATCAAATTCATTAACATGTTGGACGTTTGTGCAGTAGGAAAGATAAAAAGAGAAAAAGACAGCATGAAAGCCTGGGGAACGCCACAGTTCCCACTTTATGTTTATCTCCAGGGTGAAATGCAGTGTGTGTTACACAGTTAAATGATCACATGAATCTATTTCTGTAGCTGTGTAAAGGAATGGCTAGCAAATGTATTCTGTTCGCTGGAATAAAACCTGAACAGAAGCATTGAATAAACATTTCCTGCTGCAGCTACAGGATGAAGGGCTGTGTAATTTCAGCCTCTCTTGTAGAAAAAGGATCTTGCCAGAAGAACGTTTCACAATGTGCGCTGGCAGACAATACACGCTCAACAAGAATTCAGGCCTCAATAGTATAGACAGCGTTAATGTATTGAGAAGCTTCTCACTGTAGTAGTATGTGGTGTGGAAACACGACCTGAGAATTCAATTTTCAATTCAAATGATTTGTATAGCGCTTTTAACAATAGACATTGTCTCAAAGCAGCTTTATAGAAGTATAGAAACAAGAATAAAAATGATAAAGTTTACAATTTACCTCTAATATTTATCCCTAATGAGCAAGCCTGAGGTGATGGGTGGTGAGGAAAAGCTGCCTGAGATGATGTGAGGAAGGAACCTCATCCTCATTTGGGTGACACTGGACAGTAAATAATGTAAATGTAAATAATGTCCTTTAGAGCTCCAAGGAACTAATAATTTAATTCATTCATTGTCTACCGCTTATCCGATCTACTCTCGGGTCACGGGGAGCCTGTGCCTATCTCAGGCGTTATTGGGCATCAAGGCAGGATACACCCTGGACGGAGTGTCAACCCATCGCAGGACACACACACACACACACACACACACTCTCATTCACACATGCAATCACACACCATGGACAATTTAGAGACGCCAATCAACCTACAATGCATGTCTTTGGGGTAACCAGAGGAAACCCCCGAGGCATGGGGAGAAACACGGCGGAGACGGAAGTCGAACCCCCAACCCTGGAGGTGTGAGGCAAACGTGCTAACCACCGTGCCTCCCCAATTCAATTCAATTCAATTCAATTCAATTCAGTTCAACTGTATAGCACCTAGTACGATGGACTTTGTCTCACAACAGCTTTACAAAAGTAGAGAAACAGAAAAGGAAAATATAAATATATATATATATATAAGTTTAAATTAAAGTTACTATTTTATCCCTAATGAGCAAGCCTGAGGTGACGGTGGCAAGGAAAAAATCCCTGAGATGATATGAGGAAGAAACCTTGAGAGGAACCCGGCTCAGAAGGGAACCCATCCTCATTTGGGTGACAGTGGACAGTAAATAATGTAAATGTAATTAAATAGTGTCCTATCTACAACAACCACCAAGGGCCCATGAGGAACTATTAGGACAATGTAGTTTCTGAGTTCATTATAGACACTAATTCCTTGCTGTCACAAGCTGACAGATGTAACGGCAGATCCATGACGGTGTGAAAGTCCCCAAGTGGCTCTGTCCACGGCTGTCTCCTGGCCACAGGCTGTCCACACAGATCCGTATAGGTCAGACAGGTCAGTGTAGTTTCTGAGTTCATTATAGACCTAACACTAATTCCTTCCTGCCAAAAGCTGACCAGTGCAACAACAGTTCAAAGACGGCGTGATATAATCTCAGAATGGTTCTATGCATAACATTCCCTTAAGTCATGGACAGTCCATGCAGCAGTGAGCACCACCAAGCCGCGAGACTCCAACCAGGGGTAGAGTGTCCGGATGGATCAGGCAGGTCTGGAAAGACGAAGTGGTCACACAGGAAACTCAAAACACTTTAAACCAGGGATGTCCAGTTTTATCCGCAAAGGGCCGGTGTGGTGCGGGTTTTCATTCCAACCAATCAGAAGCCTTGCCTGGAATGAAAACCTGCAGCTGTTTGCAGATAAGATTGGACATCCCTGGTTTAAACCGAGTACCAGATGAAAGTGCAAAACAAAAGCTTGTCTTTTACCAGTTATATGAGTAGCTGTGTAACACACTGTTTTGTGCTTTATGGTGATTCTGCACTGCTGTGTTTGTGAATCGTCCACCAAATTGTCCAGTCTTCAGACACCCAATGCTAGCATGTTAGCTAAAGCACAAGGTCCTTTTTTTGTTATGATCTGGAGCAAAAAGACTTCTCTGTCATGATGCCTGTGTCTATAAAGTTGTCCTGGGGACAGTGTTATGGCTCTTTCAGCCACAATCATGTATAAACGATATAAGATGATATTTCCCAGCAGTTTGACAGTTCTGCTTGTAAACGACTGGTTTATTATGACAGGATGAACAGCACGACTCTCAGCAGCTCAGGGACATCATGGTGTAGAGTCGCTTCTCAAATCAGGTACAGCTAAATTAAAGTGCACCGTAATTTATTAAATCTGTCTTTCTGCCTTCCTGAGTTGTGTTTATTCAGCACATGTGCTCACAAACAGTTTCCTTGATCTGTAATGGAGGAGGTTTCTGGTACAGTTGAGTTTTCCAGTTCATATCAGGTACACAAACCCTAACCCTAACACTCAGAAACCGGTTCTGGTAACACTAAGAGGTTAGTTGTTTTAAAAACAGTGATCATGTTGGAATAAAATGATCCAACAAAACATTTCTCCCTGAGCACAAACTCATTATGCAATGTAAATGTAATTGTTGCAGATAGTCTTTGCATTTTTTTTTTTTAATTATTTTTTTTTTTAACAAGAAAGCACCACAAAATCGGACCAGCGGCACCAATAAAAAGGCCGCCTCGAGTCGATTCGGCATCTGTTTCCGGCATCAGTTCGTGTATTTTTCTTTTTATGAAAACATGGAAATCCTCTTAGAATGTAGAGTAAACTGATTACGATACTGTGAGGGATTATGGGTGGCTGGGTGCCGTCAGATTAAGTTTGAGGCAAAGCGAGGCAGCGTCAGCCCTGACACGGGTGAAACGCTGGCGTCCTCTGCTTTATAACTCCTGCGTGTAATCTCTTTCTCGCATACGCTCGTCTGGAATACGGCGAGAAGAAACCAAACCACCTACACGGGCCACATCGTACCCATCTACAGCCAAGGAGAAATTTCAATGTTTTAGTGAAAGCCTTTTATTCAACATAAAAATCCCAAATCAAGGCAAATACAGTATCAGTACATGTCTGAGTGATTTTAGAGTTAAGGGTCTGTGCAGTCGTGGTTTTTTTAACCGAAAAATAAATAATAATGAAATAAAAAAATAATAATAATTGAAGTAGTGAAATATTGAAGTACACCAGAAATATAACTGTATAAGTACAAGTGAGTGATTACTAAATTAAAAGGGCAAAGACGGTTGAGTTAGAAGCACCTTTATTATTATTTAAAAAAATAATGTACGTGCATGTTATGAAAATACTTTGTCCATTTTATTTTGTAGCGCTGAACTCTCACAAATCCACGTCTCATCAAAACTACAAGAATGTGAAACATTTTATAAAAGTATCTCGTAATAGTTTCAAGAATATTCAGCACTGAAGTATTAACATTAGGCTTCATTTTTTTTTTTTTAAAAACTGCAATTTCACATTGCTGCAACTAATAAACATTTATACAGGTCAGATGATGTGTATAAAATTCATATTCAGTGTTCAGACTAAACCAAAATGAATGACTTTCAGCTCTCCGGAGTCTTTGGACACCTGATGAAAAAGTAAAAGGAATTGTTAGTTAAAAATTCTAGAGGATACAAGTCAAATAACTCTAAACATCATAAGCTTTTATTAATGCATGACTTAAAGGCTATCTAATAGTCTTAAAATGCAAATTTGGCATGTACACCGATCACCGAAAGTAGTGTTAAGTCTCAGAGGCTATTTTCTTTTTTTTGCTGTTCACTTTTTTAGATTTCCCCCCCCTCAAATAGGTAATGAATTACAAAACACACACAAAATAAAATCTTAGCCAATACCGAATTAGCCCAAAACACACCTGGCTAAAATGCTTGAGACCAATACTAAACCAAGATGCTTAAAATGCCAAAAGAAATAAATGAATTTCTACACAATTAACCTCAATATAATTAAGACTGTGAAACACTCTCAGATCTACATGGAATATTTATGCAGAAATGCAGCGTTGTCAACATGAATCGTATTTTCCTGCTGCATATTAAAACCAAAAACAATCCACCTCATAGAGAAAGTAGAGTTCGTTCAACCAATGAGATGAGAATCACCCCAAAGTGATAAAATGGTGCAATATTTGCAATCAAATCTGTCACAAAACCATTTCTGCCTTCTGATTAGTACTCAGACTAGTACTAGTAGTTGGATCTGCTAGCTTTGTTGTTATTTTCTCTTTATTAAAATGGCTAAAACGATTGATCCTCATTCACTATGACTATGGGAAGTGGTTAAGATGGTGGACCAATAATCAGAAGGTTGCGAGTTCAAATCCCAGGACTGCCAATCTGCCCCCGCTGAGCCCTTAAGCAAGGCTCTTAACCCTCAACTGCTTAATTCAACTGTATTAATAAGGTAAATGTAATTCACTCTGGATAAAGATGTCTGCAAAATATAAACACTATACTGCCTGCTTGTTGCTCAGTAGCTCCATAAATCTCTCCTTCACACCAGATCCAGATCTCCCAGCATCTGACTAACTAGTAGGCTATTGGTGATTGATAGCAGCAGGACTGGGTGGATTTCCCTCACCATACTACACACTCAATACCGGCAAGAGCCATGTTTGTGCCTGAATCCTTTCAGTAAAGTGTCAAGAAGCTTATAATAGTTATTTTATTGGCCTCGTTAAGGTGTTGGACTACTGATTGGAAGGTTGTGAGATCAAATCCCAGGACTACCAAGCTGCCACTGCTGGGCCCCTGAGCAAGGCCCTCAATTGCTCAGTTGTATACACAAGATAAATGTAAGTCGCTCTGGAAAAGGGAGGTCTGCCCAATGCCAGAAACGTAACGCACAAACGCACTTTGTTGTGTTCATATGCGTCACATTAACACACACGACTCAGAGAGCCATACTGCACCTACTGGTCCACTAACGTGCAATTAATATTGCTTAAAATTCTTAGATTTTTCTTTCTATGATGTTTATTCTCAGATTTTTTTTAACTTTTGCTTTACACTTTGCACCAGTACACCAAGGCAAATTTCTTTACATGTAAAACCCACAGTGCTTTCGGCTGCTCCCTGTTCGGGGTCGCCACAGCGGACCAACTGGTCCGCACAACAACTTGGCGAGTGTTTTACGCCGGATGCCCTTCCTGACGCAACCCTCCCATTTTTCCGGGCTTGGGACCGGCACTGCATCCAGTGTCTGGGGTTGAGGCATTGGCTGGGGATCGAACCCGGGCCTTCTGCATGATAGGCAAGAAACCTAGCACTGAGCCACCAATGCCCCTACATGTAAAACCCACAGTACTTGGCAATAAAGCTGATTTCACCCATATACAGCTGATACAGTACAGAGTGAAATGAAACAATGTTCCTCCAGGATCCTGGTGCTACATAAAGACACAGAGCTACATAAGACAACACAGAACTTAGGACTAAAGAGGAAATGAACCTATCCACCTATCTGTGTGGTTCTGAGTGCAAATAAGGATGCTCCTGGAAGGCAATGCCAGGCAGCGGGCATGTACAGTGTCTGGGTCTAAACTGCATCCTTTCCATGAAAATACTGATCCTGACATGGAATTCCTGGCTGGCAAATTTAAACCTCATTTAATAGTTGAATTGGATCCAAATGCCCCAGTCTGAACAGTCTGCTAATCTCAAATACCACTCTCCCAGTTACTAATTAATGACCTGGTGGCAGACAGGCTCGATTCCTGCAACTCAGAGGCTCATCCTAACAGTTTGTCATCAGAGGTGTTCAAGGATACTCGGTCTACAGCAGGGTCTGGAGAATCCTGCTAGAGAATGATAATGAGCTAACACTGCATGAAACTGGACGTAACATTATTCCAATTCGTTTTGCAGTTTGTTTAGCTGCAATGCTACAAGTGACAAAATGATTTATTGATAGCATGCACCAAAATCTTCCATGAACTCTTTCACTATATGACCGGAAGTATGTGGACACCTGACCATTACACTCATATGAGCTTGCTGAACATCTCATTCCAGATTTATTCCCTCTTTGCTGTTATAATCGGCTCTACTCTTCTCAGAAGGCTTTCCACTAGATGTTGGAGCATGGCTATGGGGATTTATTTTCATTCAGCTACAAAAATATTAGTGAGATCAGACACTGATGTTAGGTGAGGAGGTCTGGGGTGCAGTCGGTGTTCCAGTTCATCCCAAGGGGGTTGAGTCAGAGTCAGGGCTCTGTGCGGGACACTCCAGTTCTTCCACTTCAACCTTAACACACCATGTCTTCATGGAGCTCAGGGGCTTTGTGCACAGGTGCATTGTCATGATGGAAAAGGGTTTGAGTCTCTTAGATCCAGTGAAGGGAAACTGTAAAGCTACGGCCTACAAAGACTTTCTGTACAATTGTGTGCTTCTAGCTTTGTGGTAACAGTTTGATGCCAATTTTGATTAGGTACCAAAAACATTATTGGATGCTGAAATCTGGATCTGGTTGATTATGAAAAAAGCACAGCACAGTAGAACAGAGTCAGGGAGAACAGTGTGTAAAGCCGTACCTGATCATTGCGGTCACCAAGTGTGAATTCTACAGAAGAAAAAGCACAGATGTGTCAGTTAGTTTAGGTCTTGCCAGATTAGTTTAATTCAATTCAATTTTTATTTGTGAAGCATTTTTAACAATGAACACAGTCACAAAGAAGCTTCACAGGAATGAATAATTTGAGTTATGATTATAAATGATTTCCTTTTTATTTTCTATTACTGTATATAGTCAAGTGTAATTGTGTGACTTTATTATAGTTTTAAAATTAATAGTTTTGGCGAAAAAGAATGAAATGTTCAGTGATATGAGATTAAACTTCTCAGACTGGTATGCCTTAACATCACACACACAGGACATTAGATAAGAAGATATAATTTTATAATAATTACATGGTGTATATATACACACAGTATACATTCATTCATCATACACTCGTGTGTGTATTGTTCAGCTACCGAGGAAGCGTTACTGTAGCTTCGTGCTAAACGATACTCGCCTTCATAATTAACATTCAAGATTATGCTCGCGTTTAGAAGGCTGATGCAAATGTCTGTAATAGCCTGCAGTCAGCACTGTCCAATAAATATGTATTTGGGGGAGAAAAGTACAGTTATTATGCAGACCTGAAAAGAATAAAACATCGGCGTTCTGGGATGACTAGTTAACTACAATTGAACTTGAGAAAAGGCAGCCAAGTTGAACAAATTTTAGAAAAAGGGAACACAGGGGCTGAATTCATATTCAGAACGTTCCTTGGAGTGATTAATGACTATAATGGAAGTGCATCAGTGCAAGTAATGTATGAGATCACAAGCATAAGACTATAGCATACATACACACGCAAGTGCATACAGAAACAATACTCAAGCAACGCAACATGAACTTGCAAGTATAAACACTCACCTGTTTGAGTCCAGGGCCAGACGGCAGGATTTACCATTGTCTCAGAGAGGTCTTCTTCCATCTTCCTGTCCATCTTTCCTTTAGATGCGACTCTGGAGAGACAGACAGAAAGATAGAGAGACTGGTTTATAAAACTCTTTGTTCAGAATGATAATGCTGTTTCTTTAGCATATGGATGTACCATCCATCCATCCATCCCTCCCATCCTACTGGGTCATGTGGAACCTGGACCCTATCCCAGGAGACTCTGGGCACAAGGCAGGACAGGATGGTAGTCTATCCTAAAGCACACACAGTTACACAACCATTCACACACTAGATGTTGGAGCGTGACTGTGGGGATTTATTTTCATTCAGCTACAAAAACATTAGTGAGATCAGACACTGATGTTAGGTGAGGAGGTCTGGGGTGCAGTCGGTGTTCCAGTTCATCCCGAAGGCGTTCAGTGGGGTTGAGCCAGAGTCGGGGCTCTGTGCAGGACACTCCAGTTCTTCCACTTCAACCTTAACACACCATGTCTTCATGGAGCTCAGGGGCTTTGTGCACAGGTGCATTGTCATGATGGAACAGGGTTTGAATCTCTGAGATCTCTTTGTAAGCTACAGCCTACAAAGGCATTCTATACAATTGTGTGCTTTTATCCTTTTGGTAAGAACCACATATGGAAGTGATGGTTAGGTGTCCGCATACTTTTGGCCATATAGCATATTTTTGCGGACACAGTTTGTTAGTTTTTTTAAATGTTAGGCCCTTATATGAATAAAACTCAACATTGTTGTTATTATTGTTATTATTATTGTCATCTTGCCTCATTCCCAAAGTAACATTAGTTCCTATTAGTGCTAATTTTGATTAAGTACCACAAACATTACTGGATGTTGAAAACTGGACACGTGGTGGAGGTAGAAATCAAACCCCCAACCCTGGAGGTGTGAGGCGCGCATGCTAACCACCAAGCCACTGTTCCCCTTGTATTAATATCCTGAAACACTGAAATAGAAAGTCAAAAGTCAGTCGCTAGCTCAGTGGTCAAGACATAGGAGGAGTACTGATCGGATGGCCACGAGTTTAAATCCCAACTCTCTCATGCTGCCACTGCTGGACCCTTGAGCAAGGCTCTTAACCCTCAACTGCTCAGTTGTATAAATGAGATAAATGTAAGTCGCTCTGGATGAGAGTGTCTGCCAAATGACCTAAATGACTTTGAGTAGTTTACAATCCCTCTCACGGTCTCCTCCTATATACAGTAGTGATGGTTAAGAGCTTGCCCCGTTGTCAGTCGATCACATGTTCGTGTCCTGACTGTTTCGGAGTGTAAGGAATCATGATTCTCTCAGGATGTGCAGTAAATTTCTCTCCTCTGGCATTTAGAGAGATGTGTAAAGCTATAGTGACTTTACATATGTCGGAAGAAGTGCATGTTCCCTTGGTAGAGACCGAGAGGGAGCTGGCTTTAACTAAAGTGGGAGGAGGAAAAGCTCAAGGAATGCATGGTGCAAGTGAAAATTATTTGGCAATAATAATAATAATAATAATAATAATAATAATAATAATAATAATAATAATAATAATAATATGTTTTCACATACACAGTGGCTCAAAGTGTTTTACTATCAAGTAGAAAATAAATACTTAAAAAGTTAAAGTAATAGAAATTATAAATCTAAATTTAGATTACAGAATACGATTACAGTAATACAAAAGAATATAAAAATAATCCAAATAAAATTAATCTATAAATATCAACACAGGAAATTTGAACTGAAACAGATAGACGCTCAAATGCTTTTATTAAGTGTCCTCTTTCTCCACTTTTATTTCTTTCTCTCTCCCTCTTTTTCTCTACTTTTATTTCTCTCTCTCTCTCTCTCTCCCCCATTGCCTCTCTCCACACTCCACTTTTATTTCTCTCACTCCCCCCTCTCCCTTTCTTTCTTTCTTTCTTTCTTCTTTCTTTCTTTTTTTCTTTCTTTCTTTCTTTCTTTCTTTCTTTCTTTCTCTCACTCTCTTTAATTCTCCCTCTCCATCCCTCTCTCTCTTTAATTCTCTCTTTCTCTACTTTTATTTCTCTCTCACTTACATTCCCTCTCTCCACCACTCCACTCCACTCTTATTTCTCTCAATCTCCCCCTCTCTCCCTTTCTTTCTTTCTCTGCCCCTCTTTCTTTTTTCTCTCTGTCTCTCCCTCTTTCTTTCTCTCTCGCTTACATTCCCTCTCTCCACCACTTGTCTTTCTTTCTATGCCAGCACTCAGTAGCTCAGTGTCTCTAGGCCTGGGATTCTTAAAGCCTCAGTGTTTAAAAAGACAACAACAAAAAAAACAAAAAAACCCCAAAAAAAACAATGGCACTCAGAGAGCAGATTATACTCTATAACAACAGAGCAGAAATCTCAACTTCTGCCAAAAGAGTCTGGATATGTAAAAATGAGAGAAAACAAGAATGTAGCACTGGGAGATGAGCAGCTGATCTGACTTTAATAAATTCACAAGCTAACTGTATACAGAAAAGGACAAAAAAACAAAACAAAGTTAGCTGAAAGAACTGAAACTTGGACAGCTACAGACCAAGAGGTGATGTTTTCTGATATCAGGACTACACACACACACCCCTACCTTGTGTTCTTGTATGCTTTACTGGGGACGGTCCATTCAGTGTGTGTGTTAACGGGAGACACACACACTCCATTCTGCTCTCTAAGTGCAGGCTTGGGCTGATCTGAAACGAGAACACACCCAAACCTAATAATGAGTGAGGCAGACGGATAATTAAACATATACAAACAACAGTGCTGAGGATTTCTGTATTATTTACACCTATCAGGCATAACATTCCAGTGATTAATACTGATGATCTCCTCATCTTGGCACCTGTTAGTGGGTGGGATATATTAGGCAGCAAGTGAACATTTTGTCCTCAAAGTTGATGTGTTAGAAGCAGGAAAAATGGGCAAGTGTAAGGATTTGAGCGAGTTTGACAAGGACCAAATTGTGATGGCTAGACCACTGGATCAGAACATCTCCAAAACTGCAGCTCTTGTGGGGTGTTCCTGGTCTGCAGTGGTCAGTATCTATCAAAAGTGGTCCAAGGAAGGAACAGTGGTGAACCGGTGACCCCTGAGCAAGGCCCTTACCTCTCTCTGCTCCTGGGGAACGGCATCATAGATGCCCCTGAACTCTGACCCCAACTTCCTGGGATATGTAAAGGAAAGAATTTCACTGTGCTGTAATGTATATGTGACAAAAATAAAGGCTTCTTCTTCTTTCATTAATACATCAGAAAAAGATGCTCCAGATGCGGTACATTTGAGCTAGTCAGGGTGTTTTTTAAATGCTTTATGACTCGATATGAATTCCAGCTCGGCAGAAGCGACCCAGTTCAGTCTGAGTTGTGCCCGAGCAAAAGAGAGGCCTTGAGGTGACCTTGCAGAAGAAAATAAAATCAAGATCACGCATTGAGGCAGCAGAATATTAAAGCCAACATTTTAACTATTAACACGTGTAAAGTGCTCCAAATCACACACCACCTTTAGCTCTCTCTCTCTCTCACATACACCCTCACTCTCTCTCACACACCCCCTCACCCTCTCTCTCCACACACACTTTCTCTCTCTCTCTCTCTCTTTCTCTCTCTCTCACACACACACACACACTTTCTCACTCTCTTTCTCTCAAACACTCTCTCTCACGCACACACTCTCTCTCTCTCTCTCTCTCTCTCTCTCATGCACACTCTCTCTCAGACACCCATACACACTCTCTCTCTCACTCTCTCTTCGTGCACACTCTCCCCTCTCTCTCTCTCTCTCTCTCTCTCTCTCTCTCTCTCTCTCTCTCTCTCAGACACACACACACACACTCTCTCTCTTTTCTCTCTCTGATGCTCTTAAGCACCTCAGGCCTGCTCCAGGGAGCAAGGAAATCATCAAGGACATAATTAAGAGGCTTATGAGTGTGTGTATGGGGTGTGAACGAACACACACACACACACACACACCCTGAGGTAGTGACCTCCGTTTGTGAAGTTAAACACCTCCCTAGTCTCATCAGTACGCTTTTTAACCTGCACCTCGACTAATACACATGCAGCCTCTTTCTTCTCCTCGTTTTTTCCCTCTTCTCCTCCAGGAAAGAAAACATAAAACACAGACATATTAACAGTTGCTCACAGGGTCAAGGGCATGTCCACATGTTGCACCTCTCTTTCCCTGTCAGTTCATTTCCATGACCATGATGTACTGATTTAAGATCTGAAAGAACAAGTGCTAATTCCCGTGAGCTCCAGTGATTATCAGAGGACAGAAACAGTAGCCGTGGCATATGAGAGAAATTATGTCATGTGTAAAGGCAACAGCACGTAGCTGCTAAATGGAGTTCAAAGTGGAGGTGGGACTGGTCAGACAGGAGTCTCCTTGGACAATGATGTTTGCAGATGACATTGTGATCTGTAGTGGGAGCAGGGAGCAGGTGGAGGAAAACCTGGAGAGGTGGAGGTTTGTGCTGGAGAGAAGAGGAATGAAAGTCAGTCGTAGTAAGACTGAGTACATGTGTGTGAATGAAAGGGAGGGAAGTGGAACAGTAAGGTTACAGGGTGAAGAGGTGAAGAAGGTACAGGAGTTTAAGTACTTGGGGTCAACAGTCCAGAGTAATGGAGAGTGTGGGAAAGAGGTAAAGAAGCGAGTGCAGGCAGGTTGGAATGGGTGGAGAAAGGTGTCGGGAGTTCTGTGTGATAGGAAAATATCAGCGAGAATCAAGGGGAAGGTGTACAGGACAGTGGTGAGACCGGCCATGCTGTATGGTTTAGAGACAGTGTCACTGAGGAAGAGACAGGAGTCAGAGCTAGAGGTAGCAGAGCTGAAGATGTTGAGGTTCTCTTTGGGAGTGACAAGATTGGACAGGATTAGGAACGAGTACATCAGAGGGACAGCTCATGTTGGACGTTTGGGGGACAAAGTTAGGGAGGCCAGATTAAGATGGTTTGGACATGTTCAGAGGAGGGAGAGTGAGTATATTGGTAGGAGAATGTTGGACATGGGGCTGCCAGGCAGGAGGCAAAGAGGAAGGCCAAAGAGGAGGTATATGGATGGAATTAATGAGGATATGAAGCTAGTGGGTGCAAGTGTTGAGGATGCAGAAGATAGGGATAGGTGGAGAGAGATGATTCACTGTGGCGACCCCTGAAGATGTAGCTGCTAAATACAGAGCCACATCACACTTGAAACTGAAATATAAAAATTTTAATATAAAAAATAATTGAATGAGTGAAAATTTTTGAGCATCTGGATTATCAGGTGGGGGGGCACGGTGGCTTAGTGGTTAGCACGTTTGCCCCACACCTCCAGTGTTGGGGGTTCGATTCCTGCCTCCGCCGTGTGTGTGTGGAGTTTGCATGTTCCTCCCCGTGCCTCGGGGGTTTCCTTCGGGTACTCCGGTTTCCTCCCCCGGTCCAAAGACATGCGTGGTAGGTTGATTGACATCTCTAAATTGTCCGTAGTGTGTGATTGTGTGAGTGAATGAGAGTGTGTGTGTGTGCCCTGTGATGGGTTGGCACTCCGTCCAGGGTGTATCCTGCCTTGATGCCTGAGATAGGCACAGGCTCCTCGTGACCCGAGAATAGTTCAGATAAGCGGTAGACAATGAATGAATGGTTTATCAGGTCAATGTGAACAAAGTACAAAGGATGTGTTCTTGGCATTAATGCATAACTTTTCTTATAATTTCTTATAATTCAAGGCAGAAAGGAATTAGTGTTAAGTCTATAATGAACTCAGAAACTACACTGACCTATTAGTTGCTCAGGAGCGCTTGGTTGTACACTGTTGTAGATAGGACATTATTTACATTTACATTATTTACTGTCCACTGTCACCCAAATGAGGATGAGGTTCCCTTCTGAGCCTGGTTCCTTCCTCAAGGTTTCTTCTTCATATCATCTCAGGGAGTTTTTCCTCACCACCATCACCTCAGGCTTGCTCATTAGGATAAATGTTAGAGATAAATAGCAGCTTTAAACTTTATTCTATGTTTCTATACTTCTGTAAAGCTGCTTTGAGGGAAAAAAAGCGCTATACAAATAAACTGAATTGAACTGAAATGAAAAAGTTTGTCAAATATCACAAGACATTATAGACTTAGCACTAATTGATTCCTGTCAAAGTTCATAATGTAAAAAAAAAAACATTTGGGAAAAAACGCCAGTAGTGCTGAATTTTAAACAGCTCACCTTTTCAACAGCAGTTTTATATAATGAATCATTAAACAAGGACAAATAAAGCACCTGGTACGAGAAGGATTTTATTCCAAGGTGTTATAAAAGTACTGACGCTTTCTGTGCCCTGATACCGTTTACTACATTTAATACATTAAACAAAATTAAACATTCTCACCTGGGTCAAAGGTCACGACTCCTTCAGCATCCAGCTCCTGAGCCTTCCGTCGTGCCACGTCGGCCAACACGGGCTCGCCGCTGTCACGTGCCACGTAATGGAGGTCCTTCGGGGGGGAAAAACAGCGAGGCAGAGGAAAAAGTCAGAAATGAATCTCCAATCAGTAGAGGATGATATTGGAGCATTATTTGTTGTGAGGATGGAAGGGGGGGGGGTGTGGAGCAGAGAGAGAGAGAGAGAGAGAGAGAGAGAGAGAGAGAGAGAGAGGGGAAAGAGTAGAGACAGAGTGAGCGAAAGAAAGAAAGGAAAAAAGAGAGAGACAGAGAGCAAGATCAAGAGAGAGAGAAAGAAAGACAGAGAGAGAGACGAGAAGAGAAGAAGAGAGAGAGAAGAGAGAGAGAGAGAGAGAGAGAGAGAGAGAAAGACAAAGAGTAGAGAGAGAGAGCAAAAGAAAGAAAGGGAGAAAGATAAAAGAGAGGGGGACAGAGAGAGAGAGAGAGAGAGAGAGAGAGAGAGAGAGAGAGGAAGAGTAGAGACAGAGAGAGCGAAAGAAAGAAAGGAAGAGAGATAGAGAGAGAGGGGGGGGACAGAGAGAGAGAGAGAAAGAGAAGAGAGAGAGCGAAAGAAAGAAAGGAAGAAAGATAGAGAGAGAGGGGGACAGAGAGAGAGAGAGAGAAAGAGAAAGAGAAGAGACAGAGCGAAAGAAAGAAAGGAGGAAAGATAGAGAGAGAGAGGGGGACAGAGAGAGGGGCAGAGGACAGAGAGAGAGAGAGAGAGCGAGAGAGAAGAGACAGAGAGCGAAAGAAAGAAAGGAGGAAAGATAGAGAGAGGGGGACAGAGCGAGAGAGAGAGAGAGAGAAAGAAAAGGAGGAAAGATAGAGAGAGAGAGAGAGAGAGAGAGAGAGAAGAGACAGAGAGAGCGAAAGAAAGATAGGAGGAAAAATAGAGAGAGAGAGAGAGAGAGAGAGAGAGAGAGAGAGAGAGAGAGAGATGTGTTTGAAGTTTAAAGGAAGACTGGATAAAATGAGTATCAAACTTTTGGGGGAAAAAATCTGTCATCTTTGTTCTCTTCAGCCCTCCTCCCCCACCCCACCCCTCTCTCTGATGGATCTTATCTCTTAAAGAAGGCGTGGAGAGAGGAAGGCGTCACCTTTTAGAAAGCGAGAGCGGTGCTCTTCATGTCCAAAATAGGAGTTTAGACGTTCTCATTACGAGCAGGTGGTCACGCACACACACACAAACACACACACACACAAAATGTCATTTTCCATCGCTCTCATCTCACAGAATGGAATAGAATATCCTTATCGGCGCATCATCCTGCCATTTAGCCTCCCGATGTGCCTCCAAATGTCAGTTTACATTCGCGATTCCATTTGGAGGTCTTTCTCTCAGACAGAAAACGTGAAACAGACAACGTTTACTGACTGGAAAAATCATTCTGTTTGGGAAAATCACATTTTTCAACAAGTAAAACTATTTGGAGATATGTGCAAATAGACAGATTGTGGATTGTAGCTCTCTAATATCAGATATCTTGGTGAAATAGATGCTTTAAGGTGAAGATATACAGTGTGTGTGTGTGTGTGTGTGTGTGTGTGTGTGTATGCCTCTCCTGAGATTCATATATATATATATATCATATATGTAGTGTCATATTTATATTTTAAATCTTGCTCTCGAACCGTAACCTATTCACACGCCAAAGTCAATACAGCAGCAGATGCCACTGTGATGTTGCATTCGACTAAAATTCAGAAGTTCAGACCTTTAACCAAAAAACTCTCCTCAGCTCAGAATTACTGCTCGAGACGATTTCCTCATCCATGAATTCAGCATAAACAAAGCAGCACTTCTTCCAAATATACTGTACAGACGTGCTTCAGATCAAGGATTTGCTTTGTTAAATCTGTAACACTGACTATACAGTCTGCTGCACTGAGAAGGAAAATATACAGCAATCACCAGAGTTAGCAAGACTCATTAACTAGCTAACCCCCCCCCCCCCCCCCCACCCCCCCCCTCCCGCATGTCTTTGGACCGGGGGGAGGAAACCGGAGTACCTGGAGGAAACCCCCGAGGCACGGGGAGAACATGCAAACTCCACACACACATGGCGGAGGTGGGGATCGAACCCCCAAATCTGGAGGTGTGAGGCAAACGTACTAACCACTAAGCCACCGTGCCAAAAAAATATAAATAAATTAATAAATAAAATAATATTAAAATTATATATATATATATATATATATATATATATATATATATATATATATATATATATATATATATATATATATATATATATGTATATATAAAATATTAAATATTAAATATTAAATATATATAATATAAAAACAAACTGAAAACTAAATACAGTATAAAACTCTATTTGTGTCAACCTCTTGAATAACGCAGAAGTGAAGAGAGGAGAGAGAGAGAGAGAGAGAGAGAGAGAGAGAGAGGGAGATGGGATCAGAATGAAGAGAAAGAGAGACATAGACAGAAAGAGACAGAGACAGAAAGATGTATTGTTGTAAAGATGCATGTTTTTATGTATTGTTAAGTTATATACATATATACACACACACACACACACAACATAACAATACACAAAAACATTAGCCTAAAAACTAGAGTTTGGTGTTTTTATATATATATATATATATAATATATATATATATATATATATATATAATATATATATATATATATATATATAAACACCAAACTCTAGTTTTTAGGCTAATGGTATCCCTAAGTCAGTGTCCTGGTGAACCAGTGTTAATGTATTCACTGATAGAGTTTTTCATGCACTTTTGTATGTCGCTCCGGATAATCGCGTCTGCCAAATGCCAGAAATGTAAATGTAAATGAAAGAGAGACAGATAGAAAGAGAGCGCGAGAGAGAGACAAAGCAAGAGAGAGAGAGAGAAAGAGAGAGGGAGATGGGATCAGAATAAAGAGAGAGAGAGATAGACAAACAGACAAAGACAGACAGGCAGACAGACAGACAGAAAGAGAGAGAGAGAGAGAGGGAGATGGGATCACAATGGGGAGAGAGAGAGAGAGAGAAGCTCAGCACTGAGAATGCACACGACTTAGAAGGGATAACAATAATTCCGTGCATAAACCATCAGATATTACGCCTCACATTGCGAGCAGCCTGAACAGCACACTAACACGCTCTAATCTTATTTATTTAAGAGCTTTACCAGCAGATATGCAGCCTTTTAGCAGCGTGTTGGACTGCTGTGAGATTACACAAACGCCGCTCGAGTGCTGGTAATGATGACGAACATGATGGCTGATGTTCACCTCAGTGCATAAAAAGAGTTTACCATGAACTAGTGGAGTTCACACACACACACACACACACAACACCTGTTATCCAGGCTTTAATCATCCCTAAACAACAAGAGATGCATTTCTTAAAAAACACGGGTTTTAACATTCCTGTGCAGACACTCGGCTCTCGAAAGATTTGAAGTTTTCTCTGATACACGTCACGTTATTTAAATGTCAGCTAGCTATCATTAGCAGTAAATAACGTACAGCATGATCAGTAATATGACTTGTGAAATGTGTTAGCAGTAAAAACTCATTTCTACAGTAGCTGAGGGTCTTTTGAGACGCTGTGTTTACGGTACAATTTTTATTTAGCGTTAATTTAAAATATTCTACATTGTTGGTGCTTTGTAACTGTCAGGTAAAGCTGTAATTCTATTCAATTCAATTCCGTGTGTGTAGAGTTGTTCATAATAGACATTGTCACAAAGCGGCTTTACAGAAATACGTCAATTCTGGATGGAAATATTAGCTAATGAGAAAGTACGCCATGAGAGAAAACCCCCTGAGATGATGAGGAAGAAACCTGGAGAAGAACAAGACTCATCCTCATCTGGGTAACACCGGAATGTGTGATTATAAATCATTTCCCTTCTATAACTGTGTACTATATGCTCACAAAGTGCAATTGTGCATCTTCCTGGTTTCTAAGTGGAATCATCCACAATAATGTCATGAATCTCCATACTGTACATGTGGTCCATCAGCAGCAGCAGTGAGCAACCTCCAAGTGATGAGACTCCAAGCAGAAGTAAGGAGAATATAAGCTTTTTTGTAAGATTTACGAGCAAAAAAATCCAGCGTTCAGCTGATCCTCAGTAAACATGAATTAAGTAGAACGCCCCCATGAGACTCTGTTTGAAATGTAAAAAGGTGAATTTTCCAGGCGAACCTTTAGAATCCAACCAATTAGATGACGACTGAAACTTCTGAAGTGCTTCCAATTTCCGTTCAGCCAAAGGTTCATGGGCATGACGTCTGAGGCTGAGTTTAAGGCTGAGTCTGAAGCTAAGTCTGAGGCTGTGGCTGAGTTTGAGGCTGGGTATGAGGCTGTGTATGAGTAAGAGGCTGAATCTGAGTCTGAATCTGAATATGAGGCTGAGCCTGTGGCTGAGTCTGAGTAAGGGGCTGAAACTGAGACTGAGTCTGAATCTGACTATGAGTCTGAGTAAGGGGCTGAAGCTGAGGCTGAGTCTGAATCTGACTATGAGTCTGAGTAAGAGGCTGAAACTGAGACGGAGTCTGAATCTGACTATGAGGCTGAGTATGAGTCTGAGACTGAGTCTGAATCGGAGTCTGAGTCTGAGTAAGGGGCTGAAACTGAGGCTGAATCTGAATCGGAGTATGAGTCTGAATCGGAGTATGAGTCTGAATCTGACTATGAGTCTGAGTAAGGGGCTGAAACTGAGACTGAGTCTGAATCTGACTATGAGTCTGAGTAAGGGGCTGAAACTGAGGCTGAGTCTGAATCTGACTATGAGGCTGAGTATGAGTCTGAGACTGAGTCTGAATCGGAGTCTGAGTCTGAGTAAGGGGCTGAAACTGAGGCTGAGTCTGAATCGGAGTATGAGTCTGAATCGGAGTATGAGTCTGAATCTGACTATGAGTCTGAGTAAGGGGCTGAAACTGAGACTGAGTCTGAATCTGACTATGAGTCTGAGTAAGGGGCTGAAACTGAGGCTGAGTCTGAATCTGACTATGAGTCTGAGTAAGGGGCTGAAACTGAGGCTGAGTCTGAATCTGACTATGAGGCTGAGTAAGGGGCTGAAACTGAGGCTGAGTCTGAATCTGACTATGAGTCTGAGTAAGAGGCTGAAACTGAGACTGAGTCTGAATCTGACTATGAGGCTGAGTATGAGTCTGAGACTGAGTCTGAATCGGAGTCTGAGTCTGAGTAAGGGGCTGAAACTGAGGCTGAGTCTGATCGGAGTATGAGTCTGAATCGGAGTATGAGTCTGAATCTGACTATGAGTCTGAGTAAGGGGCTGAAACTGAGACTGAATCTGAGCTGAGTCTGAATCGGAGTATGAGTCTGAATCGGAGTATGAGTCTGAATCTGACTATGAGTCTGAGTAAGGGGCTGAAACTGAGGCTGAGTCTGAATCTGACTATGAGTCTGAGTAAGGGCTGAAACTGAGACTGAATCGAGGCTGAGTCTGAATCGGAGTACGAGTCTGAATCGGAGTATGAGTCTGAATCGGAGTCTGAGTCTGAGTAAGGGGCTGAAACTGAGGCTGAGTCTGAATCGGAGTCTGAGTCTGAGTAAGGGGCTGAAACTGAGGCTGAGTCTGAATCGGAGTATGAGTCTGAATCTGACTATGAGTCTGAGTAAGGGGCTGAAACTGAGACTGAATCTGACTATGAGGCTGAGTATGAGTCTGAGTAAGAGGCTGAAACTGAGACTGAGTCTGAATCGGAGTCTGAGTAAGGGGCTGAAACTGAGGCTGAGGCTGAATCGGAGTATGAGTCTGAATCTGACTATGAGTCTGAGTAAGGGGCTGAAACTGAGACTGAGTCTGATCGGAGTCTGAGTCTGAGTAAGGGGCTGAAACTGAGGCTGAATCTGAATCGGAGTCTGAGTAAGGGCTGAAACTGAGGCTGAGTCTGAATCGGAGTATGAGTCTGAATCTGACTATGAGTCTGAGTAAGGGGCTGAAACTGAGTCTGAATCTGACTATGAGGCTGAGTATGAGTCTGAGTAAGAGGCTGAAACTGAGACTGAGTCTGAATCGGAGTCTGAGTAAGGGGCTGAAACTGAGGCTGAGTCTGAATCGGAGTATGAGTCTGAATCTGACTATGAGTCTGAGTAAGGGGCTGAAACTGAGACTGAGTCTGAATCTGACTATGAGGCTGAGTATGAGTCTAAGTTTGAGGCCGAGTCTGAGTTTCAGGCCGAGTCTGAGGTAACAGTCACTTTCTTCAGTAACAGTGACACAATTGTTTGTCTCATCATCTTTGAGAGGGGAAAAACGAGAGACTGGGGAGGAAATTTATATTCCATTATAGCCAGTGTAACGTAAGTGTGAGTGTCAGTGTGCACTGGATGTTTGGAGAACAGAATTATTGGCACCTTTTAAGAGAATAAGCGAATGCCACTTCTTTGTGTCCGAAGAAAAGTCAGCTCAGGATGCAAGATACTCACGACTTGCTTACATTAAGCTCCTGGAGCAATTAGGATATCTATAGTAATAAGCTGAGCGTTTAAAATGGTTCACGCGTGTGTTCTTTGTGGTTATTTCAGTGGATAATTAATTAGCGGTTAATATTAAATCCTCAGGTAAGTTAAAATGAGTGTGCTGAATATGAGCATGCAAAATTAATAGTAAAAGTAGTGATTTTACAGATCTAGTTCATTCAGACTCGAAAGGAAGAAAGGAAGATAGAAAGAGCGAAGGAAAGAAAGATAGAAGGAAAGAAACAGCGAAGGGAGGAAAGAAGGAAAGATAGAAAGAAAGAAAGAGTGAAGGAAGGAAAGAAGGAAAGAAAGAGCAAAAGGAAAGAAAGAAGGAAAGAAAGAGCAAAAGGAAAAAAAGAAGGAAAGAAAGAGCAAAAGGAAAGATAGAAGGAAAGATAGATAGAAAGAAAGAAAGAAAGAAAGTAAGAAAGAAAGAAAGATTTTGGGTTAATGATTCTGTCGAACAATGTTGCTATCACTGTTATGCTCTGACAAAGCTGAGAGTATTGCTAAAATGGCCCCAAAGAAAGGAGTGCATGGTCATAACCTCCTTCCGTTCCCTCTCTCCGACTCCCGACCCCTCCACACCAAAAGTGGGCCCCTTCACAAAAGGCAAAGAGAGAGGAATTCTTTCAAGCCTCTTTTCCTGGGTTGGGAGACAAAAGGACCACAGACCCCCGCGACACCGAGGGGACGAGATCAGATAGAACAAGGACCCCCACTCGTTCGCTCTCGCTCTTTCTTTCTTCCTCTCTCTCCTACGGGGAGGTTAATTTAACTTTGGCTAATTAACATGTGGCACGGCTACAGGGTGAAATGCCGCCGCTGGCAGCCAGGCCCCCCCCCATACCCTCCTCCTCCTCACTGCTCTCTTTGTTGATTTTCAAGAAAGTGGCATTCATGAAGCGTTAATAATTTGCACCTTTTTTGTCCTCTCTCCCTCTCTCTTTTCCTCCCTCTTCTTGCACAACCTAACAATGACAAGCTTCAAGGTACCTTTTTGCCAGTCCCCTCTCTCTCTCTCTCTCTCTCTCTCTCTCTCTCTCTCTCTCTCTAACCAACCAATCCCTCCCTTCTTCCCCCCTTCTGTCTCTCTCTCTCTTTTTCAAGCTCCACAGGTTCGGCTCCACCTTCTTCAATCTGGACCCTCAACGGCAGCACTTAGTGGTGAATGAATTGGAACGCGAGTGACCGCCGTGAAAGGAGGAAAGAGAGGGCGAGGGAGAGAGCGAGTGAATGCGAACGCTAATAGAGAAGGTGTCACTTGAGTGTGGAGTGGGGGGTTTCACACATTTAGAGCACAGAGACGTGGCGAAAGAGGGAAGAAGAAAAGATTGCACGCACCCCCACTTTCCATCAGGAGCAACTGTTGCTCTCCTGATCTTACACCATCTACTGCACCACGACAAAGCATCACTAAACATCTGACATCATGGATGTAATTAAAGTCAAACAATAAAGCAAAAAAAAAAAAATTGAAGTATTGTATACTGTATAGTTTTTTCTCAAACTCCTCAGAGCAGCAGAAGAGTGTGAGTGTAAAAAGGGGTGGGGTTATGAATGCGTTACGAAGAGGAGTGGCTGCTGTGATGTATAAACTGGACAAAAACTAAAAAAATAAACACTAACCATGACCTAATCCTCCAAACGATTCAGCTGTATGTTGGTATTATCCCATGATTACAACTAAACACAAAAGCGCTTCAGTATGAAGGGGGATTGAATCTAAACCTAATTCGATTCAGCAAAAAATAAAACACACACAATTTCTGCCAAATGCTGACAACTGAAGTTATCATAAAATCATAACACTCACACTGTTTGTCTACCAAATAACAGGAACGTCTTCATGACAATGAGCTGAATGGTGTATCAGTAACCTGACAGGATGTGGTATTTAGTGTTTAAGGTGTTGGACTACTGATCAGAGGGTTGTGAGCTCAAATCCCAGGTCCACCAAGCTGCCACTGCTGCGCCCCTGAGCAAGGCCCTTAACCCTCAATTGCTCAGATGTATAAAATGCGATAAATTGTAAGTCGCTCTGGATAAGGACGTCTGCCAAATGCCAGAAAGATAAATGCATATTAACTTCAATAGAGAATAACACAAGGCTACAGACAGAATGACGCTTATGTTGCTATCACAAGTTATCACGTGTGAACTCATTTTACTGACGTTCCACAACATATGTAACTTAGACATGGTTTTAGTTTAAAAAATAGCATGTGCTGAGGAGGAATAAAAGGCTTGGGATGAGCTGTGATTATAAAATAATCAACTTATTGCATTCGACTTATAATCAACATAATCCCATCTGTCCTGAGGAAGACAGTGAGACGAGAGCTTTGAGGGATTTAGCGGTTTTTAGGTGGCCAAGAAGTGCAAAACAATATAACAAATCAGAAAACACAATAACAAATCCGACTTTTTCTACAACTCCATCTGTATAAAATCTAAACAATTGCTTGTTTCTACTGATTGTGAGATATTAAAGGTGTCTCACCATGAACAGGTCTCGAGCTCCGATGTCCAGAGCCAGGAGAAAAGCCTTCTCAAAGCGCTGGTGCCTGAAATGAAGCAGCACATCGCTGGAGGTTACAATATTATTCAATCATTGTGGTTGGATATGCAGGCTTCGTAAGGATTCATTACAGGACAAGTGTGTTATAAAGGTGTCAGGCCATGACAAGCCACCAGAACAGCTTCAGCATGCCTTGGTATGCATTCTACAGGTCTAATGGAGACCTGGATGAACACTATTATTCCCTCAGATGGTGTTTTGATGATGATGATGATGATGATGATGATGGTGGTGGTGGAGGAAAATGTTATCTAAAATCTTTCACATGTTCAGTTGATTTGAGATGTAGCGACTGTTATTTAAACCATTTTTATCCTCGTCAAGCTATATAGTGGGCCTTTGTGCACTGTGGAGAGGGTGGAGTCATCATCAGAGACCACGCCCATCATGATAGAAAGGAACTTTGTATTGATATGAAGTCATGCTTCATTCTGAGGGGACATGTGGAGGCAAAAAGTGGCAGCAAAATAAATAAATGAATGAATGAATAAATAAATAAATAAATAACTAAATAAATAAATATGCCCCACCCATCTTACGCATACAATAACAAAGCCACGATTTTTCTTTAATTTGTCACTCGTCTATGCATGTACGAATTCAATGCACAGAATTAGTGTAGTAATTTGAAGAGTGGTTCCTTACTAAGGATGTGTTCACACTCCATTAGAATCAAGAGCGAGTGTGTGTGTGGACATAGTTACACATAGGAAAGTGTACGGAATTAATATTGATCCATCTTGAGGAAAATATGATACATAAAAACATTGAAAAGGATCAGGTTGCTGTTGAAGTGGTCTTCGTTGTATGTAGGTGTAGGTGTGTATACCTGAGCAGGTGATGGAAGAATCTCCGTACGTAGCGGCTGATGGGGTCTCGGTACTCCAGTATGACTGTGTCTGTTAAGGCTCTGGACGGAGAATAGAACATCCCCAAAGCAGCTTCTAACTGAGCTACACACACACACACACACACACACACACACACAAAGAAAACACCTGGCTAAACAGGACTACAGGGTACGTTATCAGGTGATTATGTTTCATATATATATATTTTGCTTGCTTCCACACTAATCAGTACCTCTCCGCTAATGAGACTCGTTGAGAATGGTCCAATCACATGAGGCCAAATATATAAAAACGATATTGATTTGCTAACAACAAAAGTGGGCGGGTTCAAGGACAATTTGAAACAAGCCAATCAGAGCTCAGGCTCAAGTCACATGCTTTACAATAGTTTACGGACCTACATACACACTCGTTTTATTTTAAATAAATGATAATATGACTAACAGTGGAATAGTACGACTAAATGATTTCGTTATTAAAATATATAATCATTGTTAACGTGTTAAAGTAGCAGTCTTCTCTGGCTAACTTTAAGGGGGCGGTGCCACTGTCAACTACTACATTGTTGTGTTTCTACTAACACACACTTACACACTTCTACTCTTTCAAAACTTTTCATTCAGTCAGATTCATCCACAAAAATAGCAGAAGAGTTGAGTGGAGCTGATCAGGAGAGATTATTTTAAATAAAGAGTGACAGAGATAGTGAAGCTCAGTGGAGGTGATGCTGAAGTCATGTGACTGTGTGTGAGGCGGAGCTCCTTTACAGGCGTCATGATGAAGTCATGTGACTGTGTGTGTGAGGCGGAGCTCCTTTACAGACGTCATGATGAAGTCATGTGACTGTGTGAGGCGGAGCTCCTTTACAGACGTCATGATGAAGTCATGTGACTGTGTGTGAGGCGGAGCTCCTTTACAGACGTCATGATGAAGTCATGTGACCGTGTGTGAGGCGGAGCTCCTTTACAGACGTCATGATGAAGTCATGTGACTGTGTGAGGCGGAGCTCCTTTACAGACGTCATGATGAAGTCACGTGACTGTGTGTGTGAGGCGGAGCTCCTTTACAGACGTCATGATGAAGTCATGTGACTGTGTGAGGCGGAGCTCCTTTACAGACGTCATGATGAAGTCATGTGACTGTGTGAGGTGGAGCTCCTTTACAGACGTCATGATGAAGTCATGTGACTGTGTGAGGCGGAGCTCCTTTACAGACGTCATGATGAAGTCATGTGACTGTGTGAGGCGGAGCTCCTTTACAGACGTCATGATGAAGTCATGTGACTGTGTGAGGCGGAGCTCCTTTACAGACGTCATGATGAAGTCATGTGACTGTGTGAGGCGGAGCTCCTTTACAGACGTCATGATGAAGTCATGTGACTGTGTGAGGCGGAGCTCCTTTACAGACGTCATGATGAAGTCATGTGACTGTGTGTGTGAGGTGGAGCTCCTTTACAGACGTCATGATGAAGTCATGTGACTGTGTGTGTGAGGCGGAGCTCCTTTACAGACGTCATGATGAAGTCACGTGACTGTGTGTGTGAGGCGGAGCTCCTTTACAGACGTCATGATGAAGTCACGTGACTGTGTGTGAGGCGGAGCTCCTTTACAGACGTCATGATGAAGTCATGTGACTGTGTGAGGCGGAGCTCCTTTACAGACGTCATGATGAAGTCATGTGACTGTGTGAGGTGGAGCTCCTTTACAGACGTCATGATGAAGTCATGTGACTGTGTGAGGCGGAGCTCCTTTACAGACGTCATGATGAAGTCATGTGACTGTGTGAGGCGGAGCTCCTTTACAGACGTCATGATGAAGTCATGTGACTGTGTGAGGCGGAGCTCCTTTACAGACGTCATGATGAAGTCATGTGACTGTGTGAGGCGGAGCTCCTTTACAGACGTCATGATGAAGTCATGTGACTGTGTGGAGGCGGAGCTCCTTTACAGACGTCATGATGAAGTCACGTGACTGTGTGTGTGAGGTGGAGCTCCTTTACAGACGTCATGATGAAGTCATGTGACTGTGTGTGTGTGAGGTGGAGCTCCTTTACAGACGTCATGATGAAGTCACGTGACTGTGTGTGTGAGGCGGAGCTCCTTTACGGTCGTCATGATGAAGTCACGTGACTGTGTGTGAGGTGGAGCTCCTTTCTACTGATTGGATTAAGCTTTAATAATGATAAAAGCTGTGCTGTGGAGATTCTGTGCTCTTGAGGAACAAAATGTGTAAGAATCCTGAACATTTCTGGTGTCTTTGATCTAAAATCATCTTAAATAAACTCTAAACTCTGTATTATTACATTCCGTCACTTCATTCATCTTAAAGATTGATGTATATTCCCCGTGTTCTTACCCTCCGTCTGCTCGTCCAGTGGTTTTCTGAGCAGGTGATCGGTCAGTGAGATGAGACCACGATAGCAGTCTGCTCCCATCATGCACCAGTCCATATTACCCAGAATGCCCAGAGCAGCGTCAACCTCACCACAGCGCAGGCGATGCTGCAGGAGTTCACCTGCCCCCAGCTGAGCACCATTCAGTACACCTATACAACACACACACACGCGCACACACACGCAATCACTAAAAAGACTCACAGAAAATAGAAGATTTGAAACATCAGGAACACACTTGTAATGCACACACAAAACACACACACACACACACACACACACACACACACACAATCAAACAAAAAGACTCACACAGAAAATAGAAGATTTGAAACATCAGGAACACACTTGTAGTGCACACACAAAAAAACACACACACACAATCAAACAAAAAGACTCACACAGAAAATGGAAGATCTGAAGCATTAGGAACACACACACACGCAAACACGTACATACACACACACATTCACATGCACACACATACACACACACACACACAAACACACAATCACTAAGAAGACTCACACACAGAAAATCTGAAGATCTGAAACATCAGGAACACACTTGTAATCCACGCCACACACTCACACACACACACACACACACACACACACACACACACACACACACACACTCTCACACATACAGAAAATCAAAGACCTAAAACATCAGGAACACACTCATAGTGTGCACACACACACACACACACACAGAAAATAGAAGATCTGAAACATCACTTGTACACACACTTGAAATGCACGCCTCACACTCATTCACACACACACACACACACACACACACACACACACACACACACACACACACATTAAATGGCTTTAATGGATTTCTTACAGGTAACAATAAAACATTAGAAATCTATAAAATTTTCTGCTTCATAAATCGTACATGAATGTCGCACAACGTCACAGGTTTATAAACCTACAGAAAAATCTGACTAATAATTATAAAGTTTGAGTTTTTCCCCTGAAACCCTGAAGCTTCAGTCTGTTCATCAGATTACTGAGTTCCACAATAAAGTGCTGAAGAGGATCAGTGTTACTCCATACCGGAGACCTCACTGATCTGTTCAAGGAGAGATGGTTTAGTATCAAACCTCCGACTGTGAGCATCTTAATAAACAAACAAACAAACAAACAAACAATCACACACCAGAATTGATGAACATTTAGGAAAGTCATGTGAGCATCTTTCACCTCTGCATAACTCTATTGCATTTAAGTCTTAAGATGAAGTGTGTGTGTGTGTGTGTTAAGTAAGTGGCAGAAGATCTTTAGAGGAAGTGCTTTGACATCCAGATCAATCCTCTCAACTCTCTCGCTTCACTGAGGTGGATACACACACACACACACACACACACACACACACACAAACACACACACACACTATGAAGGTAGATGCGGATGTTGGTAGCAGTTGAAACAGTGTAGTAATTTAAAGAAGCCCACAGTGTTAAAGGTGTTTAAAAAGAATCTCTCTCTCTCTCTCTCTCTCTCTCTCTCAGATACACACACACACACAGAACACTAATTCACTACATACAACACACACACTCAGAAAACAGATAGACAACACAGAAAACGTTTATGCTACACACACAGAGAGAACAGAACACACACACACACACACTTTCCCTCCCACTCAAAATCTCTCTCTCTGTTTCTCTTACACACAGCTCAGCCTCTCAGCCCCTGGCCTCAGCCACCGGAGACACAGGACTCACAAACACACACACACACAATCTCAAACTTTTTGTTTAATATTAATCTGAAACTTTTTGTTTAATCTTCTTCTTCTTCTTTCGGCTTTTCCCTTCAGGGGTCGCCACAGCGAATCATCTCTCTCCACCTATCCCTATCTTCTGCATCCTCAACACTTGCACCCACTAGCTTCATATCCTCATTAATTCCATCCATATACCTCCTCTTTGGCCTTCCTCTTTGCCTCCTGCCTGGCAGCTCCATGTCCAACATTCTCCTACCAATATACTCACTCTCCCTCCTCTGAACATGTCCAAACCATCTTAATCTGGCCTCCCTAACTTTGTCCCCCAAACGTCCAACATGAGCTGTCTCTCTGATGTACTCGTTCCTAATCCTGTCCAATCTTGTCACTCCCAAAGAGAACCTCAACATCTTCAGCTCTGCTACCTCTAGCTCTGACTCCTGTCTCTTGCTCAGCGACACTGTCTCTAAACCATACAGCATGGCCGGTCTCACCACTGTCCTGTACACCTTCCCCTTGATTCTCGCTGATATTTTCCTATCACACAGAACTCCCAACACCTTTCTCCACCCATTACAACCTGCCTGCACTCGCTTCTTTACCTCTTTCCCACACTCTCCATTACTCTGGACTGTTGACCCCAAGTACTTAAACTCCTGTACCTTCTTCACCTCTTCACCCTGTAACCTTACTGTTCCACTTCCCTCCCTTTCATTCACACACATGTACTCAGTCTTACTACGACTGACTTTCATTCCTCTTCTCTCCAGCACAAACCTCCACCTCTCCAGGTTTTCCTCCACCTGCTCCTTGCTCTCACTACAGATCACAATGTCATCTGCAAACATCATTGTCCAAGGAGACTCCTGTCTGACCTCCTCTGACAACTGGTCCATCACTATAGCAAACAGGAAGGGGCTCAGAGCCGATCCCTGATGCAGTCCCACCTCCACTTTGAACTCCTCTGTCTGACCTACAGCACACCTCACCACTGTCCTGCTCCTCTCATACATGTCCTGCACCACTCTGACATACTTCTCTGCTACTCCTGACTTCCTCATACAGTACCACAGCTCTTCTCTTGGCACCCTGTCATACGCTTTCTCCAAGTCTACAAACACACAGCGCAACTCCCTCTGACCATCCCTATACTTCTCCATCAAAATTCTCAGAGCAAAAATTGCATCTGTTGTGCTCTTTCTGGGGATGAAGCCATACTGCTGCTCACAAATTTCCACTACCTTCCTTAACCTAGCTTCCACTACTCTTTCCCATAGCTTCATTGCATGGCTCATCAACTTTATCCCCCTATAGTTACTGCAACTCTGCACATCACCCTTATTCTTAAAGATCGGCACTAACACACTTCTTCTCCATTCCTCAGGCATCCTCTCACTCTCTAAAACCCTGTTGAACAAACTAGTTAAAAATTTCACTGCTGCCTCTCCCAGACACTTCCAGACCTCCACCGGGATGTCGTCAGGACCAACTGCCTTTCCACTTTTCATCCTCTTCAAAGCCTTCCTGACTTCATCCTTTCAAATCTTATCTACTTTCTGTTCCACAGAGTTCACCCCTTCTACTCTTTTTTCCCTCTCATTTTCCTCATTCATCAGCTCCTCAAAGTACTCCTTCCATCTCCTCTGTACACTCTCCTCACTTGTGAGCACCCTTCCATCTCTATCCTTAACAACTCTAACTTGCTGCACATCCTTCCCATCTCGATCCCTCTGCCTAGCTAACCTGTACAAGTCCTTCTCTCCTTCTCTAGTGTCTAACCAAGTGTACAACTCGTCATATGCCTTCTGCTTGGCCTTAGACACCTCCCTCTTCACTCTGCGCTGTAACTCCTTGTATTCCTGTCTGTTCTCTTCAGTCCTGTCCATGTCCCACTTCTTCTTGGCTAACCTCTTCCTCTGGATACTATCCTGAACTTCCTCATTCCACCACCAAGTCTCCTTATCTTCTTTCCTCCTTCCAGATGACACACCCAGCACCTTTCTCCCTGTCTCCCTGATCACTTCTGCTGTAGTTTCCCAGTCATCTGGCAGCACTACCTGACCACCCAGAGCCTGCCTCAACTTCTGTCTAAATTCCTCACAACATTCCTCCTTTTTCAGCTTCCACCACTTGGTTTTCTTCTCTATCTTTGACCTCTTCGTCTTACAGACCATTAAAGTCATCCTACACACCACCATCCTATGCTGTCTGGCTACACTCTCTCCCACTACCACTTTACAGTCACTAATCTCTTTCAGATTGCCTCTTCTACATAGGATGTAGTCTACCTGTGTTCTCCTACCTCCACTCTTGTAAGTCACTCTATGCTCCTCCCTCTTCTGAAAATAAGTGTTAACCACAGACATGTCCATCCTCTTAGCAAAGTCCACTACCATCTGTCCTTCTAGGTACCTTTCCTTAACTCCAAACTTGCCCATCACCTCCTCATCACCTCTGTTCCCCTCACCAACATGTCCATTAAAATCCGCTCCTATCACCACTCTCTCACCCGTGGGAATACTCTCCATCATCTCATCTAATTCACTCCAGAATCTCTCTCTCTCCTCTAACTCACAACCTACCTGTGGGGCATAACCACTAACAACATTCAACATCACCCCTTCAATCTCTAACTTCAGACTCATCACCCTGTCTGACACTCTCTTCACCTCCAGGACATTCCTCACAAACTCCTCCTTCAGGACCACACCTACCCCATTTCTCTTACTATCCACACCATAATAAAACAGCTTGAATCCTGCTCCTATACTACGAGCCTTGCTACCCTTCCACCTGGTCTCCTGTACACACAGTATATCCACCTTCCTTCTCTCCATCATATCAGCCAGCTCTCTACCTTTCCCTGTCATAGTACCAACATTCAGAGTTCCTATTCTCAGTCCTACACTCTTACCTTTCCTCTTCTCTATCTGTCTGCGCACTCTCCTCCCTCCTCTACTTCTTCGACCAACAGTAGCCCAATTTCCACCGGCGCCCTGTAGGTCAACGGCGCCGATGGCGGTCATTGTTAACTCGGGCCTCGACCGATCCGGTATGAAATTCGTACTGACAATTTGCATGGTTAGGTTTGGCAATGTTTTACACCGGATGCCCTTCCTGACGCAACCCTCTCTATTTATCGGGGCTTTGGACCGGCACACAAGTCACTGGACTGTGACTCCCATGGCTAGATTAAACTTTTTGTTTAATAATAATCTCAAGCTTTTTATCTAATATTAATCTGAAACTTTTTGTCTAATATTAATCTCAAACTTTTTGTCTAATATTAATCTCAAACTGGGGGGCACGGTGGCTTAGTGGTTAGCACATTTGCCTCACACCTCTAGGGTTGGGGGTTCGATTCCCACCTCCGCCATGTGTGTGTGGAGTTTGCATGTTCTCCCCGTGCCTCGGGGGTTTCCTCCGGGTACTCCGGTTTCCTCCCCCAGTCCAAAGACATGCGTGATAGGTTGATTGGCATCTCTAAATTGTCTGTAGTGAGTGAATGAGAGTGTGTGTGTGCCCTGTGATGGGTTGGCACTCCGTCCAGGGTGTATCCTGCCTTGATGCCCAATGACGCCTGAGATAAAAAGAAACTTTTTGTTTAATATTAATCTCAAACTTTTTTGTTCTATATTTCTTAGCTTCTTTAAAGCTATTTTGAGACCATTGTTAAAAGTGCTATACAAATAACACTGAAGTAAATTTCAGGATGTAAACATTAAATTCGCTTCACATCACCGCGTCTCGGATTATTCTCCTATGACATCATCCACACTGTGGACATTCTGCGGCGGTTTCTCTCCTCAGACCTCCCTCACGTCACTGACCCGGGTTCTGGGTGGGCGAGCTGAAGGCCGCATCACTGTGTAATAGATTTCGAGGAGGAAGGCAGAACCCAATTAAAATTACAAGCCGGGCAATTAGAAGGCTGCTGCCCCCCTGAAAAGCCCCGAGGAGACGCTAATGTGGCTAATATGCGAGGAGAGTGAGGAATTAGAGAGCATGTGGACTCTGACTGTGTGGAGATGTTTATGCAAACGCAGGATGAAGAGGGAGGGGCATTAAAGAGAGACGACACTGCCTCTGATCTTTATGCTCACAGACACAAAGAATCATATATATATATATTCGCATTCACACACACACACACACACACACACACACACACACACTGTAAGGGTTAGTGTTAGGTTGTCACTTAGGGAAGGGTTAGTGAGCTTGTCATTAGGAAACACACATTCTCACACACACTCTCTCTCTCTCACACACACACACACACTTACACAGATACACTCTCACATATGTACACACAGTGTTAAACACACACACACACACACACACACACACACACACACACACTTTCTCTCACATACATACACACACTGTTACACACTCTTACTCTTACTTACACAGACACTCTATCACATACACACTCTCACACAGACACACTCTCTCACATACATTCTTACACAGACACTCTCTCTCTCACACACGCACACTCACACAGACACTCTCTCTCACACACACTCTCACACAGACACTCTCTCTCTCACACACTCTCACACAGACACTCACTGTCTCACATACACTCTCACAGACACTCACTCTCTCACATACACACTCTCACACAGACACTCTCTCTCACACACACTCTCACACAGACACACTCTCTCACACACTCTCACACAGAAACTCTCTCACACACACACACTCTCACACAGACACTCTCTCACATACATACACACACGTATGTAACACGGTCATGTGGCATTAATCTAAAGCTCACATTCAAATAACATGTTAGCTAGATCTGCAAAGGCATCGCGGCTACGTCAGGATGATTTATGGAGTAATATTTAACGCTGACAGTTTACAACTGTCTCTCTATATGTCCTGTCATTATCTGTTAATAATAATAACGCTTATGAATTTCCTTTCACGTCACATCAGTAGAATTTAACTTAGCACCATGCTAACAGTAGTGTTCACTTGTGTGTTGTTAGCATCTCTCACTGCTAGCATGTAAAGCTCCTCTCACATCAAGGCTTTTTTTCTTTTAAAAAATTCAACCACTTTATAGATAAACCACGTAAACAGCTAGCTCTAGCATGTAGAGACCAGCAAAAATGCAACGATCAACCTGAAAGTGAAGAACCTGCTCAATATATGATATTATTAATATGATATTTTATGATATTATTACATCATCAATATAAAGCCTTTAGCTTTTTTCTGGAAATGAATCATTTTTTTTAATTCTTGAAATGAACGGTATTTTAAAAACCAAGCTATGAATATAATCCATTGAAAAACTTGAAACAAAATCAGCACACACACACACACACACACACACACACACACACACACTCTAAGTGTCCTATATGATGCAACCTTAATACTACAATGCTTCGCAATTTGCTTTCCCTTTGATTAGTGCCTGTAAATTAAGCTGTTTTTTTCTCTCTCCCTCTCTCATTTTGCCGTCTGTGCGAGACGACCAGCTGCACATCCGCTCGACAGACTGCTACAACAACAGCCGGCGTGTGCCCACCAGAGATAACTCAGAGAGAGAGAGAAGACAGAGAGAGAGAGAGAGAGAGAGAGAGAGAGAGAGAGAGAGAGAGAGAGAGAGAGAGAAACATCCTCAGGAACACTGGAGTTCTGCCAGGACTTTCTTCCCCGCCGTTTGCGTGTCGCTCCCTCTATCATGTTGTCGTCCTAATGAATTAAGTCAATAAAGGAAGCTGCTCGATGTGCATGACGAACATCCTGACAAACAAACAGACAAATAACTAAAGCAGGCAAACAAGCCACACTCGCTCTCTCCTCCGAGTTATCAGCAGTAGAAGACTCCTGCTTTCTTCATCTGAACCTTGGCTCCAGACCAAGACAAAGCAACTACAGCTCTTCCTCCTCTCCTCTCCTCCATTCCCTCTTTCACCATCTCCTCCTCTCCTTCTCTTCCCCATTCCCCCTCTCCTCCTTTCCCTATCTCCTCCTCTCCCCCATTCCCCCTCTCCTCCTTTCCCTATCTCCCCCATTCCTCTAATCCCCCCCCCGCTTCTTTCCTCCTTTTCCCACCCCCCCTGCATCTATCCTTCTTTTCCCCTCTCCTCCTCTATCCCTCTCATTTTCTCCCCCTCTGCTTCTTTCCTCCTTTTCCCCTCTCCTCCTCTGCCTCTCCTTCCCTCTGCTTCTCTCCTCCTTTTCCCCTCTCCTCGTCTCTCCCTCTCCTCCTCTGCCTCTCCTTCCCTCTGCTTCTCTACTCCTTTTCCCCTCTCCTTGTCTCTCCCTCTCCTCCTCTGCCTCTCCTTCCCTCTGCTTCTCTCCTCCTTTTCCCCTCTCCTCGTCTCTCCCTCTCCTCCTCTGCCCCCTCCTCTTTTTCCCCTCTCCTCCTCTGCTTCTCTCCTCCTTTTCCCCTCTCCTCCTCTGCTTCTCTCCTCTTTTTCCCCTCTCCTCCTTTTCCCCTCTCCTCCTCCTCTGCTTCCTCCTTTTCCCCTCTCCTCCTCTGCCCTCTCTCCCTCGGTTTCTCTCCTCCTTTTCCACTCTCCTCCTCTCCCCCTCTGCTTCTCTCCTCCTTTTCCCCTCTCCTCCTCTGCTTCTCTCTTCCTCTGTTTCTCTCCTCCTTTTCCCCTCTCCTCCTCTGTTTCTCTCCTCCTTTTCCCCTCTCCTCCTCTGCCCCTCTCACCCTCTGTTTCTCTCCTCTCCTCCTCTGCCCCTCTCTCCCTCTGTTTCTCTCCTCCTTTTCCCCTCTCCTCCTCTGCCCCTCTCTCCCTCTGTTTCTCTCCTCCTCTCTCCCTCTTCTCTTCTCCATTTTTATTTTCCTGCTGTATAACAGTACAAGTCTCCTCTAAAGTCGCAATTGAACTGCTTCGAGGAAGGCCACGTTTAATTAACAAACTTTCTCTGGCTCCCCCAGGGATGTTCAGGCACTGTAAATGATTTATAGGGGAAAAAAAATCATACCACAATGCATCAGTGGCCTTAAGGGCCGATACTGAATGACCTCAAGAGCAAATTCTAATTTCTAAAAGAGAAGCAAGTTTATTCTACACTGCAGATAAAAATCTGGACCTGGAAAACACACACACACACACACACACACACACACACACACACTCATCCCCACATACACACTTGGATACACAATCACTCACACGCACAATCATACACACGCCACGCACGTGCACATGTGTACACACATGCTTACACACACAACCACAACGCACAAGCTGACACATGCATGCACACACACACACACACACTCACACACACACACCACTCACCTAGTCTGAGTCTCATAGCAGCCAGTGGACCTCTGTGAAACCTGAGCATCAGGAGATCGTGCACTTTCAGCCCTTCAGCACCCTGGGAGTCATATCGAAGTTGAACTTAGCTGGATTCTATTTATTTATTTATTTGTTTGTTTGTTTGTTTTATTTCATCTATCTATCTATCTATCTATCTATCTATCTATCTATCTATCTATTTTTTTTTATCTATTTTATCTTTTCTTTTCTATCTATCTGTCTTTTTCTGTTCTGTCTGTCTATCTGCATGTCTGTCTGTCTCTATATCTATCTATATGTCTGTCAGTCTGTATGTCTGTCTATCTGCATGTCTGTCTGTCTCTATATCTATCTATATGTCTGTCAGTCTGTATGTCTGTCTATCTGCATGTCTGTCTGTCTCTATATCTATCTATCTGTCTGTCTGTCTGTCTATCTGCATGTCTGTCTGGCTGTATGTCTGCCTGCCTGTATGTCTGCCTCTGTGTGTGTGTGTCTGTCTGTCTGTCTGTCTGTCTGTATATTTAAAATCTCCTCTTCATCTAGCTCACCTAAATGTCTTAAACAAACATGAGGAAGTAATAACACTTAAGAGTTGGTAATAGTAGTTAACAGGCTAAAACTCATGCTAACTGTCTAAACATTGGAATGTATAAACATTACAACAATGTTTTGTGTTCATCATTCGCATCTTTAGCTGTACAATGGAACTTTGAATATAACGTATCTAACAAATATGATCTTTTCTGTCTCGCACAAAATGTTTTCCACAATCAAAATATCGCTCAGACGGCAGCCAGTGCTTCAGTGAAGTCGCACATACAACTGCTGCTGTGGCTGTAATCTATAAACACGACCACTGGACCATCCAGCTGAACACTGCACTGTAATGAAGTGGGCCATCTGGGAATAACTTCGGCCAAAGAAAGTCATGCAAATCAAAGATAAAACTGTAAAATACGGAATTTTGCAATTGTACAAAATAATAAATGAGAATGATTTCTCAGAATTGTAAAACCATTCCAGTAAAACAAAATCTCCTCTAGCATATAATTCTTTTTATTTTAAGAAGACCTAATGCACTAAGAAGGAAGATTAGTCACGGAAGAATTATTTACATTCTTGGAACCTGCATTCAGTCTGGAGATAATTTATTCTATTTTATTTAAACTTTTGGGCTGTTCGTAACTAACAAAAGCAAACCTTTTCGAATAAATAAAACCCTACCTGAGACATTGGTGAGTGCGCCCACTCCACACCCTCCAACCCACCGGCTATTCTCACATGCCTGGCCAGATGCAGACTCACGCCACTCGTTCCGATGACGTCCTCTTCGGACACGAGGCGCAGTCGGACAAGGCCGAGTCCCAAATCAAAGCACTGCAGCTCACCCTGACCCCCGGCCACTACAATCAAGCCTCCGTCAGGGTGCCAGACCAGTACAGAGGGAAGCATGGGGCAGGTAACACGGGTCTGGAGGCCAGTTTCAATGTGAAACAGCACCACAGAGGAGTCCTGGAGGCCCAGCAGAAGCCAGCACTCACTTGGATCACGGCACCAGGACACAGGAACAGAAGATAGAGGTAAAGATGTAGCCGAGAGGCGCTGTAAACGTCCCCGAGCGCACTCGTACGCACACGTTTGAGTGACATGGGCCTCCTCATGCAGCTCAACAGTGGAGCGATTGGGGTCCTCATGTAGCTCCGTGGTGGAGCTGTGGGCCTCCTTGTGCAGCTCCACGGTGAGGATCTGATAGGGTTGGGTCAGGCTGAAGCAACAGTCCAAAGGTTCGCCACTGGTGCGTATGGAGCTCAGAACCTAAACAAATGGAACAGACATGAACAAACCAAACTCAAGATCTGTACCACTCATGGAGGACTGCAAAGATTTTATACATACAAACTTGTTATGTTGTAAAGAGGAAGCTAAGTAAGGAAACAAGTTAATGAGACATGAAATACATGGTTCCACTGTGATGGAACCTTTTTAAGGAACTTAGTAGTCTGTACTTGTTTGTTCCACTTGAGTACAAACCAACATCCTTTAATCTGGTAATGCCGTGTCGCTTCCTACATAAAAAGTTTGTTAGATATACATGGATGAGCAATGGTCATTATTTAAAATGTGCATTTGAAGGCAACTTTCAATTCAGCAAGCTCCAACTCTTTAGTTCTTCATCTGTAGGAAAGCATCTACTTTGGTGCCTAAAATACACCTAGTAAATAAAACCAGCTGTGGTTCAGTGGCTAAAGATCCAGGTTTACTGGATCTTTACCATCTTTCCACCATCTAGTTCCTCATCCACACACAATTCAGTGCCATCGTTGGTGCAGGAACTTGCTGGAAGCAAAATTAGCCCAGAAACTAAAACAAGGTTCTAATGGAAAAAATACAGTTTTCAGAATTCCTGAAGAACTACCTGAAGTGGAAATACGTTAAGAATACAGAATTAAAATATTTTCTCATTTATCATGGCAAGACAGGGCAAGATTTTAGTGAAGGGCAGAACTCGCTGTTCATCTAGAATATTTTAGCCCAGAACATAAATATTTCATTCTCCAAATTAGTAATCACAACCAATGACAATTCTGGTCAAACCACACGATCAACACTACAAAACTGCACCCACAGCAACACATGTGCTTAGCACATTGCTTCTTAGTATTTTCGGAGCCAGCAGTGGAATGACAGATCCTGTTGAGAGCTTTATCACGCTTGTGAAAGTGAATAATCAGCATGCAACATTTCATCCTAACCCAAGCTCCGGTTAGCGGGCACAACCAATGATATTAGTGTCAGTGTCAAATGCTCGGCAGCATACTCTGGCACAAACGCTATCGCAGATACACACAGGAATTCATATGCATATAAAAATCACACACTTGGCTAAAAAGTGGGGAAGTGATCAGGGTTTTGGTTGGCCATTGTCAAGCGCTTGCAGTTCATTTTGTTTGTAGACAAAAGCGAGAAATAAAAAAGGAGAACAGTTAAGAGATTGACAGACTCGGAGAGATAAGACGGTAAAAAAGAAGAAGTGAAAGACAGTGAGGACAGAAAGAGAATGGTAGACAGACAGAGAGAGAGAGAGACAGAGGGATAGATGTGGTTTGGCAGAGGCAGTGGTGTATTTGGCAGTGCCAGCAGCAGTGACAGAATTAAGCAGGTTGCCCACAGCCTTCGTGTGGAAGCAGGGGATGAGGGCTCCGTTTTTGCAGCTCTTGTTTAGCCCTAATCCCTCCAGGCTGCTTCCCGATGCTCCCCAGGGGGGCCAGGAAGGAGGGTTTGGGAGGGCTGATGGACGAATGAAGGAGTGTGTGAGGGGGCGGGAGGCAGTAGTGCTGACAGCACGGAGGGCTCCGGATATGAGCCAGAGTTCCACAGAGACAAACCTGCTGAGGCACACCTGCCCCAACTACAGACTACAGCTAACACCAGGACAACACTGAGGCCTAAGGACTTGGAAAAAAAACCTACCCTAAAGCTAACAACCCACTAATAAGGTCACTACTGACTGCAAGAAGATCAGTTTTGAGGCCAGATGTTTACTCCCATGATGTTAAAAAGTAAACACGTTCAACAGTTCCCAGGATCCTGCCTTGGCCCGGGTTCGATATCCTGGCAAGGAGTTAACCCAGCCACTGAAGAGTTAATTCTCAGTGCCGGTTGCAAGCCCGGATAAAATGGGAGGGTTGCATCAGGACGGGCATCCGTGGTAAAACCTGTGCCGAATCAAAACCTGTGGACCAAATGATCCTCTGTGGCGAGTTAAGTACAAGATTAACCAGTTTACATTAACAGTTTACCACTTGATTCATCCAAATGCTCTACTTCTGCACTTGCGCCTAACTTTCTGCCCCTCTCAGTGACCCCACATGGACACCCTAGTGCATGGATTTGCACTTCCTGAAAACATTTTACATCTCACCCTCAATTTAATGCCTAATCTTACCTGGGTACTGCAGATCACTACCCAAGAACAGCTGCTGTAATCATGTTGTGCTCTTATTCACAATGCATTCATGCTGACCATCCTTTCAAAAACACTCAGTATTGTCTATATCAGATGTCGCTTGGAGGAGTACAGATTCCCTTCTATCTCTGGTCCTTCTCAAGTTTTCGTCGCCTCGTAGGGGTCTCTCCACGGTCACTTCTGACTTGCTTGAAATAGATTTAACTGTTAAAATCAAAACCAGCACTCTGGTGCTACCAAATGACTACCACTAGGGCAAAACTCAGGGCCCACAGTCTTACCCCCACACAGGATTTGCTCAGTCCTGCTCATGGATTACAACCACACTGCAGAATTTGGTGGTTTTGCTCTTCTTACTAAATTCTTGGTGGTACTCAAGCACTAGGACTGATAAAAACCACTGTAGCCAACACTTACGCTTACAACGAAGGTCCATCACCTTAACCAGCACTGCCTTATCAAACCCACTGACCTATGGAACACATTTTTGTTTGTCGGCTGATGCGGTTAACCAAAGTGACGATGGAGAAGAAACTCTGAGCAGTTGAGGCCTAAGGGTCTTGCTCAGGAACCCAACAGTGACAATGTGGTGTTGCTGGGACTTAAATTTCAATCAGTCACCTTGACCACTAACCAAAACTGGACAGAAAAAAGAAATAGGTTTATAGACACTGAGTACAGAAGTGATTTCCTTCATGACAATTAGCTAGCCACTGTGCTAAGTTGGTAACTAGGTCTTAGGTATTGTGTATTAATGCCATAGTTGGCTACATAAGCCAAATTTCCAGACATCAATTCAAAAGTTAAATGTCTGTAAGCAGCTTTTCCCATCATAGCTTTCCAGTTCTGTTAAGGAAATTGCGTCAGATTGCAATTTGTCTGAAGTGAACAGTTCTGCTGACACGATCCTCCCTGTCAGTCTTACACGAGTCACCAATTTTGCTTGAGCTAATAAAGTGGTAAAGTATTTTCTAAAGTATTTTCGAGTCCTCCATCAGGGTAGTTCAACAAGTGCAGATTGAGTGGAACATGGGGCAAAGCTGAGGCCTGATTCCTGTGACCATGACAGTCTGGTGTTAGCATTTTAATATCAGTTCAGCTTCGGTGTTGTTCTAGTTAATGGGTTGTTAGCATCAGTGAATAGGACGTGCAATCTTATATACTCCTAGCCAAATGCTAACCATATTAACAGAGATAGGAGTGACCTAACCTGCAAGGATACACACCTGCAGCTTTAACAGCTAAATAGTCATGAGGAATATCAGAACATTCTAGCACTAAGCTAGTCAAGCTAACTCTGACCTGGCAGGACTAGCACTAGGTCTAAATCACAAACCCACCTAAACTCTTTCTTCTGTTCATTTAATTCTTGAGATTCACTAATGAATTAAAACACTCAGCACTTTTGAGGTCATATTCAGCTAGCGAATACGTTCAGGATCTCTCTCTGAGATGTGAGGAAGACTGAAACGAGAGAACAAGGGAGCGTTTTTAAGATTCTTTGCCATGGTAACGCTAAAACAAACAAACAAACAAACAAAAACAAAAAGGCAAGTCAACAGACAGAGGGGCCATTTTGAGAGCCTTCTGTAAAGAGCTTTAACATCTTCACAGGGTGATCCTTCTTAACACACACACACACACACACACACACACAGAGCAAATCCCACAGCTGCTGCTGAAACAATGACAGATTCAATTTCACAAAGATAAACGGCATCTTAAGAAAAGGGGGGTGAGAAAGAAGAGGTAGAGAGAGAGACAGAGAGAGAGAGTGATAAAGAGAGAGAGAGAGAGAGAGGGAGAGGGAGTGAGTGAGTGAGAGAAACAGAGAGAGAGCGAGAGAGAGAGAGAGAGAGAGAAGTAACCGTGGCAAATAGGTCTGTGCTAGTTATTGGTTTCGGTGACTGGTCAAAACTATTCTTTTCTTGTCTTCCTCTCTCTTCCTTGCACTTTCTTTTAGGGCTTGAAAGATAAACCCAGCCAAGTCCAGCTGAGCATCGGCCCTTGTTCACAGCAGTGGCCCTTTTTGAGCCAATTTTCCAGTTCAGAGAGCAAAAAAAGAGAGAGAGAGAGAGAGAGAGAGAGAGAGAGAGAGAGAGGGAGAAGGAGAGAGAGAGAGTGTGTGGAGGTAAGAGATGATGATTGGGGCAGAATAATGAAAGCTTCTTCGGTCCAGACTGCAGTCGGAGAGTGTGAACTGCACAGCCGCTTGTCGGGGTGCCGTGGCATGAAACCCAGCTGCTCTCAGCTGTCCCCTCTGTCCGCAAGCTCAACCACATAGCGCTTAATGGATATTCCTGCCATCCAAACACAGGTTCTGCGTTAATGAGGACCATGCGCCACGTGTCGTGACAAACTCTGACAAGTCCTAAAAGCTTGAAATTTACATTCAAACCCAGCGGAGGAAGAAGAGAAATTATTTTCATTTGTGTGTTTTTCACTGAAAAGCGTGTTATGTGTTAAAACAAGCATGTTATCCAGTTCAGCCTTTAGGGTCAGGTATATGGTGTCTTCTGTGTTAATATGTGGAAAACCTGGCAGAAGTGGAGATCAAACAAACGAAGGGGAAAGTGGTTTCAGCGAGATAACTGCTCAAAATATAGCAAAACAACATCTTACGCTTACAGCACCTCGACACTCAATGCCGTTTCATTTAAATGAGCAAATTTCAGGAACTGGGGAAATGATTAAAAATGTTAAATGTTTGCATAAATAAATATGTGTGCGTTTTTTTCTCCCTTGTGTGTCTCCTGGCAGTGCTTATCTTACAGGGCTAGGAATTAAGACCACATAAGGAAAAGAAAGCGCCCTTCGAAATGCTAGAGACTAAGTAGAAAATTGGCTTAGCATGCAGATAGCAAAGTTAACAAAAGGCACATATATATGAGCTTGAAGTGATTGAAGTGTGTGTGTGTGTGTGTGTGTGTGTGTGCGCGCGAGATGCGCGCGTGTTTGATTTGCCGCACGGCTCCCTGTGTAAAACTGCTAGCTTGATTTCACACTGCGGATCTGAGAATGACAACAAACACTTTAATTAGAAATGATGCAGACCAGAAACGCTTTAATGTTCTTTAACAGGGGGAAAGGAAAAGAGGGGGGAGGGAGGAAAAAATGAAAGAGAGGAAGAAGAAGAAAAAAAAACAAACATTCAAGCTAGGTGAAGGATGGAGATAAATATGGAGTGCATTCCAAAAACGGAGTGTCTTCATACGCTGTTATGGGGGTTTGTTGTTGTGTTTTTTTCCCCATTTAGCTGCTTCCCTGCTATTTGTTTGCAATTTGTAACGCTTCAGTCCTCAGCTTCACTCAACACGAGCAGAGACGAGCGAGGTGATGATCTCTGTATGCCTTTTTATTTATTTTTTTATTTGTTGATTTTTCAAAACGATTTCTGATACGTCGGCAAAAGAAATGTGCAAATTGTTGGATTTTTCTGACAAAAGTCACAAAATATTCAAAAGATCTCGATTCGATTCGGAATTTTTCGCAAAACAGCTTTCCAAGAATATACAAATTCCAAATAAAAATAAAGTTTAAGATTTCCATTTAGCCCTAATGAGCAAGCCAGATGTGATGGTGGTGAGGAAAAAACCTCGAGAGGAACCAAACATGAACCTCATCCTCACCTGGGTGACACCAGAGAGTGGGATTATGAATCATTTCCCTTCTAAAACTGTACACTATATAATCCAGTGTGATTTGAGCAATTTATGAACATAGGCTTCAGCATAATCTCTGAATTCAGTATAGTTTAAACAGAAATTCCTTCCTGCTGAAGACATCAAATGTTCAACGATGAAGAACGGAGCTCAAAAACCCACCACCGCCTCCATGGCTCCAAGTGATGAAAAGACATGTTTGCATGTTCTCTGTGCGGCAGTCTGTAATTACATAGGTCTGTCTATAAAATATAATAAGTGTGAATGTGTGTGATGGTGGGCGTGATGTCCTGCAAAGGTTTCATCCAAGGTTCCTCTCCCGTCAGCCAAGTACAAAAATCTGAGGCTATCATGAGAACAGACACCCAGTCTTTTTCCAGTGTTCAGCTGTCCACTGTGGGAGTCTGTGTCCATGATGGCCTCAAATTCCTGTTCCTGTCTGACAGGACTAGGCCCTGATGTGGTCTTCTGCTGATGACCACTTCTCACCACAGTTGTAAAGAGTGATTTTCAGTTTTTTCAGAGATATATACTATATCCTTCTTAGCAGCTCAATCCATCAAAATCTGGACATTTTCCCTTTGATTTCTCTCTTCAACAAGACATCACCTCTCACAGAACCGTCACTCGCAATGTTGTTGTTTTTTATCTTCCTGGCATAAGTGGTGGGGCAGTGGTGGTTCAAGTGGGCACTGGTGGTTCAAGAGGGGCAGTGGTGGCTCAAGAGGGGCAGTGGTGGTTCAATTGGGCACTGGTGGTTCAAGAGGGGCAGTGGTGGTTCAAGAGGGGCAGTGGTGGTTCAATAGGGGCAGTGGTGGTTCAAGAGGGGCAGTGGTGGCTCAACAGGGGTAGTGGTGGTTCAAGAGGGCCAGTAGTGGTGGTTCAATAGGGGCAGTGGTGGTTCAAGAGGGGTAGTGGTGGTTCAAGAGGGGCAGTGGTGGTTCAAGAGGGGCAGTGGTGGTTCAATTGGGCACTGGTGGTTCAAGAGGGGCAGTGGTGGTTCAAGAGGGGCAGTGGTGGTTCAATAGGGGCAGTGGTGGTTCAAGAGGGGCAGTGGTGGTTCAAGAGGGGCAGTGGTGGCTCAACAGGGGTAGTGGTGGTTCAAGAGGGGTAGTGGTGGTTCAAGAGGGGCAGTGGTGGTTCAAGAGGGGCACTGGTGGCTCAAGAGGGGCACTGGTGGCTCAAGAGGGGCACTGGTGGCTCAAGAGGGCCAGTAGTGGTGGTTCAAGAGGGGTAGTGGTGGTTCAAGAGGGGTAGTGGTGTTTCAAGAGGGGCAGTGGTGGTTCAAGAGGGGCAGTGGTGGTTCAATTGGGCACTGGTGGTTCAAGAGGGGCAGTGGTGGTTCAAGAGGGGCAGTGGTGGTTCAAGAGGGGCAGTGGTGGTTCAATAGGGGCAGTGGTGGTTCAAGAGGGGCAGTGGTGGTTCAAGAGGGGCAGTGGTGGTTCAAGAGGAGCAGAGGTGGTTCAAGAGGGGCAGTGGTGGTTCAAGAGGGGCAGTGGTGGTTCAAGAGGAGCAGTGGTGGTTCAAGAGGGGCAGTGGTGGTTCAAGAGGGGCAGTGGTGGTTCAAGAGGGGCAGTGGTGGTTCAAGAGTGGCAGTGGTGGTTCAAGAGGTTAAGGCTCTGGGTTGTTGATCAGAGGATTGAGGTTCAAGCCCCAGCACTGCCAAGCTCTGCTCTTGGGCAATTAAGCAAAGCCCGTAACCCTCCCTGCTCCAGGGGCGGTGTATCATAGCTGCCCAAAGAATACTCAAAGAAATACTCAAAGAAAACAATTCCGCTGTAATGTATGTGTGACAATAATAAAGGCTTCTTGCCCTCAGTTCTTCTTCTTATAAGCTGACTAGCATACTACTTAAAGCTTTAGCTTAAATCCTTGCACAAACCTGGAAGCAGACAATCGTTTAGAACGTCTGAAGCTTTCTGAGACTCAGCATGACAATGCACCTGTGCACAAAACACCTGAGTTTCATGAAGACATGGTGGAGGTTAAGGTTGGAGTGGACGAACTGGAGTGTCCTGCACAGAGCCCTGACTCTGACTCAACCCCACTGAACACCTTTGGGATGAACCTTTGTCTCATCACCGGACATCAGTGTCTGATCCCACTAATGTTCTCGTAGCTGAATAAACACTAATCCCAGCATCCATGCTCCAACATCTAGTGAAAATATATTTTTGTGTTTTGTGTATATATATTTTGTCAGAACTTTGAGGGGTGTTCCTACCATGAGACCAGGACTTTGTGAAAAGCCCAGCAGAACCAGATTGGCTCGCTCTGAGACGCTGGGAACCGGTGACCAAGGCCACACTTCGTCATGCCCGCCTTGCCACCAGCACACACCCACGTCCTGAGCACGGCTCAGTGCCACACGCCTGCATGTACGCCGGCCGCCTCCTCCTGCCAGCTCCAAGGATGAGACCTGGAAAAGAACCAAACTCATCAAAGCAAGCCAGAATTCTGTCAAGCAGAGATTACTGTGAACAAAAGTTCTATACAGCTTAATATATACAGCATTACACGAATGAAACACATGTTTAACACATTCTCCTAAAGGTAACTGCGTATACACACACCTACCGTCCACTTTATTAGGAACACCTGCACACCTGAAACATGCATGCCGTTATCTAATCCAGGGATGTTCTTTCTTTCTGGAAAGGGCTGCAGGTTTTCACACACAACAGACTCTAGAGTTTACACAGTAAATCGTATGAAAAGAGAGATACAACTTGAGATCAGAGGACAGTAAGCTGTCAGGAAGTCTACAGCAACTCAAATAATCACTCTTTACAACCATGGTGAGCATCTCAAAACGAACAACACATTAAACCTTGAGGTGGATGAGCTCATTATGTGGAAGACCACATCAGGTTCCTCTCCCGTCAGCCAAGAACACGAATCTGAGGCTATCACCAGAACAGGCACCTGGTCTTTTTCCAGTGTCCAGCTGTCACTGTAGGAGTCTGTGCCCATGACGGCCACACATTCCTGTTCCTGTGTGAGTAGAACCTGGTGTGTTCTTCCACTGCTGTAGCTCCTCAACCTCGAAATTTGATGCTGAGATGCTTTTCTGCTCTCCAAGTTTGTAAAGCACGATTATTTCAGTTACTATATCCTTAGCAGCTCAATCCATCACAATCTCCTCTGATCTCTCTCTTCAGCAAGACATCAACATCTCACAGAACCGTTACTCATGCAATGTTTTTTGTTTTCCGCACCATTCTGTCTAAACTCTAGAAACCGTTGTGTGAAAATCAAAGCTCATGTGCAGTCTCTGAAATACTTAAACCCTGCCACCACATGCAACTCACACTTTCCTCCCTTTCTGATGTTTGAAGTGAACTTTAACTGAAGCTCTCGTCTTGTAATCTGTAGGAGTTTATGATTGTGCTGCCGCTACATAATTGGCTGATTGGCATACGCGCAACTTAGCCGGCGTTCGGTTCGGTTCGTTCACATGCCGAAAATGCTTCGTATGCCGATGCAAATTTCTTGCAAAATTTCAATTCTTAAGGCGAAAATTCGTAAGGGAGGGCATTCTTATGCCGAGGTCCCACTGTATCCTAATTCAAGTTTTCAGCATTATGATCTGCTCAATATCGACGCCACGGTCATTCTTAGAGAACAACATTGGAACAATGATACACAACGATAAATTTCCTGCTTTGCCAAAAAAATTCCTGCTGTATTCGTTTGAAATAAAGACTTTCTGATTCCTGATTCTGATCACATAATACCACAGGATAATACATTCCCGTGCTAATGCTTCTCAACCTGATACATGGTTTTAGGCTATTTTTTTTTTTTTTTTACTTAAAGCAAATTTCATTCATTATTAATTTCTAGGCGCGTGCAATTGTTCTTTGTTGTGTTCGGGCTGAAGGTTTGTATGCTCTGTGGGGTAAAGTCTTAATGAGATCTCTTGGTGTTAACACACAGCTAAATTCACCCTCACAGCCTGTAGCCTGTATTCATAAACAGTCTCATGTTTAGAGATGCTAAAGGCTCACACCGCTATTGTTACGGCCATGACTAGAAAATTGATCTATTGTTAGAAAATCTCCTACAAGCTAAAGAGTTAGCAAAACAATAATAATAAAAAAAAAGATGAAAAGGTCTAACAAAATCACAGACAAACTAAAAGGTTAACCATGTCCTGTGAAGTCGGATGTTTCTTGTGTAGTTTAGAAGTAAAACACATGCTAATCCTCCTCCTGGAGTGGTGTGTGTTTAGCTTTATGATGTTTATTAGCAAAGGAACAAAACATTTCCCAGAAGATGTGGATGGAAGACAAGATCTAGTCATTTCTGTTTAGTGAAAAATCACACAAATTTGGCGATTTCTATATGATATCGTACTGGTGTAAGACGATGGGATTTTACAAATTTGTCCACCGTCATCTGGACGCAGTGTGTTAGCGCTCTTCTGTGTTTTGATGATCTAACAGTGCAGGAACATGGTGAAGATCATAACGATGAGGTTTTTAAACATTTTCTAGAAAGATCTCCAGAGCTTCTGCAGGCAGAAAGTATAGGAAGGTCCGAGAGCAGTTTTTCATCCAGTTTTCCATAATTCAGCCACAGCAACATTAAAACAATTATCACAAATATATAGTGCATAGTATGAGAAGGTTTTTTAAGCATTACAGGCGTCACGCTCATGCTACATTCATAGTCCAACGACTCGCACATGCGACAAAGCCACCTTGAAATCGTTCATTTTTAGTTGGAGTTAGAGAGTTCGAGATTTCCGGCGACAGGAACAACGGTGAGCGATAGTGGGCGTGTCCAAATCAATGGAAATTGCAAATATGGAGCAACTCAGTGCAGCGACAACCAATAGGAATGAAGATAGTAGAGCGTATGTGATCCTTGACGAAGATCACACGCTGCTTCTGCTTCATCTCGTATGATATGATGCTGGTAAAAAAAAATGCTTAATTTTATACACAAACACCAAATCTGCCTCCAAAACGTTTCATTTTAGCGGCATGAGAACCGATTTGGAACGCTAGTTACGCCACCCACTGATAAATGTTATTACTATGGCAACCAGTAATAGGAACTGGTTTTAGGATAAAATCACTGTGTGTGTGTGTGAACCAGGCATAAAGATTTATTCTACATTTCAACACACATCCACATAAAAGCCGAAACGAGCCGCAGTTAAAAAACAGGAACAGGAAGTAACCAAGGCTCAGTTATGGTGATATAATTGTGATTTTTTGACATTACTCATGTAATGTTATTAAGGACTAAAGAGATGTTCTGAGTCAGAAATCAAACCAGGATGATGTCTGCTGCCGGGAAGTGAATCAGTCGCTTGAATCACTGCATAAAACAGTAACTTGCAGCCATTCATCAACAATCAAAGGCTGGAAAACATGCAGGCATTGGGTAGAAGGATAAAACCTGGGTATTTGACATATCTTTACACTACAATGCCATTCTGTTGTGAATATTGTGTTGTGAAAAATCTTTCCACATTGTCCAGCTGCTGTGATCCTTCCATTCAGCCTCGCCAGCAAAAGCCATTTCCATACGGACCATTATAATAGCCTTATCTTTCCCATTCCCAGCACAATAGAGTCTCAAAGCCCACTGCCACCCCTCTGTGTGTATGTGTGTGTGTGTCTGTGTGTGTGTGTGTACTGTATCTGGGCATGGAGCTTCAGCCAAACCTCTGCATTATGCCTTCATTTAGACTCATGATGATCTGCTTAACCAGGACATTTCTATTAACACACACACACACACACACACAAACACACACACACACACACACACCCCTCAGATCTGCAGACTGGCAGCTGCAGGTCTTATAGTTTGTGATGTAAAAGAGGCAAAACTGGCGCAAAAATAAATAAATAAAATAAAATCTGTTGGAAAGAGAATAAAAGGTTTTGATTTACGTGTGTTTTAAAACCAAACAATTTTTGATTTCTCGTCTTTCTCCCACGGGGTTGGGTAACGAGAAATGATCAGAAATGATCAGAATGTAGGGAAAGAAAAGAGTAGCAAAGGTTAAATAGATTAAAAGAATTGAAGTATAGTGAATTCTTGCTGGAAGGCAAGTCACAGGTTTATAGAAGCGTACTCATGGATGGATGGATGGATGGATGGATGGATAGACAGATGGATGGATAGATAGATAGATAGAAAATCACTAGACTGATAAAAGCCAGCCTGAACTGTAGCTCGAGACAGTTTTTCTCTCTCATCCTCTTCACCTCTACATCAGTCCACTTTTTTCTTTTTTTTTGCCTTACTTCTCCATCTTGCCTGTTTGCTGGTCAGCAATAACAGCATTTTTTTGAGGGACGATGCCTCAAGGGGTAAACACATGTAGCAAATGAACAATAATATTACAGAAAATAAATCACAGCTCGATGCTGATAAACAACACCTAGTAGAGGGAAACATTTTTAATCTCTCGTCTTCTCTCTCTCTCGCTTTTCTCCCCCAAACAGGCCTGCGTTTGACGGTCAGCAATAATCGAACCCACTTTCGAGCGGATTAGGCTCCAGGCTTAGGCCAGTGAAGCGGGTAGCGGACGGGGCCTCCTATGGGGGCATGGGGGGTTATACAGTGTTTTGGGGGGAGGACGGGGTAGTTGGGGGACGATTAAGGGGTCTCGCTTATCAGAAGGATGCTGCTGGAGCCAGACTCATGGCAGGAGAGATTGCTTTCATACTCGCACCACCGCCACAAAGCGCATCACTAATGCGCTAAATGCGTGCGAGTTAAAGAGTCACGGCACACTCGCACATTGTGCCAGTCTCCCCAATCAGACGCAGCCAAAGCGTGATCTCCGCTGCTCCCATTTTGAAAACGGGGTTAATGCCTTGGACAAAAAAGACTTTTTACTCCAGTGTGCATTTTAGATGTACACGAGAGCGAGAATGAGAGGGCGACGGAGGACAAAAAGAGAAAGGGACCACAGAGAGCACCTGTTTTCCCTGAAGAGGAGATGGACTTGACCTCTGACCTTGCCAGGCCTCTCACTGGCTGTGTGTGTTAGTGAAACAAATGCAGACAACACATGCAGGGATTCCTCAAACACACACACACACACCTTTTTCCTCTATACAGATTCTCTTAATAAAGATGCAGATTTGCATAAACACTACATATTGTGTTTCAGTTAGAAATTAATTTGCTTAAAATACACATACTTTATTTCTCCAAATGAAAAACAGAACATAAATCTGTCAATTATATAATAATATAAAATAAACACAGCCTCGTCAAGTGAGAATCAACTCAATTTGTGTTTAACACTCGTTTAATTCGGTTATATAATTTTATGTAAAAATCAACAAATTGATCTTAAAAAGTACCTTAAAATCATTTTATTTTTTTTAAACCATTTAATACAAATATTTATTACATTTTTGTAAAACAGGAAAAATAAATTACATTTATATTACATATATATTACATTTTTGTTAAATATATATAAAAAAAAATATTAATTTAACAATTTATTACAAAAATATTTTATATTTTTTAACACTAAAGAAAACATCTTTTGTATGAGTTATGGCATTATACAGTAGTAATAATTTCGGTAACCAAAAGTTTCAATTCAAACAGTTTTTATATTGTAAATATGTTTAGAATATAAGGTTGATGAGTCTTTTTATAATAAATGCTTTTATTCTCATAAATTTGGTTTAGAAAAGAAGTTTCAGAATTTTTAAAATTATGACGTTTAATTTTTTTTTTTTAAAGTGTGCAGTGTTGCAAAACATCTGTGACGCTCTGGATTAATAAATTTAATCCAGATGTTTAAAACAAGTAGTAGTTGCTTTCGGCTGCTCCCTGTTCGGGGTCGCCACAGCGGACCAACTGGTCCGCACAACAACTTGGCACATGTTTTACGCCGGATGCCCTTCCTGACGCAACCTTCCCATTTTTCCGGGCTTGGGACCAGCACTGCATCCAGTGGCTGGGGCTGAGGCATTGGCTGGGAATCGAACCCGGGCCTTCCGCATGATAGGCGAGAAGCCTACCACTGAGCCACCAATGCCCCCCAGATGTTTAAAACAAGTGATGGGGCGATATACTGGTATAAGAAGAATACGTGATGATGTCAGTCGCAAATGTCCTGAAAGTCTGGCCTTTTTTTTTTTTTTTTTTTTTTTTACAGTGTTTTTTAGAAGAAACAAAAGTGTAGTTCTACACTGTCAACATTTAAGGCTTTACCAAGATCTTCTAAACCATTTCATTTAAATACGTACCATTTTAACCCTCAGACTTTTGCCGAAGTTTTATTCACGTCTTGTTCACGTTTCCTGTTTTTCTAAATCAAACTAGAAAATATACTAGAATTCATTTCTATTCTCAACATAGCCAGAAAGCTGTCTTTCCTGCAGTCATTAGTTGAAAAATAAAGTCAGACTGGCTGCCATTTTCCTAAGCTGTGTGAGTGTTATTGTTATTGTGTTTGTCAGTGCTTACTCACTCTAGCGAGAGCATTAGAGTCCCCAAGGCAAAGGAAAAAAATCCCACTATGAGTGCTAGTAATTACCGCTGCAAGCTCAGCGGAAACGCCGTCATTGTGGCCGCTAATTAAAAGCAGTCGAGGCTTTTTCCCAAAAGTGCTACCGTGTGTGTGTGTGTGTGTGTGTGTGTGTGTGTGTGAGTATTACCTTAATATCAGCAGCTGAGAGCTTCTCCAGACGCCGTGCTGAGAGCTCAGGGGAGCTCTGGCTCCGCCTACCTAGGTACACCTGACACACCTGACTCTTCTCCGCCAGGGAGATAAGGATGAAGCGTTCCCCGATCACCGCTGGACAAAGATGGGAAAGGGCAGGTCAGAATTCATGTAATACACGGTCTCCTTATATCACCTTATTTTAAATCAAACCGACTATTTAAGGGTTTCAGTGTAAGCGCTTGTTGTAGGGGGCGTGGCCATGCAAGAGTAATTAATAGTAGGTCACATGACTAAATTTAAGGTTTGATTATATATGTAGTGAAACGCTTTAATGTTAAGTCTATGTCTCTAAAGAGCCTTTCTAAATGCCATCTAAACGCCATCGTTCTTCTCATTCTTTAAACACTAATACATGCCTTTTGGTTCTAGCAGAAGACACCTGAAGAGCACGAGAACTTCAACTTTAGACACCTGAAAAGCTTCAGCTTTAGACTGAAGAAAAATCTTTTTCCCAGAACACATAAAATCTTTAGAAACATGTCAATTCAGTAATCAAGCAGACTTGCATGTGCACAGTCCATAAAAAATATACATACTGATCTAAAAGGAGTAAAAATCTATAACGTCTAAGACACACCCCACACGCTTCTCCATGTAAAACAAACCCAGCCTGAATAGGGATTAATACAGAAACCACTAAGCTACATACCGCCTACATATTAACCCTGTTATACTGGTGAGAAATGAAAGCACTATGAAGATTATTTATGACTCGTCAGAGAGAAATGGATTGGATTTTATTATTAGTGTTACAGTTTCCATGGCAATGAATGCCACATGATTGTGTTTGTATTGGTTCCTTTTCCAGTTCCATCTGTACTGTACTAACACTGGTTTGCTACTTGTGTTTACATGTTCTGTGCTCTGCCGTACCTTGTGTTCCACTACTGCCCCACACATGCCACCACTATCCTACTGCCCCACGTATGCCACCACTATCCTACTGCCCCACACATGCCACCACTATCCTACTGCCCCACGTATGCCACCACTATCCTACTGCCCCACACATGCCACCACTATCCTACTGCCCCACACATGCCACCACTATCCTACTGCCCCACACATGCTACCACTATCCTACTGCCCCACACATGCCACCACTATCCCACTGCCCCACACATGCCACCACTATCCCACTGCCCAACACATGCTACCACTACCCCACTGCCCCACACATGCTACCACTATCCTACTGCCCCACACATGCTACCACTATCCCACTGCCCCACACATGCTACCACTATCCTACTGCCCCACACATGCTACCACTATCCTACTGCCCCACACATGCCACCACTATCCTACTGCCCCACACATGCCACCACTATCACTCTTGTGTGCCACCACTGCCCCACTTGAGTACCACCACTGCCTTATTGGTGTGCCACCACTGCCTTATTGGTGTGCCACCACTGCCCCACTTGACTACCACCACTGCCTTACTTGAACACCACCACTGCCTTACTTGAACACCACCACTGCCCCACTGGTGTGCCACCACTGCCCTATTGGTGTGCCACCACTGCCCCACTTGACTACCACCACTGCCCCATCTGAAAAACACTACCCCACTGCCTCCACTCCCTTACCCCACTAGACCACCACTGCCCCACTTTAGTACCACCACTGCCCTATTTGTGTGCCACCACTGCCCCACCTGAAAACCACTGCACCACTTGAGCATCACCACTGGCCCACTGGTGTGCCACCACTGCCTTACTGATGTGCCACCACTGCCCCACTTGAGTACCACCACTGCCTTACTGGTATGCCACCACTGCCCCACTTGACAGCCCCACTGCCACATTTGACCACAACTGCCCTACTGGTGCCCATTGCCCCACTGAAACCAATTCTGCCCCACGATTCTCTAGTTCCAGATTTTCCAGGTCTTGAATTTGCCCAAATGAAGCACATATCGTTTATACACGTGATCTCTCAGTGTGTGTTACAGACAGAATCAAATCCTGGGCTGCTCCATCAGATGTTGGGAAGCAGAGCAGAAAGAAATAAAACTATTTTTTTTGTCCAGCTGATGAACGTGTGTAAGTGTGTGAAAGATAATAATAGACGGTGTAGGTGCAGGAAAACGCAGAAACGCCTAAAGGCAGCATAGCTTTCATGCTAAAGGCAGAAAATTGCTCTGGATGGAGTTGAACCAGCAGCTTAGCTCATGCTTTTTTAGCGATTAAACCTCCCCTTGCTAAAAATTACTCGTTTTAAAGAAGCAATTAAACGAGAGGAGAAAAAAAACATTTAAATTGTGAACATAGCCAAACAGATTTACAAACCTTAACAGCAATTACAGACGGGATACACACCGCTTCTGGTGGAAAACAGAGAGTAAACAGAGCTGGGGGTTTAATATCACTGAGTTCCACCAAACATGAAATATTCCGAATTTTCCACTTATATTAGCTGAGGGTTTCTGAAGCTTTATTCTTTACACTCTTTTAAACTCACTTCAGAAGAAACAGACAGGTCTTCGGGTAAATAATTTCAGGTGATTCAAATTTTATTTGCTTTTTACGACTGCCCTTGATAGATGCAATTAACACTAAAGTAAAATAAAAATAAAGTAAAGGAATAAAAATAAGGAACAAATAAGATACAGTAAAGTACAAATAGGGCATCCAGTGGATTCTCATTATGAATTTTTGCCTTAAGAATTGAAATTTAGCAAGAAATCTGCATCGGCAAACAGAGCATTTTTGGCATACGAACGAACCGAACCGAACGTCGGCTAAGTTGCGCGTACGTCCGGGAGCCGTTCAAAACTTGTTTGCGTCAGTGAAAAGCCAAGCGAAGCCAACCGAAGCGAGTTTACGTATTTTTTTCAGTCGTTGGAAGCTGTTTGGAAAGAGTCAACCCACGTTGCCTTCAGCATGCGTTCAAAAGCTAGGTGATTTTTGGGCTGTTTATGTTGACAGATCGGTGGCGTGAGTGATCTGTTCTATTTTTAGCCCAAGCTTGTTGGCACGACTTCCTGTGAGGAGCCTTGACATGGAATGCTTGGCTTGGGTCAGTTCTTTGTAAGCAGCCTTACAGTTTACATATGCTTCGTATTGGGAATATCGCTAATATTTTTGGGTGGCTGGAACGGATTATCTGTATTTACATTATTACTTATGGGATAATTCGTTTCACAATACAAATTATTACCTTAAGAACTCGCCTCCAGAACGAATTAAATTGGCTGGGAATCGATCCCGGGCCTTCCGCATGATAGGAGAGAAACCTACCACTGAACCACCAATGCCCCAAATTTATTTATTTATTTTTTTTTTTATTTATTCATTTTTCTGGTTTAATTTTTATAGAGTAGAGCAGATCTTTTGCAGTTTCTCAGAAACATGACAGGATGTGTTTTTTTTTTTTTTTTTTATCTAATAATTAAAATTTTTTTTTAAAGAGGTTTATAATAAAGTAAGACTTTGAAAATATTTATAGCTGCTACAATGTAAGCCATAACAAGAACTAACTTGTCTAATGCATTTTTATTTAATTAATATACATTATTAATTATTATTTTTATTATTGACAGGAGGTTTATTAGGATTGGGATTGCTATAGTGTTATACTGTATTTCCCATCAGCACTGACATCCTCATTCAACCTACTCGTTATAAACCTGTTTAAATTTAATAAGTAGTTACTTTCGGCTGCTCCCTGTTCGGGGTCACCACAGCGGACCAACTGGTCCGCACAACAACTTGGCAAATGTTTTACGCCGGATGCCCTTCCTGACGCAACCTTCCCATTTTTCCGGGCTTTGGACCGGCACTGCATCCAGTGGCTGGGGTTGAGGCATTGGCTGGGAATCGAACCCGGGCCTTCTGCATGATAGGCGAGAAACCTACCACTGAGCCACCAATGCCCCTTTTTAAATTTAATAATATAAGCCACAAGATCATGTTACGTTGAGAAACATCATATTTTCATGTAAAGTATATGTAAGATTTTTTTTCTTAAATCTGACGACCACATATTTGTTATTTCCAGTGATTTCAGTCACAAAAACACCTGAGCTCAACAGCATCTGTATCTACACACACACACACACACACACACACACACACACACACACACACACACACACACACACACACAAATTAACTTCAAACAAAAGAGGAAACTTTTGGAACTCCAGGAACTGGAGTTATTAATACCAGTTCACACACACGGAAATATTTGTGTGATTATTAAAATGTTTTGAAATAATTCCAAATTGATAAGCCTGTAATTAAACCTGAGTCTGATGGAGTAAATGTTAAACATGAGAAAATATTTTGAAATATTTTTTTCTTCCACTGATATTCAGTTACACTGAAAAGATATGAGCAAAAAAAAAAAAAAAAAAAAGAAAACAAAAAAAAAAAACCTTCAACATCCACCAAATAGATTTTGGTACATTTTATGTACTTTATGTAAATTTTAGGTACACTATTAAGGCTGTAACACCCCCCCTTCCCAAAAAAAAATGAACTTAAAAATTAACTTGTTCTGCTTCGTCACACCATCCTCAAAAGAAACAGAAGAACAATGTATGTCATCAAGCTGACATATACTGAAATATAAACCGACTCCATAAAGATCCACACAGCGTTCTGTCTTTTCAGACTCCTTACACAGTGTAATTAACAGTTAACTGCGTGGGTTTTACGTGACATGATTTAATTACACTTACAGCGTAAGGGCTTTTTATTCCGTCTAACTGACTTTGGCAGAAATTTCAGCAAAACGCTCAAGTATTAAAAGCTAAAAATAGCCATCACTCAGCAGTTTCTCTTACTTAAAAACACAGAAATGTCAATCAAACAGAAGAGACTATAGTATTAGACTGGGATAAGCTCTGCCAAAATGTGAGGGATTTCATGCTAATCCATTAGCAAATAAATGTCCAACTTTGTAGCCTGGGGCTAAAAAACCGGCCTTGTTCATATGTATGGATGCGTGTGTGTGTGTGTGTGTGTGTGTGTGTGTGTGTGTGGAGAACAGGTTTTGGCCCATATGTTAAGCAGAAGACAGAGGCGTATTAGTAATCGGTGTCACTCATCTTGCTAGATCCACTTAACGTCGTCCTCGTTCTAAAACGTGTTGACACTGTGGCCTAAAGAGCTTAACAGCGCTGTGTTTAATGCAATGACAAATAATGAATGCAATGAGAAATCACTTACAGCCTCCTCACTTAGGAAAATAAAGGCTTCACCACAACTCGACGCTGTGTAGGATCACGCTGGAGAAATTGGCCATGAGGGGAAAATCAAATGGTTTGCGGTGCGCTGATTAAGCCTGATGTTTCACTTGATATTTTCATGCAGCGTTAAGAACGGTTGTTATTTTCACCTGTGTGAGGGATTTCAAACGATTCATTTGCTAGTGTTTGGTAGGAAACAAGCTTTCCATGAATTCTACTCTAATTCTATTGAAACTACTAATTACATTAAATATCAAATATTAAATATCCATTAAAACAAAGACATTCATTCATTCATCATCTACCGCTTATCCGATCTATTCTCGGGTCACGGGGAGACTGTGCCTATCTCAGGCGTCATTGGGCATCAAGACAGGATACACCCTGGACGGAGTGCCAACCCATCGCAGGGTACACACACTCTCATTCACTCACGCAATCACACACTACGGACAATTTAGAGATGCCAATCAACCTACAATGCATATCTTTGGACTGGGGGAGGAAACCGGAGTACCCGGAGGAAACCCCTAAGGCACGGGGAGAACATGCAAACTCCAAACACATGGAAGAGGCGGGAATCGAACCCCCAACCCTGGACGTGTGAGGCAAACGTGCTAACCACCAAGCCACCGTGCCACATATATATATATATATATATATATATATATATATATATGTAAATCAGATTTTGATTGATTTAACATAAACCTTCTGACCAATCAGAATCGAGAATTCATCAGCTCTGGGTTATAATGGAGTTTAATATAAGGTCTGATCTGCTGCATCAGAGGAAGTTGGGCGGCTTCGTGGAACACCACCATGACCATCTAACACTCTTCAACAGTGTGGATTATAAAGAGCTACTCTGTCATGCAGGCGAACCATACCGAGAGCCTGACACTCTAATTAATAATGACATATCGCTGATAAATCTGTTATAGATGCTTTATTAATGTCTAATAAGGTCCTGGTTCATTTGTAAAATTAAAAGCTGTTGCTACTTTGTGATGGTGAGAGGTTGTGACTAATTGACTGGGGGTGTGAAACTAATGAAACAAGTGACAGATGTGCCCATACACACACACACACACACACACACACACACACACACACACACACAAAATTACTGTGGTAATTAGGGCCTCTGAGGAGCTGAATGGGACTCTGTGGGGGGTGGCACAGGGAGGGAAGGGGAGAGGGGTAAGACAGAGAGAGAGAGAGAGAGAGAGAGAGAGAGAGAGAGAGAGAGAGAGAGAGAGAGAGAGAGAGACATAGGGAAGGCTTGTCAGGTGTCTAGAGACCCACAAGAGACACTCAGCTATAAACAATAAGTGATATGAGAAAATAATTAGCAGATTTGGGACAGTGTCCAAATCCAAACAAGGCAGGAAGTAACACCATGGACCCTGGAGAGTCAGCAATTAAAAACAGAGGGAGCACTCTATGTGTGTGTGTGTGTGTGTGTGTGTGTGTGTGTGTCTCTATCCTGACAGTTCCAACTTCCTCAGGGAGTAACGGAAGATGTAGAGACAGAAGGTTGGTGACCTATGGGTGTGTGCTGCCCAAGTGCATGCTGGGAAAATGGGCAGTGTGTGTAATTGGTTTGTGCTTTCTTCAACAGTGTGTATATATACCTGTGTGTGTGTGAGTGTGTGTGAGTGTGTGTGTGTGTGTTAGACTCACCGTGACTGATGGTATCAGCAGGTAGTCGTCCCACCAGTGTTTTGTCGATGCCCACTCTCTCTAACTGAACTCCACTCAGAGTGAGGGTCACTAAAACACCTGAGCTCAACAGCATCTACACACACACACACACATATATATATATATATATATATATATATATATATATATATATATATATATATATATATATCCATATTAGATATAATTATTTTAACGTTTTTATGTACTGAAGTTGAATTAATTTAAATATTAATAAGCCTGTAATTAATACTGTGTCGGATGAAGAAAATATTGAACATTTTTCTTTCATTGATATTCAATTTTATTTAAAAGATCTAGGATCAAAAACTAACAAAAAAAGAAACAATCAAAGAAAAGCCTTCAACTTCTCCAAAATGTATTTTGGTAAAAATCTTACGTAAAATAAAAAAAAAAAAAAAAACAACAACAAAAAAAAAAAAACACCACCACTTAAAATATAAAAGTTTGTGTATTTTACAATTTAGTGCTGATTCTCTATTAATACAAAATAAATAAATAAATAAATAAATATAAACTATAAATTCATTTATTACTTAATACATAATAATAATAATAATAATAATAATAATAATAATAATAATAATAATAATAATAGATGAAACAATTTTCAAGTTCAAGAAACATCATTTAGCCAAAAAAGAAAAAGTTCAGAAAAAAACGTTTACATCTTAACCATTCAAATTTAGTTTTTTGGTGTGTGTGTGTGTCTGTGTTTGTGTGTTCGATGTGAATTATTAATTCTAATAATTAATATTAGTGATATTTATTTGGAATCTTCCTGTATATTTGTAGTTTTATGCTTTTTACAGGAATGAACAGCAAAAAAAAAAACAACCCTTCTGACAGAGCAGAAGGCATTCAAACATTTTGCTGGTCCTCATGAGGAAACAAAAACAAGTTAAACACTTAAAGCCAGACGTTCTATTGGTTATGATGTCAGGGTTAGGCTGAGATTCGGAAAGTCACAGGTCAGTGAAGAAACCCCATAATTATAGTCACTGTGTATGTGTGTGTGTGTGTGTGTGTGTGTGTGTGTGTGTGTGTGTGACTCTTCCGATAAAATAGAAAAAAAAAGGCTTCCTCAACTCTTTGAATCCTCAAGAATTCTTGCTCAGCAATCAGGACTCATGTCCGAATTCAGCAACTAACTAACTCACTAAACAAATAAAGACATTATTTTGAGTTCCTGCTTCTAAGGCTAGGCCACAATGCTCTGGTGCATGCTGGGATACGCACCTGGCAACAATGCCTTGTTCTCCATTTGGTACAAACACAGGAATTAGACTGTAACAACTCCTGATAAAGAGAGAGAGAGAGAGAGAGAAGAATTACAGCAACAATCACAGTGTGTTTAGAGCAAATAAAGAGAGAGAGAGAGAGAGAGAGAGAGAGAGAGAGAGAGAGAGAGAGAGAGACAGACAGACAGACAGACAGACAGACAGACAAAGAGAAATGAAGGTAACTCGGGTCTTGAAGGCTTTGGCTTCATATAGATGTTTCCAATTTCAGATTTTGTGAGAAAGCCAAAAAGCACCCACACTGCTAGTGAACAAAGCTGCATGTGTGTGTGTGTATGTGAGAGAGAGAGAGAAAGAGAGAGAGAGAGAGAGACACACACACACAGGGGGATGGGGGTAAAGGGGCAACAGACAGGGAGGGGTGAACCTGCCCAAAGTCCTGTTGATCCCCCTCAAATATCCCCCGTGATGACAGAGAGACACCCACACCCAGGTGCTGAGAGAGAGAGAGAGAGAGAAAGAGAGAAAGACAGAGAGACAGAGAGAGAGAGAGAGAGAGAGAGAGAGAAAGGGGGAATGTTGCAATTTAATTAATTAATCTGTAGTTATTGAGAAGGGGAAATGTAAACAAATACCTCCAGTTCCTTGAGGGCGTCCCTTAACCTCTCCGGACGACGGTTACTCAGGAACCATGGGTAACCTCGCGCTGAGAGATGGGGGATAGAGAGAGAGAGAGAGAGAGAGAGAGAGAGAGAGAGAGAGAGAGAGGAAGAGAGAGAAAGAGGGAAAGAGAGACAGAGGAGGGAAAGGGGGGAAATGGAGAGAGAGAGACAGGTAGAGACAGACAAAATGGGAAGAAAGAGAGAGAGAGAGAGAGAGTGAGAGTGAGAAAGAGAGAGAGAGAGAGGGGGGGGGGGGTGGAAAGACAAATCAGCACAGAAAATGTTTTTGTGTTTTGTTTATGAGAGGAAGTAGATCGGAGTGACCCGGAGTCAACAGGTCAAAATGTCACCAACTAAAATGAAGCTGAGCTGAAAGTTCCTTCAGTTAATAAATGAAATCAGGTTCGATCGGCGCTGGAGACGGAAACAACAGTTCCTCATGTGAAAGCTGTACAATGCATTAATCACAGGATACGCTTACGACTTCACCTTTTCCACCAGAGCAGTAGAACCATTCTAACACTACAGGCTTCAGATATTTACTGATTACAAAATACTTATAGATGCTAGAGCATTTATTACACAGGGAAAATCTTAACCCTTTTTACCAGAGCACTGGTGTTCCAGTACGCCGACAGAACAGAAATGGACTTATGGGACATTTTCAATCAGTATAAACAATTGAATTTTATAAAAATGAGTATTATATAAAATGAGTCAGGACTCTGTTGGATTTCAGTGTGTTTTAGACGTGTGTTTTTCCCTCGGTTGGATAACCTTACACAGAATTTTACTGGTTGAAGATCAAATTTGAGCTTCTTTTTACATGAACAAGCACTTGGAGCATCTCAGAGAGCAGAAATGGGTTTATATCAACATTTACTCTGAAGATAGAAGCAGTTGTGGGGAAAAAAAAAAAAAAACTAACCAATTTTGTTTTTGGGAACTTTTCTATGAATATATCACCCCTAGTAGGATAGATAAAACCAGAAATACTTATAAAACACTACAAATTCTTAAAGTTTTCGAGTGTCTACTTTCAATATGAGCTTCATATTAAGCACCACTGTGGAGTGGGACATAACAAAGACACTCAATGCTGAACATGAACACGACAAAAACAGGAGCAAAGTCCAGTTTTTGGCCTCTGGGGAAAAAAAGAAAAAAAACAAAAAACAAAAAAGAGTTAAACCTTTAGTTCACAGCTGTAATAAAAAAGTCGATTAATGTACATGACACAAGAGGAATGAAACATCCTGGGGGCTGTGCTGTTACAGGAAAATAAATAAAGAAGAGAGATACTGTTACCACCATGATGTTGATTATTATCCTATGAAAAATTTCGATTTTATTTCTCTCATACCACAACTGCTTGCTAACAATAACAATTTTTTTAATGTAATACAATTTTAACTCATTTATAGCTTATTGTAATATTCCTTCAAATTAACATCTGTAAAACCATTCATTCATTCTCGTCAACTCTTATATTATGCTCTTTAAACAGACGTCAGCTTAGTGGGGTCCTTAAAGGAGAAGTTCACTTCCAGAACAAAAATCTACAAATAATTGACTCACCCAAGATGTTCATGTCTTTCTTTCTTCAGTCGTAAAGAAATGATGTTTCTTGAGGAAAACATTTCAGGATTTTTCTCCATATAGTGGACTTCAATGGTGCCCGCGAGTCTGAACTTCCAAAAGTTCAAAGAGCTCTAAACGATCCCAGCCGAGGAAGAAGGCTCTTATCTAGCCAAACCATCGCTCATTTTCTTATAAAAATAAAAAAATGTATACTTTTTAACCACAAAAGCTCGTCTAGCGCTAGCTCTGGGATGCGCGTCCGCGATGCTACGTACTACATAATCGCCTCGAAAGGTCATGTGTGACGTAGGCGGGACTACAGACCCAGTGTTTACTAGTGTGGAGGAGGAGGACCGTTCCGAAGTTGTTGCGTGTGTAATGACACAAAGTTATATGTCTTTGTGTCAGTTACTTGTTTAAAATGGTCCGTTTGTGTGTGTATCCTGGATGTGGAAATCGTTTTAAACCTAAAAAATTACGTCCGCTTGGAAATAACATGACTGTTCAAAAATTTTCCTTTAAAAATCCGGAGCGATTGAAGCTGTGGTTGCTCGCTCTGCACCTGGATATCAACACACCCATACATTCTCCTTGTACCTTTTTGTTAGTAAAGAGTGTTTGACTTATTTGCACTTTGTAAACACTGGGTCTGTTGCTCCGCCTACGTCACGCGCGACCTTTCAGCGTGATTACGTTGTGTCGCGGACGCACATCCCAGAGCTAGCGCTAGACGAGCTTTTGTGGTATACAATTTTTTATTTTTTAAGAAAATGAGCGATGGTGTGGCTAGATAAGAGCCTTCTTCCTCGGCTGGGATCGTTTAGAGCTCTTTGAAGCTGCATTTAAACTGCTTTTTGGAAGTTCAGACTCGCGGGCACCATTGAAGTCCACTATATGGAGAAAAATCCTGAAATGTTTTTCTCAAAAAACATCATTTCTTTACGACTGAAGAAAGAAAGACATGAACATCTTAGATGACGAGGGGGTGAGTCAATTATTTGTAGATTTTTGTTCTGGAAGTGAACGTCTCCTTTAATGGACCTGCTGCAGGTCTTCATGAGGACAAAATGTCCATAAATGACTTTTCCCCAGTCCAAAAGTAGAACTTTCTAGAACAGCAGATTTTAGAGCTATTAGTGCTGCTGCAAGAAGGTTTAGCTCATTTTGATATCGAGTTATCGTTTCCATAGTAACAACTCACGCCCAGTGACAATTTGTATAAAGGGGGGGTGGTATATAAGGGATGTGGTAGCATAGTGATTAAGGTGCTGAACCCCTGATCAAAAGAGGTTGTGAGTTCAAATCCCAGGTCCACTGAGCAAGGCCCTTAACCCTCAGTTGTATAAAATGTGATAAAAATGTAAGTAGCTCTGGATAAGGGCGTCTGCCAAATGCCAGAAATGTATAAAAGTAACTGCACTTTTTGGAAGGACGTCTCGACCGAGAAGCGGTTCATGGTGCGAACAGTTTCTTGGTATCATGACGGTTATTTCTTATGAGATTCAGGAAAGAAAGGTTCGTGAGAGAATGTTTATAGCTACTACAATCTCTCATTACTGTTCCGTAGATCTTCATCAAGATTACATTTAAATGTAAACGGATTTAATTTTAAAATCTGGCAACCCCCACTGTGGTGTAAGAGGAATAAAACACTGGGGAATGTGCCGTTACAGGAAGAAGCCTCGCTCCCAGATCACCCGCTCTTCCTCTACACAAGCAGGGAAAAACTGAGCAGCGTGTAAACACTAAACCACTTCAAAGTAAAACAGCGATTAACTCACAGCCACTCTGAGGACACGACATGTACTTTAGTTACCTTGTAGGCTTAATATGATTTATTAACTAATAACCTACAGGAAGTATAAAAAAAAAAAAATAAAAACGCCATTTTCCGCACACTGGAGAGTTATTCAATCATCTGTGTGTGCCTCGGGGGGAAGAACTCAAAGTTACCGTAACATATTAAAACACGCTGGTCGAAAATGTGCTGTCACACTCATGAAAACCTCATCTGCCTCCCACGAAAAAAAACACACACACACACACACACACACACACACACACACACAGAGTTAATTGAATTTCTGTGCTCATGTGTTCGTATTAACAGGTTAACGTGAGCCGAGCCGAGGTTGAGAGGCTTCTTTTTGGAAATTTGCCCTTAAAGGATTCCAATTTGAGCTCTTTTTTGTGTGTGTGTGTGTGTGTGTGTGTGTGTGTGTGTGTGTGTGTGTGTGTGTGTGTGCACTATTAAGAAACAGACCCCCGTCCTTAAAAAGAGATTCATAAATACATGAATATTAATGAAGGAGAGATAGAGAGAGAGGAATGGTGTGTTAAGGATGAGTGTGTCTCTCCTGATAAGGGACTTTTTGTCCCTCTGAAGACTCGGGGGATTTTTTATTTATTTACTATTCCTATTTTTATTGGCTGATAGATCTGTTATTACTTACACATGGAGTGTTACACACACACACACACAAACATATATGCACTCATACACACACGTATACACATATATACTCATATACACACAAATATATACAAACACACACACATACATATATACACTCATACATACACACGTACACATACAGTATACACACACACACACACACACACACACACACAGGTATACATACAGTATATACACACACACACACACACACACACACACATGTATACATATATACACATGTATTTTCTTGTCACTGAAACTCAGAAACAAGCAACAGGAAGAAAACTTTGGGGCAAAATTCTGGTGTAAAGCTGTTTAATAATCAGCAGTGCTTCTGCTAGCAGGAAGAAACACGGCTTTAACGTCCCAAGTCTTTCCCACGTCACTGAAATCTAGTGCACTGCATCATGTACATCACACTATATGAGATTCAATGACTGTGAACTAATAAGTAATATCACTAGCAGAATCAGTAGTAGTAGAGAGAGAGAGAGAGAGAGAGAGAGAGAGAGAGAGAGAGAGAGAGAGAGATAGAGAGACAGAAAGAGAGAGAGAGAGAGAGAGAGAGAGAGAGAGAGAGAGAGAGAGAGAGAGACTAATCAGTATTTTTCCCACTGGTTGAACAGACATGCAATCAAACACTGAGTAGGTGAGAAAAAAGGGAAAACACATACACTTTTTCTCTAATGACTTGATTTATTTTAATCCATCCACCTATTTCCATCTCTCCATCTTTACCATCATTTCATCTACTTCCATTCCTCTATTCTTTCATCCATCCATCCATCCACTGATTTCATCCCTGTCTCCATGCTGTCCTGGGAGATTCCAAGAATCTTTGGGTCTAAGAGCGAGTCAGAAAGCGATTCTGAAATCGAGTCTGAGAGCGAGTCCAAGAGCGAGTCTGAGATTGAGTCCAAGAGCGAGTCTGAGATCGAGTCCGAGAATGAGTCTGAGATTGAGTCCAAGAGCGAGTCTGAGAGCGAGTCCGAGAGCGAGTCCGAGAGCGAGTCTCAGAGCGAGTCTGAGAGTGAGTCTCAGAGCGAGTCTGTAAATCGCGGGTTTGTAATTTACACATAATTAGAAAATAATTACTTAAGTACACCATAAACGGCATGTTCTTTTTTCCCATTTTTATATAGATAAATAAATTAGAAGTCACACTCACACACACACACAAATTATTACAAAAGGTAGAGGACTCACTCTCTGTAAAGTGCTGCTTCTCACTGTAGTAATGCTGATCTGCAGGAAAGACTGGAGAGAGAGAGAGAGAGAGAGAGAGAGGGGAGAGAGAGAGAGAGAGAGAGAGAGAGAGAGGGAAAGAGAAAAAAATGTTAAAACCTTCTTGCTTCTTTGGCTAAAATGAGGTGTGTGTGTCAAAATGAGTGTGTGACTCAACCAGTATCTCAGCATCCTGACAATTCTAGGTGAGTTTATTGTGTTTTAACTCCTGAAGAGCTTGACAGGATGCTGATGAGTCGAACCAGAAACATATGCAGTGCATGATGGGTTTTATAGGACCTACACTTCATACTCAATGACCTTTGACCTTATTAAGATGAAGAGCATTGGAAACACACACACACGTCGATAACTCCTCGATCTCTTCATCATGGTAGAGCTGCTGCACCCTCTGGTGGACACAAATCGAGAAAGCAGGACTCGAACACACACACACACACACACACACACACACCCCCTTGTGTAAGGTGTACATATAAACAAATGGAGAGTCTCAGGTCTTTTCATGTAGCTGCTGACTGTGGCTCCTCTGTTGCTATACAGTTTGCTCAGCTTCCATTGAAGCAGTCAGCAATGTAAAGGGAAGAGCAGAGAACCTCCACTGAGCACAGAGCTACAGGAAGCATCATGGAAGAAGGAGCTGTGCTGTGTGATGCATGTGAGAGGGGGGGTGATGGAGAGAGAGAGAGAGAGAGAGAGAGAGAGAGAGAGAGGGGAGAGAGAGAGAGAGAGACTAAGTGACTGTATGAGTGAGTCAGCAAGTGAGTGATAGAGGGAATCTTACTTTACCTGAATCCCCTTTCTCGTAAAACTGGGATGTGCCAATATCTGTATCTAAGAGACAGAGAGAGAGAGAGAGAGAGAGAGAGAGAGAGAGAGAGAGAGAGAAAAGAGAGAGACAGACAGAGAGTGAGAGAGAGGGGAGAGAGGGGAGAGAGAGAGAGAGAGAGAAAGAGAGAGAGAGAGAGAGAGAAAGAGGGGAGAGAGAGAGAGAGAGAGAGACAGAGAGATAGAGAGAGAGAGAGATAAGAGAGAGAGAGAGAGAGACAGACAGAGAGTGAGAGAGAGAGAGAGAGAGAGAGAGAGAGAAAAGAAAGAGAGAGAGAAAGAGAGAGAGAAAGAGACAGAGACAGAGAGCAAGAGAGAGAGTGAGACAGAGAGACTAATCAGTATTTTTCCCACTGGTTGAACAAACATGCAATCAAACACTGAGTAGGTGAGAAAAAAATCGAGTCTCCATCTTTAACATCTTTTCATCTACTTCCATTCCTTTATTCTTTCATCTATTCATCCATCCACTGATTTCATCCCTGTCTCCATGCTGTCCTGGGAGATTCATTAACATTATTACACAGTGAGACCAATATGTCACTCTAACGTTAGGTGTTTATAGAGAACATAGCAGGTCTGAGAGCGAGTCCGAGAGCATGTCAGAGAGCTGGCCTAAGAGCGACTCTGAGAGCCCGTCTAAGAACGGGTCTGAGAGCGAGTCCGAGAGCTGGCCTAAGAGTGGGTCCGAGAGCGAGTCAGAGAGCGGGTCTAAGGCAGAGTCTGAGAGCGAGTCTGAGAGCTGGCCTAAGAGTGAGTCTGAGAGCGGGTCTGAGAGCGGGTCTGAGAGCGAGTACGAGGGTGAGTCTGAGAGCAAGTCTGAGAGTGGGTTCAAGAGAGGGTCTGAGAGCGAGTCCGAGAGCAAGTCCGAGAGTAAGTCCGAGAGTCCAAGAGCGAGCTGAAGAAAACCTTGAGAAGAATTTGTGCGAAATCACTGTGCTCCTTCATCAAACCCTCAGAACAGAGTCACTGTTTTAGGATAATGTTCCTCACACGGGGTAAGTGCATGAAGGTGCTGCACTGAACATCTAAAATAAATCAGAAATCTGCTCCTCAACAATCTGTCATTTTAACATCTAGCTAAAATACCATCTGCAGTAGGAAGCTGGGAAACACTGGGGTTATGAGAACACTGGTTGAGGCCCGAGGCTAAGGATTTAGCTCGCTCGTATTCGGTTCAGTCTTTAACAGCGATGGAGAAAAACGAGACAAAACCATTGAGGAGGAAATCTTCTGAAGACCATGGTATTACTACAAAAACAATTCATCTGTTTACTCTTTACACTGTACTGTTACTCGTCTACTCCAACTTATAGTTTAACAATTATACTTTTATATTTATTTATTTATTTGTATATTTTTTGGGTGCTGTCACTGGGACCTCAGCACTTCGTTTCATTCCCTTTCATGTTATCATCAATCTGCGTGAGCCCCAAAACATTTAAAATAACAGAAAATAATCAAATAAAATAGAATAAAATACAGAGGAAAAGAAACTACAATAATTCAAGCAGAAAAAAATGGGATAGAATACAAAAATAAATTAAAAGGAAACAAAACATAATAAAGAATATTATCTTATTTATTATATTATAATATTTATTTTTTTAAATAAAATAATAAGTAAAATAAAAAAATAAATAAATAAATAAATAAAAAGAAAAGACAGGACAAAATAGAAAGAAAGAATGCAAAATGATTAGAAAAGTAAAATCAAACAAAACTGAAGACTTAAAAATGACACAAAAAGACAGAAGAGAATAAAAAGAAAACAAAAAAACAAATAAAAAAAAAAAACAATCAAATAAGTTAAAAAAATCATCGCAGAAGAAAATGGGAGGAAAAAAAGAAAGGATAACAGAACAAACAAAATAGAGAAAAATAGAGTAAAATTAAAACCAAAAGAAGTGGAAAATTACATAATAGAGGAGAAAGGAGGAGAATATCAGAAAAACAGAAAAGAAATGAACAGAATAAAATCGAAATTAAATAGAACAAATGAAAAAGAATGGAATAAAGTGAAAAAATACCGAAAGGGAATAAACATTAAAATAAATTAGAACAAAACCTCAGAAAACAACTAGATAAAACAAGAAAAAATAAAATAAAATAAAAGTTTTTTGAAACAGAAATTAAAATAATAAAATCCAATGAAAACAGAACAAAACTTTATATAAAGGGTTTCAAAAACAAAATAAAACAACAACAACAACAACAACAATAATAATAATAATGAAAACATTTCTAATTGAAAAATCAGACTTTTATTTGTTTGTAAAAAAAGAGTCTAGTTAAGTGTGTGTGTGTAAACAATAATGTATATAAGTGTGTGTGTGTGTGTATAAAAGAGTGTAGTTATGTATGTGTGTGTAAAACAATGTGTGTGTGTGTGTGTTTAAGAGTGTAGTTAAGTATTGTGTATGTATGTGTGTGTTTAAAAGAGTGTAGTTAAGTATGTGTGCATGTGTCAGTGTATATGCATGTGTAGAAGAGTGTGTGTGTGTGTTTGTGTGTGTGTTAATTACCTTGCACATTCAGATTGCTTCTTGAGGACCACAGGTTCAGCTCAGCTAAGCAGAACGCCATCAGATGACAGAAGCCTTTTGAAGACGTAGAGAAGGAGAAAGAAAAAGTGAACAATATGAGAGAGAGAGAGAGAGAGAGAGAGAGAGAGAGAGAGAGAGAGAGAGAGAGAGAGAGAGAGGTGCACATCTCCCTCTAGCTAGTAAACATGTATTACTAACAGAGCTTTTTATTCCAGCTCTGAAAGCCGCATCACATGTGCTGCTCTGACCGCAGGATGGAGGTCGTGGAGGTCGTGGGGTTCGTGTGTGAACGTCTCCTCACTTCCTTTTACACACACACACTCAGTCCTGACCCTTTCATTTCCATCTGACTCCTCGCTTGATTCAATTTGCCCCGTACTCTCTCACTCTCACTACCTTTTAAAGAGCAGCAACGCCGCTTGATTGCGTTTAAATAAACGTACGCGCACATGGACGGTGGCTAAGCTAGACGCCAATTAAGAAGGAAGGGCAGGATGAAAAAGGTGAGTCCAGTGAATGAGAGATGATAAACCTAATCTGAACCTGATTAAATAAATGGAGAGGGGAAAAAAACGAAAGAAGAGGAAGAAAGTCTGGAGCTGCGGACACAAGAGACTGGCTGGCATGCTGATGTAGAGGGAGACGAGTAAAGGGAGAGGGCGATGAGAGGTGATGGATTGAGAAAGGTAAAGGGAAAATAAAAGAAGAACGAGAGAGAGTGGAACAGATAAGACCAAGATAACGACTCACTTTCCACAGACTTTAATTACGGTAGCGTTTATATCGTAGCGGGAGGCTGGAGTCTGGGCCCGTCCTCATTCTAAAACATTTTATTAAATCTGAGATTTAGATTCAGATTTACTAAAAAAAAAAAAAAAAAAAGAAAGAAAGAAAGAAAAAAAAAAAACGGTAACATTGATGTCTAGAGTCCTTCAAGGTCATTTCCATCCACAGAACTGCAGAGTATCGTCTTATCGGATATTGTAGCCGTGTTAGACCACTGATCAGAAGGATGCGAGTTCAAATCCCAGGTCCACCAAACATCCACCTCCGGGCCCTTGAGCAAGGCCCTTAACCCTCAATTGCATAAGATAAGATGATGCACACTGTGTTCATTTACATTTCTGGCATTTAACGGATATCCTTATCCAGAGTGACTTAAATTTTTATCACATTTTTATACGACTGAGCATTAAAGGCCAGCAGCAGTGCAGCGACAATTTGAGGGACTTGAACTCACAACATCCTGATCACCAGTCCAACACCTTAACCACTGAGCTACCATATTCCCTACCATACAATTAATGGAAATTATTATTCCAAGTTGTATTTAGAGACAGCGTCACTGAGGAAGAGACAGGAGTCAGAGCTAGAGGTAGCAGAGCTGAAGATGTTGAGGTTCTCTTTGGGAGTGACAAGATTGGACAGGATTAGGAACGAGTACATCAGAGGGACAGCTCATGTTGGACGTTTGGGGGACAAAGTTAGGGAGGCCAGATTAAGATGGTTTGGACATGTTCAGAGGAGGGAGAGTGAGTATATTGGTAGGAGAATGTTGGACATGGAGCTGCCAGGCAGGAGGCAAAGAGGAAGGCCAAAGAGGAGGTATATGGATGTAATAAATGAGGATATGAAGCTAGTGGGTGCAAGTGTTGAGGATGCAGAAGATAGGGATAGGTGGAGAGAGATGATTCGCTGTGGCGACCCCTGAAGGGAAAAGCCGAAAGAAGAAGAAGATTATTCCAAGTTGTAACAGGGTCATTTCCCACTTCCAGATGGTAGACATGTGAAGATTTGTCATGCAACACGTGAACATGGGGAAATAAATGGATGATCTCAGCGACTCCACGAAGGTCAGTGTACTGATGAAGTGCTGCGCTTTAATTGTTTCCCTGGGGTATGTACTGTACAAGGAAGTGGAAGGTGTGTTTTGTCAGCTAGGTGATTAACACCATGATAATGTGGAAATGTTATCAGTTGTCGTACCAAGCTTTAAACTGTAACACAAAAGAAAAACTGAACACAAAAGAAATGACTTTTATCTTGTTTCATGGATATATATTCTATATCTAAATTGAGAAATGTGTCAATTCTCGTTAAAAAAAAACTAAATTATAATAATTGGAGGAATAAAACATTCTTATTTGTGAATAAGACAAGTGCTTTATAAACAACATACTATTTGTCCTTGTGTTTTACAGAGTAATGATCTCCATTATCCTTCTGAGTGTGTGTGTGTGTGTGTGTATGAGGTATGCAAGGCGAGCGAGGTCTGAAGGGTGTAAACACGTGTGTGTTTTGATCAGTGACGTTTCAGACTGGAGGCAGTGACCTCTGAAGCCTTCTCTGCTTTCTTCAGGCTAAGAAGGATGAGAGATGAGTGTGTCATGTGGTGCACATGCCCTCAGCGTCACGTGTCAAAACACGTGAACTTGCCATAGCTCCTTTTTTTAATTAACCCGTTTTTTGGCTCGAAAACGAAGTGTGAAATGTGACGGTGAGCAAAAAACAACAACAAAGATATAAAACACTTGCTGCATCACTCAAGAGCAGGTCTGTCCACTGAGAGTGATGTTCTTTTGGACACACACACACACACACACACACACACACACACACACACACACACACACACACACACAGTCTTTCTCTGTCACAGAACAGGCCTGTCAGGAACAGATGACATGCTGCTTCACACAAACACTCGTGTTTTTTCCACCCCAAGCAAACGCTTAATTACACCTTTTTGTCTTCAAGCTCACAGACAGACCATCTCAATGAGATGACCTTGGCACAGACAGAGACAAAACGTGGACACACACACACACGCGCACACACTTCTTCATTTTCTCTTAAACATGAGCAAACTTTTAAATTCACATTCTATCCATCACATACACAACCACACACAGTAGTAAAATGTTTTAAAGACTGTCTGTGTCATGAAAATAGAATGAAAATACTACGAATACAATCACAATAAATATTTAATTCAATAAAAGATCTGATGAGTGAAGACAAACACAGCGAATAAACATTTTTAAAAATTTCTAATTTCAGCTTTATTAAATAAAATAATATAGCTGTAATGAAGCCGGTATTTTATTCTATATTTATAATAAAATTTCTCTCTTTTTTCTGCTTATATCTGTCTATCATGCTATACTGTGTGTACAGGAGACCAGGTGGAAGGGTAGCAAGGCTCGTAGTATAGGAGCAGGATTCAAGCTGTTTTATTATGGTGTGGATAGTAAGAGAAATGGGGTAGGTGTGGTCCTGAAGGAGGAGTTTGTGAGGAATGTTCTGGAGGTGAAGAGAGTGTCAGACAGGGTGATGAGTCTGAAGTTAGAGATTGAAGGGGTGATGTTGAATGTTGTTAGTGGTTATGCCCCACAGGTAGGTTGTGAGTTAGGGGAGAAAGAGAGATTCTGGAGTGAATTAGATGAGGTGATGGAGAGTATTCCCACGGGTGAGAGAGTGGTGATAGGAGCGGATTTTAATGGACATGTTGGCGAGGGGAACACAGGTGATGAGGAGGTGATGGGCAAGTTTGGAGTTAAGGAAAGGAACCTTGAAGGACAGATGGTAGTGGACTTTGCTAAGAGGATGGACATGGCTGTGGTTAACACTTATTTTCAGAAGAGGGAGGAGCATAGAGTGACTTACAAGAGTGGAGGTAGGAACAAACAGGTAGACTACATCCTATGTAGAAGAGGCAATCTGAAAGAGATTAGTGACTGTAAAGTGGTAGTGGGAGAGAGTGTAGCCAGACAGCATAGGATGGTGGTGTGTAGGATGACTTTGATGGTCTGTAAGAAGAAGAGGTCAAAGATAGAGAAGAAAACCAAGTGGTGGAAGCTGAAAAAGGAGGAATGTTGTGAGGAATTTAGACAGAAGTTGAGGCAGGCTCTGGGTGGTCAGGTAGTGCTGCCAGATGACTGGGAAACTACAGCAGAAGTGATCAGGGAGACAGGGAGAAAGGTGCTGGGTGTGTCATCTGGAAGGAGGAAAGAAGATAAGGAGACATGGTGGTGGAATGAGGAAGTTCAGGATAGTGTCCAGAGGAAGAGGTTAGCCAAGAAGAAGTGGGACATGGACAGGACTGAAGAGAATAGACAGGAATACAAGGAGTTACAGCGCAGAGTGAAGAGGGAGGTGTCTAAGGCCAAGCAGAAGGCATATGACGAGTTGTACACTAGGTTAGACACTAGAGAAGGAGAGAAGGACTACATAAATAAAAATTCTCTACTATATCTTGCGCTGGCCACCGTATATAGACCCCCAGGGCCCTACGCTGATTTTCTTAAAGAGTTTGCACATTTACTCTCAGACCTACTGATTAATTATGACAAGGTGTTGATTGTAGGAGACTTTAACATTCATGTCAATGATTCCAACGATGCCTTAGGACTCGCAATTATGGATTTATTAAATTCTTTTGGGGTTAAACAAAACATTACTAGACCAACTCATCGTTTTAACCATACTCTAGATTTAATTATATCACATGGAACAGATGTCACTGACATAGATATTTTACCTCAAAGTGATGATATCACAGGCCATCACCTCTTAGTGTACACTCTACCTGTAGAACATATTAGACATGTCTCTCCACGTTATCGATTCGGTAGAACTATTATCCCGACCACTAAAGACAAATTCACAAGTAATCTACCGGATCTGTCTCAATTTCTCACCAGACCCTAAATGCAGATGACCTAGACGAATTAACTAACAGCATAGGCACTATACTTCTTCACCGACAAAATCGATAGTATCAGGAACAAAATAATTGATGTTCAACCTTTGACAGCATCCGGTGATCTAGTCCAACCTAAAGCTCCACATTTAAAGCTACAATGCTTTACAGATATAGGGAAGGAAGAGCTGTATAAACTTATCACCACGGCTAATTCAACAACATGTTTGTTAGATCCAATTACACCTAGATTACTGAAAGAAGTGATACACACAGCTGGAGAGCCTCTCCTCAACATTATTAATTCCTCGTTATATTTAGGTCACGTCCCTAAACCTTTCAAGCTAGCAGTTATTAAGCCTCTTCTTAAGAAACCTAAACTAGACCCTAATGACTTATCAAATTACAGACCGATTTCAAACCTTCCTTTTATATCTAAAATATTAGAAAAGGTTGTGTCTACTCAATTATGCTCCATCTTACAGGAAAACTTTATCCTTGAAGAATTTCAGTCAGGTTTCAGGCCCCATCATAGTACAGAAACTGCACTAGTTAAGATCACAAATGACTTGTTTTTGGCTTTGGACCAAGGCTGCATCTCAATATTAGTCTTACTTGATGTTAGTGCTGCATTCGACACTATAGATCATTACATTCTCGTAGACCGCTTACAAAATCAAATAGGTATTCAGGGACAGGCATTAAAATGGTTTAGATCCTACCGGTCTGATCAATACCATTTTGTAGATTTAAATGGAGAACTGTCCAGTGTAATGCCAGTGAAATATGGGGTCCCACAAGGATCAGTTTTAGGACCTCTGCTTTTCTCAATATACATGCTTCCCTTGGGAAACATCATTAGAAGGCATGGGATAAGTTTCCACTGTTACGCTGACGATACACAGTTATATATCTCATCAAAACCAGATGAAATAGTCTAGATTAACAGAGTGTGTTAAAGATATTAAAGATTGGATGACTGATCATTTTCTATTACTAAATCCTGATAAGACGGAGATATTACTGATTGGTCCAAAAACCAGTACACAGAAGCTTTCACAATTCAACTTGCATTTAGAAGGATGTTCTATTACTACTAGCTCTACAGTGAAAGACCTGGGCGTAATATTAGACAGCAATTTGTCCTTTGAAAAACATATTTCCGATATTACAAAAATAGCCTTCTTCCACCTCATTAATATTGCCAAGCTTAGGAACATTTTATCTGTATCTGATGCAGAAAAGCTAGTTCACGCATTCATGACCTCCAGACTGGACTATTGTAATGCATTACTAGGTGGTTGTCCTGCATCTTCAATAAACAAGCTACAGTTAGTCCAGAATGCAGCCACCAGAGTCCTTACCAGGTCAAGAAAGTATGACCATATAACCCCAATATTATCATCCCTGCACTGGCTACCTGTTAAATTTAGAATCGATTATAAACTAGCACTACTTACATACAAGACCCTAAATGGTTTAGCTCCCACATATCTAGCCAGTCTTCTAACACATTACAATCCATCACGCTCCTTAAGATCCCGAAACTCCGGACTTCTGGTAGTTCCCAGAATATCAAAGTCTACAAAAGGGGGTAGAGCTTTTTCATATTTAGCTCCTAAACTTTGGAACAGTCTTCCTGACAGTGTTCGGGGCTCAGACACAGTCTCCCAGTTCAAACGTAAACTAAAGACATATCTCTTTAGCCAGGCATACACCTAATACATCCAATAACTTTGTACTCCAATACATCTGATTAAATGCACATTATCATCTAGTGCCTGCTAATATTATGAACAGCAGCTACGCTAATTCCTTTCCATTTGTTTCCCTTCTTCTACCCACCCCCGAGACATACAGAGATTGTGCCAGCTCCAGTGGCATCCAGAGATGGACCAGTTCCAGCCGGGTTCTGCTTTCTGAGGACTGGAGTATTCAAAGCAACACTGCCAACACTATGTGGACATTTTACACATAACATTCTATACATGCTGTATCTGCATCACACAACTAATGCAGAAAGGACATTGTTCATATCACACTCTTCGGTGTCACCCAGATGAGGATGGGTTCCCCTTTGAGTCTGGTTCCTCTCAAGGTTTCCTCCTAATACCATCTAAGGGAGTTTTTCCTTGCCACAGTCGCCTGAGTCACCTCAGGCTCACTCACTAGGGAAAATTTTGTCTAACATCTAGGACTGTTTGTTTGTATGTATGTTTATTGTTTATGTTCTGTAAAGCTGCTTTGAGACAATGCTCTTTGTTAAAAGCGCTATACAAATAAAATGAGTTGCAGCAACTATAGGGGGATAAAGTTGATGAGCCATACAATAAAGCTATGGGAAAGAGTAGTGGAAGCTAGGTTAAGGAAGGTAGTGGAAATTTGTGAGCAGCAGTATGGCTTCATGCCCAGAAAGAGCACAACAGATGCAATTTTTGCTCTGAGAATTTGGATGGAGAAGTATGAGGAAGTGGTGAGTGTGTATGAGGAAGTCAGGAGTAGTAGAGAAGTATGTCAGAGTGGTGCAGGACATGTATGAGAGGAGCAGGACAGTGGTGAGGTGTGCTGTAGGTCAGACAGAGGAGTTCAAAGTGGAGGTGGGATTGCATCAGGGATCGGCTCTGAGCCCCTTCCTGTTTGCTATAGTGATGGACCAGTTGTCAGAGGAGGTCAGACAGGAGTCTCCTTGGACAATGATGTTTGCAGATGACATTGTGATCTGTAGTGAGAGCAGGGAGCAGGTGGAGGAAAACCTGGAGAGAAGAGGAATGAAAGTCAGTCGTAGTAAGACTGAGTACATGTGTGTGAATGAAAGGGAGGGAAGTGGAACAGTAAGGTTACAGGGTGAAGAGGTGAAGAAGATACAGGAGTTTAAGTACTTGGGGTCAACAGTCCAGAGTAATGGAGAATGTGGGAAAGAGGTAAAGAAGCGAGTGCAGGCAGGTTGGAATGGGTGGAGAAAGGTGTCGGGAGTTCTGTGTGATAGGAAAATATCAGCGAGAATCAAGGGGAAGGTGTACAGGACAGTGGTGAGACCGGCCATGCTGTATGGTTTAGAGACAGTGTCACTGAGGAAGAGACAGGAGTCAGAGCTAGAGGTAGCAGAGCTGAAGATGTTGAGGTTCTCTTTGGGAGTGACAAGATTGGACAGGATTAGGAATGAGTAAATCAGAGGGACAGCTCATGTTGGACATTTGGGGGACAAAGTTAGGGAGGCCAGATTAAGATGGTTTGGACATGTTCAGAGGAGGGAGAGTGAGTATATTGGTAGGAGAATGTTGGACATGGAGCTGCCAGGCAGGAGGCAAAGAGGAAGGCCAAAGAGGAGGTATATGGATGGAATTAATGAGGATATGAAGCTAGTGGGTGCAAGTGATCATGCATTGAAAAAATACACACACAAATTATACAGTGGTGTGAAAAATTGTTGGCTGATTCTGATTTCTTATTTTTTTGCATGTTTGTCACACTTTAATGTTTCAGATAATCATGGCCCTGTGTGAAAAAGTATTTGCCCCCTAAGCCTAATAACTGGTTGGTCCACCCTTAGCAGCAACAACTGCAATCAAGCGTTTTCCATAACTTGCAATGAGTCTGTTACAGCGCTGTGGAGGAATTTTGGCCCACTCATCTTTGCAGAATTGTTGTAATTCAGCCACATTGGAGGGTTTTCGAGCATGAACCACCTTTTTAAGGTCATACCACAGCATCTCAATGGGATTGAGGTCAGGACGTTGATTAGGCCACTCCAAAGTCTTCATTTTGTTTTCTTCAGCCATTAAAAGGTGGACTTGATGGTGTGTTTTGGATCATTGTCCTGCTGCAGAACCCAAGTTCGCTGGATTTTGTTTTCCCTTAATAATAAAAACCTTCATTTAAAAACTGCATGATGTGTTTACTTGTGTTATCTTTGACTAATATTTAAATGTGTTTGATTATCTGAAACATTAAAGTGTGACAAACATGCAAAAAAATCAGGAAGGGGGCCAACACTTTTTCACACCACTGTATATATGATTTGCATATCAGTGAAAGATCAGGGTGACTATTAGGAAGAAGTTTCTTTAATTTTTATTAATAATAATAATAATAATAATAATTTCCTTCTCTCTGCCTACATTAGGAAATAAAGAAATAAACAATGTGTTCTAAACAAATGCAAACTTCATTTTTTCCCTAAAGACAGGAAGTATTTTAGTAGGAAGGTGTGAGGACACGAGTTGTTAAGTTACGGTTCTTATTTCGATCCGGAACACTGACCCAAGCTCCAGCTCCACACACACACACACACACACACACACACACACACACACACACACACACACACACACACACACACGGTGCTTCCGATTTACAAAATCTGCAGAATAAGGACATCATTCACTCTATAAACTCTGCTCTCTCTCTCTCTCTCTCTCTACCCCTATCTCTTGCTCTTTACCTCTGTGTCTCTCTCTCTTTACAACTGTCTGCCTCTCACTCACTCTTTACCCATCTTTCTCTCCACTCGGACACTGTACATCTATTAATAAGTGACTTGTTCAGGGTAGATGTTGATGATTATAACAAGGTTTTAATAAAGTGTTTATTACACGTCACCACAGCAAATCATACAATCTGACAGATGTTTAATTGAGTAGCAACAAAGGATGTGATGAGTGAAGATGAAAACACAGCAAATAAACATTTATAGCTGTTTAATCTCAGCTTTATTAAATAAAAAAAACAGTCAATAAAATCTCTGTCTTACATTTCCATCATTATATCTTTGTGCTATTTTTTCTATCCATCCATCTATTTATCTATCCATCTGACCATACATCCATCTATTTATCTATTCATCTATCTATCCATTCATCTATAAATCCATCCATCTATCCATTAATTTATCTGTCCATCTATCTATCTATCTATCTATCTATCTATCTATCTATCTATCTATCTATCTATCTATCTATCTATCTATCTATCTATCCATCCATCTGCCCATGCATCTATCTATCTGCCTATCTATCTATCCATCCATCCATCCATCCATCCATCCATCCATCCATCCATCCATTTATCTATCCATCTGACCATACATCCATCTATTTATCTATTCATCTATCTATCCATTCATCTATAAATCCATCCATCTATCCATTAATTTATCTGTCCATCTATCCATCTATCTATCTATCTATCTATCTATCTATCTATCTATCTATCTATCTATCTATCTATCTATCCATCCATCTGCCCATGCATCTATCCATCTATCTATCTGCCTATCTACCTATCTATCCATCTATCACAGCTCACGCTCCTATCTGTCATTTGCTTTTGATCATTTCTTTCTCTTCTTCTCGCCATCCTCCTTTGCATCTGGCCATACATCCATCTATCTATCTATTCATCTATCTATCCATTCATTCATCTATCCATTAATTTATCTGACCATCTATCTATCTATCTATCTATCTATCTATCTATCTATCTATCTATCTATCTATCTATCTATCTATCTATCTATCTATCCATCTATCCATCCATCCATCCATCTATTTATCTATCCATCTGACCATACATCCATCTATTTATCTATTCATCTATCTATCCATTCATCTATAAATCCATCCATCTATCCATTAATTTATGTCCATCTATCTATCTATCTATCTATCTATCCATCTGACCATACATCCATCTATTTATCTATTCATCTATCTATCCATTCATCTATAAATCCATCCATCTATCCATTAATTTATGTCCATCTATCTATCTATCTATCTATCTATCTATCTATCTATCTATCTATCTATCTATCTATCTATCCATCTATCCATCTATCTATCTATCTATCCATCCATCTGCCCATGCATCTATCCATCTATCTATCTATCTATCCATCCATCTGCCCATGCATCTATCCATCTATCTATCTGCCTATCTACCTATCTATCCATCTATCACAGCTCACGCTCCTATCTGTCATTTGCTTTTGATCATTTCTTTCTCTTCTTCTCGCCATCCTCCTTTGTTTCTTTATTTTCCCTTTTGCTCGTTGGTTTTCTCAGTCACCCCTCCCCTGCATTTTGTCCTAAGGGTGTGCAAACTTTTGGCAAAAAAAAGTCTTTACACTTTTCTAATTTTCTGTGTATTGTTTATTCCTTTATTCACAGAAGTCTAGCAGGCGCATCGCCACCGAAGCGCTAACGGTAAACATCCCTCGCTTTGAAACAGAGATGCACCAAAACATTTCTTTTTTTTTTCCAATTGGTTTTTAAGAGAAATTGGGTTTTTCTTCATGCTTAAAAGAGAAGACGAGAGGAAACGCTGACTCATCCTTAAAGCTTCTGGAGAAAAAAAAAACAGACAGATGAAAGGATCCTCTTATGTCAGTAAAGTTGTTCAGAGCAGGTGCTGCTGCTAGCGCTTTCGGCTTGACGTTTTTATTCGGCCATTTTCCTGTGGTGAAGGAGGTTTTTTTTTTCTAAACGCAGGGGAGAGTAGAGGAGATGGAAGAGAGGCAAAATTTTGTCTCAGGTTTTTCTCTGGTTTTATTTAGACACCCAGGCAGCCGGGCCATGGCTACAGATAAGACTTAGCATGCTCAGCAACGCTAGTGTGTTAGCGTCCTCTGTGCTAACTGGCCTGTCACGCTAACTGGCCTGAAAGGTGAAGAGAGCCGCTGTTCTGCTGCCAGACGCAATTTCACTGCCGGGATTTTGATTCTTTTCTACAGACATCAGCGGTTTGTTCCTAATGGACAGATGGACTGCAGGACGGACAGATGAGGGGGAAAAAATGAATGGATAGACAGAATCTAAAGATTATTTTTGTTTGCTATATAAACCCTTTACCCCACATCCCTCCTTCTTAATTATTTTTCTCTCCTATTTTATTTTTCTCCTTCTGTTTTTCTTTCTTTCTTTATTTCCCTTTTAATCATCAGCTTCTCTCCTTCATATCATTTAATTTTTCCAATTTTTCCTCATTTCTTTTCTTATATTTTGTTCTCTTCAACTATTTCTCTCTCTCTATCTCTCTTTTATTTTCTTTTGCATCCTTTTCTTTTTTTAATTCACTAATTCAATAATTTATTCATTAATTCTTTTTCTTTTTCTCTCTCTTAATCTTTAGCTTCTCTCACTCGTGTCATTTAATTTTTGCAATCCTTCTCATTTATTTTCTTCTTTTTTTGTTCTCTACACTTATTTCTCTCTCTCTTTCTTTCTCATTTTCTTCTTTTTTTAATACATTAATTCAACCATTTATTCATAAATTATTTCGTTCCTTTTTTTTATTCCTTTCTTTCATTTTTTCCCATTTTCTTTCCATCTTTCTTTCCATCCCTTTGCTTCATTCTTCTGCTTCTTTGGTTCTCCCTCTCTCTCTCTCGCTTATTTTCTTTTGCATCCTTTTCTTTTGTAGTTCAATCCTTTATTCATTAATTCTTTCTTTTTTCTCTTTTTCTTTCTCTAACTAGTTTCCATTTTCTTTCCATCTTTCTTCCAGTCTCTCTCATTTAATTGTTCTGCTTCTTTTTCCCTCTGTCTCTCTCTCTCCTTTCTTTCTCCATCATTTTCTTTTGCATTCCTTTCTTTTTAATTCCTTAATTGAATCATTTCTTTATAAATTCTCTCTTTTTTTCCTTGTTTTCTTCCTCTAATTTCAATTTTCTTTCTCTTTCTTTCCATCTCCCTCCTTCATTCTTTTGTACTCTCTCTCTTTCTCATATTCTTTTGAATCCTTTTCTTTTATAATTCATTCATTCATTAATACTTACTTTCTTCTCTCTCTTTCTTCATCTAATTTGTTTCCTCTCTCTCTCTCTCTGAGCTCACACTCCATTACAGCCTCTCGTGTATATCACACGCTCTCTATCTCTACCTGAACCGACCGTACAAAAGAGAGAAAAAAAACAAAAACATAAAATGGAAGACCTCTGAAAAAGAAAAGAAACCCTGCTCTGTCTGTTATCTTTGTCCTTGAAGGCGGCGTCTGGTGGAGAACGCTGGGGATTAACCAGGCAAAGCCACAGAGGACACGTTAGGAGAACCGAGCGCTTGAGCTTCATTTCATCAGCCGTACTTCATCATGATCTTTAAGAAACTGTTCGTTACACATCGTACACAAAACACAAAAATTTATAGACAAAACAGAGACAAAAAAAAATAAAAAATTAGATGAGCATCAGATGAAAAAGATGGTTGAGCAGCAGAAAGTCTCTGGCTGGTCATGAGGAGGTGAGGAGCTGGACTATCATGTATGTGGAAGAGATTACAGAGAGCACTTCCTCACTGTGGTCCACCTTTATCATCCTTCTTACATCTTTCTTCTACTATCTTTCTTTCCCCTTTCATTTCTGTTTATCTTTCTTTTCTTCCCTATTTGTCTCAATTACTTTTTCATTCTCTCCCATTTTCTGTCTTTCGCTTTTCCCCCAATTTGTTTCAGTTCTCTCTCTCTCTCTCTCTCTCTCTCTCTCTCTCTCTCTCTCTCTCTCTCTCTCTCTAACTTCCCTACTTTCCCTCTGTATCTTCAATTTCTTTATCATTCCCCTCATTTGTCTTTTGCTTTCTTTCTCTCCTAACCTGTCTTTTTCTTTCTTTCTTTCTTTCTTTCTTTCTCTCTCTCTCTCTCTCTCTCTCTTTGAGGAGGTGCGACTTAGTGCCCAAAGGGTTTTTTCTTCTTAGAGAATAGACTATGCAGGAATTGACAACATCTAAGCTGAGACAACGGGTTTAAAAAACAATTTCTTCTTTCCTTCCTTCCTTCTTTCTTTCTTTTCTTCCTTCTACCCTTCATTCTTTCTTTTATTCTTTCCTTCCTTCCTCCTTTGCTTGTTCCATTCCTTCCTTCTTCGCTTCCTTCCTCCTTATTTCTAACTCTCTCCTACTTCCTTACTTTCCCTCTGTATTTCTCTTTCATTTTCTTATCTCCCAAATTTTCTTAATTTCTCTCTCTTTTTTTCTTTCCTTCTTTTCATCCTTCCTTTCCTTCCTTCCTTGTTCCATTCCTTCCTTCCTTCCTTGTTCCATTCCTTCCTTCCTTCTTATTTCTAACTCTCTCTTACTTCCTTACTTTCCCTCTGTATTTCTGTCTTTTATTTTCTTTCTCTCCCAAATTTTCTCTCTCTTTCTTTCTTTCATTTTCCTTCCTTCCTTCTTTCCTTCCTTCCTTCTTCATCCTCTCCCAAATTTTCTTTTTCTTTCTTTCTTTCTTCCCTTCTTTCTCACACTTCCTGACTTTCCCGCTGTTTGTCGTTCACTTTCTTTCTCTCCCAAATTTTCTCTCTCTCTTTCTTTTTCCTCCCTTCCTTCCTTCTTCCCTTCCTTCCTTCTTCCTCCTCTCCCAAATTTTCTTAATTTCTCTCTCTTTTTTTCTTTCCTTCTTTTCATCCTTCCTTTCCTTCCTTCCTTGTTCCATTCCTTCCTTCCTTCCTTGTTCCATTCCTTCCTTCCTTCTTATTTCTAACTCTCTCTTACTTCCTTACTTTCCCTCTGTATTTCTGTCTTTTATTTTCTTTCTCTCCCAAATTTTTTTTTTTCTCTCTTTCTTTCTTTCATTTTCCTTCCTTCCTTCTTTCCTTCCTTCCTTCTTCATCCTCTCCCAAATTTTCTTTTTCTTTCTTTCTTTCTTTCTTTCTTTCTTCCCTTCTTTCTCACACTTCCTGACTTTCCCGCTGTTTGTCGTTCACTTTCTTTCTCTCCCAAACTTTCTCTCTCTCTTTCTTTTTCCTCCCTTCCTTCCTTCTTCCTTCCTTCCTTCTTCCTCCTCTCCCAAATTTTCTTTTTCTTTCTTTCTTCCTTTCTTTCCGTCTTTCTCACACTTCCTGACTTTCCCGCTGTTTGTCGTTCACTTTCTTTCTCTCCTTTCTCACTTGTCTTTCTTTTCCTCCTTATTTTGTGTCTTTCTTTTTTCTCTCTTTCTTTCTTTGCTTCTCCATATTTCTGATTTAGATTAACAGTTAATAACTAAATAAAATCCAACAGATATTTGGGCTAATTGGAGGAGTCTTTGTCGGTCTTTTTTCTGTGCAGTTTTTTTCTGAAGTGTTGTTAAGTTTTGTGCTCCTCATGACCCATTTCTCACTTCAGTGTCTTAATTCAGCAGTAACGAGTCTAAAAAAGACTAAAAAAAAAGAGTTTGTACAAAGAGTAACAGATTACACAGGAGTCATATATTCCTTTTGTCAATTTACAAATCATGGAAGGATTGGAGATCCAAAATAACTCCTAGCTGAGGTGGAAAATCTCAAAAAAGAGAATTTTTAAAAAAAATTTTTTAATTTTAATCAAAACTTTATTTTGATCTAAATGATTCACACTGGACTTAATTTCATTATAAATTTAATTTAATTATAATTTGCATATTAGATATCAGAGCTGGGTGACATGATGTGATATTGTGATACATCTTTATGAGATATGTTTACTGAAATTTGATCTTTTTTAGAATTTTTAAAAGTGTTTAAAAGTGTAAAATGCTTAGAATAAAATTTGATTTTATTTCAGCATCAAATATTTGTTAACTGATTAAAAAAATATGTAAAGAAAAGGAAAAAAAAAATTATATATATATATATATATATATACACATACACACACATACACGTATATATATATATACACACACACAGTCAAGCCCGAAATTATTCATACCCCTGGCAAATTCTGACTTAAAGTTACTTTTATTCAACCAGCAAGTTTTTTCTTGATTAGAAATGACACAGGCTTCTCCCAGAAGATAATAAATCTTTTATTTACATTTGAACAAAAAGTGGCATGTCCAAAATTATTCAAACCCTTCTCAATAAATCAATAGAAAAGCCTTTATTGGCTATTACAGCAATCAAACGCTTCCTATAATTGCTGACCAGCTTTTTGCACGTCTCCACTGGTACTTTTGCCCATTCATCCTTAGCGATGAGCTCCAACTCTTTCAGGTTGGAGGGTCTCCTTGTCATCACTCTGATCTTTAGCTCCCTCCACAGATTCTCAGTTGGATTTAAGTCAGGACTCTGGCTGGGCCACTGCAAAACGTTAATGTTTTTGTCTGCTAACCATTTCTTCACCACTTTTGCTGTGTGTTTTGGGTCGTTGTCGTGCTGAAATGTCCAGTGGTGCCCAAGGCCAAGTTTCTCTGCAGACTGCCTGATGTTGTTGTTGAGAATTTTGATGTATTGCTCCTTTTTCATGGTGCCATTTACTGTGATTAGGTTCCCTGGTCCACCGGCTGAAAAACACCCCCAAAACATTAGGTTCCCACCACCATGTTTGACAGTGGGGATGGTGTTCTTAGGGTTGAAGGCTTCTCCTTTTTTTACGCCAAATGAAGGCTACATCATTGTGGCCAAACAATTCAATTTTTGTTTCATCTGACCATAAAACAGAAGACCAGAAGTCTTCTTCTTTGTCCAGATGAGCATTTGCAAAGGCCAAGCGGGCTTTATGTGCCTTATCTGGAGAAGTGGTGTCCTCCTTGGTTTGCGTCCGTGGAACCCAGCGGTGTGCAGTGTCCGTTGGACTGTCTGCCTTGAGATGTTGCCACCAGCAGAGCCCAGATTCATCAGGATGACCTTGGTGGTGATCCTTTGATTCTTTTTTACCTCTCTCACTATCCTCCTGGCCAGCACAGGTGTCACTTTTGGCTTCCCGACCACGTCCTCTGAGATTTTTCACAGTGCGCAACGTCTTGTATTTTTTAATAATACTTTGCACTGTAGCCACTGGAACTTCAAAACATTTAGATATGGTCTTATAGCCCTTTAATGGCTTGTGAGCAGCCACAATGCGTAGCCGCAGGTCCTCAGTGAGCTCCTTTGTCTTAGCCATGACTGTCCACAAACCAACAGCAGAGAGCTTCTGTTTTTCACCTGTTGAGTTGATTAAAACAGCTGTTCCCAATGAATCAGGGTAATTAGGATGCTTTAGAATAGCTTGGACTATTTGGAATGGTATAGAACTTTGGATTTTCCCACAGACTGTGACAGTTTGCAAAGGGTATGAATAATTTTGGACATGCCACTTTTTGTTCAAATGTAAATAAAAGCTGAGAAATATTTTTTTCCACAATGATGCCTCTATCTTTTGGGAGAATCCTGTGTCATTTCCGGTAAAAAAAAAAAACCCTTGCTGGTTGAATAAAAATAACTTTAATTCACAATTTGCCAGGGGTATTAATAATTTCAGGCTTGACTGTATATTTTATATATATATATATATATATATATATATATATATATAAAGTAAACACTATTGTATAACAATAGTGACAATATAATTGTTATAATAATATAACAATTGTAATAACACTATTGTATAACTGTCTGCAAACCTAAATATCATAATACATATTGTACATAACAGAAACACCCTCAAAAATATTTCAAACATAATATTACTCAGTTACTTTTATGAATAATATTATGAATTTTTATGCATAATATTATCTATGACTATTATTCATAAAGTTACTTCATACATTTTTTAATAATGTTTAATAAAAATATTATGACACCATGGTGTACTACAGTATATTGAGATACATCAGATATGTTTTTAGAAAAAAGTGTGATATTTGTCTCGTATCATCCAGCTTTACTCATTAGTCAGGTTGCCAGATCATGTCTTGTAAATTGAGAATATTCTATAAACAGAATTTGTTTGGTGCTCTCTTTCTCTCACACACTTTCTTTCTTTCTCTCTCTCTTGTTTAAGAAACACAGTTCTCTTAAGGTGTTTTGGAGGAAATGCGACTCAGTACCTGAAGCTTTTTTTCTTCTTAGAGAATAGACTATGCCTGGGAATTGACAACATCTAAGCTGTGAGACAATGCGTTTAAAAAAAAACTACTTCAGAAAATATTTTAGGGAAGAAGAAAAGCCTGAAAATGCAAACATACACAGAAACATGCGTTTGCAACTTTACTTCTCTGTAGAGCACGAATCATTTACGACTTTATGGACACAAAAACTAAAATGTTCACACAAAGCCTGAGTAACAGTAAGATGTCTCTACTTGAAAAGTCTCTACATCTTTATTACCAGCATCGGGGAGGCCGGTCTGTGGAGGAAGTCCTTGGTGCTGGTTACGTTTCAGAGTAAAGTGACCAATCGCTGTAAACTGGTGGAAATGGTGGTTCTTTTGTAATGTAATAAATATGAAGAAAGCAACAAGCAAAGGAAGGTTTCACAGCTGTGTCAAATTATGTAAGAAAAATGAATATCTGAGTTTATTTTCAGCATTAGTATTTGAAAATAATCAGGTAAATGCTGCCATATAGAAATCACAAATATTTACAACCACAATAAAATAAAATAAAATAAAATAAAATAAAATAAAATAAAATAAAATAAAATAAAATAAAATAAAATAAAATAAATAAAATAAAATAAAATAAAATAAAATAAAATAAAATAAAATAAAATAAAATAATAAATAAATACATAAATAAATAGATAAAGTAAATAAAGTAAGTAAGTAAGTAAGTAAGTAAGTAAGTAAGTGAATGAATGAATGAATGAATGAATGAATAAATAAATAAAAAAATAAAAAAATAAATAAAAAAATAAATAAAATAAGGCACATTGGCTTGGTGGTTAGCACGTTTGCCTCACACCTCCAGGGTTGTGGGTTTGATTCCTGCCTCTGCCATGTGTGTGTGGACTTTGCATGTTCTCCCCGTGCCTTGGGGGTTTCCTCCGGGTACTCCGGTTCCTCCCCCGGGTCCAAAGACATGCATTGTAGGTTGATTGGTGTCTCTAAATTGTCCGTATTGTGTGAGTGAATGAGAGTGTGTGTGTGCCCTGTGATGGGTTGGCACTCCGTCCAGGGTGTATCCTGCCTTGATGCCCTATGATGCCTGAGATAGGCACAGGTTCCCCGTGACCCGAGTATAGATCGGATAAGCGGTAGACAACGAATGAATGAAAATAAAATAAAATAAAATGTTTTTTAAAAAAGAGCTCCCCAAAAGAGTCGTTACACAATCTTCTCTTCCCCCCTGGTTAAATATCTTCCTGTTCTCTGAGGCAATAGAGACTTCAAGCATTAGATACCGAGTTAAGAAAGCGGGAAACAGACAGGTGAGGATGGAGTCAAGTGTTACAGACAATACATGAAGAGCCATCATGTGGGACATGACAGTGGTTTTGAAAGAGCCGGAGGACAGAGTGGCGCCAGTGAATACACACAGACACACACACACATTGAGGCTCTTCATTCAAAGTCAGTATGTGAAGTTTGGTGAATGAGAGACAAGCAGAAGTGAATGAGGTAAAGGTAATACTATTCAAGTGAGGAAACAGCTACAAGCTACAGTGTGTGTGTATGTGTGTGTGTGTGTGTGTGTGTGTGTGTGTAAGACATGTCAATCAAAAGCAAAAATGAAGTTGGTCATTGTGTGGTGAGAATGATGTGACCACAGGGCACGTCTGCCTGTCGGACGGCAGGAGAGGAGCAGTGAAAGGAGGAGCGGTGAAAAAAGAGAAGTTTAAGAAAGTTTGAAAAGGAAGAATCCACTTCGAGAGTTGACACGAGACAAAAGAAAAGAGAGGCCACGCAGAGTTTACGAGTTGAAAAGTTCACATGTGGAGCGGCAAAAAAAAAAAAAAAAAAGAAAGGTAAGAATGTAAAGATGGGCACCAGGAATTCAGCATAGCTGTATAAGTAAAAGCTGATTTTTTGATTCTGACTGGTCAGGAGGTGTTGATTAATTGTCTACAACAGCAGCACTGACTGTAGTTCCAGCATCGAGGTGAATCACAGGTTTATATAAAGCTGTGTTCTAATACATCCTCATGGTTTCTATGACGACGTAATAGCTTCACCATGGGAAAGTTTACACTTTGTTGTTTCTCTGTGACACAACTAAAGACTATATAAATTACATACTCCATTACTACTTCTTTTTACATTTTTAACTTTAAGAAAGATTAAAAGTGAAGGAACAGCTGATAAACGCAGCCACTATACACCGATCAGCCATAACCTTCTGAACAGTGACGGGTGAAGTAAATAACTCTGATGATCTCCTCATCATGGCACCTGTTAGTGGGTGGGATATATTAGGCAGCAAGTGGACATTTTGTCCTCAAAGTTGATGTGTTAGAAGCAGGAAAACATTTGACAAGGGCCAAATGGTGATGTCTAGACCACTGGATCAGAACATCTCCAAAAC
>JAUCMX010000008.1:24156215-24158715 GCA_033459395.1 Hemibagrus guttatus
AAGGAAAAGAAAAGGAAGGAGAAAGGAAAGGAAAAGAAAAGAAAAGAAAAGACAAGAAAAGAAAAAGGAAAGGAAAGGAAAGGAAAAAGAAAAGAAAAGAAAGGAAAGGAAAGAAAAAGAAAAGAAACAAGAGGGCAATGAGGGTCTTCAGAACATTAAATGTAACTAGAAATGGATAAAAATTAAATTATTAAATCATTCCTAATTTAATGCAGAAACACAGACACCCGGGACGCGGGAAAAATGCGGACGCCATCGGAAAACCCGCCGTGTTTACCCAGAGGTACACAAGTGGGCTTTTGATCCGTCCGAACTCTTCCTCAAACAGAAGTGCACTGCTGGGGCTCTCCGGTTAGCAAAGACTCGCTAATAAAGCTGTGAGGAAAATGCTCTTGTGAGAAAAATCAGGCGGCAGTAGGAGGGGGCTAAGCACATCTGCAAACGTCATTAAGAAGAAAAAAAACAGAGATAGAGGGAAGAGAAGGAGAAGAGGAAAAGAAACAGAGGGGACGGGAAAAAGTGAAGAACCGGCTTTTAAGAAGGTATTTACGGAAAGAGACGGAGCAGAAAGCCAAACAGGGGCTAGTGCTCAGGGTCACGGCGTTCAGACCACAGGAATGAGCCGAGTGTGAGTGTACCGAAACTCTCAGACAAAAGCACCCCGTACTACAGCACCCAGAGTTTATAAACACCTCCGGGTCGAAGAGCTACACTGACAAGACGTCCTGCAGATCTCTCACACCGAGAACACTAAAGATCCGTCTCTCCATCGGTGCCTCGGAGTTTCCGAGAGTGAGACAGGTGTGGTGTAGCTGTGCTTTTGTTTTTATTGTGGGATTTAGTCTCCTTTGACACGCAGCTAGCGTCCGGTTCCTCAGTTACAGCTTTGCGTCCTGACGTGTGGAAAAGGTCAGGGAAAAACGACAATCTGTCACTCCGGGAGAAAAAAAAGGAAAAGAGAGAGAAAACATAGTGACAAGGTGACCGTCACAGCTCTCTCTCTCTCTCCACACCTCTCACTCTACCTCTCACTTTCTCTCTCTCTCTCTCTCTCTCTCTCTCTCTCTCTCTCCACAGCTCTCTCTCTCTTTCTCTCTCTCCCTCACCAGCTCACTCTCTCTCCTTCTCTCTTTCTTTCTTTTTCTCTCTCTCTCTTTTTCCATCTCCCTCACTTTTTCTTTCTTTCTCTCTCTCACCTTCTTTCTTTCTCTCTGTCTGTCTGTCTCCCTCTCCCTTCACAGCTCTCACTCTCTCTCTCTTTCTTTCTCTCTCTCTCTTCACAGCCCTCTCTCTCCCTCACTTTCTTTCTCTCTCACCTTCTTTCTTTCTCTCTGTCTGTCTGTCTCCCTCTCCCTTCACAGCTCTCACTCTCTCTCTTTCTTTCTCTCTCTCTTCACAGCCCTCTCTCTTTCTCCCTCTCCCTCACTTTCTTTCTCTCTCACCTTCTTTCTTTCTCTCTGTCTGTCTCCCTCTTTCTTCACAGCTCTCTCCCTCTGTCACTTTCTCTCTCTCTCTCTCTCCCCCCACATCTCTTTCTCTCTCCCTTCACAGCTCTCTCTCACTTTCTTTCTCTCTTTCTTCACAGCCCCTCTCTCTCTCTCTCTCTCTCTCTCTCTCTCTCTCTTCACAGCCCTCTCTCTCTGTTTATTATTCATCCCTTCATCTTGACTTAAAAATATTAAGTATCTTCCATGAATCTATCCAGACAGCACATGTGGGTCAGACAGTGTGGGTCTTGACGATGACACAACAACCTCATTAGCTAATTAGGAAGAAGTCAGTATGATTTTTTTCCCTCCTGAACATCTGCTGTGTTGGAGTCTGAAATGTGACATAAAGCCGTCAGTGTTGTCAGACAGCGCCTCCTGCTGGACAGAGACAGCAAGAGAAAGACAGAGAGAGAGAGAGACAGAGGGAGACACAGAAGAGAGAGAGAGAGAGAGAGAGAGAGAGAGAGAGAGAGAGACAGAGGAAGACACAGAAAGAGAGACAGAGAGAGAGACACAAAGAGAGAAAGAAAGAGAGAGAGAGAGAGAGAGACAGGGGGGAGACAGAGAGAGAGAGAGAGACAGAGGGAGACACAGAAAGAAAGACAGAGAGAGAGAGAAAGAGAGAGAGAGAGAGAGAGAGACACAAAGAGAGAGAGAGAGAGAGAGAGAGGAGAGAGAGAGAGAGAGAGAGAGAGAGAGGGAGACACAGAAAGAGAGAAAGACAGAGAGAGAGAGACAGAGGGAGACACAGAAAGAGAGAAAGACAGAGAGAGAGAGAGAGAGAGAGAGAGAGAGTGTGTGTGAGCAAGTGTGAGTGTGTCTGTATGTAAGTGCGTAAATGTGTGCCAGTATGAGTGAATAAACGTGTTAGTTTGTGTGCATGAGAGAGAGAGTGAGAGTGTGTGTATGAGTGTTTGTGAATGAGTGAGTGTGTGTGTAAGTTCATGATTGTGTATGAGTAAATGTGTGTGTGTGTGTGTGTGTGTGTGTGTGTGTGTGTGTATGAGTGA
>JAUCMX010000008.1:24161215-24186215 GCA_033459395.1 Hemibagrus guttatus
AAAGAAAAAAAAAGAAAGAAAGAAAGAAAAAAGGGGGAAAGGAAAGAAAAAAGGAAGGGAAAGGAGGAAAAAGAAAGAAAAAAAGAAAAAAAGAAAGAAAGAAAGAAAGAGAGGGAAGGAGGAGAGAAAAAAAAAAGGAAGGGAAGGGAAGAAAAAGGAAAAGGGGGGGGCAGGAGGGGGGGAGGAAGGGAAGGAAAAAAGAGAGAAAAAGAGAAGAGAAGAAAAGGGCCCATTTCCCAAAGCAAGCATGCAGTGATTGACAGCTGGAGGGGCGGGGCTGCTCAGACAGTGTGTGTGTGCTTGCTTTGATCTCTCTCTCTCTGTGTGTGTATGTATTTTTTTGTGTGTGTGTGTGTGTGTGTGTGTGTGTGTGTGTGTGTGTGTGTGTTTTGAGGCTAAGAGTTCCTTCTGAAGCTTGGCAACATCTTGCATCAACAGCGCGTCCGTCCCGAGACGAGACGTCTGCCAAAGTTACATTTTTCTGACATGAATTATTTTTAGAATATTTGAAAACTTCAGAAAAACATGCAAGTTAAGATTTTTTTTCTCTAATTAATTTTTTTTTTCTAATCTAATTTTCTTAAATTAGAGAATAATCAATCAATAAGAAGACAAAACTCAATCAAGCCTAAAGAGCAAAGATTTTAAACACAACCAATAAACACAACCACAACACAACCACAACGCACAGCCACAACGCACAGCCACAACACAACCCAACGCACAAAACCCCAATGCACAGCCACAACACACAACCACAATGCACAGCCACAACGCACAACCACAATGCACAGCCACAACACAACCACAACGCACAGCCACAACGCACAACCACAACACAACCACAATGCACAACCCCCAACACAACCACAATGCACAGCCACAACGGGAAAAACCACAACACAACCACAATGCACAACCACAACGCACAGCTACAACACACAACAAACACAACACACAACACAACCACAACACACAACAACCACAACACACAACCACAATGCAACCACAACGCACAGCCCCAACGCACAGCCCCCAACACAACCACAACGCACAACCACAATGCACAGCCACAACACACAACCACAATGCACAGCCCCCAACGCACAACCACAATGCACAGCCCCCAACACAACCACAACGCACAGCCACAACGCACAGCCACAACACAACCACAATGCACAGCCACAACGCACAACCACAACACAACCACAATGCACAACCACAACGCACAGCTACAACACACAACAAACACAACACACAACACAACCACAACACACAACAACCACAAACACAACCACAATGCAACCACAACGCACAGCCACAACACAAAACAACCACAACACCCCAACCACAATGCAACCACAACACACAATCACAACACAAAAACAACCACAACACACAACAACCACAAAAACACAACAACCCCAACACACAACAACCACAACACACAATCACAACACAACCAGAACAAGAAAGATAGACAGAAAGACAGAGAAATTCAGTCAGACAGAAGACAGAGAGAGAGAGAGAGAGAGAGAAGAGAGGGGAGGGAGAGAGAGAGAGAGAGAGAGAGAGAGAGAACAAGAGTGAGAGAGAGACAGACAGAAGAGAAAAAGAGTGAGAGAGACAGGGACAGACAGACAGACAGAAAAGACAGACAGACAGACAGACAGACAGACAGAAAAAGATAGATAGATAGATAGATAGATAGATAGACAAAGAGAGTAATGTCGTCCCTCCTGTGCATCTTTGGGGATTCAAACTCACTAATTCCAATGACTCGTTTGGGTGCTGAAAGAGTCGACTCATATCGGTGAGCTGAGTCAAATTATCTGACTCACTGCTAACACGATTGCTATCGGTCTTAAGATACGCTGAAGCTTTATTTTACTGAGCTGGCTAATCCATTACTCTGTGTCTGTGTCAAGTGTCTATAATTTATTCCAGGTCAGGGGTGAAAATTTTTATCTTTTATCCGCTCTGTGCCTGAATCACACCCTGCCTCAGATATGAATCGTTTAGAATAAAAGCAAACAGAAGAGCTCGAGAGTTTAGGTATAAGAGACAAACATCAGGTTTACACACAACCTTATCTTTATTAGTACCTACATTTCAAAACTATTGCAATAACATTGAAATACACTGTCTAAAAGAAATCTAAGTATAAATGTTAGATTACGCAACAAAGCTCCGGTCCAAATCCCATCCAACCCTGACGCACACTGCCCTCTTGTGTGTGTAACTGGTACTGCAAGTTTCCAGGTGTGTGTTGTGTGCAGAATGTTCAACCTTCCCTTGCTCAAGGCAATCTGAAAGGTCTTAAAGATGCTTAAATAAAATACAAAAATCTTCTTTATTTTACTGTATGAACAGCAAAAGACTTTAGTGTCTTCTTTCTCTTGGTGTTTACACACACAGCAGTTTCTAAGGTATTATAAGGTACATGTCAGAAACACAAGACGACACAAAGGTGTGACGTTTTTGCCGCCCAAAAACGGATTATTTTCCTAGACACACTTTGTCATGTTCCTGAGAGTGAAAGAGTTTCCTGCACAGGAAAACATACTGACTTTTACAGAGCACTGAAAATGGAGACCCATTCCACGAGTAAAAAATAACAGCTTAGATTTTCTCTATATTCTTCTTCTTTGCCACTATACAGATAATTACATTCTGTTTTTATTCTAATTTTATGACACAAACAATTGCAAAGCATCACTGTGTACAGCTGTGTATGTGATAAAATCTGAATTTTATTTTTAGTTTGAATTTATTTGTCTTTAACAACACGCTTCATGTCTATTTGAATCTATTCGTTTATTTCTCTATGATCCCATGATGAAAGATGCATGATTTAATCATCACACCCTCTCACACACCATCAAGTGTGTTTAGAAGAAGCATGAAGCTAACTAAGAGGACATGCCTGGACCAGCTCTATAACAAATGCCGTCATGTGATACGCTGAGATTTAAAGCTCAGTGGTGGAGGAGGAAGAAACACAGGAGACGTTTAAACTCACATGAACTCAGATTAATGACGACTCTCCATGATCAGGGCTCCAACACTTCCTTCCTTCCTCTCTCTCGCTTCTCTCTCTCTCTCTCACATCTCTCTTTACCCCCTTCTCCTCTCTCCCTCACTCATACCCCCCTTCTCTCTCACTCTTATCCCTCTCTCAATCTTACCCTCTCTCTCTCACATCTCTCTCTCTCTCTCTCTACCCCCTCTCTCTTACTCTTACCCCTCCTCTACTCTCTACCCCCCTCTTACCCCTCTCTCTCCACACCTATCATCTCCCCCTTTCCCTCACTCTGTCCCTCCCCCCTCTCTGTCACTCTTGCACCCCCCTTCTCTCTATCACTCTTTACCCCCTCTCTTCACTCACTCCTTACCCCCCTATCTCTCACTCTTACCCCCCTATCTCTCACTCTTTACCCCCTATCTCTCACTCTTAACCCCCCTATCTCTCACTCTTTACCCCTATCTCTCACTCCTTTACCCCCCTATCTCTCACTCTTTACCCCCCTATCTCTCACTTTACCCCCTATCTCTCACTCTTTACCCCTCTATCTCTCACTCTTTACCCTCCTCTCTATCTCTCTTTACCCCTTCCTCTCTCTTACTCTTTACCCCACCTCTCTCTTTACCCCCTTATCTCTTACTCTTTACCCCACCTCTCTCTTTTCTCTCTTTACCCCCCTATCTCTCACTCTTTAACCCCCTATCTCTCACTCTTTACCCCTCCTCTCTATCTCTCTTTACCCCTTCCTCTCTCTTACTCTTTACCCCACCTCTCTCTTTACCCCCTTATCTCTTACTCTTTACCCCACCTCTCTCTTTTCTCTCTTTACCCCCCTATCTCTCACTCTTTACCCCCTCCTGGGTGGTGGTAGCTCGAGTGGTTAAGGCTCTGGGTCGTTGACCGGAAGATCAGGGGTTCAAGCCCCAGCACCGCCAAGCTGCCACCGTTTGGCCCTTGAGCAAGGCCCCCCAACCCACCCTGCTCCAGGGGTTCTGTATCATAGCTGACCCTGCACTCTGACCCCAACTCCCAAGGATGGGATATGCGAAGAAAAGAACTTCACTGTACAGTAATGTATATGTGACAAATAAAGACAACTTAACTCCTCTCTCTCGTACATTTACGGCAATTTAGCAGACGCCCTTATCCAGAGCGACGTACATTTTCATCTCATTTTTTATACAACTGAGCATTTTTGGGGTTAAGGGCCTTGCTCAGGGGCCCAGTAGTTGCAGCTTGGTGGACCTGGGATTCGAACACACACAACCTTCCGATTAGTAGTCCAATGCCTTAACCACTAAGCTACCACATCCCCGTACTGTTCTTGTACTGCACACACACTGTATCATCTCCCCCTGTCTCACACACTCTCCCCCCTCAGATCCGATCAAGCAGATACTGCTTCCTCTTTTTCTTCCCTCAAATCCGATCAAGCAGAACAAACCTGTAAGTCGTAGAGACAGGACACCTCTCTGATAGCTTGTCCTGATGTTTGCACTATGGTACACAGTATCGAGTTTTGAGAGTTTTAATTCCCTTAAGCCTTTTACTTTACTAATATTTACTTCATATATTTACTCAATATTTACTTTATTATATACGTATATACAGTGGGGCAAAAAAGTATTTAATCAGCCAATCACAGTTCTCCCACTTAAAAAGATGAGAGCGGCCTGTAATTTTCCACTTACACTCAACTATGAGAGACAGAATGAGAAAAAAAATCCAGAAAATCACATTGTCTGATTTTTAAAGAATTTCTCTCTCTCTCTCTCTCTCTCTCTGCGCCTCTCTCTCTCTCTGACTGCACCTCTCTCTCTCTCTCTGCACCTCTCTCTCTCTCTCTGCACCTCTCTCTCTCGCTCTCTCTCTCTCTCTCTCTCTGCGCCTCTCTCTCTCTCTCTCTCTCTCTCTCTCTGCTCTCACCTCTCTCTCCTCTCCTCTCTCTCTCACTCTGCCTCTCACTCTCCTCTCAGCACCTCTCTCTCTCTGCGCCTCTCTCTCTCTCCTCTCTCTCTGCGCCTCTCTCTCTCTCTGCGCCTCTCTCTCTCTCTCTCTCTCTCCTCTCTCTCTCAGCGCCTCTCTCTCTCTCTCTCTCTCCTGCGCCTCACTCTCTCTCTCTCTCTCTCTCTCTGCGCCCTCTCTCTCTCCTCTCTCTCTCTCTCAGCGCCTCTCTCTCTCTCTCTGCGCCTCTCTCTCTCTCTCTCTGCGCCCTCTCTCTCTCTCTCTCTCTCTCTGCGCCCCCTCTCTCTCTCTCTCTCTCTGCGCCCCTCTCTCTCTCTCTCTCTCTCTCTCTGCGCCTCTCTCTCTCTCTCTCTCTCTCTCTCTCTCTCTGCGCCCCTCTCTCTCTGCGCCCCTCTCTCTCTCTCTCTCTCTCTCTCTCTGCGCCTCTCTCTCTCTCTCTCTCTCTCTCTCTCTCTCTCTCTCTCTCTGCGCCCCTCTCTCTCTCTCTCTCTCTGCGCCCCCTCTCTCTCTCTCTCTCTCTCTCTCTCTGCGCCTCTCTCTCTCTCTCTCTCTCTCTCTCTCTCTCTCTCTCTCTCTGCGCCCCCTCTCTCTCTGCGCCCCTCTCTCTCTCTCTCTCTGCGCCCCTCTCTCTCTCTCTCTCTCTGACTGCGCCTCTCTCTCTGCCTCTCTTTCTGCATGTCATGTAGAGGTCATCCCAACAGATAAATGATCAAATAGTGATGGCTAGACCACTGGATCAGAGCATCTCCAAAACTGCAGCTCTTGTGGGGTGTTCCCGGTCTGCAGTGGTCAGTATCTATCAGAAGTATCCATTAAGTCTTGTAAGTCGTGGCAACTTACAGGACTTAAAGGATATGTTGCTAACCTCTTGGTGCTAACATCTTGGTGCCAGACACCACTGCACACCTTCAGGGATTTACTAGAGTCCATGCCTCAATGGGTCAGGGCTGTTTTTGGCAACAAATGGAGGACCAACACAATATTAGGCAGGTGGTCATAATGTTATGCCTGATCAGTGTTTTTGACAAAAAATGAACTGCTGCTTTTGACCAAAGCAATAAATTGAGGGATAAGTTGAGGGATAAGTTGAGGGATAAGTTGAGGGGATGGGGGAGCTTAGTGGTTAAGGAGACTACTGATCAGAAGGTTGATAATCTCATTTAATCTGAAACGATGGCTTAACAAAGGCTATACAGCTCGTGACGACGTCCAGCACAGTGCTCCTTTATAGGAAAATAATAAACAAAATGGCCGACAACAACAATACAAAATACAGAGTAATATAAAAACGTACGGTTTTTGGGACAGGAACAGAATGAAAGCTCCCTCTGGGTTCAGTCTGCTATATGAGGCTTGTTGTGTCTTCATCTCTCTCACTGAGTGAGGACACTGCGATGGCTACGAGTGTGTAACACAACCTGCTGCCCCTTTGTGTGTCTGCTTGTAATGAGCCTGTAATGACCTCATTCAAAATGCAGCACACAGATCAGCTATCACTCGCTGACTCTCACACACACACTCTCTCTCTCTCACTCTTTACCCTCTCACTCTCACACACACACACACGCACACACACACTCTGTACCACCCGCTTCTCTCTCTCACTTTTTACCTCTCTCTCTCTCACACACACACACACAACACACTCTCTCTCTCTCACTCTTGACCTCTCTCTCTCTCACACACACACACACACACACTCTTTACCCCCTCTTCTCTCTCTCACTTTAACTCTCTCTCTCTCACACACCACACACACACCACACACTCCTTACCCCCCTCTCTCTCTCACACAACCCCCCCCTCCACACACACACACACACCCACCCCCCTCACTCTTACCTCTCTCTCACACACACACACACACACACCCACACACACACTCTTACCCCCCTCTCTCTCTCACTCTTACCTCTCTCTCACACACACACACACACACACACACACACACACACTCTTTACCCCCCTCTTCTCTCTCGCACTCTTACCTCTTCTCTCTCACACACACACACACTCTTACACCCCCTCTCTCTCTCTCACTCTTTACCTCTCTCTCTCACACACACACACTTACCCCCTCTCACTCTTACCTCTCTCCTCTCTCACACACACTACTCTTTACCCCCTCTCTCTCACTCACACACACATACACACTTACCACTTCTCACTCTCACTCTTTACCTCTCTCTCTCTCTCACACAGCACACACACACTCTTTACCCCCTCTTCTCTCTCTCACTCTTTACCTCTCTCTCTCTCACACACACATACTCTTTACCCCCTCTTCTCTCTCTCACTCACACACACACATACACACTCTTTACCCCCTCTTCTCTCTCTGACTTCAACTCTCTCTCTCACTCTCTCTCACACACACACTCTTTACCCCCTCTTCTCTCTCTCACTCTTTACCTCTCTCTCTCTCTCACACACACACACTCTTTACCCCTCTTCTCTCTCTCATTCTTTACCTCTCTCTCTCTCTCACACACACACGCACTCTCTTTACCCTCTCTTCTCTCTCTCTCTCAATCTTTACCCCCCCCTCTCTCTTTCTCACACACACACACACTCTTTACGCCCTCCTCTCTCTCTCAATCTTTACCCCCCTCTCTCTGTCTCACACACACACGACTCTTTACCCCCTCCTCTCTCTCTCACTCTTTACATCTCAATATCTATATAGCTCTGTATGAATACAGAATCATTTCATACCCCAGAGCTCTTCAGCAGACACACTGGTCCATGCTCGCATTCTCAGGCTTCTCTATTTAACTGAGAAGTATTAGTAATAACGGACATTTTTATAAACCCTATCAACTGAAATGATTTTTTTATTCAAATCCTTCAGATTGAGGACGTGCTCTGGATCACTATGTGAAATTAAGACCTCTCATCGTAAAACACATCTCGAGCTCGCTAATTATTATATTATGCACTCCTTATATTACACAAAATTTCATTAGTCAATCATTATGGCAAAACTGGACAAACAATTTCTGTTTTATTGCACATCCTGCTTCAAGATCCATCACATTTAGATTTATTCTAGGCTCGATATTCGACAAACCGAGCAGCAAAATCTAATTAATCGAGTTGTGTATTCTGAAGCATTCTCTGGCAAAAGGATTTCCCTAGGGATTAATAAAGTTCTATCTTATCTCACATTCGGGGGTCTTGGCGGTTTCCTTCTTTAGCTCTGTGCTGCAGCTACGTAGCAAATGCTGTTGACAAATTAATCAAAGTGAGCCGAAAGACTGCTATCGTCATTTACATGCTTCAGACGACATTCCAGTGTTATCTAATCTCATCTCAAACAAAACAAAATACTTATGATTGTTTCTATGTAGAAATTGAAATTCAAAATGGAAACTCCTATTAGCATTATTAGCAAAACTTCCAACTTCCTTCCTTTGACAAAACACAGAGAGGTGAAGATATCTCCTGTTTCCTGTCTGTGTCTGTGACGTGTTTCACATGTTTTCCCTCTGGGATTCCTCTCACCTCCTTACAGCATTCATTCATTCATACCGCTTATCCGATCTACTCTCGGGTCACGGGGAGCCTGTGCCTATCTCAGGCGTCATTGGGCATCAAGGCAGGATACACCCTGGACGGAGTGCCAACCCATTGCAGGGCACACACACACTCTCATTCACTCACGCAATCACACACTACGGAAAATTTTAGAGATGCCAATCAACCTACAATGCATGTCTTTGGACCGGGGGAGGAAACCGGAGCACCCGGAGGAAACCCCCGAGGCACGGGGAGAACATGCAAACTCCACACACACAGGGCGGAGGCGGGAATGAACCCCCAACCCTGGAGGTGTGAGGGTGCTAACCACCAACCCACCGTGCCCTCCCCTCCCTACAGCATGCTAGGACATTGCTGTGTTAAATTGTCCCTGGATGTGAAAGAGTGTGTGACCTGAGGCGTATCAGTGTCCACTCTGGATCCATCGTCTGACCAGGAAAAAATTAATAATGCGTACAAATGTTTTCTGTTTTCCTGAACTGTATTCATGATAGTATTTGGATACAGATATGATATACGAGCAAAATCATCGGGGTTTGATGGATGGCGTGAACGCCACGGTTCATCCAAGAATACATGAAAACTCCAAAAGCACTAAATAGTTTATGTTTACAAGCAAAACAGTATTTTGAATGCAGTGGATTTGAATGCAAGCTACAAACGCTGCCAGGATGTTAGTTCATTATCGCCTTTAAAAAACTTCTTAATTAAATGTCATTACTTCTTCAGGTTCGTGTGAAACTGTTTATTTTTTGTAAACTGTGAGTTAAAAGGAATCATTAAAACCATTAATGTCATCATGTCACACATACAGCAGTACAGTTTTACGTCTGCTACGTGACAGCGAAGTTATCGAAACGAAATATCGCGATATTTCACGATAACGTGTATCGCATCAGAAATATCGCGATATTTCACGATAACGTGTATCGCATCAGAAATATCACGATAACCTCCGTTTCACTGTATTTTATTACCTGTTGCATTGGTTTGTACACAAAACAAGACACCTTAGATTTCTGACATTAACATTACAGAATAGTTTTCTTTTAAAGGCAAATCGACTTACCTTCAGGCAAGCACAGGCTTGTGTTGAATGCTGTGGTCAAATGTTTTGATTTGGAGTGAATGACCATACCGGTGCATTCAAATTATTATTCTGATTAGCAGCATTATTTTTCTGTAGACAGGATTTGTAGTCGTTGTTTGTGGTTCGAGTTGAAAACAATAAAATACACTGAGAAATCTCACACTTGTGTGATATGAGCTGGTTAGATCACGATTTCGCCTCTAGGCAACCGATCCAAACTTTCTCCGTTTTGTTTTTTGCGTATGCCCCTCGACTCGAAATATTACGGTAATGTTGAAATACGGTTTCCGGGTCGCTCATCTGATTCCGTGGCGTGCCGATGAGCTATTTTTGTCCAAGGTTTCTGAAAAACACACCTTTGTGAATTATTCTAAAATGAAACTGAAATGTTTTTAAGTTGCACTTGTGCTATATTAAATAATTTAAATCACATCTTGTAGTACTGCGTGCTTTTTTGAGTTACATGAATTGAGTTCAATTGAACATCACTTTTTTTTAATACAAAAACTAGCACTAACTCAAGCGAAAAGTTTGTCATTCGCTCAAATTAGCAATAAATAACCGTTCAATAAAAGTAGTATTAAAAATCGTAATCGACAAGCTGTGGAAATGAAGAGCCAAACATTTTATGGGAAATGTAGTTTAAAAAGCACACGGAACTTATTACAAGCTGCGCATTTAGAACAACAACACCCATAATGCTTTGCTGCAACGCGTCACCACCCTTCCTTGTGACCGATCCCGGTACAAGAAATAGAGGTGACCTACTAAACAAGTGGCAGAGTCGCAGATTGCAGGACGAACTGTTACAAAATGGTAGGTTTTTTCTATTTTTTAATATTTTCTTGCTTGATTGAGACATCTAAAATGAGTTTATTAATGTTTTGGGTAATTTATTATGTCTTTGGCGTTATCAGCGATTAAAAGTCGAGTCGATTTTATACTCGTTTGTGCAGTTTGATGTAACAGTAAGGGTTGAGTCCCAAATGCTGACGCACTTCCTATATAAGCGCGCTACTTAGGGCCTGAAAATAACGGCTTTTAGATTAAAAGTAGCGTTCTCCGACTTCGTCAGGTCGGCGTTTGGGATTGGGCCCAGGTAGTGAAGGAGTTAGCTACTATGCAAGATGCAAGGTTAGTGATGAGTACCAAAACTAAGCTAATTGTAATTGAAACAACTGATTTCACGTTTTATCAAAGTTGCTATATCTTATTATATTAATTTTATTTATGTATATATATTTTTTAGATTTTTTTTTGCCACTAATGTAACCATGGCAGTGAAGGACGGTTGTCATGGACTAGCAGTGAAAAATGAATGAAAAGATTTTTTTTTTTCTTTCTCTCGCTTCCAAAGTTACTATTTAGGTCACTCAACCTGGCAAAGTGCCTTAAATCATGGCCTTGTTCTATTTTTAAAGGTTAACCTGATCACCCCTGTGCCCTTCAGCCTACATTATTGGGCAAACTGGCATCCACCTCTTCATTTGTTCATCCTCGAGGCTATCCTGGGAACAAAGGGAGAGACATGGGAATACACCTGGGATGGGTTGCCAGGTCATCCCAGGGCAACATGCGCTCAATTACTCGCTAAATTACCCAAAAAGGGCAATTTCTCATAGCCAGTACCTGCGTACGGGCATGTGTGTGGGAGGTGGGCGGAGCTAGAGAACCTAATTAAAGCTTCTTGATTCGGTTTCATTTGTCATTTCTACCACATCTAGCTGACGCAGCACATAGTGAAATGAGACAACGTTTCTCCAGGAACCTGGTGTACATAAGGCAACATAACATGTAGCTACAAAACATCAGCAAGGAAAGAAAGTTTGTCCTAGCTCATGAAACCTACATGCTTACAAGGAGAACACGTAGCTCAGGATCAAACCCAAAACCTTGGAACTGTGAGGTTGCCGTAAGTCACTATATGTTGTATATTGTCTGTTTTTCTTCCCAGGCTGATCCTATCCGAGTTCTGGTGACCGGCGCGGCTGGGCAGATTGCCTACTCCCTGCTGTACGGCATCGCCAAGGGAGACGTGTTTGGAAAAGATCAGGTGAATGCGGGGCTGAGTTTACACACCGAGATACCACGTGTTTTCTGAAAGTTTCCAGGAAAACAGCTTGTAAGCGTTCGACCGTTACAGAAGGTGGCGCTGTCCTAAATATCATACCAATACTGAAAAGCATTGTGATAGTCTGTTTCTGGTCTACAATGACACTACATTCTGTCAGAAACTAGAGTACACTACACCGCTAGGACATTCATGTCTCACTATACTTCACCACCTTGCAGTTCTGCTTCACCCTGGACATTCTGCTACATTTTCTCTGTATAGTATAATTATAATGTACATATTGTTAATTCATAGATTACACCTAGTTTATCTATATATGTTTATATACTGTATATACACTCTATATTATCTCTGGTACTGTTGTACATACAATGTACATAATGCACACATTTTGCACAATATATAATTACACTTAACACTTTATCTGCTGTAAGTACAACTTGCACATACTGACCAAGACTTATTTATTGATTTACATATTTACCTGCACTTGTTCATTTGCACAATTTCTACTGTTTGCACTTCTGGTAGATGCTAAACGGCATTTCATTGCAATATACCTGTACTTTGCAATGACAATAAAGATCTATCTGTCTATCTATCGGTCTCTCTGAATAGAATAGAAATAACAGCATTTTACTGTTAAATATGTAAATAGTTTCAGGCGTCACGACTAAAGACCTTCTACAATAAGATATCATCTATCAGGACAGCACAGAAAATAAACGGATAAAGAGGGAATTCCTCACTTTTATTGCTTGTCAGTGTTGTCAAGAAGATGGCAAGTGATGTGTAACTTGTGTATCGATTAGTAGAACACTAATATTTTGATGTTATGGGGCTTTACATCTTATATTTTTTGCTGTCGTATTTGTGTTTCTCAGCCTATTATCCTGGTGCTGCTGGACATCCCTCCCATGCTGCCTGTGCTGGACGGTGTGGTCATGGAGCTGCAGGATTGTGCTCTCCCACTTCTGAAGGGTAAACCACACCCTGATGTTTGCATGTGCACACACACACCCTGTTTTATTCATACTTAATACACACAGAGTTTACACCATATCAGAGAAAAATTCACGACATATCCACTGTTTCTAAAGGTACTGTTTTGTCATTATTATTATTATTATTATTATTATTATTATTATTCTGTATTATTGATGTAACGGTGCACTGTGGCTTAATCTGCTGTGCTGTGGGAATCGGGCTGCTCTCTAAACACCAGCATGACGGGTCTCTTGAAGAGATTTACGCTGGTTTAGTGTGGCTTTATGATCTATGAGGCGGCTAAAACCTCGCAGAATCACACTCGGATGCCTAAAATGCCACGTGGCGACCGCTTCAAAACAGACTTCCTGTTATCTGTAAGGGATTAAAAAGATGTCACAGAGCCAAAAACAGACTCGTATCTTTATCTCGAAGCTGCTCTGATCGCTTTCCTGCTCAGCACATTCTCAAACGTGAGGGAAAAATAAATGCCCACTGCTTATTCAAGTTGATTTAGTAGACTAACATGCAGTATGCTCTCTCTCTCTGTCTGTCTGTCTCTGTCTCTGTGCCTGTCTCTGTCTCTCTGCCTGTCTCTGTCTCTCTCTGCCTCTCTCTCTCTCTGCTCTCTTTCTGCATGTCATGTAGAGGTCATCCCAACAGATAAAGAGGAAGTAGCATTTAAGGACCTGGATGCTGCCGTTCTGGTGGGCTCCATGCCCAGGAAGGAGGGAATGGAGAGGAAAGACCTGCTGAAGGCCAACGTTGCTATCTTTAAGTCTCAGGGTGCGGCGCTGGACAAGTACGCCAAGAAGACGGTTAAGGTGACTAGATAGATGTCTAATCTCAACCTTGTGTGATTAATATAAAAAAAAAAAAAAAACACCTGGTACAGTATGAAGAGGGTTAAACCCTTACTTAACCTTTACTAATTAGATTTACTTCCTGTTTCCTGTCTCATTTGAATAGTTTGTGTGTGAGATTGTTGCTTTAAATGTATAAAGTTATATATAGACTGAAGAAGTTTTCGTCAATCTGCATTGTTTGTGTGTTGTGGGAAATGACCGAATTCACGAATTCGAGATTATTGACTCACACACACACACACACACACACCCCCCCTTTAGATCCTTCTGTTTATAGCTTCTGCTTGTCCTGTTTAATTAAACCATCAATATTTTTTAAAATTGATCATCATAAATCCAAAAGTATAAGAATTAGCCACAGTGTAACAGGCTGGTTTTCCTCCATCGCTCCCTTTTTTACTTACTGACTTTTTGTTTTAATTGTGCATTAGAAATAGAAAATCTACTGAGGATGGAAACAGCATTAGCCGTGCTCTACAACACCTGAGGCAGCTCCTGAGGGACTACATGTGTCTCTCGCTGTCATCCTGGCAGGAAGGAGCGTCTCCTGGCTTTATCCCAGCGGCTTTTTCTCAGACAAAAGCTCACTAATTATTGTACACTTGTGTGTTAAAAATTAGTAACAGAGGGGAAAACGTTGAGGAAAAGCTGTTTCTGCGCTAATGTCTAGACAACACTCGATCCTAAAACGCAATTTGTGAGAGTACAGCAGATAGAAAAAGTCCACACGCCCCTTTAAAAATGGGCAGGTTTATAGTTATGTAAGAAAAGAAAGAGAAGCTGAAATCCTGACCTTTCTGTTGTCCCTCTTGTTGCTCTGCAGGTTCTGGTGGTGGGAAACCCGGCCAACACCAACTGCCTGATTGCAGCTAAATCGGCTCCCTCCATTCCCAAAGAGAACTTCTCCTGCCTGACTCGTCTGGATCATAACCGTGCCAGCTCTCAGGTCAGAACACGCGTACACAGAGTTACAACTGATTGGTTTGGAAACTGGATTCATATTTTTGAAGGCTTTATGTTTAGGATGTGTATAAATTTAAAAGGGTACACCTCACACCTCCAGGGTTGGGGGTTCGATTCCCGCCTCCACCGTGTGTGTGTGGAGTTTGCATGTTCTCCCCGTGCCTCGGGGGTTTCCTCCGGGTACTCCGGTTTCCTCCCCTGGCCCCAAAGGGCATGCATTGTAGGTTGATTGGCATCTCTAAATTGTCCGTAGTGTGTGATTGCATGAGTGTGTGGGGGCCTGCGATGGGTTGGCACTCCTCCAGGGTGTATCCTGCCTTGATGCTCGATGACGCCTGAGATCCCTGTGACCCGAGAATAGATTGTATAAGCGGTACAGACAACGGGGAGAAAAAAAAGAAAATAGCTAATGGAGTAAATTGCATGTAAATGCCACCCACTGTTCAGTCAAGCCTAAGCTGCAGTTCATAATCTTGTCCTGTAGGTGGCAATGCGCTGTGGCGTTTCAGCCAAAAACGTGAAGAACGTGATCATCTGGGGGAACCACTCGTCCACCCAATACCCCGATGTCCACCACTGCATCGTCAGCATGGGGGGGAAAGACGTGCCTGCATTTGATGGCGTGAAGGATGACAGCTGGCTGAAAGGAGATTTCATCTCTGTGAGTTTATTCACAATATAACAGCAAAGAGAACACTGCAGCTATAGATTAATGCCCACCACCACACACACACACACACACACACACAACACTTTGGATGTACGAATATGCGTGCATGGGCAATTCACTAGCTCTGACCCTACCCTTGCACTCAAATTAGAATAATAATTTGACGTGTATTGGCAGATTAGGCCACAAGGTGGCAGGTTTCACTCGTTTCTAAAGTTCTTTAGAAAGCTTTAGAATATAAAATTGCATTGTTAAGTCTTTATCTTGTATATCTTGAAAGGAATTTCTGACTAACCTGTAGAGAACAAAAGAATATTTCACCATAAATCAGCGCTTCAGTCTGGTCCAGATGCGGAAATGAATCAAATGGTATTTTGCTTGGGAACAAAAACATGTAAAACAAGCAAAACCAGTGTGATCATCCTACAATCTATTCATTTAGACAAGGGTACATCATGATCAAGCTTTAAGTCCAAAAAAAACCATTCTTTTGTTGCCAGTTAAATAAGAAGTCATTCAAGTCTGTGTCCTTAAAAGTGCGAGATGAATGGAGGAATAAACCACAAATAATTTTCTAGAGAACTTTTGACTGGTGTTAAGAACTAGAAGACCGTCTCTTTTAATTCCACTGATCAGCTGCTATAATAAGAATAATCATAATAATAATGTCTCAGGAAAGTTTCTCAAGCTTTTGGTCCTGGTTGTAAATACTCCCCTGTCTTGGGCCATGTGCTCTTATCTTTCTTTCTTGACATTTTTTTTTTTTTCTTTCCTCCCTGTTTTCCTCAGACGGTTCAGCAGCGTGGAGCGGCGGTCATCAAGGCACGCAAGCTCTCCAGTGCTATGTCTGCTGCCAAAGCCATCTGTGACCACATGAGAGACATCTGGACCGGAACCGCTGAGGTCTGCTATCTAACCCAGTCTGTGTTGTATCACACCAGTGCTGGTGTTTCACCAAACTGATCAGACACAATAATCACTCAAACTTCCCACTTATTCCACTTCAGCCTGATGCTTTGATGTTGGTCGATTTTAATCACGTTTTAGATTAAATTCAAAAATTGCGTTTTAATCCAATTCAGAATAACTTGAATTCTGGCTATGTTTTGTTTTGTTTTGTTTTGTTTTGTTTTGTTGATTGTTTCTTTCTTGTGTTCTTTTCTTTTGTGCAGGGCGAATTCATCTCCATGGGTGTGTACTCCACTGGAAACCCTTATGGCATCCCTGATGACCTCATTTATTCATTCCCCGTCACCATCAAGGTGAGTGAGAACCTGTTGTGTGTATGTTGGAACAATGAGATCATAAACAGTTGACGTGCGTTTAGTGTGCTAGCTTTAGGTGTGTGTCAATTTCCGCATCCCGATAGGGGAATGTTCGGCATTCGTTCGAGCGAACGATAGAAATGTTCCCCACAGATGGTGTGAGATTATCAGCAGCACACAACACTACATCCGAGCACTTTACATCACTGAGGAGGTGGAGTGTTCTCATACATACACAGTAGCAATGGGGGGGTAGACAGAGAGACGGACAGACACAGGGGCAGAGAGACGGACAGATTTTCTCAATTTTTTAAAGTCTTCCTGCTCTGTGTTTCTTCTGCAGGATAAATCCTGGAAGATTGCTGAGGGTCTGGCTATTAATGACTTCTCCCGAGCCAAGATGGACGCCACCGCGGCCGAGCTGGTGGAGGAGAGAGACACCGCCATCTCCTTCCTGAGTGTCTGACTAAATGACATACCCAACACACGCCTCCACCCAGACGCACGTCTGTGAAACGCCCCAAAAAGCACTCCGCTGTCCTCTTCCCCCATTCTCCTTAAAAACATACATTTCAGTAAGACGTCTTTAGATCACAAAAGCGTAGCTCTGTGTGTGTGTGTGTGTGTGTGTTACATGGGAACCTGTAGATTCAGGTTGTGCTGCAGTTTGGTGGTGCCTGTTCACTCGTCTGTTAGAAAAGTCGCACAAATGAGTCAGAGCGAGAGTTAGGTCAGATATACAGTTTAAGGTCAGTAAACTCTCTCTCTCTCTCTCTCTCTCTCTCTCTCTCTCTCTCTCTTACTGTAAAGCCTTTAAAAGGAAACTTTGAGTTGTTACATCACTTGGTTTAAATTGTTTCTGCTGAACAGTCTTCATATATGTGAGATTACCCATGATGCACTAGTTGTCGAGTTACTGTACCAGACGCTTCCTCAATAAATAAAACTGAAATGGTAAACCTGGACTGAAGCTGTTTTGATTTTGTCTCATTGTCCTGATATAATGTGTGTGTGTGTGTGTGTGTGTGTGTGTGTGTGTGTGTTCCCATCCTGTGCACACAATAACCACATAAAGAGGCAAACATTTGATTTCCAAAAGAGAACTTAATGTTTTGCCTCCTACAGACTCCATTCAGGTATACTGTGTGTGTGTGTGTGTGTGTGTGTGTGTCTGTGCATCCGAGTACCTCGTTGTGTCTCCCTTTCTGTCTGTATGTGTTTCTGTATGTCTCTGTGTGTGTGATTTCTAAATGTCTGTTTCTGTATGTCTGTGTGTGTGTGTGTGTGTGTGTGTGTGTTCCCATCCTGTGCACACAATAACCACATAAAGAGGCAAACATTTGATTTCCAAAAGAGAACTTAATGTTTTGCCTCCTACAGACTCCATTCAGGTATACTGTGTGTGTGTGTGTGTGTGTCTGTGCATCCGAGTACCTCGTTGTGTCTCCCTTTCTGTCTGTATGTGTTTCTGTATGTCTCTTTCTGTGTGTGTGATTTCTAAATGTCTGTTTCTGTATGTCTGTGTGTATGCCTCTTTCTGTGTGTGTGTCTGTGTGTGTGATTTCTAAATGTCTGTTTCTGTGTGTATGTCTCTTTCTGTGTGTGTGATTTCTATATGTCTGTTTGTGTGTGTGTTTTTATATATCTCTTTCTGTGTGTGTTTCTGTCTGTTTGTGTGTGTTTCTATGTCTCTTTCTGTGTGTTTCTATATCTCTTTCTGTGTGTGTTTGTCTGTGTGTGTTTCTATGTCTCTTTCTGTGTGTGTTTGTTTGTCTGTGTGTGTGTGTTTCTATATGTCTCTTTCTGTGTGTTTCTGTCTGTTTGTGTTTCTATATGTCTGTTTCTGTGTGTGTTTCTTTGTCCGTTTCTGTGTGTGTTTCTATGTCTCTTTCTGTGTGTGTTTCTATGTCTCTTTCTGTGTGTGTTTCTGTATGTCTCTATGTGTATGTCTCTTTCTGTGTGTTTACAGGCGTCCAGCCCAGACTTCAAACCCCTGAAGGGATTACACCGTGTTTGCACTGCATGCTATCTCAATTCTTTGCTTGTATAGATAATGACATCCGCTTGAAACATCCTGCTTCTCTTCAACTGCAGATTTCATAACCTTGACAGGTCCCAGACTTTTGTGACATTTGTGCTTGAACCTCCTGGTGTCAGTCGAGGGTTTGTGTAAAAAGTAGTGCTTGTAGTTGTAACTCGGTTGTGTTGGAGGAGGTTTGAACATGTAGTGCATGAAATCCGTACGCTGTTTTTTAAAAGGAACAACCTAAATTTCTTTGAAGGGAGTTCTTATTGAAGTTAATTAAAGTTATTAAACTGCTACAAGAAGACTTAAGGGCTTTTCCTCTTAAAGGAAATGACACTGTTTACAAATTGTCTGGTGTCTTTGGGATTACTCTTTTTATTACTCCCTGAACTTTGGGGGTAATAAAAAAAAAAATACAACGGATCAAACCATACTCAAACAAAACAGATTATAAAAAAAGATGACAGATATTCAATATGCACACACTGAATATGTTTCTAGGGTGAAGTTTTGCTTTAAAACCGCACCACAACCATTTTCACCATTTCCTGCTGTCAGGCAGCACACTATCATCGTCACAGATGCACTGCGTTTTCCCCAAATGCCCTCTATTTTATGGTTTCGCATTCTTAGGGAACTTTCGCTATGTAGTGCACATGGGAAGGGAATAGGAAGTCATTTAGGGTTTGACCAGAACCACTTCCGCGGTCTAGCGCGTCCTTGGTGTTTGCATCATCTGGAGGAGGATGCGAGTGGACTAGCATTAGCACTGCTCTGACTTTCGGGATCTGTGTGTTAAAATCAACAGCATCAGCCCTTCGATTTAAGAGTAAGGAGATAAAACGTATTCTTGCTTTACGATGCAGGGATGAGGATGATGATGATGATTTCCGGTTCAGTCCATGGTTATATTTATGATTATGACCGGAGCCGTGCATGGTTTCATGAATGATTTGGGGTGTCGTAATTACATAAACTCTTGTTTAAACTGTTGTAGTTGACAGAGGAAAGAATAGAGATGGGATTAAAAGTGATGGACTTCACAAAGCCAAGTCTCCTTGATGTGTTTTCAAGGCCAAAATTGTGAGCTCTGTTTGAGATACGTGTCATTTGAGAAACTATGGGCGTGGTTAATGCAAACGAGGAAATACAGACAACCGGCAAGCGATTGGCTGTCACGTAGTGACGTAGGTGTGAATTCCAAACGGCTGAGTTGTGAATGCGTAGTGCGCTACGGCGGCGCTTTGAATGTAGTAACATTTAGTGCTCGGGCGTAGGGAGGACGCTGGTATTTCGGACGGAGCCGATGTATGCAGGCAAAAGCTGTAAATAATTGCAGCTGGAGTGTGAGCCCGCAGAATATACTCGCTGGGACACAAAGCTGTAAACCTCGTCCGGTTCACTGTACGTGAAAGCTGTTCACTTTCACATGTTGTGCAATACTACTACTAATAAAAAAAAATAAAAACTCTGAGTAAAGATCGGAGTGTACTCCCTCCCCTTCATCACAGTGGGAGGAGGAGAAAAGAGGCGTGCGTTTTAAAGCTTTAAAAAGTTATGACCGTGTCCTGATCTGGAGAATCTGTCACAGAGAATGATTCTCACACCCTGTCCAAACAAGAGGGGGAAAAAACAACAAGAGGATATAAAAGAAGGAATTATTCATTAACATAGGTTTACTACAAAGAAGGACTGGCACGGTGATGTCTCATAAAGAGGTCATAAACTATCGAGATAAAATGTCTCTTTACGTAGAAGGTGAGTGACGCGTTTGTAGATTCCTAAATTATTTTCTCACTAATATTAAACAGCTTTTCATACAAATTCATAGCTAATTGCACCTAATCTTCTCCGTCTGTTTATTAATAATCATTTCCTTCATACCTTCTGAGTTGAATAACCTGCGCTATGAATCAGTTAGATGGTATGTTCCGCTCTAGGGGTGTGTGTGAAACTGTGATTTATACTTTCTCTTTCTTTCTGGTATGATTTGGAATTAATCTAGTTAATAAGAAAATTTGGTGTAGTTTATAATCCGTAAGAAACGGCTAACGTTTTGTTTTTTTAAAGTCTTTGATGAGGTTAAACACTTAATTAAAAGCTCTCCCCCTATTGTGATCGTAATAGTACAAGAGCCGTGTTAATTGTAAAGCATATGTGAAAAATGATCTACATTTTTTCTTCTGTACTCGCTGTACGTGTGTGTGTGTGTGTGTGTGTGTGTGTGTGTGTGTGTGTGTGTGTGTGTTGTAGGTCTGTCTTGTATAAATCTTCACAATCTGACACTAGACGAAGAAAATTTCTTTCTTTCTTTCTTTCTTTCTTTCTTTCTTTCTTTCTTTCTTTCTTTCTTTCATTCTCCTTCCCTTTGCTCTCTCTCTTTCTTTCTTTCCTCCCTCCCTCCCTTCCTTTTCCTTCCTGCTTCCCTCCTTCTTTCTTTTTCCTTCCCTATTCCCTTCTTCTTTCCTGTTCCTTCCCTCTTCCCTCCTTCTTTCTTTTCCTTTCCCCTTCCCTTCTTTCTTTCCTACCTCCCTCCCTCCTTCTCTCCTTCTTTCTTTGTCCTTCCCTCCCTCTCTCCTTCTTTCTTTTTCCTTCCCTCTTCCCTTCTGCTTTCTTTTCCTTCCCTCTTCCCTTCTGCTTTCTTTTTCCTTTCTTTTTCCTTCCCTCCTTTCTTTTCCTTTCCCCTTTCCTTCTTTCTTTCTTCCTCCCTCCCTCCCTCCCTCCTTCTCTCCTTCTTTCTTTTTCCTTCCCTCCCTCTCTCCTTCTTTCTTTTTCCTTCCCTTCTGCTTTCTTTTTCTTTCCCTCTTCCCTTCTGCTTTCTTTTCTTTCCCTCTTCCCTTCTGCTTTCTTTTTCCTTCCCTCTTCCCTTCTTCTTTTCCTTTCCCCTTCCCTTCTTTCTTTCTTTCCTACCTCCCTCCCTCCTTCTCTCCTTCTTTCTTTTTCCTTCCCTCCCTCTCTCCTTCTTTTTCCTTCCCTCTTCCCTCCTTCTTTCTTTTTCCTTCCCGCTTCCCTCCTGCTTTCTTTTTCCTTCCCTCTTTCCTTCTGCTTTCCTTTTCCTTCCCGCTTCCCTCCTTCTTTCTTTTTCCTTCCCTCTTCCCTCCTTCGTTATTTTCCTTTCCCCTTCCCTTCTTTCTTTCTCTTTCCCCCACTTAATTTTCTCTCTCCTCCTTCCCTTCTGTCTTTATTTTTGTGTGTATGTGCTATAATTGTATGTGCTATAAGGATGAAACCGTATCATGAAAGATAAGCCAGTTCACAAGATATAAAATAGTGTACATGAAAAGTACAGCGTGGAAAAATAATCTGATCTTCAGTTCACACTTGAAGAATTTTGAAACCGATATAATAATTGACTGAATAATGTCCCTCATGGGATCAATAAAGTCTGTCTGTCTCTCCGTCTCTCCGTCTATCTATCTATCTATCTATCTATCTATCTATCTATCTATCTATCTATCTAATCAGCTTCTGGTTGGTAAGAGTGACTCCATGTCTTGTCGGGGGACTACATGTCGTTGATGACTTTCCTGTAACCGCATGCTCCCAAAGTGGTTTATTCCTTACCTAGTGATTATTACTGTACTGCACAAGTGATACCCACACAGCCTCGAAGCGGCGAGGTAGATGAGTTTGATATTCAGACGTATTATATGAAGGGCCGTGATGATGAAGTGTAAATCGGCGCATAGAAGATGGTCTGTATTCCACAGCTCAGGTTATTAATACAGTCTGAATAAATATACAGTGTACAGCTACTGCAGCTCAGGGACCTGAACACCACACACACAGGGTTCTTTATGGTGTTTAAGGGGTGTGTGTGTGTGTAATGAGGCATGTATATTACGTGGCAGTGCTTTGACTGGAAGCAGTGAAGAATAGAAGACTTGTTGGATGTTGAGTTGAACTTAATCATAATTTTATCTGATTCCAAAGAAGTAAATATAAGTGACTCTGGAATGTTTGAGTATTTTTCTGCTTTTATAAAGTGAGTTTGATCAGAAACTCAGTTCCTGCTGTTAGATTTCCTTTATTAGATAGAAGCTTCAGCATGAATACCATTAAATTAATATTAATTAAGTAATCTTTCTTTTTCTTTCCTTCTTTCTTTTTCTTTCTCTTTCTTTCTTTCTTTCTTTCTTTTTCTTTCTTTCTTTCTTTCTTTCTTTCTTTTTTTCTTTCTTTCTTTCTTTCTTTCTTTCTTTCTTTTTCTTTCCTTCCTTCCTTCTTTCTTTCTTTCTTTCTTTCTTTCTTTCTTTTTCTTTCCTTCCTTCCTTCTTTCTTTCCTTCTTTCTTTTTTTCTTTCCTTCTTTCCTTCTTTCTTTTTTTCTTTCTTTCTTTCTTTCTTTCTTTCTTTCTTTCTTTCTTTCTTTTTCTTTCTTTCTTTCTTTCTTTTTCTTTCCTTCTTTCTTTCTTTCTTTTTCTTTCTTTTTTTCTTTCTTTCTTTCTTTCTTTTTCTTTCTTTCTTTCTTTCTTTCTTTCTTTCTTTCTTTCTTTCTTTCTCTTTCCTTCTTTCTTTTTTTCTTTCTTTCTTTCTTTCTTTCTTTTTTTTTTCTTTCCTTCTTTCTTTCTTTCTTTCTTTCTTTCTTTTTCTTTCCTTCTTTCTTTCTTTCTTTCTTTCTTTCTTTCTTTTTCTTTCCTTCTTTCTTTCTTTCTTTCTTTCTTTCTTTCTTTTTTTTTTCTTTCCTTCTTTCTTTCTTTTTCTTTCCTTCTTTCTTTCTTTCTTTCTTTCTTTCTTTCCTTTCCCCCTTCTTTCTTTCTTTCTTTCTTTCTTTCCATCCTTCTTTCTTTCTTTCTTTCTTTCTTTCTTTCTTTCTTTCAATGAATAAAAAGAGTTTGCAGTGAGAGGTACACAGTGATGTGTAACAGAAGGTTGTAGAGTTTGTTTCAGAAGAACAGAGGAGAAGTTAAAACTGAAAGCTCTGCTGCGGTGAAGTGACGTTTTGGTGGTTTAAACACAAACCGCTTTAACCAGATCAGCAGCAGTCTAGGAGTTTCGGGAAAGGGTTTCAGGACAAGCTTTGGAAACCATCCACTCAGCCACTGCAGCCCTGTGGGCTAGAAAACTCCCCTGTGTCTCTGACTCACTTTTCAATCATTTATTTTAAAAAAAAAAAATAAAACAATTTATTATTGTAGCAGTGATCTCATTCTTCACCTGGACCGGGACGTTTCTCACACTCACACACTGTATACACACTTTACACACGTTACACACATCCACACTTTACACACACACTCGACTATACACACACTTACACTGTATACACACACACTTGCACTATACACACACACACACACACACAAACACTTTAACACACACTTCACACATGCTGTGACATCTGATTTCTGTTGCTAAGTGACTAGCCATAACATTCTAACAGCACATTTTCACACTGAACACGTTTAGCACCGTTAGCCTATTAGGGGCGGTGGTAGCTCAAGGTGGTAGGGTTTTATTAGCCTTATTAGGGGCGGTGGGAGCTCAAGGTGGTGGGTTTTATTAGCCTATTAGGGGCGGTGGTAGGGTTTTATTAGCCTTATTAGGGGCGGTGGTAGCTCAAGGTGGTAGAGTTTTATTAGCCTATTAGGGGCGGTGGTAGCTCAAGGTGGTAGGGTTTTATTAGCCTATTAGGGGCGGTGGTAGCTCAAGGTGGTAGGGTTTTATTAGCCTTATTAGGGGCGGTGGTAGCTCAAGGTGGTCGGGTTTTATTAGCCTATTAGGGGCGGTGGTATGGTTTTATTAGCCTTATTAGGGGCGGTGGTAGCTCAAGGTGGTAGGGTTTTATTAGCCTATTAGGGGCGGTGGTAGGGTTTTATTAGCCTTATTAGGGGCGGTGGTAGCTCAAGGTGGTAGGGTTTTATTAGCCTATTAGGGGCGGTGGTAGCTCAAGGTGGTAGGGTTTTATTAGCCTATTAGGGGCGGTGGTAGGGTTTTATTAGCCTATTAGGGGCGGTGGTAGGGTTTTATTAGCCTATTAGGGGCGGTGGTAGCTCAAGGTGGTAGGGTTTTATTAGCCTTATTAGGGGCGGTGGTAGGGTTTTATTAGCCTATTAGGGGCGGTGGTAGCTCAAGGTGGTAGGGTTTTATTAGCCTTATTAGGGGCGGTGGTAGCTCAAGGTTGTAGGGTTTTATTAGCCTATTAGGGGCGGTGGTAGCTCAAGGGGGTAGGGCTTTATTAGCCTATTAGGGGCGGTGGTAGCTCAAGGTGGTAGGGTTTTATTAGCCTTATTAGGGGCGGTGGTAGCTCAAGGTTGTAGGGTTTTATTAGCCTATTAGGGGCGGTGGTAGCTCAAGGGGGTAGGGCTTTATTAGCCTATTAGGGGCTGTGTAGCTCAAGGTGTATATTATCATTGTACATCACGATTACACTGTTAATCAGGTACACAATGTGAAATTTACCTGTACACCTGTCCTCGGTGCAACACTACGGCAGAGGAAGCATCTGTGTCCGAGCGAGTGATGTGAGTGATGGTGAGATTAACACCACGCTGCCATGTGATTGTAGGTGTGATCACGTCGGTGCCG
>JAUCMX010000008.1:24191215-24261215 GCA_033459395.1 Hemibagrus guttatus
ATCGTGACGTTCCTATGCCAGACGTGCGAATGTAGGCAGGTCTGTCAGTGCCATGAGAATGCAGACATCCAGATTTATGTTTGTTTTTTTTTACTAGGTTTAACAGGATCGTGGTCTCAGAACACAGCTCCACCCTTCTACTCAGTTTTTTTTTTTTTAAGCTGAAATCCAGTAATGCTTTCCTGAAGCCTGCTAAAGTCATGGAGAAAGCAGGAGAAGTGCAGCGTGTAGGGTGCGGACTCCGTCACGCTGTATTTTCAGAGTCTGCGTGTTATTATGACCCACAGCGATGTCACCGGGCTCAGTGATGTTATTAAACACCCACTGAGAGCTGAGACACACCGTGAGTGTAGGCGGACTGACATTAAATCCAAGCAGCAGCTCACATTTTCCAGAGTGTGAATTCTGCAGTTGTGCAACAGAGAGAGAATGGAAGAGAGGGATTGGGAAGTGGGAGAGAGGGATTGGGAAGTGGGAGAGAGGGATTGGGAAGTGGGAGAGAGAGAGCGCAAGAGTGATTGGGGGGGATGGGAGAGAGAGTGAGTGTGAGAGATAGAGGGATTAGGGTGAGAGAGAGAGGGATTGGAAATAGTTTGAGAGGGAGAGCAGGGATTAGAGAAAAAGGGGGATTGCGGAGAGAAGGATTGGGGTGAGAGAGAGGGAGTGATTGGTTGTAAAAGAGAAATGGATTGAGAAGGAGTGGGAGAGAGGGAGAGGGACTGGAAAAGGGATTGGGAGAGGGATTGGGGGAGAGGGATTGGGATGAGAGAGGGATTGGGAAGTGGAAGAGAGGGATTGGGAAGTGGGAGAGAGGGATTGGGAAGTGGGAGAGAGAGAGCGCAAGAGTGATTGGGGGGGGTGAGAGAGAGAGGGATTGGAAATAGTTTGAGAGGGAGAGCAGGGATTAGAGAAAAAGGGGGATTGCGGAGAGAAGGATTGGGGTGAGAGAGAGGGAGTGATTGGTTGTAAAAGAGAAATGGATTGAGAAGGATTGGGAGAGAGGGAGAGGGACTGGAAAAGGGATTGGTAGAGGGATTGGGGGAGAGGGATTGGGATGAGAGAGGGATTGGGAAGTGGAAGAGAGGGATTGGGAAGTGGGAGAGAGGGATTGGGGAAATGGGGGAGAGAGAGCGCAAGAGTGATTGGGGGGGATGGGAGAGAGAGTGAGTGTGAGAGATAGAGGGATTAGGGTGAGAGAGAGAGGGATTGGAAATAGTTTGAGAGGGAGAGCAGGGATTAGAGAAAAAGGGGGATTGTGGAGAGAAGGATTGGGGTGAGAGAGAGGGAGTGATTGGTTGTAAAAGAGAAATGGATTGAGAAGGATTGGGAGAGAGGGAGAGGGACTGGAAAAGGGATTGGGAGAGGGATTGGGGGAGAGGGATTGGGATGAGAGAGGGAGGGAGGAAGAGGGAGAGAGAGGGATTGGGTCGAGGGAGGGATCGGGGAAGGGAGGGATCGGGAAGAGAGGGATCGGGAAAGGGAGGGAGGGAGAGGGATTGGGAAGGCGGGGAGGGAGGAAGGGGGAGAGAGAGGGATTGGAGAGAGAGAGAGGAAGAGAGGGATTGGGGAGGGAGAGAGAGGGATTGGGGTGGAGGTAGAGAGAGAAAGGAATTGGGGGAGAGAGAGAGGGATTTGGGGAGGGAGAGAAAGGGATTCAGGGGAGAGAGAGAGAGAGAGGTGATTTTTGTATGGCTTTGATGAACCTTGCATGATTACAGTGGGACCTCAGCATATGAGTGCCCTCCCTTACGAATTTTTGACTTAAGAATTGAAATTTAGCAAGAAATTCACATCGGCATCTGAAGAATTTTCGTCATACGAACGAACCGAACGTTGGCTAAGTTGCGCGTACGTCATTCGAAACTGGTTAGCGTCAGTGGAAAGCCAAGGAAAGCCAACTGAAGCGAATTTTTAAAAATTTGTTTACGAATTAAAAAAAAACTTTCAGTCAGTGAAAGCTGTTTGGAAAGATTCAACCCACAAGACCCACGTTTCCTTCAGCATGCGTTCAAAAGCTAGGTGATTTTTGGGCGGTTTATGTAGACAGATCGGTGGCGTGAGTGATCTGTTCTATTTTTAGCTCAAGCTTGGTGGCAAGACTTCCTGTGAGGACGCTCGACATGGAATGCTTAGCTTGGGTCAGCTGAGGTTCCACTCTAATAGCAGAGACATAGAAAGGTATGAGACTGTGGTGTTTTGATCCATCACAACAAGATTAACTCACTCAGAGGAAAGAGTTACAGGATCTGCCATCTTCAGCATACCCGAGCTCGTGTTGCTGTGATTGAGACTCTCTCTCTGGCTCTCTCTTTGTCTGTCTGTTTCTCTCTGTCTCTCTCTCTCTGTCTGTCTGTCTCTGTCTGTCTCTTTCTTTCTGTCTCTCTCTTTCTCTCTGTCTCTCTCTGTCTTTCTCTCTGTCTGTCTGTCTCTGTGTCTCTGTCTGTCACTTTCTCTCTCTCTCTGTCTCTCTCTTTGTCTCTTTCTGTCTGTCTCTCTGTCTCTTTCTCTCTGTCTATCTATCTCTGTCTCTCTCTCTGTCTGTGTCTCTCTCCTCTCTCTCTCTCTCTAACTGCCTCTTTCTGTCCATCTCTCTTATTCTCTGTCTCTCTGTTTCTATCTCTCTCTCTCTCTCTTTCTGTCTGTCTCTCTTTCTCTGTCCGTCTCTCTCTCTTACTCTCTGTCTCTCTCTCTGACTGCCTCTCTCTCTGTCTCTCTTTCTGTTCATCTCTCTCTTACTCTCTGTCTCTCTCTCTCTGTCTGTTTCTGTATGTCTCTCTCTCTCTCTCTCTCTGCGTCTCTCTCTCTCTCTCTCTCTCTCTCTCTCTCTCTCTCTCTCTCTCTCTTGTCTCTCTTTCTTTGTCCGTCTCTCTCTCTTACTCTCGGTCTGTCTCTCTTTCTCTCTCTCTCTGACTGCCTCTCTCTTTGTCTCTCTAGCTATCTCTCTCTCTGTCTCTCTTTCTGTCCATCTCTCTCTTACTCTCTGTCTGTGTCTCTCTCTCTGTTTCTGTCTCTGTCTCTCTCTGTCTGTTTCTGTATGTCTCTCTCTCTCCCTCTCTGTCTCAGACAATAAATATCAGACCGTCCCATCGTTGATTATGTTCCTTTAAGAGAGAACTTAAGGCTGTGGAACTGAGCTGAATATTGATTGAGGTTAATAATGCCCCGGACGAATGCTTCAAGAAAACTTTTCTATGTGTTCAAAGCGTGTCTTGTGTTCTGTCCTGCTACTGCTTCCTCCCAGTGCTGATCTGAGTCACTTAACCTCAGCTTACTCTAACAGACTCTGAACACCATGTGCCACATGTAATCCAAGACAAAGAGGCATATCTACTAATCATGAAACTTCCAGGAACAAGTGGTGTGTGTGTGTGTGTGTATATGTATATGTGTGTGTGTGTGTATATATATAAAATCCAGAACCAGTTCTTCATCCCTGTCAATCTCTCTGCTGTGAAGAACAGAATGTTTTGTTGTCTTTTGCTAATCAACGCAGCTGTTGACACAACGTTCACAAACCGCACCGAGCCTCTGGCCGAGCTTGGAGAAAATAAAATTTAGAGCTACACATAAAATATAAAACATAGTGAATGAATGCAACATTATGCTGATCGTTATCCACGATTCCTGGAGATTTTATTAATAAGAGGTGTGTGAGGAATTTAACTCGCTATTATTTACTTTTCTATATAACATGATGGTTAAACAGGGTGAATATTTATTATTATTATTATTATTATTATTATTATTAATGATAATTATTTATTATTAGTTTAATATTATTTACTTTTCTATATAACATGATGGTTAAACAGAGTGAATATTTATTATTATTATTATTATTATTATTATTATTAATTAATAATTATTTATTATTAGTTTAATATTTACTTTTCTATATATAACATGAACATAAAACAGTGACTAATTATTATAAATATAAATTATTATGAATTATTATTCATTCAATATTTACTTTTCTATATATAAAACGTGAATGCAAAATAAAGTGAATTATTATGATTTATTTTTTATTATCATTAATTCAACATTATTTACTTTTCTACATGATGCAAATGAACGTAACAGAGAGCAAATATTTATTATTATTATTATTATAAATTATTATTAATTTAATATTATTTGCTTTTCTACATAACTGTTTTAATGAATGTAAAACAGAATAAATAATTATGATGAATTATTATAAATTCAGTATTATTTAATTTTCTACATGATGCAAATGTAAAACAGAGATTATAATTATTATGAATTATTATTAATTCAATATTATTTAGTTTTCTATATAATGAAAATGTACATAAAACAGAGCATATTATTATTATAAATTATTATAAATTCAGTATTATTTACTTTTCTATATAATGTGAATGTAAAACAGAGCGAATAAAATTATTCTCAGTATTCTAGTATTATTAGATAATAAATTGCGTTTTTATTTAAAATGGACACCGAGCTAGTAAAGGGGGTCATTACTTTGAAGTGGAATTTAGTTACTTGTTCTTGTTTCGATTCAGGAAGTAAACCGAGAAATCTTGTGACGAGTAAAACTGCTTCCACACAAGAAAGTTACGCTCGGATTTCCTTCTCTAGATAGGTTATGCTATGACTCCCTGAACACACACACACACACACACACACACACATACACATATTTAAAGTTAACACAAGCATGGAAGAGCTTTAATGTGTTAATTTTGTCAATAATGACCCGGTCCAACAATATGTTTAACGGCACGTTTTACTGCATCCTCCAGAAGCTCTTTTAGCTTTAATGACTTTAATAGTTTGTCTTAGAGAGATGAAAACCAATCCGCTTCAGCGGAGATTCACTGGTCCGAGAGAATGGCTCACAGACTGGAAGAGTTCCACACATATAGACTTGCTTTTAATAGAATAAATAGACGAGTTTGAAGATTTACACTTTACACTTTTCAGTTCGGTGGTCAAGAATTGATTGAGATATTTAGATAAAAAATCTTGTGACCAGTCACCTGGATTTCTCCGTCACTCTCTCTCTGTCTCTCTCTCTCTTTCTCACTCTCTCTCTCTCTCTCTCTCTGTCTCGCTCTTTCTCACTCTCTCTCTGTCTGTCTCTCTCGCTCTTTCTCACTCTCTCTCTCTGTCTGTCTGTCTCTCTCGCTCTTTGTCACTCTCTCTCTCTCTCTCTGTTTGTCTCTCACTTTCTCTCTCTCTTTCTCACTCTCTCTCTCTCTCTCTCTCTCTGTCTGTCTCTCTCTCTCTCTGTCTCTTTCTCACTCGCTCTCTGTCTGTCTGTCTCTTTCTCTTTTCTCTCTCTCTCTATCTGTCGCTCTGTCTGTCTGCCTCTCTCTTTCTCTTCTCTCTCTCTTTCTTTCTCCTTGTCTGTCTGTCTGTGTCTCTCCTTGTCTGTCTCTCTCTCTCTGTCTGTATGTCTCTTTCTCTCTGTCAGTCTCCCTGTGCCTCTTGCTCTGTCTGTCTCTCTTTGTCTGTATTGCTCTCTCTCTGTCTGTCTCTCTGTGATTTTCTCTGTCTCTCTCTCTGTCTGTCTCTCTCTGTCTATATTGCTCTCTCTCTGTCTGTCTCTCTGTGATTTTCTCTGTGTCTCTCTCTCTCTCTCTCTCTCTCTCTCTCTCTCTCTCTCTCTCTGTCTGTCTCTGATCAGCAGCAGTGTACAGTGTAAAATGGTTCAGATTCAGGTGAAGAGCTTCAGCACAGAGAACAGGATCAGCTGTAGACTGGAATAATATCAGCTGGTGTTTAGTTGACCCGGTGTGTTCATTATAGCCTTGTGTTCCTGCTCTTGGCTGACAGGATTAGACCCCGGTGTGATATTTTGCTCTTGTCCACCTCATGCTGGGCATTCTGAGATGCTTTTCATCTCAAGAGTGTTTGAGTCAGTCTATCCATCCTTTACTGAGATTTCCCTCTTTCTGATATAAAGACCAATCAATATATATATATATATATATTGCTGATTAGATACTTTCATGAATAAGCAGCTAATAAAGTAGACTGTAAGTGAAATATATATATATATACATACACACACACTATGACCAAAAGTATGTGGACACCTGACCATCACACCCAAATGTGGTTCTTCCCCAAAATCTTACCACAAAACTTAGAAGCACATAGTCGTCTAGAATGTCTTGTTGTATGCCGTAGCTTTACAGTTTCCCTTCACTGCAACTTGGAGACTCGAACCCTGTTCCATCATGACGATGCACCTGTGCACAAAGCCCCTGAGCTCCATGAAGACATGGTTTGGAGATTAAGGTTGAAGTAGAAGAACTGGAGTGTCCTGCACAGAGCCCTGACTCATCCCCACTGAACACTTTTGGGATGAACTAAAACACCGACTGCACCCCAGACCTCCTCGCCTGACATCAGTGTCTGATCTCACTAATGCTGAACGAACACTAATCCCCACAGCCACGCTCCAGCATCTAGTGGAAAGCTTAAGCGTGTTTAATGTCCGTGGTTTGCGAGTGTGATGGTCAGGGTTGCACATACTTTTGGCTACTATACATTGAGTTTCTATCAAATTTCACACGTTTCAAATGATTTATTCACTGTTCATTTCCACGTTTTAACGTATTATTTTGATTTCCTGTACCTTTTTTGTTCCACCAAATCCTTCTCGCTGTTACTCGATTCAGCGTTTGTCTCCTCTACTCACTGCTTGCTGTCTCCTCTGTGGAGGACAGCGTCCCTCTTCTCGTTATTGAGGAACCTGAAATATGAAACCTCAGCAGAACATGTTATTCGCTCCGTGTTTGTGGTGTTGAAAAAACAGCTTTCATACTTGACTGAATGTACGGATCTCGTCAGAAAAGCCCTTAGAGCTCTAGACACTAGAAAATGTGTGCAGCCTGTAATGAAGTGTGTATACAGTTACACACATGATTAATGCACAAATATGAGAAGAGTCTGACATCATGGAAATCTTGCTTCCCTCCTCCTTTTCTTTTTTTACTTCCTCTTTCTGTCTCGTGGGCTCACCCTTCACTCTGCTGTGTGTGTGTGTGTGTGTGTGTGTGTGTGTGTGTGTGTGTGTGTGTGTGTGCTCGTTTTAATGTGTCAGAGTGTGTTGTTGTGAGCATGGCACTACACACCCAGTCTCACTGGAGCTGCTGTGCGAGCGTGCTACGTTCACTCTGACGCAGCGCCGTCACATCTGGAGCATATATAACATAATGGCATGCAGCCCGCAGACTTCTGGGAAACTGGAGGGACGTGTGTGTGTGTGTGTGTGTGTGTGTGTGTGTGTGTGTGTGTGTGTGAGAGAGAGATGGACAGAAAACAGAGCTATCCAGAGAACTCACCCATTCTTAGCATCACACACTGACTTTACACACAGTCCTAGTGTCAGGTTTCTGTTGAATGATCGAAGCTGTATGCCACACACTGAAATATACACTGTGTGTGAGTGTGTGTGTGTAATCTGAGGTGCACGATGTGTGCTATACGATTTGAGATGGCGAGACGAGGTGTATGGTGTGTGTTATGCAATACACACTGTACTGTATGATTCGAGCTGTGTGAGGTACAGTATGAAGTTTATCAGCACTCAAGACAATGTTCACTGGACCCTGATCTTTAAAAAATACAATCTTTTTACGTTCTCTTATTAATCTGTTTTGATTCTACCAAATATTTTGAGAATTCTGAGAATAGAAAATAAACCGTGTCTCATCACTACATCTGTAAAGCAACATAATCCCTATAAAAGCCCTGATATCCAGAGACGTTACGAATATGTGTGTGATTTTTTTTATTACATCATAAAGTGTGGTGGTTGTTTGTTTTTTGATGTAGAGAAGTGACTAATTTCTCCATTTACTTTTCAGATCCAACCGTATGAGAAAATCAAGGAGAAGGGTTTACCCGAGAACGTAGCCGACAGCCTGAACAAGCTTGTGGTGGTGAAGCTGAATGGAGGTCTGGGCACCAGTATGGGCTGCAAAGGGCCAAAAAGTCTCATCAGCGTCCGAAATGAGAACACGTTCCTGGACCTGACTGTTCAGCAAATTGAGGTAAGGTGCCCTTAAAGGGGAACTGTGATGCTACAAAGCTGTTCTGTACAGTTGTGTGCTTCTTAGGAACACACATGTGTTCAGCACACTTGCTCAGGTCTATTAATTAGGAGATCGAGATTAAAACTACTTTATGCTAAATGATTACGCTGAACGTTTACACCAGCGTGTCTCAGAGTGTGAATAATTGTCATGATTGTGCTACATTATATGTATAGGCTTGTGGTTTGGGATGCTTACACTTTTTTTGGTTGTTTTTGTTTTTTTAAATAATCACCAAGAAATAAAATAAATGTAATAAATTTTAAAATAAATTTAAAATAATATAATTTAATTTTATATTTATTTAATGTATTGATTTTTTTTTCTTTTAAACTTTTATAATTTAATTTTATATTCATTTAATTTAATGTGTTGATTTATTCATTTTATTTTAAACTTCATTATTTCATTTTATATTAATTACATTTAATTTAATTTCAAACATTATATTTTACTTTTATATTAATTTAATTTAATGTATTGATTTATTCATTTTATTTTAAACTTCATTTCATTTTCTATTAATTACATTTAATGTATTAATTTAATTTAATAATTAAATTTCAAACATTATATTTTACTTTTATATTAATTTAATGTAATGTATTGATTTATTCATTTTATTTTAAACTTCATTAGTTCATTTTATATTAATTACATTTAATGTATTAATTTAGTTTAATAATTTAATTTCAAACATTGTAATTTTCTTTTATATTAATTTGATTTAATGTATTGATTGATTAATTTTTATATAAATTACATTTAAGGTATTAATTCATTAATTTAATTCCAAACGTTATTTGATTTTATATTAATTACATTTCATGTATTCATTTCATTTTTAATTTCATTTTAAACTTTATCATTTTTACTCAGTTTCTATATTCCTCTAAAGCTACTTTGACAATGTCCATTGTTAAAAGTGCTATACAAATACGATAAATTGAAAACACCCTAAGGTAGGAAAATAATAATCAAGCCGGTGAGGTGATGCTGCCTGACGTGACAGTCACCCCGAGGTTAAGTAACTAAATAATGGGGACTAGGAAAGCACTGATCATTTACTTTCTTTTTTTTTTTTCTATTTGCTCGGGTTTAGAGCTCTGTGGATCAGCTGATATACTGAATACTGACATCATCATAAGTCTACATTATGATGTACATTTAGATCAGATCAGCGTTATCTACATGACACACACTCACAGCTTTATGATGATGATAATAATAATAATAATAATAATAATAATAATAATAATAATAATGGAGGAGAGTTGGAGGGGAGCTCCTTCCTCAAGTGGAGGAGTTTAAGTATCTTGGGGTCTTGTTTGGATCGTGAGATTGACAGACGGATCGGTGCAGCGGCAGCAGTAATGCGGTCTATGTACCGATCTGTTGTGGTGAAGAAGGAGCTGAGCCGGAAGGCGAAGCTCTCGATTTACCAGTCAATCTACGTTCCTACTCTCACCGATGGTCATGAGCTCTGGGTCATGACCGAAAGGATAAGATCCCGGATGCAAGCGGCCGAAATGAGCTTCCTCCGTAGGGTCGGCGGGGCGCTCCCTTAGAGATAGGGTAAGGAGCTCTGTCACCCGGGAGGAGCTCGGAGTAGAGCCGCTGCTCCTCCACATCGAAAGGGGGCAGTTGAGGTGGCTCGGGCATCTGTTTCGGATGCCTCCGGGACGTCTCCCTGGGGAGGTGTTCCGGGCACGCCCTACCGGGAAGAGGCCCCGGGGAAGACCCAGGACACGCTGGAGAGACTATGTCTCTCGGCTGGCCTGGGAACGCCTCGGGGTCCCTCCGGAAGAACTGGAGGAAGTGTCTGGGGAGAGGGAGGTCTGGGCATTCTTGCTTAGACTGCTGCCCCCGCGACCCGGCTCTGGATAAGCGGAAGACAATGAATGAATGAATGAATGAATAATAATAACACCTACATGAGTGGATTAGATCAGGAACTGTGTCATGTCTGACCTGATTCCCAACCAGTGTTAAAGCCGGTATTAATCCGACACTGATACTGATATTAATTCCCAAGAAGAATAATAATACACACAACCCCATAAGAGATAAAACACCCAGGTGAATTAAAAGCCAAAGTCGACCAGTGTCTGGAAATTGACCTTGAACTAGAGAACTATACTTTTGTAAAGTTCCTGAGCAATATTGCTGTCCTTGCTCTCCTTAAATCACCACACACACACACACACACACACACACGGAGAGCAGTGGCGGCAGTTCAAACTTTGCCTGACTCTGTGATGAAAGTAAAATTGAGATAAAAGTAATAAAGATAAAAGCAGAGGAATGATGTGATGCTTACGTGTCTCGCAACCTGATTGGCTGATACAGACCTGATAAAAATACACAAACTAATACTAATTGTTTGTGAACCAAGTAAACTGTGTGTACACTAGTTAATTCAGTTAATTTTTTTTTTTTCTTCTAATCGTCATTTGTTATATACACTGATCAGGCATAACATTATGAGCAGTGAGAGGTGAAGTGAATAACACTGATGATCTCCTCATCATGGCACCTGTTAGTGGGTGAGATATATTAGGCAGCAAGTGAACATTTTGTCCTCAAAGTTGATGTGTTAGAAGCGGGAAAAATGGGCAAGCGTAAGGATTTGAGCGAGTTTGACGAAGGGCCAAATTGTGATGGCTGGACCACTGGATCAGAACATCTCCAAAACTGCAGCTCTTGTGGGGTGTTCCCGGTCTGCAGTGGTCAGTATTTATCAAAAGTATCCTTTAAGTCCTGTAAGTATCCTTTAAGTTATGTCAACTTGGAGGACTTAAAGGATCTGCTGCTAACATCTTGGTGCCAGATACCACAACACAGTTCAGGGATCTAGTGGAGTCCATGCCTCGACGGGTCAGGGCTGTTTTGGCAGCAAAAGGGGGACCAACACAATATAAGGCAGGTGGTCATAATGTTATGCATGATTTGTGTGTGTGTGTGTGTGTGTATATAGATAGACAGAGCGATAGAGAGACAGATAGAGAGATAGAAAGATAGAGATTTGTTTAAAAAAAAAAAAATAAAACACCCATAAATGCTACCTGATACAACCAGCGCAAGGGAAAAACAGTCCTCTTAACCTGATACACGCCTACTACAGCCGGCAACACCTTCAAACACTGTATGCAAAAAAAAGAAAAAGAAAAGAGGGACAGAGATATCGATTATCACTTCTGGAATTAGTAAAGGGTTAAAAAGTCAAATGAACAAGTTTATGTATTACATGTTAATAACCAGTCAGAATTCCATCATTTTTGACCTTAGTGGGCTTAACAGACAGAGTGGGGAAAACTGACGCCTCCATGTTCCTATTTATTTATTTAAGAAAAAGCTATGCAGCTAACTCGAATTTTCTTTCCGAATCAGCTAGCTGTAGAGTCTAAAGTGTTGTAGATTTCAGACGATTACGTCTGAATATATAGTTTAAAGGAATAAATGTAAATGGAAGAGGTTTTACAGCGGCCGCCCCAAGACTTCTCAGCTGCGGTGACATTTCACGCCACAAAAGACACGGCCCACATTTATTCTGTTTGAGAAAAGAAGGCCGCACTAAAGCTGTCCAACTTTAGTAACAGTGCCATTTATAACAAACGGTGCAAACAATGATTGCAAACAAATGGTGCACATGATTTTTTTTTTTTTCCCTTTACATATTCTCTACGTTTAAAATAAGCTTGTTTGTACTACAGTGGAGCCTCAGCATACGGATTTAATTCGTTCATAAGATGAGAAAATGTGTATTTTCTCATAATGAATAACGTAAATGCAGATAATCCGTTCCAGCCACCCAGAAATATGAGCAATATTCCCAATACGAAGCGTATGTAAACTGTATATCTGCTTACAAAGAACTGACCCAAGCCAAGCATTCCATGTCAAGGCTACTCACAGGAAGTCGTGCCACCAAGCTTGGGCTAAAAATAGAACAGATCACCCACGCCACCGGTCTGTCAACAAAAAACACCCGAAAAATCACCTAGCTTTTGAACGCATGCTGAAGGCAACACTGTTATCGTGGGTTGACTCTTTCCAAACATTTTTTAAAAAAAGTGTAAAAATTCGTAAACTCGCTTCAGCTGGCTTTGCTTGGCTTTCGGTTCGGTTTGGTTCGTTCATATGCCGAAAATGCTTCGTATGGCGATACAAATTTCTTGCAAAATTTCAATTGTTAAGGTGAAAATGGGAGGGCATTGGTATGCCGAGGTTTCACTGTACTTGCTGTAGATGGTGCTGTTATTATTTTTACACGTCGACATTTTTCGTAATCCTTTCGGATTAATCCGAATAGTCTGTGAAGATTCTCAGTCTTCCAGGTGCCGTGATCTGGAAGTTGAGTCGTGTCAAACTGGACTAGGTCGAAACGTTTCACTACTCATCCGAGCAGCTTCTTCAGTCTGGGGGAAGTTGGCAGGATTCTATGAATTTCTATGAATCCTCCAGGGTCATCCTCCCTTCCCTGAATAGTCTTGTTATGGGAACAAGGGGAAGGTGAGAATGGGGGGAGGTATTAGGAGTAAGGAAGAGTCATTAGGATGTAATGACCCCAGAGAAGGAGAGTAAGGAGAGAGTGTATTGAAGTATGATGGGGTAATGATCAGCGAATGTGAGAGTGGATGGAGGAGTCCTAAGGTGTGGCTTTTGATCTTCTTGAGAATGGATGAAAGAGCAGGTTGTGTCTCCTCCTCTGTTTAGAGAAGGATTTTTCTACCTGGACATTGATGGCCTCCTTCACTCCTCTCTCTGAAACCATGTGTCTTCTCTGTCCAGGATGTGTACCTTTCCTTTCCATCCTCAAATGTGTGTCCTTTGTCCTTCAGATGCAGTTACAGTTTCTGAATAATAAAAAAATACACAATTCCCAGCTCCAAAGCGCACATCTAGTGCAGAGCTCATACACTGTGAATGTGTTGCAGTATCGACTTTGCCTTTGGAAGCGAGGAGCATTTTGTACGCTGACGTTTTGCTGAATAGTCACTTTAAGTTGAGCTTGCTAAACACACACACACACACACACACACACACACACACACACACAACCTTGTCACCCTAGCTTCACAGTATATTATGTGCTTAGAAATGAAAAAGTGCTTTCAGTGCAGTTTTGCTGTAAAACATAACATCTGCTTTAAAAGGAAACAAAATCAGACTAGTTCATGAGCGTGTGTGTGTGTGTGTGTGAACATAATCAGTTCTATCAAACTGAGAGTTTAAAACACTGCATCAGTTACATGCATACAGACTGAGGCATACGGACTAAATGAAGCGCTTTTCCACAAGCCCGAGTGTTTAAACTAAGCAGATGTTTCAAATCAGCTCTCTGTGGGTCTCCTCAGAGAGAGAGAGAGAGAGAGAGAGAGATGCAGAACAATCAGTGAACCAAGACACAGTAGTGCAGAGACAGAGAGACAGATTGAGAGAGGTGTTTAAAGGAGAGGCATAAAAAGATGCAGTGTAGAGAAAGAAACAGATTGAGGAAGAGACGGAGCAAAAGAGAGGCAGAAAGAGAGAGAAAGGCAAAAAGCGAAGTAGATGGGAGAGAGAGAAATGGAGAGATTTGAGGTGTAGAGGAATGAGAGAGAGAGAGCAAGGTGTAGAGGAATGAGAGAGAGAGAGCAAGGTGTAGAGGAGAGAGAGAGATTGAGGTTACAGAGGAATGAGAGAGAGATTGAGGTATAGAGGGATGAGAGAGATTGAGGTGTTGATGAATGAGAGAGAGAGAGAGAGAGAGAGAGAGAGAGAGGAATGAGAGAAAGATTGAGGTATAGAGGAATGACAGAGATTGAGGTGTAGATGAAAGAGAGATTGAGGTATAGAGGAATGAGAGAGGTGTAGAGGAATGAGAGAGAGATTGAGGTGTAGAGGAATGAGAGAGAGAGAGATTGAGGTGTAGATGAATGAGCGAGAGAGGTGTAGAGGAATGAGAGAGAGATTGAGGTATAGAGGAATGAGAGAGAGATTGAGGTATAGAGGAATGAGAGAGACATTGAGGTATAGAGGAATGAGAGAGAGAGAGGTGTAGAGGAATGAGAGAGAGATTGAGGTGTAGAGGAATGAGAGAGAGATTGAGGTGTAGAGGAATGAGAGAGAGATTGAGGTGTAGAGGAATGAGAGAGAGATTGAGGTATAGAGGAATGAGAGAGAGATTGAGGTGTAGAGGAATGAGAGAGAGAGGTGTAGATGAATGAGAGAGAGATTGAGGTATAGAGGAATGAGAGAGATTGAGGTGTAGATGAATGAGAGAGAGAGAGGTGTAGAGGAATGAGAGAGATTGTGGTATAGATGAATGAGAGAGAGAGGTGTAGAGGAATGAGAAAGAGATTGAGGTATAGAGGAATGAGAGAGATTGAGGTATAGAGGAATGAGAGAGATTGAGGTGTAGATGAATGAGAGAGAGAGAGAGAGAGAGAGAGAGAGGTGTAGAGGAATGAGAGAGTGAGGTATAGAGGAATGAGAGATTGAGGTGTAGAAGAATGAGAGAGGAGAGAGAGAGAGGTGTAGAGGAATGAGAAAGAGATTGAGGTATAGAGGAATGAGAGAGATTGAGGTATAGAGGAATGAGAGAGATTGAGGTGTAGAAGAGAGAGAGAGAGAGAGAGAGAGAGAGAGATGAGGTGTAGAGGAATGAGAAAGAGATTGAGGTATAGAGGAATGAGAGAGAGATTGAGGTATAGAGGAATGAGAGAGAGATTGAGGTATAGAGGAATGAGAGAGAGATTGAGGTATAGAGGAATGAGGGAGAGAGATTGAGGTGTAGAGGAATGAGAGAGAGAGAGATTGAGGGAGGTATAGAGGAATGAGAGAGAGATTGAGGGAGGTGTAGAGGAATGAGAGAGAGAGAGAGAGATTGAGGTATAGAGGAATGAGAGAGATTGAGGTATAGAGGAATGAGAGAGAGATTGAGGTGTAGAGGAATGAGAGAGAGAGGTGTAGAGGAATGAGAGAGATTGAGGTGTAGAGGAATGAGAGAGATTGAGGTGTAGAGGAATGAGAGAGAGAGGTGTAGAGGAATGAGAAAGAGATTGAGGTATAGAGGAATGAGAGAGATTGAGGTGTAGAGGAATGAGGAGAGATTGAGGTGTAGAGGAATGAGAGAGAGATTGAGGTATAGAGGAATGAGAAAGAGATTGAGGTATAGAGGAATGAGAGAGAGATTGAGGTGTAGAGGAATGAGAAAGAGATTGAGGTATAGAGGAATGAGAGAGAGAGGTGTAGAGGAATGAGAGAGAGATTGAGGTGTAGAGGAATGAGAGAGAGATTGAGGTGTAGAGGAATGAGAGAGAGATTGAGGTGTAGAGGAATGAGAGAGATTGAGGTGTAGAGGAATGAGAGAGAGATTGAGGTGTAGATGAATGAGAGAGATTGAGGTGTAGAGGAATGAGAGAGAGATTGAGGTATAGAGGAATGAGAGAGATTGAGGTATAGAGGAATGAGAGAGATTGAGGTGTAGATGAATGAGAGAGAGATTGAGGTGTAGAGGAATGAGAGAGAGATTGAGGTGTAGAGGAATGAGAGAGAGATTGAGGTGTAGAGGAATGAGAGAGAGATTGAGGTGTAGAGGAATGAGAGAGAGATTGAGGTGTAGAGGAATGAGAGAGAGATTGAGGTGTAGAGGAATGAGAGAGAGATTGAGGTGTAGAGGAATGAGAGAGAGATTGAGGTGTAGAGGAATGAGAGAGAGATTGAGGTGTAGAGGAATGAGAGAGAGATTGAGGTGTAGAGGAATGAGAGAGAGATTGAGGTGTAGAGGAATGAGAGAGAGATTGAGGTGTAGATGAATGAGAGAGAGATTGAGGTATAGAGGAATGAGAGAGATTGAGGTGTAGATGAATGAGAGAGAGATTGAGGTGTAGAGGAATGAGAGAGATTGAGGTGTAGAGGAATGAGAGAGAGAGGTGTAGAGGAATGAGAGAGAGAGAGAGAGATTGAGGTGTAGATGAATGAGCGAGAGAGGTGTAGAGGAATGAGAGAGAGATTGAGGTATAGAGGAATGAGAGAGAGATTGAGGTGTAGAGGAATGAGAGAGAGAGGTGTAGAGGAATGAGAGAGATTGAGGTATAGAGGAATGAGAGATTGAGGTGTAGAGGAATGAGAGAGAGAGAGATTGAGGTGTAGATGAATGAGCGAGAGAGGTGTAGAGGAATGAGAGAGAGATTGAGGTATAGAGGAATGAGAGAGAGATTGAGGTATAGAGGAATGAGCGAGACATTGAGGTATAGAGGAATGAGAGAGAGAGAGGTGTAGAGGAATGAGAGAGAGATTGAGGTGTAGAGGAATGAGAGAGAGATTGAGGTGTAGAGGAATGAGAGAGAGATTGAGGTGTAGAGGAATGAGAGAGAGATTGAGGTATAGAGGAATGAGAGAGAGATTGAGGTGTAGAGGAATGAGAGAGAGAGGTGTAGATGAATGAGAGAGAGATTGAGGTATAGAGGAATGAGAGAGATTGAGGTGTAGATGAATGAGAGAGAGAGAGGTGTAGAGGAATGAGAGAGATTGTGGTATAGATGAATGAGAGAGAGAGGTGTAGAGGAATGAGAAAGAGATTGAGGTATAGAGGAATGAGAGAGATTGAGGTATAGAGGAATGAGAGAGATTGAGGTGTAGAGGAATGAGAGAGATTGAGGTGTAGAGGAATGAGAGAGAGATTGAGGTGTAGAGGAATGAGAGAGATTGAGGTGTAGAGGAATGAGAGAGATTGAGGTGTAGAGGAATGAGAGAGATTGAGGTGTAGAGGAATGAGAGAGATTGAGGTGTAGAGGAATGAGAGAGATTGAGGTGTACAGGAATGAGAGAGAGATTGAGGTGTAGAGGAATGAGAGAGAGAGAGATTGAGGGAGGTATAGAGGAATGAGAGAGATTGAGGTGTAGATGAATGAGAGAGATTGAGGTGTAGAGGAATGAGAGAGATTGAGGTGTAGAGGAATGAGAGAGATTGAGGGAGGTATAGAGGAATGAGAGAGATTGAGGTGTAGAGGAATGAGAGAGATTGAGGTGTAGAGGAATGAGAGAGATTGAGGTGTAGAGGAATGAGAGAGATTGAGGTGTACAGGAATGAGAGAGAGATTGAGGTGTAGAGGAATGAGAGAGAGAGAGAGATTGAGGGAGGTATAGAGGAATGAGAGAGATTGAGGTGTAGCGGAATGAGAGAGATTGAGGTGTAGCGGAATGAGAGAGATTGAGGTGTAGCGGAATGAGAGAGATTGAGGTGTAGAGGAATGAGAGAGATTGAGGTGTAGAGGAATGAGAGAGATTGAGGTGTAGAGGAATGAGAGAGATTGAGGTGTAGAGGAATAGAGAGAGAGAGAGATTGAGGGAGGTATAGAGGAATGAGAGAGATTGAGGTGTAGAGGAATGAGAGAGATTGAGGTGTAGAGGAATGAGAGAGAGATTGAGGTGTAGAGGAATGAGAGAGAGATTGAGGGAGGTATAGAGGAATGAGAGAGAGATTGAGGGAGGTATAGAGGAATGAGAGAGAGATTGAGGGAGGTATAGAGGAATGAGAGAGATTTCACGCCGACAGGAACGTGAAGCGTTGAAGTTTAAGGTCACGTCACAACAAGCTGACGCATTAAGGTACTGCGTACATACACTTTAGTGAAATTTTATAACAATTATTTTGCGTAAAATCATCTCCATAGTTACTAATCTTAATATGTTTAGTTTTTCCTCTATACCTCAATCTCTCTCTCTCTCTCATTCCTCTATACCTCAATCTCTCTCTCTCTCTCATTCCTCTATACCTATCTCGCCCCCCTCTCTCTCTCCCCTCTCCTCCGTCCCTCCTGGATGAAGTGAGTGTACACAGTTTGCTGTATAAACTGTATTTCTCCAGCACTCAAGTCATTGCTGCTGATGAACACCGATGTGATTCAGCTCTGTATCTCCCTTAAGTCTGACCCGAGAGCTCTGAGCTTTAGAGACGTGTCAGCCGACAGGAACGTGAAGCGTTGAACTTTAAGGTCACGTCACAACAAAGCTGACGCATTAAGGTTACTGCGTACATACACTTTAGTGAAATTTTATAACAATTATTTTGCGTAAAATCATCTCCATAGTTACTAATCTTAATATGTTTAGTTTTTTCTTAGCGCCATTTTTATCGTCTGTTAAATGTTTTATGCTCTTGCATACGTCTGGACCAAACGTTATTAATAAAACGTCTCGCATAGTTCTGGACATGTTTCCTGTTTGGCAAAAATGTTCAGACACATGAGGATCACAGGTAGCTCAAATATCTTTCTTAGAAAAAGAAGAAAAAAAAAGGAAATACAATACACGTGTATCGTTATTATTTAGTTACAGTTAGGGATTAGTTGAAGACGTTTTAAAGCGGTTGCTTTGCATTTCTTAGCCGCGCTTCAGGTTCAAACTCTTGATTGAAAAGAAACTGGATGTGTTATGATGACTGGAATCTAGTGACTGCTCTGTTCAGAGTCAGAGCTGTGTGTCCTCATGTTGAGAAAACTGGACTCACTGAACCGCAGACTTTTTTTTTTCCATATGGAGTTCTGTGTATTTCCGGCCGGTTCGCGTCAGCAGCTGGACCACGTCACACCGGTTGAAGCCCCCTCCTTTAGAGCGGAGGCATCCAGACTTGCTGTAAAATGCCAACGTGGGCGCAGGTCGTCATTCCAGTCGAGCAGGAGGTTCTGATTCCACCTGTTTAATCGGTTGATCTGGGTTTTAGTCGACTCCGGTGTGGCTTCTGCTTGGCTGGAATGAAAACCTACGCGCGCACACACACACGTTTGAATAATATCTTCTCAATCTTAATAATATAATCTTATCAAAATAAGGACTTTTTTTTAATACTAATTCGGCATGAAATGTCCAGTGTAATGTCAAACCTGATAATACTGAACATCAGAGGATGTGGAATAATCACATGATTGTGTAGTAATAATAAACCAGTAGGTGACTTCCAGTTATTTCTTAATAGGCTGAAGAGATTGTGTAATAAACAACTGGAGTGTAAAGAAAGAAAGTTTCATTATGTGATTAAAAGGAGCACAGCCTTCACATGCGTGCCGCTTCATGCGCCTCAACACCAGGGATGCTTTTCATCATCCTGCTCTGATATTCTTTGTGTTTTAACATTTCTCCCCCAGCACTTGAACAAGACGTACAACACGGACGTCCCACTGGTCCTGATGAACTCGTTTAACACCGACGAGGACACCAGGAAGATCCTGCAGAAATACACACACCACCGGGTCAAGATACACACCTTCAACCAGAGCAGGTATACACCTATACACTCACTCACTCACTCACTCACTCACTCACTCACTCACTCACTCACTCACTCACTCACTCACTCGCACACACACCGTCTCCACCTAAGAATCGGTGACGTCACACAAGCCGTCGCTTTGTCACCATGACAACAGCTCAAGCTATTTCCATTTCTAAAACTAAAGCGTGCGAGGTGTCAGTAGCGGGCGTGGTCAGGCCGCTTGAAATAGCAACGCAGTAACCCGAGACCGAGGAAGCAGATCAGCAGCCGCGGGTTACGTTAATGTTTAACACACTCTTTAGAAATGCTTTCTTTTCAATAGAACGAGATTTTGTTTACGGACACAGAGGATTAAGTAGCAAGTACAAAAACAAGAAAATGAATCGAGGGGGACGTTTTTCTGTGTCGATGGTCAGAAAGTCTAAAGAAGTTTAAATTTATTTATTAAGCAGTTTTAATGTTGTATGTTTTTGTACACATTACGCACGAATAAATGACACGTATATCAGTGCATCAATCTGGAAAAAGGTCATCTCTGGTTTACAAGGCCAACAAGGACAAAAGAAAAAGTACACAACAAAACAGGCACAATTTAAGCTCTGGTTAAAAAAAAAAAAAAAAAAAAAAAAAATTAAGCAAAGACTACATGTGATTTCCTGATACATTTCCTGATTGTAGCTTCTTTTTTTTCTTTTTTTTAACCCTCCTATGTTTAAAGTCCATTGACCACTGCAGACCGGGAACACACCACAAGAGCTGCAGTTTTGGAGATGCTCTGATCCAGTGGTCTAGCCATCACAATGTGTCCCTTGTCAAACTCGCTCAAGTGCTTACGCTTGCCCATTTTTCCTGCTTTGAGAAAAAGCTTTAGACAGTGAACAGTTCCGTATATTAAAAGTAGCAGTCAGTAAAGGTTAAGAGTATAAATACCTGAACAGCTAGAAACAAAGGCCAAACAAATTCCTCACCTATTACCTCACCTATTAAATGTGTCTCTCCGTCACTTTGTAGGTATCCCAGGGTCAATAAAGAGTCTTTGCTGCCCGTGGCAAAGGACGTTGGCATGGTGGGAGAGAGCGCTGAGGGATGGTACCCACCCGGACACGGAGACATCTACGCCAGCTTCTATAACTCGGGACTGCTGGAGCATCTCATCGCCGAGGGGAAGGAGTACATCTTCGTGTCCAACATCGATAACCTGGGAGCCACCGTGGACCTGCACATCCTCAACCACCTGGTGAGCCAGCCCAACGGCAAGCGGTGCGAGTTCGTCATGGAGGTCACGGACAAGACCAGAGCCGACGTCAAGGTGAGAGACGAAACACAAATCGTTATGTACTACGCATCACAAGAACATGCAGGAAAATATCCAGCCCAAAGTTCAGTATTTTCATGTTTATCACACTTACAGCACAATGTGCCAGTTCTCACATTTTTAAAAAATGTATTAAATGACACACATCATGCATTTTTATGTTTATGCTTGTGCTTAATGGGGAGGGTGATATGACAACACGATCATATCACCATACTATGAAAGAAATTAAACTTAATTAAAAAATAATATTATATTATATTATATTTATTATATTATATTATATTATATTATATTATATTATATTTATATTATATTATATTATATTATATTATATTATATTATATTATATTATATTATATTATATTATATTATATTATATTATATTATATTATATTATATACAATTGTGGGGGCACGGTGGCTTAGTGGTTAGCACGTTTGCCTCACACCTCCAGGGTTGGGGGTTCGATTCCCGCCTCCGCCGTGTATGTGTGGAGTTTTCATGTTCTCCCCGTGCCTCGGGGGTTTCCTCCGGGTGCTCCGGTTTCCTCCACCAGTCCAAAGACATGCATGGTAGGTTGATTGGCATCTCTAAATTGTCCGTAGTGTGTGATTGTGTGAGTGAATGAGAGTGTGTGTGTGCCCTGTGATGGGTTGGCACTCCGTCCAGGGTGTATCCTGCCTTGTTGCCCAATGACGCCTGAGATAGGCACAGGCTCCCCGTGACCCGAGTGTAGTTCGGATAAGCGGCAGACAATGAATGAATGAATGAATGAATGAATATACAATTGTTAACATATCTAATCTTTTATTATTTCTTAATTCTATTTTTTAAATATAAAAATCATGTGTAACTTAATTTAATTAATTTAATTTAAAATCATTTTAGTAATTCATTATAAAAAAATTGAGAATTCCATAAAAGAAAGGGGCGTGTCTCCATACAGAAAATGCTTATATATTTATTATATGGCCAGTTACAATACATATAATGTGTAAGTTGTTACTATAGAAACGGCAGCAGATTAGAAGCTTCTAACCAATCAGAATGAGGAATTCAACAGCGCCATCACTTCTTGTTTATTAAGCCGTAGTTTAACCTGCTGCCAAGTTCTGAGGCCGACGAGCTGATCAGAGTTCATCGTTCACACCGATTCTCTCCTCCTTGCTCCTCCCTCCAGGGAGGAACTCTGATTCAGTACGAGGGGAAACTGAGGTTACTCGAGATCGCGCAGGTTCCCAAAGCCCATGTTGACGAGTTCAAATCCGTCTCCAAGTTCAAGATCTTCAACACCAACAACCTGTGGATCTCGCTGGCCGCCATCAGGAGACTGCAGCAGCAGAACGCCATGGACATGGAAATCATCGTGAATCCGAAGGTTACACACACAAAATAGTGCAACACGAGTAACACAACCTCAAAACACACACACACAATTTGTTAACTAGGTAATCGATCTAAGATCTTTTTAAACTATTCCTGGGGATCAAAAAGTTCAAATCTATTCTAGATTTCAAGTTTTAATCTATTATACTGTAATTATTTTTCATTTTTTATGTCTGTTTCTAAATTTGTGTACTATAACTTTTTGTAAAGGTGCAGTATGAAGGATAATCGTTATTTTTTACAAGATTAGCTCCCTAATATTTAAGGATGTAGGTTAGACATTTGAATAATTTTTTTTTAAACACCTTAAGCCTGTTCCCGCCCATATTCTCAGAGCTCCGCCCTCCGCCCTAATAATTTTTAAGAAGTCACTTTTAGGGATTAAACCATATTTTCTGCATATTTTGCAGGCTATTATTATTAAGAAACATTTACAAATGCACTTTTAATGCAAAAATTATCACACAGCACTTTGTGCCTAAAAAGCGCTCTATAAATAGTGTATTGTTATAAGTTCTTTTTTTTTCTGCAGTCAAAAAGGTTATTTTTTCCTGTTCCATTTCCACAGACTCTGAACGGTGGCCTGAACGTGATCCAGCTGGAGACGGCCGTAGGCGCCGCCATCAAGTGTTTCGAAAACGCTCTGGGCATCAACGTTCCTCGTAGCCGCTTCCTGCCTGTCAAAACCACCTCTGACCTCCTGCTGGTCATGTCCAACCTGTACAGCTTGGAGGCGGGATCTCTGACCATGAGCAAGAAGAGAGAGTTCCCCACTACACCACACGTCAAACTGGGCAGCTCCTTCACCAAGGTAACACTGGCTATTAACAGGTACAAGTAATCTGGAGTAAGTCCCTGGTGCTTCAATTCCTGGGCAATCCAGCCACTGAGGGGTTAACGTGCTTAAAGTGCTGAAATATGTGGATCTGATGATCTGCTGTGGTGACTGTGAACAGGGAACAGACAAAATACAACAGCAAGAAGTAATCCAGGATTTAAAAAAAAAAAAAGACTTTTTATGGATTTTTTAAGACAAGATAACTTTTTTAAATCCCAAAGGAAATTATTTTGCCTGAAACTGCTTCAGAATACACAAGAGGAATAAATATAAATGAATTATTCTATAGAAAATTAAATATTATGGGATGTGGGAGCTTAGTGATTAAGGTGTTGGACTACTGACCAGAAGGTTGTGAGTTTGAATCCCAGGTCCACCAAGCTGCCACTGCTGGGCCCCTGAGCAAGGCCCCTTAACCCTCAATTGCTCAGTTGTATAAAATGAGATCAACTGTAAGTCGCTCTGGATAAGCGGGTCTGCCAAAAGCCAGAAATGTAAATGTACATATTATATATAGAAAAGAAATATGCTCTATATATACAAAATGTACAAAAAGATGCTTGAGAATTAAGAGGAGCAAGAAGCCTTTATTGTCGACACACATACATTACACAGTGGAATTCTTTTCTTCGCATATCCAAGTTGAGGAAGTTGGGGTCAGATCACAGAGGTAGCTATGATACAGCGCTCCTGGAGCAGGGAGGGTTAAGGGCCTTGCTCAGTTGCCCAACAGTGGAGCTTGGTGGTGCTGGGGCTTGAACCTTAACGACTTGAGCCACCACAGCCACCACTGACAATATTGCTGTGTATCATATCATATAAATATATATAATATGATATTGCACAGGGGGCACGGTGGCTTGGTGGTTAGCTTGTTTGCCTCACACCTCCAGGGTTGGGGGTTCGTTTCCCGCCTCCGCCACATGTGTGTGGAGTTTGCATGTTCTCCCCGTGCCTCAGGGGTTTCCTCTGGTTTCCTCCCCCGGTCCAAAGACATGCATTGTAGGTTGATTGGCATCTCTAAATTGTCCATAGTGTGTGATTGCGTGAGTGAATGAGAGTGTGCGTGTGCCCTGCGATGGGTTGGCACTCCGTCCAGGGTGTATCCTGCCTTGATGCCCAATGACACCTGAGATAGGCACAGGCTCCCCGTGACCCGAGAATAGATCGGATAAGCGGTAGACAATGAATGAATGAATGGTATTGCACATGGTATAATGTAAACATTGTAGATTGGGATAGTGCACATAATAATACAGTAACGCAGTCAGTTTTTCATTGTGTCGGCTCAGCTCCCAACTGAAAGGGGAGGAGTTATAGAGGTAGAAGGGACACAGTGTATACAAACAGACATCACTGACACAGCCATAGCATTAAAACCACTGACAGGTGACGTGAATAACATGAGGCAGCAAGTGAACAGTTTAAGTTGGGAGCAGGAAAAATGCGCAAGCTGTAAAAGGGCCAAAGGTAAGCCGGAGGAGGCGGGGTGATGCTCTGGGCAACCTTGTGTCCTGGCATTCATCTGGACGTTATTTTGGCAACGGTATTCCTTAATGCTCCCTGCTACACTGCAAAAAACCCTTCAGGAATATTTTGAAGAACATGACAGAGTTCAAGGTGTCCTCTCAAAATCTGACCCATTAAGGCTCCACCTCACATCCTCCTCCAAGGACTTAGTCTCTGCTGCTAACGTCTCAGAGCACACCTTCAGAGGTCTTGTGGAGTCCATTATGCCCTGATGTGTCGTATTGTGTAGGTTTCACTCAGTCAAGGTGGTTTTAATGTTACGGCTGATCGGTGTATGTCTGTGATGAGACCTACTCGGGTGGCATTAGTTTTCATAAGGAGCTGGGCTTTTTATCTTTTATCTTTACTGGAGATAAATAGTGATTTTTTTGTTGTTAAGATCAGCACTTTTGTCATTATTCTCCCTTAACATACCTTCAGTAATCATTTTAGTCAACTCTCGGCAGATATATTTGTGATTTTAAGAGCAGAGGTGTGTTGGAAAACATATTTTTGTCTGCTGCTACCTTGTTGTATTTTGTCATCCTGAGAATATTAAAAAAAAACCTTTGCCATTTCTGAAAGGACTGATTATTCAAATGGTGTTTAAAAGTGATTTTCTATTACAGGCTGTACGTCGTCTGTAGGACAGCAAGCTGATGAACATTTACACGCTTTAATTTTCCATAAATAAACTGATGAACGAATTCTTGAGTCCGATCGGTCAGAAGGTGTGCAGTGTTTTCATGTAACAGCAGAAGCTCCAGCTATAACATCAACCTCAGGTTAATATTAATGCACATGATCGAATACATTATTGTTTCTATAGCAACCGCTGATACACAGGGCCTTGTACAGCATAGAAGTTACGGAGTTTAATACTGATTAATGCCATTTTTCGAAAATTTCGGTGTTTAATAAATAAAAATACTTATGTTTATGAAGTAAACGTCGTAAATATTGGAATATTGCTGTGGTGTATAAGTGAAATAACACACACTCATACTGCTGTTATAATAAAATGAACACAGATGGCATATATAATGCTGGCAATGGGACACCAGCATTATTTATTTATTTGTTTGTTTGTTTGTTTGTTTATTTATTTTAAACTACCACATGGTCCATCATGTATTATTCTCTGCTTAAGTTCTCTAGTAGCTGGTGCAGGTCTGCATGGCCTCTCTGGGGTGTGTGTGGTGGTGTGTGTGTGTGTGTGTGTGTGTGTGGTATTTGCTGGTTCACAGTAGTATATAGGTCAGGCTTATTAAAGCTGCAGTATGCTGCTTTTCTGGTCTACAGGGACTGAGCTACAGGTCAGGACAGGGTTGCATTATACAGGGCACACATTATTTCTCAAAAAAGAATGAAAAATGGCGCAGCAGCTTCTTGCCGTAGTCAGGGTGATTCGGGGAGCTGGGATATCTAACAGCAGCGCAACCTCTCATCTTATCTGTGGAAAAACCGCACCTGTAGTTAACGCTCCTGCTCTGTTCAGTAATCTACAGTGACAGTGTTGTGAAGTTTATTTTTACTTTGGTCTAGCGGCAGCGTAGAGTAACCTACATTCATTCTGCAGGCAGATGTACAGCAAGAGAAAATAACCTTTCCCAAGAATGCCTAAAAATTATTTTATAAATAACAATTTTATAGATTTTATCTGTCCATGCATTTTATATTACATGTAGTCCAAAGATCCAGAACTCTTTTAGAGCCGAACTCTTTTAGAGCCTCTCTCTCTCTCTCTCTCTCTCTCTCTCTCTCTCTCTCTCTCTCTCTCTCTCTCTCTCTCTCTCTCTCTCTCTCTCTCTCTCTCTCTCTCTCTCCCCTCCCCCCCCTCTCTCTCCCCCTCTCCCCCCCCCCCCCCCCCCCCCCCCCCCCCCCCTCTTTCTTTCTCTCCTCTCTTTCTATCTCTTCTCTCCTCTCTCTCAGGTTCAGGAATATCTGACACGCTTTGAGAGTATTCCTGACATGCTGGAGCTGGATCACCTGACCGTCTCCGGAGACGTGACATTTGGGAAAAACGTTTCCGTGAAGGTAAAATACATAAGACTCCAAGCACAAGAACATGTTCACATCCTAGTGTTAATCTGATCATTCACAGTCTGAGAAGGACTCGGCTCTGAGGACATGTACACGCATCAGCCATTAAAACCACTGACAGGTGAAGTAAACGACATCAGGCAGCGAGTGAACAGCTCAAGTCGGGAGCAGGAAAATTGCGCAGGCTTTAAAAGGGAGAAATTCCGAGGAAGGTAAGATGAAGGAGACAGGGTGATGCTCTGGGCAATGTTCTGCTGGGAAAACTTGTGTCCTGGCATTCCTTGGACGTTACTTTGACACGGATCAGTCTTCCTGGCAACGGTATTCCTCAATGCTTCCAGCTACACTGCACAAAATTTTCAGGAATGGTTTGAGGAACATGACAAAGAGTGCAAGGTGTCCTCAAACTGAGACTTTGAGACTCCACCTCACAACTTCCAGGATTTAAAGGCTCTGCTGCTAACGTCACAGAGCACACCTTCAGAGGTCTTGTGAAGTCCATAGTTTGAGTGAAACCTACACAGTACACAGTGGTTTTAATGTTACGGCCGATCGGCGTATAACTGATACTTTCCTTTCCTGAGAACTGCTTCTTTATTATAACACAGCCGACATGCCGACCTCACCCGAAATCCGTTTCAAAACCAAATCTTAACACTCACTTCAAACGTGTGAAAGAGAGCTAGCGGTAAACGCACAGCAGTGATACTGACGGCTGGTTAAATGATTAGTCATTGTTTCTGTCTTTGGCCACATGTGGCTGAAAGTTGATCTTTGTTCTTATTGGGTTCATACATTGTTTCCTGCTTTCTGTAAACCCGGTGCGATTTTAGGTGGTCGGTCACGTGGCAGCACGTCTATGCTCATTAGTCACAGTGAATAAGGGGCGATAGAAGCTTAGTGTGAGTGGAAGCGCAGCAGAATCGGCTCTGTTGTGAATCTGATGGTTAAGGCGCTGGATTTTTGATCAGAAGATCAGAAGCACTGCCAAGCTGCCACCGATGGGCCCTTGAGCAAGGCCCTCAGCCTGGAATGCTCCAGGGGCTCTGCATCATGGCTGACCCTATGCTCTGACCCCGACCCTCCAAGGATGGGATTTGCGAAGAAAGAATTTCACTGTGCTGTAATGTATGTGTGACAAATAAAGGCTACCTAACTTATTAATAGTGATATGTTGAGCATTAACCTTTGTAGCTTCATCAAAAGCTAAAGAAGCAAGGATCAGACACCAGACATTTCTTGATACGTTTGATATTGAACTTAAAAACATGCCATTCTGCTTGTTTTATAGTGTAAGCAGTGCTATACCTTTGAGACAGTCTTGCTCTTCTCCTCCGAATCTTCATGAGAGTCTCGTCATCTTCATGAAATCATAAGTAGCTCAGTGCTAAAGTGAACAAAGACATCTGAAGCTGTGAATAATGAACGTTAGCATCCGGCAGCATCGACTTATTTACCTCCTGAAATCTGTGATGCATGTCGATCTGTCATGCGAGTTGTTTCTGACCTTTGACCCTTTGCTGTGTGCAGGGAACGGTGATCATCATAGCCAATCACGGGGACCGGATCGACATCCCAGCCGGCTCCATGCTGGAGAATAAAATCGTATCCGGAAACCTGCGCATACTGGACCACTGACCGCAGGCTCCGATCGTCACGTGATCACATGACCTCACCTCACCTGCCTGTCTCACCTCATGACAGAGAGACGGTGCCTCCGCCATGTCCTCTCATAGACTTATTTTTGTAGCACTCTGTCTCTTTTAAAGTCTATTTTATTGTTTCCCACATTCCAACGTGTCAGTATCAGAACGGTGTCACGTTACTGTACAGTATAAAGAAGCCGTAATCGCCGCGTCCACCGCTTTTGTTTTTCTACTCCGAGAGATCAGTGTTTTCTCTTTGTGCACTACCCATGGTGACATTGCAGACTGTGCCCAAATCCCACTCATGTAAAGTAAAATGTGAAGGAGAAAAGCAATAAGCTTTCGATCACGGTGAACTGTTCCAGGAGCTGCACCGGGTTCTGGAACAAAATAAAGTGCAATATGAAACAAAGCAGCTGTGTGTGTGTGTGTGTGTGTGTGTGTGTGTGTGTGTGTGTGTGAGAGAGTGCGAGACCAAGTGTCACCAAGAGTGAGACAGTGAGGGAGAGACAGACAGTGAGAGAGAGAGACTAAATGTCACTAAGAGTAAGACAGTGAGGGAGAGAGAGACTAAATGTCACTAAGAGTGAGACAGTGAGGGAGAGAGAGACTAAGTGTCACTAAGAGTGAGACAGTGAGGGAGAGAGAGACTAAGTGTCAATAAGAGTGAGACAGTGAGGGAGAGAGAGACTAAGTGTCAATAAGAGTGAGGCAGAGAGACTAAATGTCACTAAGAGTGAGACAGTGAGGGAGAGAGAGAGAGAGACTAAATGTCACTAAGAGTGAGACAGTGAGGGAGAGACTGACAGTGAGAGAGAGAGAGAGAGACAATGTCACTAAGAGTGAGAGTGAGGGAGAGAGACTGTCACTAAGAGTGAGACAGTGAGGGAGAGAGAGACTAAGTGTCACTAAGAGTGAGACAGTGAGAGAAAGAGAGAGAGAGAGAGAGAGAGAGACAATGTCACTAAGAGTGAGACAGTGAGGGAGAGAGAGACTAAGTGTCACTAAGAGTGAGACAGTGAGGGAGAGAGAGACTAAGTGTCACTAAGAGTGAGACAGTGAGGGAGAGAGAGAGAGAGAGAGTGATAGAGAGACAAAGAGACTAAGCAAGTGAGAAAGTGAGATCAAGAATGAGATGAAACTTGCGACAAAATGAGAAGCAGGCAAGAAAGAGACAGGGATAAAAAAAAGGTATGGAGTTTTTCAGGGACACTGATGAAATGAGACCGACTGAAGGAGAGAGAGATGGAGCAATCAGACAGAAAAAGAGAAAGAAAAGAAAAGTGAGGCAGTGTGAATAAGAAGGTCACAAGACTCATATAAGGAGAAAGAGTGCGTGAAGGGAAAGAGAAAGTGAGAGAAACACTCAAGGAGGGATTAACGTCATAGATCATGCCCTTTTACTCATGATTATAAATATGACCAAAAAGCTTATATGTATGTATGTAAAAAAAAAAATAATAATAATAATAATTAGCCTGTTATTACCCTGTTATTAATGTTCAATGTACGCTAACGTCAGAGCCAAGAAACTCTTGAACTAAGAAAAGGAGAAGGAACGTGTGAAGAAGCGGGACGGAGAGAGAGGGATTTCTGAAAGATGAAAATAAAGAAAAGAATAAAGACACATGAGCGAGTAAGAGAGACTGACAGAATGTCATGTGAGAAGGTACGACAAAGAAAAATGTGCACTATGAAACAAAACCGGTGTGTGTGTGAGAGAGAGAGAGAGAGAGAGAAACAATGAGAGAGCAATAGAGAGACTGACTGACAGACAGTGAGAGAGGGAGAGACAATGAGAGAGAGAGACAGTGAGAGAGTGAGTGTGTGTTGTGTGTGAGAAATAGACAGAGTGAGTGTGTGTGTGTGAGAGAGAGAGAAAAGTGAGAGAGAGTGTGTGTGTGTGAGAAATAGAGAGAGTGAGTGTGTGTGTGTGTGTGTGTGTGAGATAGAGAGAGAGAGAGAGAGACAGTGAGAGTGAGTGTGTGTGTGTGAAAATAGTGTGTGTGTGAGAGAGAAATAGAGAGAGAGTGAGTGTGTGTGTGTGTGTGAAAGAGAGAGAGACACAGTGAGTGTGTGTGTGTGTGAGAGAGAAATAGAGAGAGAGTGAGTGTGTGTGTGTGTGTGTGTGTGTGTGTGTGTGTGTGTGTGAGAGAGACACAGTGAGAGTGAGTGTGTGTGTGTGAAAGAGAGAGACACAGTGAGTGTGTGTGTGTGTGAGAGAGAGAGACAGTGAAAGAGAGAGTGAGTGTGTGTGTTGTGTGTGTGTGAGAAACAAAGAGAGAGTGAGTGTGTGGTGTGTGTGTGAGAGAGAGAGAGAGAGAGAGAGAGAGAGAGAGAGCGAGCGTGAGTGAGTGAGTGTGTGTGTGTGTGAGAAATAAAGAGAGAGAGTGAGTGTGTGTGTGTGTGTGTGTGAGAGAGAGAGAGTGAGTGAGAGAGACAGTGAGAGAGAGAGAAAAGTGTGAGAGAGTGTGAGAGACACAGTGAGGGAGAGAAAAGTGTGAGAGAGACAGTGAGAGAGAGAGAGAAAAGTGTGAGAGAGACAGTGAGAGAGAGAGAAAAGTATGAGAGAGAGTGAGAGAGAGACAGTGAGGGAGAGAAAAGTGTGAGAGAGACAGTGAGAGAGAGAAAAGTGTGAGAGAGTGAGAGAAAAGCGTGAGAGAGTGTGAGAGACAGTGAGAGAGAGAAAAGTGAGGGAGAGAAAAGTGTGAGAGACAGTGAGAGAGAGAGAAAAGTATGAGAGAGAGTGAGAGAGACACAGTGAGGGAGAGAAAAGTGAGAGAGACAGTGAGAGAGAGAGAGAGAAAAGTGTGAGAGAGACAGTGAGAGAGAGAGAAAAGTATGAGAGAGAGTGAGAGAGACACAGTGATGGAGAGAGACAGTGAGAGAGAGAGAAAAGTGTGAGAGTGTGAGAGAGACACAGTGAGGGAGAGAAAAGTGTGAGAGAGAGTGAGAGAGAGAGAAAAGTGAGAGAGAGAGTGAGAGAGACACAGTGAGGGAGAGAAAAGTGTGAGAGAGACAGTGAGGGAGAGAAAAGTGTGAGAGAGACAGTGAGAGAGAGAGAAAAGTGAGAGAGTGTGAGAGAGACAGTGAGAGAGAGAAAAGTGAGAGAGAGAGAAAAGTGTGAGAGAGAGAGAAAAGTATGAGAGAGTGTGAGAGAGACACAGTGAGGGAGAGAAAAGTGTGAGAGAGACAGTGAGAGAGAGAGAAAAGTAAGAGAGAGTGACAGAGACACAGTGAGGGAGAGAGACAGTGAGAGAGAGAGAAAAGTGAGAGAGTGTGAGAGAGACACAGTGAGGGAGAGAAAAGTGTGAGAGAGACAGTGAGAGAGAGAGAAAAGTGTGAGAGAGTGAGAGAGACACAGTGAGGGAGAGAAAAGCGTGAGAGAGACACAGTGAGAGAGAAAAGTGAGAGAGAGAGAAAAGTGTGAGAGACAGTGAGAGAGAGAGAGAGACACAGTGAGGGAGAGAAAAGTGTGAGAGAGACTGAGAGAGAGAGAGAGAAAAGTGTGAGAGAGACAGTGAGAGAGAGAGAAAAGTATGAGAGAGAGTGAGAGAGACACAGTGAGGGAGAGAGACAGTGAGAGAGAGAGAAAAGTGTGAGAGAGACAGTGAGGGAGAGAAAAGTGTGAGAGAGACAGTGAGAGAGAGAAAAGTGTGAGAGAGACAGTGAGAGAGAGAGAAAAGTGTGAGAGACACAGAGAGGCAGAGAAAAGCGTGAGAAAGAGTGAGAGAGAGACAGTGAGAGAGAGAAAAGTGTGAGAGACACAGTGAGAGAGAGAAAAGTGTGAGAGAGTGAGAGAGACACAGTGAGGGAGAGAAAAGCGTGAGAGAGTGTGAGAGAGACACAGTGAGAGAGACAGTGAGAGAGACACAGTGAGAGAGAGAAAAGCGTGAGAGAGTGTGAGAGAGACACAGTGAGAGAGACAGTGAGAGAGACACAGTGAGAGAGAGAAAAGTGATGCACCGTGAGCTGAAGGTCTCCCACAGTTCCCTGAGGCAGGAGGTGATTATAATCCTGTAATGTAAAAGCAGTCAGGAGTTCAGCTCACTCGGGTTATGTCCTGAACACATCCACACGCTTTGTGTGTAGAATATATGTAGAAAGTCATTACATATGTCCTAGGAGTTTAAAAGAAGAATCCTGTGCTTGCAGTTTCACAAATTCAAGTAGATGTCTGGAAAGAAAATGACAAAAAACACTCATTTTGGCCTCAACCTTCACAAAAAATTAATATACACTGATCAGGCATAACATTATGACCACCTGCCTAATATTGTGTTGGTCTCTCTTTTCCAGCCAAAACACAACAAACTGTGATGCACTGTATATTCTGACACCTTTCTATCAGAACCAGCATTAACAGTAGCTCGTCTGTTGGATCGGATCACACGGGCCAGCCTTCACTCCCCACATGCATCAGTGAGCCTTGGCCGCCCATGACCCTGTCACCGGTTCACCACTGTTCCTTCCTTGGACTACTTTAATAGATACTGACCACTGCAGACCGGGAACACCCCACAAGAGCTGCAGTTTTGGAGATGTTCTGATCCAGTGGTCTAGCCATCACAACTTGGCTCTCGTCAAACTCGCTCAGATCCTTATTCTTGCCCATTTTTCCTGCTTCTAACACATCAACTTTGAGGACAAAATGTTCACTTGCTGCCTAATATATCCCACCCACTAACAGGTGCCATGATGAGGAGATCATCAGTATTAATCACTTCACCTCTCAGTGGTCATAAAGTTATGGCTGATTGGTGTAAACCTGGCAGCCTGAGATACAGTCAGAGATATATCATTCATTCATTCATCATCTACCGCTTATCCGATCTATTCTCGGGTCACGGGGAGCCTGTGCCTATCTCGGGCGTCATTGGGCATCAAGGCAGGATACACCCTGGACGGAGTGCCAACCCATCGCAAGCACACACACACTCTCATTCACTCACACAATCACACACTACGGACAATTTAGAGATGCCAATCAACCTACAATGCATGTCTTTGGACCGGGGGAGGAAACCGGAGTACCCGGAGGAAACCCCTGAGGCACGGGGAGAACATGCAAACTCCACACACACGGTGGAGGCGGGAATCGAACCCCCAACCCTGGAGGTGTGAGGCAAACGTGCTAACCACTAAGCCACCGTGCTCCCCAGTCAGAGATGTACAGGTGCATCTCAATAAATTAGAATGTCGTGGAAAAGTTCATTTATTTCAGTAATTCAACTGAAACTGTGAAAATCGTGTATTAAATAAATTCAATGCACACAGACTGAAGTAGTTTAAGTCTTTGGTTCTTTTAATTGTGATGATTTTGGCTCACATTTAACAAAAACCCACCAATTCACTCTCTCAAAAAATTAGAATATGGTGACATGCCAATCAGCTAATCAACTCAAAACACCCACAACTGTTTCCTGAGCCTTCAAAATGGTCTCTCAGTTTGGTTCACTAGGCTACACAATCATGGGGAAGACTGCTGACCTGACAGTTGTCCAGAAGATAATCATTGACACCCTTCACAAGGAGGGTAAGCCACAAACATTCATTGCCAAAGAAGCTGGCTGTTCACAGAGTGCTGTATCCAAGCATGTTAACAGGAAGTTGAGTGGAAGGAAAAAGTGCGGAAGAAAAAGATGCACAACCAACCGAGAGAACCGCAGCCTTATGAGGATTGTCAAGCAAAATCCATTCAAGAGTTTGAGTGAACTTCACAAGGAATGGACTGAGGCTGGGGTCAAGGCATCAAGAGTCAAGGAATTTGGCTACAGTTGTCGTATTCCTCTTGTTAAGCCGCTCCTGAACTAACGTCAGAGGCGTCTTACCTGGGCTAAGGAGAAGAAGAACTGGACTGTTGCCCAGTGGTCCAAAGTCCTCTTTTCAGATGAGAGCAAGTTTTGTATTTCATTTGGAAACCAAGGTCCTAGAGTCTGGAGGAAGGGTGGAGAAGCTCATAGCCCAAGTTGCTTGAAGTCCAGTGTTAAGCTTCCACAGTCTGTGATGATTTGGGGTGCAATGTCATCTGCTGGTGTTGGTCCATTGTGTTTTTTGAAAACCAAAGTCACTGCACCCGTTTACCAAGAAATTTTGGAGCACTTCATGCTTCCTTCTGCTGACCAGCTTTTTGAAGATGCTGATTTCATTTTCCAGCAGGATTTGGCACCTACCCACACTGCCAAAAGCACCAAAAGTTGGTTAAATGACCATGGTGTTGGTGTGCTTGACTGGCCAGCAAACTCACCAGACCTGAACCCCATATAGAATCTATGGGGTATTGTCAAGAGGAAAATGAGAAACAAGAGAACAAAAAATGCAGATGAGCTGAAGGCCACTGTCAAAGAACCCTGGGCTTCCATACCACCTCAGCAGTGCCACAAACTGATCACCTCCATGCCACGCCCAATTGAGGCAGTAATTAAAGCAGAAGGAGCCCCTACCAAGTATTGAGTACATGTACAGTAAATGAACATACTTTCCAGAAGGCCAACAATTCACTAAAAATGTTTTTTTATTGGTCTTATGAAGTATTCTAATTTGTTGAGGGAGTGAATTGGTGGGTTTTTGTTAAATGTGAGCCGAAATCATCACAATTAAAAGAACCAAAGACTTAAACTACTTCAGTCTGTGTGCACTGTATTTATTTAATACACGAGTTTCACAATTTGAGTTGAATTACTGAAATAAATGAACCTGTGTATTATAGAAAATTAATCAACATTTTCTGATGTAGAATTGAGATTTCACAAGCGCTGTGGAACAACTCTGTATAATTCAGGAAAATTCTATAAAAGTACGTTCATAAAAAACGATTTTTATTAAAGTGTTAATGAAATAAATGTAAGTGTGAACTCCATAAAACCTTTATAACCTTGATTGATTTTTTTTTTAGCTGAATTACTATACTACTTTTTCTCTTATAGTTAAAGTGTATTGATTGTAGTGCTGTATTTGCTTTATAGATTTTGGCCTTTGAATTGTTTATTAGTCTTCCATTACAGTTTCGAATCTGTTCTCCTCTCTCCATATTACATAACGTGACATTAACCGCTTGATGCTGTTAGGGTGAGAATGGTGCTGTAAGAGTAGCTTTCAGTCTGCCGTCTCTCTCACGGATGCAGTGTTAACATCACAACACATCTGTGGGGAACGCAGGAAGCAGCATGTGCAGAGAAGCGGCACAGCTCCAGATTTAGCGCAACTCATTGCTCATGCATGCATGCTAACATGTCCTGCGCGGGTTTTTTTCCTTTTTAACCTTCTCACTCTCTCTTTCCCACACACTTGCTCTCTCTCTGTCTCTCTCTCACACACACACCCCCCTTATCAGCAATATAATACAGTATGCAGAAGTAATAAAAAGCACCTGAGCTGAACATTTTCCACAGGAAAAGGGTTGAGGCTTAAAAATTATCCTACTTAGGTTAACCAAAGAATGTCACTTCTCTCACTTTTTTTACCCCCTTGAACACACACTCTCTCTCACACACCTCTCTCTCTCTCTCTCTCTCTCTCTCTCTCTCTCTCTCTCTCTCTCTCTCTCTCTCTCTAATAAAGATGTTGTTACACGTATCATGACTCTCCTTCTCCTCCTGCTGGGATTACTGCACCTGTTTCAACTAAAAGGCTTTTCACTTCCTATTTACATTCACATCTGGTCAGATCCTTTTCTCTAAAGTCCCTTAAAGGAGAAGACGTAGGAGTGGAAAACAGAGACACTTCAATATCTGCGTTTTGCTGTCACACAACGGCTTCAAACATTCACGTAATACTAGAACGAGTAACAGAGTAGCAAAGAGACGGGCAGCAAAAAATACTCTCCAGTTAGAGTTCATTTACAGCTCGGCTTCATTGTAGATACCGACTCGAAGCTTACGGCGAGAAAGATGAGACGATGGAGCAGTTCCACACTCAAATGTGATCATTATTTTCTACTAGATATACACCGATCAACTATAACATTCTGACAGGTGAAGTGAATAAGACTGATGATCTCCTCATCATGGCACCTGTTAGTGGGTGGGATATATTAGGCAGCAAGTGAACATTTTGTCCTCAAAGTTGATGTGTTAGAAGCAGGAAAAATGGGCAAGTGTAAGGATTTGAGCGAGTTTGACGAAGAGCCAAATTGTGATGGCTAGACGACTGGATCAGAGCATCTCCAAAACTGCAGCTCTTGTGGGGTGTTCCCAGTCTGCAGTGGTCAGTATCTATCAAAAGTGGTCCAAGGAAGGAACAGTGGTGAATCGGCGACAGGGTCATGGGCAGCCAAGGCTCATTGATGGACGTGGGGAGCGAAGGCCGGCCCATGTGATCTGATCCAGAAAGAAAGGTGTCAGAATACACAGTGCATGACGGGTCAGGGCTGTTTTGGCAGCAAAAGGGGGAGCAACACAATATTAGGTGGGTGGTCATAATGTTATACCTGGTCGGTGTAGTTAAGTCTTTTGTAGGACTCACAAGCTCAAGTGTTTTAAAATGTGAAAGATTTCAATCCGGTTCTACTCAAAAATGCTTGGACTGCTTCTGTACTTACAACCTTATTTATCTACAGACATAAAATAATAAAAAAAAATTCATTACATGATATATTTAAAATGAGAAATTGTTACAACAGTGGCAGCTTGTTGGTGCTGGGGCTTGAACCCCGATCTTCCAATCAACAACCCAGAGCCTTAACCACTTGAGCTACCACCACCCCCACTGGTAATATTTTTGGGCGGCTGGAACAGATTATCTGTATTTACATTATTTCTTATGGGGGAATTCGTTTGGCAATGCACATTTTCACCTTAAAAACTCGCCTCCAGAACCAATTAAATTATTCTCCACACACACACACACAGTGACTCTAGTACACAGTATTCTCCATTACAACACTAACACACCTTGTTCTACTGTATGCGACAAAAATGTGGATCACGTGACAAACAGCTTCAGTTACACTGATTAAACTCAGCCAAGAGCAGCCCTGTTTCTCGTGCAGTGATAAATGAGAAAATCTCACCCGGGGTTAACGCACTTCCTCTGAGTAGCTTCATTCTTCCCCATCTCAGGTCTTATCCAGCGCTCACCTGCTCGTTACTCTAGAACCCTCTGGACGGTGTCACGTGTGGCGATTTGGCAGAAATCCCAGTGCTGCATTACTGTATGAAAGACACAGTATTATACAGGAGACACAAAGACACACACTTCCACACAGAGCTCTCTTAAGCCATGCTCAAGATGGTAAGGACAAAGCCGCTGCTGTTCCAGGAAATAAATCAACCTGTGGAGGTTTATGCCAATAATCAAGTCAAAAAGGATTTATTTCCCTTAAAAGCAAGCTGTTCTTCAAGTGCAGATATTTACACTACTTCGATAGTGGCTTTATAACGGACATGCAACCGAAGAACATTTTAAGTCTTTAAAGTTAAAAAGTTAAAACAGACGCAAAGGCACTGGATTAAAACTTCAATCTAAACCACTTTTTTATTTCTTTGTTAGCTTATCAGTTCGTTGTTTTCATCAAGACCTTTCTCTTTTTTCCGCCATTATATTAAATTAAGAAGCGTATTTCCATCTGACAGTTCAAACCAAGAGGTTTCCCTGGGGAGATCAGATAGAGGAGGCCCATGAACGCAAGATGGCCAAGTACACTATATCACCAAAAGTTTTGGAACACCCTTCCAAATCATTGAATTCAGGTGTTGTTGTTCAGGGGTTGGACTCGGCCCCTTAGTTCCAGTGAAAGGAACTCTTAATGCTTCAGCATACCAAGCCATTTTGAACAATTTCATGCTCCATACTTTGCGGGAACAGTTTGGGGATGACCCCTTCCTGTTCCAACATGACTGCGCACCAGTGCACAAAGCAAGGTCCATAAAGACATGGATGAGAGAGTTAGGTGTGGAGGAACTTCACAGAGTCCTGTCCTCAACCCCATAGAACACCTTTGGGATGAATTAGAGCGGAGACTGCGAGCAAGACCTTCTCGTCCAACATCAGTGCCTGACCTCACAAATGCGCTTCTAGAGGAATGGTCAAACATTCCCATAAACACACTCCTAAACCTTGTGGAAAGCCTTCCCAGAAGAAAGAGTTCCTTTCACTGGAACTAAGGAGCCAAGCCCCAAAAAAAACCCAACCCACAATACATCGAGGTGGGATGCAGGGGCTTTGCAGGGAAAGTTCTACATCGGGCATTCAGTCCACTTGGCATTAGAGGATTGCATTAGAGGGTTGATGCTGCAGAAAAAGTCTTGAGGTGGCTTGAACACAAGCCGGGGACTGATCACCCCCAGCTGGGTCACCCCGGTAATGGTGTCTGATGGTCAGAGACCCGAAGCACCCTGTGATCTTGGTTTCATTCCTGAAGATGTATCCAAGCTGCACCATTGAGATGTAACCTTTTGCCTAGTGAAGGGAAATAAACAGGTATAATTTGTTAAAGCTGTTTCTCCCAGGAGTCACAATGACTGAAAGAATTAAAACAAGCTCAGAGTACAAACACTAGAATAGAAAGCAGACATAATTACAAATCAGTAAAAAGTATAATTAATTAGTTAAAATATGAACATAAAAGTGGCCTCAGGACATACGTAAATATATATAAATTCGTTTGTTTTCCATATTAACAGCAAGAGCAACCCGATAAATGCCTCAAACCGTGCCACCGTGTGGCCATGTTGTGTCCCATCCCACAGAGATCATTTTCAAAAGGCACAATGCATTATGGTTATTTTGCATCCCCAAGGTTACGGCGTGTGTCTGCTACACACTTTGGTGTCTTTTATGATTTTCTGCTCTGCTCTAGATTTCCAAAAATAGCGCACTACATTGTGTAATCAATGTGGATTTGGATTTGGACATGGCACACTTTTGTGAATTCTTATATTGGTAGGAGAATGTTGGACATGGAGCTGCCAGGCAGGAGGCAAAGAGGAAGGCCAAAGAGGAGGTATATGGATGGAATTAATGAGGATATGAAGCTAATGGGTGCAAGTGTTGAGGATACAGAAGATAGGGATAGGTGGAGAGAGATGATTCGCTGTGGCGACCCCTGAAGGGAAAAGCCGAAAGAAGAAGACGACACTTTTGTGAATTCTGTTCAGTTCTAGCTAAGAAACTTTAATTCTCTCTGAAGCTCTAGAAGTCCATGTGCAGAGATTAAGTAGAGTGTGAATAAGCACACAGCCGATATTCAAGCCTTACATCACCAAGTGCAATGCAAAGTGTCGGATGCAGTAATGTATAGCACGCCTCCACTGGCCGAGTCTGGGTTTGGCGGTTGCCAGGAGAAGGGTACTTGACTGATTGCATTGTGCCAAGTGTAAAGTTTGGTGGAGGGGGGATTATGGTGTGGTGTTGTTTTTCAGGGGTTGGACTCGGCCCCTTAGTTCCAGTAAATTTAACTCTTAATGCTTCACATTATTGAGCTACACATAAATTGTGCTTTGTATCCTTTATATCCTGCTGTAGATAATGCAGAAAGTTTCACTAACACTTCGTTAGACCACAGCGCCGTTATATTCTCAAATCTGATTGGTCAGAAAGTGTTGATTGGTTTGCGACAGTAGCGCTGACTGCAAGACAAACCACAGTGAGTGAAAACCTGTTCATAGCTTTTAATAACGTAAGCCAGAAAACCAGAAAGACATTCAACGACATTAAATGTAATAACTATAAATGGCTAAATAAAAAGTATGACTTAATCTTCTTAAATAAATACATTTATTAATTAATAATAGCTGAATCCTCTTCAAGTGTATAAGTGTAAAGAATGCACTGTGTATGCTGTGTCGTTATAGGAAACTAACATCACACCCCCAAATATTTTTATTTTTTACATAAAATCCCAACTACATTCATCGTCTAACGCTTATCCGAAGTATTCTCGGGTCACGGGGAGCCTGTGCCTATCTCAGGCGTCATTGGGCATCAAGGCAGGATACACCCTGGACGGAGTGCCAACCCATCGCAGGGCACACACACACTCTCATTCACTCACGCAATACGGACAATTTAGAGACGCCAATCAACCTACAATGCATGTCTTTGGACCGAGGGAGGAAACCGGAGTACCCGGAGGAAACCCCCGAGGCACGGGGAGAACATGCAAACTCCACATGCACATGGCAGAGGCGGGAATCGAACCCCCAACCCTGGAGGTGTGAGGCTAACGTGCTAACCACTAAGCCACCGTGCCCCCAACCCAACTACAACAACAGAAAAATAAAAACACCCAAACATTCTCGTTTTTTTAATTTTTTTTTATTTTATTCTTTCAAGTTGGTACAAAAGCCATCAGATCAGTTACCTTGTCAGCTTTCAAAGTGAAGCACAGGAATTCTCTCGAAAACGATGCCCTTAACGACAGCGACCATGCACACACGCAAACAAACAAACAAAACAAACGAGACAATCTAAAGGAGGAGTGGGGAAGAAAAGCCCTTTCCGCACTACAGAGAGAATCAGAGGAGGAGGATCGAGATGAAGGGTGAAGGACAGGATGATGGTCAGAAAGAGGTTCACATCAGCGAGGTATCCTCAGGCCTTGGCTGCATGGAGCATTGTTGGAAATGCTGAATGTGTGTAAAGGGCTTCAGTAAGAGTTTCAATCAGGACGGATAGATCCTAAGAGGGCTTAACGGTCAAATGCTGCTTCCGTAAAGAGGGGAAGTTCTCCCTGAGCTGAAAGAATGGGCAGGAATCTGCACTCAGGACAGCAGGACACAGACCCATCACTGTGGAGGTTGAAACGAACAGCGTCTCTCCTCATCACGAGGAATATCAGAAAGAGTGAGGAGGGTGGAAGCAGCAGCCAGCCTACAGCTGGGAAGGCTCAGCAAGGGCAGGATTCTCAAAGCTGGTTGTAACAGCACAAGCGTTTATGATATGGTGTGGAGAACCGTAAGGAACCTTAAGCTTCAGCGTAACATCTGTGTAATGATGTAAAATGGACTATCCCTTGTGATTCGCCAAACCATGCTGAAATGCGTTAACGGAGATGCAGAGACCCGTCACAGGCTCTGATGATGCAAGCACAAGCACCGAGGTAGCTATTACGTTAGCATTAATGTCTGTTTGCTAGTGAGCCTACCGTGTACTCTACAAATGGACAATAGTCTAAACGCTTGTTGTGTTGTAGTGTGACGTAGTCTGGTCAAGCTTGGTGTTCTGCAGGATGTGTCAGCACGGCGGCGTTCGATTCAGGATGATTCAGTCTCATGGCTGATATTGGGATGCTTATAAAATTAAAAAAAATCATTTGAAGCTCTGCTGCTCAATTTCACACAAACACACACACTCTTTCTCGCACGCACACACATATATATAAATACACACACACACACAGACACATCTTGTGGCTGAGTGTTTTAAACCTTTCACACAAGTGTGAAAAGTTCCTCAAGGCCAAAAAGCCCAAATTCATTGATCCAGGATGAGAGAAACACACTCCCCTCAGCTCAGAGTCAGTTCTACTTAGTAAATGACAGGAAACGGTCGTTGGGGTTCCTGCAGCTGCTAGAAGAGATTAAAAAGTCTACCAGGTTAGACAGGTATCATCATCGGTTAAGGAAGCGGTGGCTCAGACAAAACGACGACTTCAATCCAGTGAAAAATCCTGTTTTTGCATGGAAACCAGACGAATTGTCTCAGATAAAGTGTTCGTTAAAGTAACTATGATGAGCTAAAATCAACTAACCAAAATAAGTGAGCGTGCGAACAACCACTGGTTCTGCAGCCAGATGTTTTTCATCATCTGAAGCAGTTTTCTTGCACACCTTCGAGAAGATAGACTCATAAACGTCGGTAAGTCTGCAAATTCCGTATTAAAAAAAAATCACTTGGACATAGAGCGAGTCTGTTTCATCAGGATAGGTGTCGGGCGCTGACGTATGAAAAGTAGGTCAGATTACGTAGCACAGCACTTAATACGGCGAGATCTGCACAGCAACCATCACAATTCACGCACGTTTTCTGTGTTATGCGTCACGTATCAGAGGGACACAGGCTCACTGCCAGCTAGGGAAGTGAAATATATAGGATATGATATTTATAATAACAGTACTGATGTATATTTTATTTCTGCTCAACAGTGCATGGTGAAAGAGTTGACTAACAAATCACTGCACAATATAACACACAGTGACACAAATCATCTAGATCAAATCAGTCAGTTCCTCTTTAATAAATTAGGGATTTAATATTAATTAATAATTACACCAACCAGGCATAACCACCTGCCTAATATTGTGTCCGTCCCCTTTGTGCTGTCAAAACAGCCCTGATCTGTCATGCACTGTGTACTCAAACAGCTTTCTATCAGAACCAGCATTAACTTCCTCAGCAATTTGAGCAACAGTAGCTCGTCTGTTGGATCGGATCACACGGGCCGGCCTTCGCTCCCCACGTGCATCAATGAGCCTTGGCCGCCCATGACCCTGTCTCCGGTTCACCACTGCTCCTTCCTTGGACTACTTTTGATAGATACTGACCACTGCAGACCGGGAACACCCCACAAGAGCTGCAGTTTTGGAGATGTTCTGATCCAGTGTTCTAGCCATCACAATTTGGCCCTCGTCATGGAGGTCATGCTATGTTCTGTTAGCAAGCTAAATGTAACCATAGGAACAATAAACTGGTAGCTTAGATAGAAATAAGTGGTTATCAAATGACTGTCCAAGTGAACACTAATCATGGGATTTGCTTTGGCCAGGATTACATGTTTATCTGTACTGATGGTGAAAAGAACGTCCCCTAACCTTTTACCAAGCCCTTAAGTGAGCATTAATTAAAAAAAAAAAAATTAAATATATATGTACATGTTAATGTACAAACTCCTCTATAACAAGGCTGTGGCTTTATGGTATTCTTGAGTTTTTGACGGAGACTCAATGCTCTTCAGTAAGCCAATCTGGATAAGATCGTTGCTTAACCGCTGAAATTTGAACAAAATAATGTACCTCAGAAGAACCCTGAATGCTGAATGAGAGTGTCTTTAACATGGCTGCCTTCCAGCGTGGCCTAAACACGCTGCCTAACCAGGAAGAGTAGAACACAACAGGAGGAGATATTTTGAAACGTCCAATTTGCTTCCAATCGGAAAAACGTGGTGTAGTCTAGACTGTAAAATATAGCTACAGATCGTTCAGACACAACAGGTAATCAGGCAGGTGCACACACACACACAGAAAGAGAGAGAGAGAGAGAAAGAGTGTGTGAGAGAGACAGAGAGAGAGAGAGAGCAGAGTTTCTTAAAGGATCGTTAGGGCGTGTGTTCTTGGTCTGTAATTAAAGGGACAGATATGTATTTTTTTTCCAGCCGTCCATGTATCCGGAGCTGTCTGATTTACAGGGGCAGATTTCCCATACGCCGTTTCTATTTATCCGTCTCGTTTTAATAATACAATACCCTCAAATTTAAGAATCATCGCCGCCTTCTTACATATGCCTTAAACTACGGTTTCTTAATAGTGTCATCACTATTCAAATCACTAACCTACAGTTTAACACTTCCGTTCCTAGCCCTGACGCCCAGCTCGCTTCCCGCATCGCTCTGTGTGTGTGTGTGTGTGTGTGTGTGTCTGAAGCCCTCATACTATTGCTTTGAGGTGGAAGTGTTTACACACATGCTCACACACACACACACACACACAAGTGCTACATAAACTCTGAGCACACACAGCCAAGGTTACACATGAGACGATGAAAACAAGAAACAAACAAAAACAAAAAATAATAAAATAAAATTGGGCAGATACACAGAATGGAACTCCAAAAAGTACACACCAATAATTTTACATTTGATTAACATCGATACTATGCATAAATAAAAACGGTAAGTATTCTTAAGTTAGCATATTTGATTTACATGAAAAAGAAAAACATCTCTAAAATCTAAATGCGTTTCCTGTTTTTTTTTTGCAGCAGTGATGGTGATGAATCGACTTGTAAGCGTTAAGTTCGTGTTATATCACAGACAATCAGGTGTAAAGGATGATTATTGCATCACTAAAATGTTTTTTTTTTTTAGCAAAGAAACACTGTAATATATTACTGCAGCTCCTCGAACCCTCCCAGTTCACTCCCCGATATCACCCGGGCACTTCCTGTGGCAGCTCACAGTACCATTTGTATGCGAAAGCCCCGTCTTTTTTTTTTTCTCTTCTTTCTTTCCTTTTTTTTTTTTTTTTTTTTACCTTATTCGGGTAATTTGTAGTTTCAATTGAAAATATATATTTCTCTGTTTGTTTTCTGGATTAAGAAAAATTCACTACAAAAAGGTCACTTAGAAAGCAGAGGAAATTAAAAAAACAGTCCGATAGTCAAGAAAAGCCACATGCTACCCTGCTAAACTCTGCACCACGCCCAAACAAGTACACCTCCACAGAAGAGGAGGATCGTCACAGGTGTACTATTCAGACGCATTGTATTTAGCACAGAAGTATGCGGTTTTCTTCAGAGAGTGACGTGAGACGGGGGAGGGTACGTGGCTCTCCATTTTGCGTGGCAGAAGGTGTAAAAAGCTTGAAAAGTTTAAATAAGAAAATGGAGAAAGATACACCGTGTGACTTTAATAAAGTTCAGTTTTGAGGGGAAAAAAAGGACTGAGGAGTGCACGGGATTGAGGAGACCCGTTCTGGAAGGTCTAGGATAGGTCAAAGGTCAGTCGACGGGCCCCTGGAAGATGAGTCGCACGTGGCTGTGGCCGGTGCTGAGCTGCTGGGCGCAGAAGGGGCATGCGGCGTGGAAGGTGTGTGTTCCGTGTGGAAGTGGGATTTGGCTCCAGAACGCAGCCGTCTTCTCCGAGCACACGTGGCCGCATGGGCTGAAGGCATGAGTGGGCGGAGCTGCGTCAACGTAAAGCCCTGCTTCGCAGCCCAGCCACAAAGGCACGTAGGGCCCCCGGGCACGGCACATCGGGCACTCGCGCTCAGTCCCGCCACCTGCCCCGCCTCGCTCACCCCAGTCGTGGTATCCGTGCACGTGGCCGCACTGCAGGTACGCCCACGGCTGCTTCTCGGCCACGGCGCCCTGGCACCGGCGCATGCTCGGAAACGCCAGCGTGTTGAGGCCCACGGGACACTGTGGCCGTGCTGCGTTCAGCTCCTGCCTCAGCGCCTCCAGGTGTTTGAGAGTAGGTGCGCGTCGGAGACCCTCAGCAGTGCGCCACAGCAGCGTAGCGCCACACAGGTCAATCAGAGCACCGTCCGACAGCTCGTGCGTTTCACTCTCCACCTGAGGGAAGGAAGGATACAGGAAAATGTGCATAAACATGACTTGTAGCTGCAGATACAGCGGAAATATCTGGTATCGTAATATCACAGGATAAGATCAGTTTTGGGTTTTTTTGCGGCACTGCGCACACACAGACTCTAATGGGGACATACAGTATATTCTCTGAAGAAGAAAGTGTACAGCTCAGTACATTCGTCCTGTAATAAGCCATGTTGTCGCGGACGAAAAAGATAAAATAAAACGTCTGCCATAAAGGATTCCTGCTAAAGTAAAATAAAAGTGTAGAGCTCACAGAGAGTAAGGATGTTTTATTCTTAGTACTGAAAACACTGAGCATCAGAGCAAATGAGCATCAGCAGAACTGATGAAGTTCCGCCAGCAGAGGGCGATATACTCCAGCTCTCAGCGTTAACACAGTAGCACCAGGGGCCTGATGGACGATATGCTCGTGTACATGTAACACGGTTTATTTGGGGAAAGGTATACAGTTGAGAACAGGCATAATTCTGTGAATATGTAAGAGAGACAAGCCTCACATCTAATTAAAATATCTGATTAATGTTCTCACACACACACAAATATATCTGTAGGCTATTTAGATGCACGTCTTGATCCTACACGCAAGCACGTGTGCGCTTCTCTTTGTTTGTGTGGCATAGTGCAATAAATTACAAGCACCACCTTTTCCTCACACACACACACACACAAACACACAAATATAATATACACGCAATAACTTGGGTTCTCTCTGAACACAGCAGTAATTTCCTCCACAATTAGCAGCTTTATCCTTGAATTTAAATAGAAATAGGATTAAACTATGACCACAGCGCAAACACTGAAATCATAGTATACAGTCAATCACTGATAAAGAGTTGAAGCTGCATATACTGTAATGAGCTTTAGGGGTTTATTGATAGTTTTTGGGGTTTTTAAAAAAAAAAAAAAAAAAAAAAAAACATTTAAAAAAAATTGAGGGGGAAAAAGCAGACAAAGGTAAATGCACCAAAAAAGGCGATGAGGATTTTAATACTTCATTCAATGGGGTGCGGGAACTTGATCATGTCGGCTCAACTCGGCTGAAAGATGAACATAAAATAACCGTTAAATTACGCAATAGTCTCTCGAGATCCTCAGCTCAATAACCTCGAGCTCAGATGGCATGGCATTTAGTCAAAGTTTAGCCAGCGTCAGGCTTCCATTACAGCCAGGCCATTGTATTCATTTACCACAGCACTGGGTCTCCATTACACACGCACAGCCAGGGTGGCATAAACCACTGTGGGTTCTACTAACCAGCTGAGATGTTTTCTTGTGTTAATGCTGGTCAGGGCCTAGCCTGGTTAAACACAGTGTCTCTGTAATGTGGCTTGAAGCTTAAAGCAGTTTTCCAAAGCTGAACAGTTTCTTGTGGAGGTGCTATCACACAGCCATGAGCCTGCACTGGGCTCTCATTAAAGAGCGTTTTGATCATCAGTTCGTAAGGCTAAAAGGGTTTCTGTAGTCTATTCTTGTTTTTGGTTTGTCTAATGTGGCCAGCGTTTGGCCTTCATTAACACAGACTCGGAGTAGAGCAGCTTTAACGGCTTCTAGTGCAGGAGAGAGCAAGTCAGTTTGGGAGGAGCGTTTTGGTGATTGCACCGATTCCGTTACGAGATGAAATAGATGTCTGTAAGGAGAGAAATCACCTGAATGTTTTACACACCAGGCCTATCCTATTAAAATGAACTCAAATGTCACAAGGCAGCTTTACAATTCAACTCGATTCATTTGTATAGTGCTTTTAACAATGGTCTCAAAGCAGCTTTACAGAAGTATAGAAATGTGTATTAAAAAAATTATAATGTTTAAAGTAACTATTTTATCCCTAATGAGCAAGCCTGAGGCGACGGTGGTCAAGGAAAAACTCCCTGAGATGATACACCTTGAGAAGAACCACGCTCAAAAGAGAACCTCATCCTCATTTGGGTGACGCTGGACAGTAAATAATGTAAACGTAAATAATGTCCTTTCTACACCAGCAACCAAGGGGCCATGAGGAACTACTAGGTCAGTGTAGTTTCTGAGTTCATTATAGACACTAATTCCTTGCTGTCGCAAGCTGACAGATGCAACGGCAGATCTGTGATGGTGTGATAGTCCCCAAGTGGTTCTGTCCACAGCAGGCCCCTGGTCAATGTGGAAATAGTGTAAACTGTTAGCAAGTATAGCCTTCAGGCTGTTTAAGAAAAAACATTCACAGCAATCTTCACGGTGTCTGTGTGGGACCATCCACAGCTCTCTCATGGTGATTTGTAGGCTATGCATGCAGGTCTAGCTTGCACTGATCTACCACACTTAAACTGACACGTGGTGACATTTTCACACAGCTCTGCCGCTGATCTCTTCAGCAGTCTAGGAGCGAGAGGGTAAAAAAATAAAAAGAATACATTTTTGTCTTGATTTTCCTACTGTGCCACTGGGAACCAGTCAATCCTGAAAGATGGAGTGTGCTGCCACTGACATGTTCATGACATCTCCTTTAAATTGAATTACGTTACTATATAACTAGGTGAAGACATCCAGAGAGATGCTTTATGTTGCACTACGTCTACAGTCCTCCATATACAAGCTCTGTAACTTGATCAAATGCTGATTGATGCTGAGCAGCCATTGCACTTTGGTGTGTGTGTGATCAAGCTAAAGACATTCAGCTTTACCAGACAATGGTATAATGTATCCCAAGAATTACAGTGATACAGAAATCTCCAGAATCTCTCATCTCTTTATGATTTCATTCACAAGCAGTTTGTAACTTCCGTATGGAAATTTTTTTTTGCAAACTTTTCCTTACATATACATCTGGTTGTGGTGCCTTTCCCACAAACGCACCATCTTTCCTGAGGGAATCGCATTATCTTTTCATCCCTATAATCAAAATACACTGAAATCAAATACTATTTAAGAATGTGCAGTATGTGAAGTCTGGGACTAGTTGCCGCAAATGACAGGTGTGACACTGAATATAATCTCCGTCTTGCTAAACGTACCATCAGATGATTTGTTTTATAAAGAAAAACATTGTTATAAAGCTTAAACAAATTCTTGGTAACATTAAGTCAAAGCCTGGCTAACGGTCAGCCTACTCAGAAACAAGACCTGTGAGTGTGTTTGCTCTGAAGCTAATAAGATTGGTTATTGTGTGTGTGTGTGTGTGTGTGTGTGTGTGCGTGGGTAACACCTCCTCTCCTTTTACCAGACTTTTAATCCTCCCCTAATAATAACACCTCTGCTAACAGTGGGTGTATTTCTTCAGAATGACCTGAATGAAGATGTTCATCCTTCACAGCAACAGAGAGAAAAAAAAAAAAGATGGACAGACAGATGGATGGACAGATAGAACGAGAGAAAACCCAGACTGGCTGTTCTGTCTGACGCACTTAGCAGATCAGCTGCTGATCATCTTACAGCGTCACGTTACACAGATACAGAGCTGCTCTAAGAAAGACACACACACACACACACACTCTTGTGTGGACGGTTACTACAGTAACAGCGTCCCACAGTAACCGGGGCAGGAGCTAGACAGACACAAGGACTGCTGATGGGCTAAAAAGGGTGTGAGGTGAGAGCCAAACACAAACTGTTAAACACTTCCAGCGCTCAGGCCAACTTTCCACTTGGTGCAGGATACGACGGCAGACGGAGACAGGCCTTATGATGAGGTCTGCCCTGGGACGCGGCATGCCAAAATCTCTATATTTCCAGCTCTATGTTCGCAAGTAGACGCAACTGTCTAAGCACTCCATCGACTGGAGTGGTAGGTGTTTGGATTAGGTCTAATTAACAAGAAAACAAATTGGCAACAAAAAAGGGTCTTTTAAAAAGACTTGTGTAGTGTTAGCGATATAAACCAATCAACTCAGCATCCTACACAACTCCTTAGATTATGTACGCTTATTTTTTGTCAGTTAATTGGGAAGCACTCTTTCCTTATGATTCAACACCATGCAATTGCTTACAGTGTTTAGAGACAACTGGTCAACTTTTCTAGGTGTTAGGTCATGATAATGACCAGATACCAGCAAAATACTCCCATCAGCCATAACATTGTCTATGACCTAATATTGTGTTGGTCCGCCTTTTGCTGCCAGAACAGCCCTGACCCGTCATGCACTGTGTATTCTGACACCTTTCTATCAGAACCAGCATTAACTTCTTCAGCAATCTGAGCAACAGTAGCTCGTCTGTTGGATTGGATCACACGGGCCAGCCTTCGCTCCCCACGTGCATCAGTGAGCCTCGGCCGCCCATGACCCTGTCGCCGGTTCACCACTGTTCCTTCCTTGGACCACTTTTGATAGATACTGACCACTGCAGACCGGGAACACCCCACAAGAGCTGCAGTTTTGGAGATGCTCTGATCCAGTGGTCTAGCCATCACAACTTGGCCCTTCGTCAAACTCGCTCAAATCCTTACGCTTGTCCATTTTTCCTGCTTCTAACACATCAACTTTGAGGACACAATGTTCACTTGCTGCCTAATATATCCCACCCACTAACAGGTGCCATGATGAGGAGATCATCAGTGTTATTCACTTCACCTCTCACTGCTTAGAATATTATAGCTGATCGGTGTAAATGGTGTATCAGGTATTGAAGAGGAAAAATATCAATTTGATCAAATGGAAAAAACTGGAATGGGATTTTAAAAAAGTTTATGGAAGTGTTGCTTGTTTACACTCTGTTACATGCGTTATATTTGTATTTTACATGCTTCAGGTAAAAAAAAAAAAAGAAAAAAAAAAAAGACTTATATGGGTATTGATATCAGCTGATCCAAAGGGTTTCAGCTGGAGAAGAAAAAATACTGTGCCATCTATTATGTAGTTTGCAGCGTAGGAAGCTTTAGACATCTTTAATTCAGCACATACATTTTCTGTAGAGTGGCCTAACTGATAGCTAGATGATTCTCAGAGCTCAAACCAGGCTTGAGGATGGAATTAACAGCAATCGGGAGACAAAACAACAAAAACAACAACAAAATGTCCTTTAATAAAAAGCTCAACCACGCATCTCAGAAGGAAGCTGCTGCTGCTGGAAGCCTTTAATAAACATTAGGGTTTGATAGAATTTCTGTTTGTAATCTTTACAAGCTTAATCAGAACAGACTACACGTAATAAAGACGATGCCATGTGACTGACGCAGGACGGTTTTCCAGCTAGTGTGCCTCTATTTGTGTGTGCACCATGAGATCATGAGGCTTCTGCAGTTGTAGAGAAGATGAGTCGTTTGCCTGTAACTGCGCTTGGATATGAAAATGCATCATTTTTAGACATGTTTTTTCAGACTCTGTGTGTGTGTGTGTGTGTGTGTGTGTGTGCGCGCAAGAGATATGCTGCAGATGACTGTAACTGACTCACAGCATGTTTAGTGACGTTGCATTAAAGTTGCGGTGCACTGTGCGGGCACGTGCGTGAAATCTCACCATTTTGCCTCGCTGCTGTGAGGATCGCGTTTCCCGAAGCGTGAAGACGTTGCCACACACCGAGATCTCCCTCCATACGCCGGGTTTGGAGTCCTCTGTGAAGCCATTACGTGGGTGCATCACCAACACGCCATTCGTGGTTAAGCCGTCCATCTGTCCGTCTGACGTTCTCCATTTTGCTGCCTTCTCCTGGAGGACGAGAGATCCACTTAAATCTTAAAATTCATTTCATAGACATTATTCACACAGGCAGCACAAATGTGGTTTTCTGGGAGAATACAACTTACTCAGGATAGTGTTATGCAGTTTAAACACACACACACACACACACAAAACATTAAAACCCACAGTGACGGACAGCAACACACACAGTATGCAACCCCACGCTCCTCAGTATTTATTTTTTTTAGTTTATTTTTTAAAAATCTTTCCCAAGTGACAGACTTCAAGAAGCACAGCATCATATGGTTACGTAATCTCACTCTGCAGAAGCAGCGTGTCATCAGATCCCCTTTGGAAAAAGCTGGCCTCCTGCTGTGTTCAGGAACGAGACCTACTGTTATCTCCTCATGTTACATTAAGAGCCACAGCAGCAAGCAAGACTGGCCACAGCACGGCATTTTGAAATCAGGACAAAACCCTATATTGAGCAGGGCTGCATGATTAAAACCTAAAATGATAATCATGCTCGATTATTTTCCTACACGAGGAAATCAGAGTTGATTAATACAATCATTCGGCTAACTTTGAAACAAAGTGTACTTTTAATTTTAATTATTATTTAAATTTGACAGCCTTTATAATGATATTGTATAATAGATAAGGAATAACACAGAAGATTTTGACGTTAAAAGATAATGCATGCCCGGGGGGGTGAGATGTGAGATATTTTTTTCTAACCGCACAGTCAGGAGTGTGTTATTCCACTTACAGCACAAAGATTTGCCAAAGATGACAATGTTTCGTTTGTTACTAAATGACACATCGCTCTTTTGAACGGTTTAGCGTTAGATTTAATGCTGTGGAAAGTCCAAGAGATGAGCAAGTTCCTGTTCTGGCCTACATTAAAGCTGAAACAAACAGTTATCTTACCCCCCCCAAAACAGCCAATACATCAGGATTAAAGCAGCCGTACTACACCGTGACAGACTTTCAAATATTTAATGCAGAAATGAATGCTTCAGCTACGAGCTCAGATGAGCCCTGCGGTTTAAGTTAGAAGTGTATAGTGCTGTAGTGTCCTTGGCTAGGCCCATTATCCTAAAAATGCCCCAAGTGCACACTTTCCACCAGCACATTCCTCTGTTCCATCCAGGGCAAAATGAGAAAACTGTCACGTCTGGTGAGTGAGGACTAACCCAGAGACCCTGAGCTCATTCCAGCGCTGACTCTATTAGAAGGTACGTGCACTGTGAAAGGACCCGGGAGACACTACCCTTAAAACAACTTCTGTGTACTCAACATGTTTGATGACAACGGTTGCCTTTTTCCGTCAGTTTCAGTGTCTCCTTACCCCAAGGAAGATGTTTTTGGAGGAGTCGAAGCCGGCGGCGTAGATGGGGGCCCTGTGTAGGGCGGGGTTCGCTGGCACATGATGCGGCAGGCGAAGCGTGAGATGGTGCTTTGTACGGTCTGCGTGTCGGAGTTGCTCTGACTGCCGGGGATGGTGTCCGTCACCACGAAATCTATTGGACTTTCTGTGGATCGGCCGATCTGAGGACACAGAGAGCCAGACAGATTCTGACACTGTGGATTGCAATTAACTACTCTCTTTTTAGATTTACTTTCCAAAAAGAAATGTATTATGTTCTTATAATGGAAAGGAATTACGTTTTAATTCCACCCTGCCCTTCCTATCTTGTATGAGCATGTGTGTGTGTGTGTGTGTATTACTACAAATGACTCGCCTTGCCTGGCTTATTTTAAAACCAAAGCAAACACTTGCACAGTCGCACATTGTTCTCCACCCAGTACCACAGTGGGAGTTTAAAACGACGGTCTTGATTACAGTTATAAAGAACCATGTACTGGATTAAACCAGATGGAGAAGGCAAGGCCTGTTTAGGGATATTCCGCTCTTCCTATGACCGTGTGCAAACCTCTGCAGTTCAGAGGAACACTTAAAAAGTCGTAACACAGCAGGCATTTTATGAACATCTGGTACTAGAAGCTTTGCTTCATCACAGCCGTTATTTCTGACATTTAAAGCAATTCATTAATAATCATTACTTGGTATGTAAAGATAAGTCTGTAATAGGGGGTGTGTGTGTGTGTGTGTGTGTGTGTACCTGGAACATGTCTGTATTGCTGTCATGATTGTACTCGACCACCACGGTCTGAGCTCGGGAAAGAGTGTAGGAGATACTGTGCTGGTCCTTGTTACTTATGGCCTAAAATGAGAGAAAGATGGTTATAAAAGAGCAGAAGATTGACATTGACAGAGAGAGTGAGAGAGAGAATGAAATAGAGAAAATAAAAAGGAAGACAGATTGTGTCTGAATATGAAGGATGATAGTGAGAGAGAAAGAATGAAAGTTAGTTAGATATTATGAGGATGATGGAAATTGTCCATTACAGAGGAAGTGAGAGAGAAAAGAGTCAGAATGGGGGTGAAAGAAATGAGCGGGAAAAAACCTATAAGAAATCAAAAGCATATGCACCACGTTGGCTCTGTATCACAGATATAGCATATTTATTACTTTCTAAAAACAGAACACACATGAATGAAGTATGCAGCTGTCAGATGCAGCACCTACATCATTCTGCACTTGCTCCAAAGCACTAAACTTTGCTGCTGTTTGAAAAGGCAAATTTTAGAGAGTGTCATTTTTCTCACTCGCTATACCTTGGGCTTAAAAGGAATTTATTTGGGCACAATTGTATGTGGTTGGGGGGCACGGTGGCTTAGTGGTTAGCACGTTTGCCTCACACCTCCAGGGTTGGGGGTTCGATTCCCGCCTCCGCCGTGTGTGTGGAGTTTGCATGTTCTCCCCGTGCCTCGGGGGTTTCCTCCGGGTACTCCGGTTTCCTCCCCCGGTCCAAAGTCATGCATTGTAGGTTGATTGGCATCTCTAAATTGTCCGTAGTGTGTGATTGTGTGAGTGAATGAGAGTGTGTTGGTGCCCTGTGATGGGTTGGCACTCCGTCCAGGGTGTATCCTGCCTTGATGCCCAATGACGCCTGAGACAGGCACAGGCTAGAATAGATTGGATAAGCGGTAGACAATGAATGAATGTATGTGGTTCTATTTCGACTAGCATTCCCTAACTGTATTTGCGTAGCCATGACATGTTCATTATCTGAAGTTTTAAAATTGGGTGCTAAAGCTTCCTGGTGGTCCAGCGGCAGGATAAGGATCCAGCGCTCTCATTGCCGCGGCCCGGGTTCGATTCCCGGGCAGGGCGCTAACCCAGCCACTGAAGAGTTAGCTCCCAGTGCCGGTCCCAAGCCCGGATTAAACGGGAGGGTTGCGTCAGGAAGAGCACCCGGCGTAAAACCTGTGCCGAATCGAAACGTGCGGACCAAATGATCTGCTGTGGCGACCCCGAACAGAGAGCAGCGGAAACAACAACAACAGCAACGCTAGAGTTATAAGGCTAATGTAGCCAAAAATGAATGGGAGCTTGCCGCATATAAAGCTTTTTCATAATACATGAACATGGACAAAATGTTCATGCACTTGTTCAGCTATAAGTATTTAAATTTACATATCAAATAATTGTGTTCTTATTTTTCATTTTCTGATATCTCAATTGTATGAAACAAACAGTGACGTGTGATGCTAACCTGGACCATATAAGCGTCCTTCTTTTCTTGCTAGATTTGTACCCTCCAGTGTATAATAAAAAGGAAAAAGAACAAACATGTCTTGGTTTGAGTCTTGCCAATTATTTTCATTTTTAAACAGGACTAACACTTCATCTGACTGCAGCACATTTACTGATGACTTACAGATGAAGTTTGCTTCTTTGAAAACGTGTGCTAGGCATTCGCAGTTCGGATTTATTAGCTTGGGAAGCACGAACGCACCCGATGCCTGATTGTTGCATGTGGTGCAGTTTCAGAGCCGAGGAAAGGGAGAGAGACACAGGAATCGTTCGCTAGCTCAAGCGCATCCAGATGTGTGAGGCAACAAAGGTGCGAGAGCCTACATCCTGTGCTAGTGTGTGAATGCATGTGTACCTTGGCTGCTTGAGACAAATCTAACTGAATACTATTAAAGTGCCCTCCATTTAGCCGTCCACTGCAGATTTGTTTCCTGGCTTTGTTAAGGCGTCCTTGAGTTCATGGGTAAGATAATACAAAAAATAAATCTTCTGATAAACTTTTGATATTGTTATGATACATACAGTCGTGTGTTACCTCTAATGCTCATGGCAGCATTATATTAGAGGCTAATTAATGTTCAGCTGCATATATGTGGCTCTAACATGAGTCTTTATGGTATGGAGGCTACATATACAGAGCTGTGTGTGTGTGTGTACGTGCCTTGGCTGCTTGTGGTGTGCAGGCTATGTGGACAGTGCTGGGTTTGACTCCATTTGCTTTGGGGCGCTTGAAGAGAGAAAAGCGGCTCTTCCGCCGCCCGCGGTCTCCGTTCGGGAGAGAGCCATTGTACCTGTGCATGGGTGAGGGGAAAAAAAAAAAAAAAAAACACATACGCACAAACATATTAACTACAAAAGCATCTATAAATCATTAATAATGCACAGATGTAATGATGCAGAGCTAGGCACACGACGATTTCGCCTTGCTGAAAAGCAGAGTTTGCCCGTCGCATCTTTCCTGAGACTAAAATCAATAAACTGGAAAATGAGATGATACAGGCCTTGACCACTGAGTGCTGGATAAAAGTGCAATAAATCCAATGCTAAGGGTGAGAGATTTACTGCTCTGCGTTTAAAGAGTTCCCCAGACGTCTACCGGAGCTGAGAATGTGTAGCACAGACCAACACGCTCTTCACTCCTATAATACCTGCTCTGTGTTCTGCTCACGTGTGGCCCACAAACATAAATGCCAGAGCAATCATGGTTATTGTCTGCACAGAAAGCAATAGCTAAACAAAAACTAATGTTCTTGCAAAGCCGCTCCCGAGAGATCTAGCCAAACAAGCACATCTGTCTGTGTGTGTGTGTGTGTGTGTGTGTGTGGTCCTGGAATAAAAATGCCTTCAGCGCACAGAGGATAAAGTACATCACTTCATATGAGTGCAACCCGTTCGCTCCTGAGCTTCTGATGGATGTTCGCTGAAACAAAATCAATGCCTCCATTCAACGCACCACTGAGCTAAATCAGTGTGTCAGTGAAAAGACCCCAGAGTGTGTGATCTCCTAAAGGGTGTCGCTATAGCACACACTCTTCTACTGGCGTGTTTGACGGATACTGGGAATTCGTAGCGATCATCATTAGGCAAGCGCCATTTTTCAGGTACAGATACACTTCAGCTCACAGCATACATGGTGTTTGTGTGGTGTATGTTGCACTTATGAATAAAGCCACTTGTGGTCTCCTGATGGACAGCAGTTTTGGGCTGCATTTGCATAATAAAGACTGTTCTGTCCAGAAGGTCCTCCAAGGTCACGGTTCATGAAAGGAAAAGACCATAATCAACTGCTATGATGTTTACATAGTGTGATCTATTTGATTTAATGGGTTTTAATAATGATGGCTACACTTTATTTCCTGATCTGACCTTACCACCTCCAAAATTGAGCCACTAAAAACACTTAAACACTTGAAACGGACTTGTCTCAGTTTGCGTTAACGGATAATACAAGGATTAAAACACTTGGAGTGTGCTGTTATAGGAGAATAACCACTGATAGAGTGGGATGCAGCTCAATGTAAAGCGATGCTACTGTAACCAGAACCAAAGTTCATTATTTTCCTCTAACTGTGTGTATTTTTTTATTGCTCTTATACCACAGCTATTTGCCACTCATTAAACTTCTCCATGAACTAATGAATAACATGTCAAACTCCTTATCTGTTTATAGATATTTAATGCTGCGGAATGTCCACAAAATAAGTTTGTTCTTGTTATCGCTGATGTTATAGCAGCTATAAACAGTCTTATAAAAGAGCTCATAATGTTACTGAAAAACCAGAAAGAGCAAAGTCCACGGTCCTGAAGACTTTCCCGTGTCAGAAAAGTTCCTGGCTGTTATAAAGAGCAGACATCCGAGACTCTTTCCATAAATATTAAATAAACCACTCTTAACAGAAAGCGTCGTCATATAAAAGATTATACACCGTGTTGCGTAATCCATTCGTTATTGTGTTAGTGTCCGTCATACACGTTCCTACTACTGCACTACTGGCACCGCTGCTTTTTAAAAAATTAAGCACCTTCAGATCAGTCAGAACTGAGAACTCAACATGATATCCGTGTGTGTATGGTAGAGGCCAAACGTTGAAACCGACTATCAAGTAATCATGGAAAGAATTGTCCTGGGCCTCCAGGGATGAAGCGAGTGATGGAGAGAAGCAGGACAATAAGATATTGCAGGATTCCCGGACAAGCTTGGTGAGTCACGGCGAACAGGGAATTTTTGTGGTGCGGCTCATATGTTTTTGTGCATACGACCGCTCATCGTGTTCACTGGAAACAAAGAAAAAAAGGAGAAAGAAAGAATTTTCTTTCCTGAAGTATGGAACAAGGAAAGCACAAAAGGAGGAGTGGAACATTGGAAGAGGAAGACTTGGCTTGATGGAAGAACAGAACACTAGTCAGAAAAGAGTCAAGAGGTTTTTCTTCACTGTTACAACAAAGAAACTGTGAGACACTACATACGGTGTCTGTTACACCAAAAGATATTAACTTAATACAGATACCCCCAACTACCACAATCGCTGGGTCTCAAGAGTTCAGAGGCTCATAAATAGCCCTTAACCCCATATAATATGGTATAGAGGTGCAAAAATACTCCATGTGTTATAGAACTGAGCTTCAGAAATATCCCCAATACCCATGTACTTGAGTACTGAGCTTCAGAAATATACCCCAGCATCATGTGCAAGGGCATGAAGACTCATAAATGCCACCATCCCCATATACTAGAACACTGAGCTTCCCCGAAGCCTATGTACTAGAGTTCCAAACCTATTAATACCCCTATCCCCATGTATTAGAGGCTCACAAATACCCACATCCTCATGTAATAGAGTACTAAGCTTCATACCCTCAAGTCCATGCCTTAAAGTTCTGAGGCACGTAAATACCCCACCTCAGATACTACACTTTACTGTGGCTTAAGAATGTAGTACAGTAGCAATGCTCATAAATACTTCCCATCCCCATGTACTAGAGGAATGAGCTTCAGAAATACCTCCCAACCCCATGTCCTAGAGTAGGGCTCACATGCTGTAGATCCCCATCCCATCCGTACAAACCACACTAGAGGTTTTTTTTTTTTTTAAATAACTGACCTTCCACCATACCATATTTAAATATTCTAAAAAAAAAAAAAAAATGCACATTTGCACATTGTAAAAATGCTAGCATGCACCAGTTTGCCAAAATAATATGCACGAGCTAAGCGTTGCTAGTTTAGGTTACACATCTGGGCAAGTCCCAACTGCATTCAAGATAGCAAGGGTTATTCCCATTCTGAACAAAACCACTCTATATTACCGTCAGACATCAGCAACATGTCGGCCACTTCTCTTTTTTTTTTATATATAAAAGTCTTGAACGTACTGTTTGCAATCAACTGTCTCTGTGTCTCACCCAGAATAAACTCCAAGAACCAAACAAATCTGGCTTCAAAGCAGCAAACTCCACATAAAATGTCATATCAGTCCTGATCATCCTTGACCTTTCAGAAGACATTCACGCAGCCAATCCCAAGACTCACCTGTCCACCCGCATTAGTCTTGGAATCTTCCACTATGCCTGCTCTTTGAGTGAGGTCATATCCTCACGTGGCTTTTCATACCACTGCTCATGCTGCTGCACGAATCTCAGCATGTATGGCACACATCTTATCAACAGCAACTAAAACCCAGTGAAGCCTAAGATGTTGTACGTCCCTGGAAACACATCCCCATGTCATGATCAGATCTCTTCTTTTGTCATTGCACGCAACCTTGACAACCAGCTGTCCGGGTTCTCCTTTACAGCATCCAGAGGATCTGGCTGTTTCTCCACAGAGGCAACTCAGGTGCTTGTTTAGTCACTTGTCATGGGCAGGTCTGCCTATGCGCTCTATCTGACCTGATTGACTTGCTAAAGCCTCTTCAAGTTCTCCCACGCCACCCCATTGCCATGCTCCCTCCACTGGCTTCCTGTGACTGCCTGCATTAGATATAAAACACAGACACTTGTCTACAAAGACAAAAATGGACGAGTGCCCAGTGCCCTTAGAGCACTTACCACACCTTGTTCTGCACAACACTCCCTCTGAACCTCTAGCACCGTCCAGCAGGTCCCACCATCTCAATGACACAAGAAAGACATTCTATGCTATTGGCACCCAAGCTACCTCTACACCAAGCATACTCTGTTCATACTCTCCTCACCAACAAGGTTTTACACTGATGCTACTTTTAGCCCCTGACCTAATGAACTAGCAATAGGCTGTGTGTTGGCTGAGCCCACAAAGTACTTCTGTAGGCTGCTCTGGATAAGGGCATCTGCTACATGCTGTAAATGTAGGTCACCAAGCAATTTATGGACAATACAAAACGGATGTTGTTTCGGCTGCACCAAATCAGTAATAATAAGTTTCCCCCACAAATAAAGCAAACACATTGCTGGGCCTTGAGCAAGGCCCCCAACCCACCCTACTCCAGGTGCACTGCATCATGGCTGACCCTGCGCTCTGACCCCAATCTCCAAGGATGGGATATGCGAAGAAAGAATTTCACTGTGCAGTAATGTATATGTGACAAATAAAGACAGCTTTTCCTCTTTAACACATACTACTGGTATGTGCGATGCAGGACACGGATGTAGAAGAGTCAAAATGACTGTTTAAATGCATTTTTAAAACATTAGATATTCATTAACATCAGCACACTTAATGATGAGTTATAATGTCTACGTTCAACAGTGGAATGGAGATAACACACTGTTAAGTGACCGGCACTAAAACTTTCACAACTACATGTTCACGGAAACCCTACTCAGCAGCATGATTATGCATACTTTAGTTTACTTATTATTTTCCCACAAATGCAAACTGAAACTTCTCATGAAGGTTTTTCAGTGGGGCACCAAAAAGAACTGCGAGCTTACCCGAGTACGATGAGTTCTCCGTATTTAATTGGCACTTTGGTGGAGGAGGAGGTGGAGATGTTCTCCTGCTCGGGAGAAAACATGGGCACGGTGTGTGTATGTGTGTGCGCGCGCGTGTGTGTGTGTGTGTGTGTGCACGTGTCTAGGTGTGTGAGCGAGGATTCTGGCTCTCCAGCTATGACCACTACACAGTCACACGGTCAGCCTCAGCTTCGACCTCAGCTTCATCGCCAGCTGCATCTTCATCATCAATGCTGCATGAATCCTGAGGGGAAGAAAAAATTGGGGATATTACACCAAAATGTCAAGACAAAAGTGATACTTTGGTACTGCATACACGTAAAATGACCAGCACCCAAGTCTATTTCCATTTACTGGCACCATATAACTGTCTAAATAAAGGAAAAAAGGTTGTAATTTGTTAACAATCCCTGAGCAATAATTCACGGTTGCCTCGGGTTCACCTCTTAATTTCAGGGAATTTTTACCATCTTGCATTGTCACGGTTTTCTCATCCTCAAGTGCAACATTTTCGTTGTTCATGGTTCATTGCTCCACTAAAGACATCATGAACTGGGATTGTTGTTAATATATCTGCAGGAGTTAAAAAAACACCAGTTACTGATTACTGTTTGTTTTTTGAGGATATTACTTGGTTGTTCATATTATCCATGTTGACTCTGTTCACTAAGGTCTGAACTATAAATGATTGGGATTATCTTAATAATCTTCTTCTTCTTCTTTCGGCTTTTCCCTTCAGGGGTCGCCACAGCGAATCATCTCTCTCCACCTATCCCTATCTTCTGCATCCTCAACCCTTGCACCCACTAGCTTCATATCCTCATTAATTCCATCCATATACCTCCTCTTTGGCCTTCCTCTTTGCCTCCTGCCTGGCAGCCCCATGTCCAACATTCTCCTACCAATATACTCACTCTCCCTCCTCTGAACATGTCCAAACCATCTTAATCTGGCCTCCCTAACTTTGTCCCCCAAACGTCCAACATGAGCTGTCCCTCTGATGTACTCGTTCCTAATCCTGTCCAATCTTGTCACTCCCAAAGAGAACTTCAACATCTTCATAATAATAATAATAATAATAATAATAATAATAATAACATTTTGTCATAAAATATACACCGATCAGGTATAACATACTGAGCAGTGAGAGGTGAAGTGAATAGCACTGATGATCTCCTCATCATGGCACCTGTTAGTGGGTGGGATATATTAGGCAGCAAGTGAACATTTTGTCCTCAAAGTTGATGTGTTAGAAGCAGGAAAAATTGGCAAGAGTAAGGATTTGAACCAAATTGTGATGGCTAGACCACTGGATCAGAACATCTCCAAAACTGCAGCTCTTGTGGGGTGTTCCCGGTCTGCAGTGGTCAGTATCTATCAAAAGTGGTCCAAAGAAGCAACAGTGGTGAACCGGCGACAGGGTCATGGGCGGCCAAGGCTCAGTGATGCACGTGGGGAGCGAAGGCTGGCCCGTGTGATCCGATCCAACAGACGAGCTACTGTTTCTGATAGAAAGGTGTCAGAATACACAGTGCATGACGGGTCAGGGCTGTTTTGGCAGCAAAAGGGAGACCAACACAATATTAGCCATGTGGTCATAATGTTATGCCTGATCGGTGTATATTTTCAACATGCCTGAATCCCAGCCCAACTATTTAAATACTGTATGAATTACAATTAATTTATATACATTATGATACGAATCAAAAGAGAACGTTCATTTATTTTTCTGTCATGGTTCGGCTCCGAATGTTCCTTCCGTAAGGAAGTGTCACGACTGACTGATCACCTTTATCCTACAATAAAACCTTCTGCCCACGTCCACACGTGGCATGAGGGTTTGTTGGACGGTCTGGTGAAGATGAAAATTATTTAAATCATATGCTATGACCTTGGCAGTCACCAAATCTCAAGCCAAATGAAGGCGTCTGACAGACTTTGGAGCGACGTGTCTCTACTACCATCATCAAAACACCAGCTGAGGGAAACTCTTTTGGAAAAATAGTGTTCATCCAGAGAATCGGTCCCTAACCACAACCACTCTGAAGCTCTTCTAGCAGGTCTGAGGAACACACTTTCCTTGTCTTTTTAAACAGGTAAATAATGCATGCAGTATTTATATTAAACTTTGTTATGTTTTTCTCATTTAAAAATAAATTGTGTACAACAATACATCAACACAACTCTGCACACCTGTACGCACACAGCCAGGGCAAGAAAAACATACAGTCGCCTCCTAAGTATTTGAGGAGACAGACATTCGAGGCAGAAAAGTGAGAAATATATCCTACGGCCTTTTCACCAGAAAGGTCAAACGGTCATTGTGGGACACCCCCCAGTCGCGTAACTATTAAAGGAAATAGAGTGAATATAACTGGTTACGGGAAAAACGACTCAAAAGGTCGATATTTTGTCTCATCATTCCTCTTCGGTTGTTCGTGCTTCCAGGACGATCAATAAAGATGGACATGTGATATTCTCAACCACGTGGCCAAAAGCACAAGGGACACTACATGTATTTTTCACGTACAGTCAGCTACGGTGCTGTTCGTCGTTTAGAAAGAATTCAAGTTTCAAGAAGTGGGTTTGTGCATCAGCTTTTCTGGTCTTATACCTTTTTTTCCCCCTACCCCCTTGTCTGCATTTCAATAAAACTCAATAAAAAAAACTCTTGTAAAGAGAAAACTTCAAACAGAAGCCGCTATAGCCCCCGCTATATGATAGATCAGCTCCCGCTGATCAATCATATGCAGAATTAACCTTATCAGGCGAGACGGGAAGTCCGGCCTGGGCCTCTGGAGAGCTGGAAAAGCTGTAATTCAAGCTAAAGAGCTCTCACACGTGCAGCAACCAAACACAGGAGTCTGTGTGCCACAGGAAGTGATGTCAACAAGGACAAGCAGACCCTTTCAGCAAGACACAAGGCACCATGTGAGTAAGAGAACACATTCATTCATACACACACACACACACACACACACACACACACACACACACGCGATTAACTGAAGCGTTTGTTTGTACAATGTCCTTTACCTTAACGGATTAGAAACAGCCAAAATATCTGCTCTCAAAATAACCTAGTTATCTCGTGTAATTATCTAACCAGTCATAAATCAAACCTGACCTAAAGCGATCTTAGCAGTTCTACATAATAAGCACATATTGTATTCTGGTCAGTCAGACGATAGTTCCGGTAAGGAACATAACTGAGTCGCAGTTGAGAGTATGCTTAGAGGCGGTTAAAAAAGAAATCACTGCAATTTAGTGACAAAAATGATGAGTAAGAATGATGTAGTGTCTAACCAGGGACCTGGGCTCCTTATGTAAAAGGTTTCTATATTAGTTTGCTAATGCTAAAGTGTATAATGGTGGCACACTGACATGCGAACAGAAAGTCGGCCACGCTCATTTCATGAAGGAAAACTCATACGATATGGCTAAAGCTGCAAGCAGTCGTGAGATAATATCAGTCAGTTAAGAACCACAGAAGCTGCTCAGAAGCTGTGAAATATTACTGCTGTATAACGGCATGGCTCGAGACTTCCGGAGGAAGTCCAGGAACAGGAGTTCCAGCTGTAAAATATTTACATAAATGCAGTCTTGTAGGTTATTTGACTGTTTTATAGCAACAGCTCGTTCACAGGGACTTGCACACCAAGCAGCTCGCATCATCTAATGCTAATTTATTTAACGGAGTGAAACCTAGGAGTGTTGACGCGGTGGAGTCTTTTGTTAGGAGACATTTATTTAACATTTATGGAAGGTGTCTCGAATGTCATCGCTGTGGAACGGTCTCGGTGCGTCGCAAAGTTTTCCTGCACAGGAAAATCACTTCAATCCGATTTGTCTGTGAAATGACAATGTTCCCCAACGTTGACTCTAAACCGTTAAAGTGTGTGATGTGTCGCTCGTTAATAAACAAAACACTGTATTTGTCGGCGAATCCTGGTACTATAAGCGTAACAACACAGAAATCCGATGTGGATCAGTTTCCTATACCGGCGCGGCCTGCTGCGTGTTATTCCTTTCTAGATTTCCTACAGCAAGAAAAAAAAACGCCATTTTTTTCATGCACACGCTGCGTCTCACTCTTTTGCGAGCCTTAATCTGGATCGTGTCATTTGGTGATCTCATTTCAGAGCAGTTCCTGTATTACAACCGAGAGGAATAACAGCGAGTGTGCATGTATTTCAACAGCCACGCATGTGTGTAGAGAGAGAGAGAGAGAGAGAGAGAGAGAGAGAGAGAGAAAGCTGTGTGAATAAAGCCAGTCTCTGTTTGCTGTTGCTGGGAGGAAAGACAGAAGACTAAAGGAAGAGTGAGGAGGAAAAGTAACAAAGAGCACAAGGAGAAGGAGGAGAGGAAGAACATAAAAAGAAACAAAGTGTGCTTTATTACACTAACTAGCTGAGTGTGTCTCGGTCATGTTGCATGCCCGTGTCTGTGTTAAACCTGCATCTGACCTGCAGCTGGTAAATACTGATGGAGCTATCAGACTTAACTGGCAGACATCACACACACACACACACACACACACACACACACACACACACTTCTGTCTAGACGAATCAACCCATCAATACGTTTCACTAATGCTGTTTGTTGCTCAAAACAACACAACAACTTGAAATAACAGAAGAAATATCTGATTAAAGGGCATTCTGAAGAGCGTGAAATTCATCTGGTTTCATTTCCTAAACCTTTGCTGGTACAGCGTCGCTTCGAAGATACGCCTTAAACGGAGATGAAAAAAGCCACAGATTGTATGTGGGTACGTTTTAAGCGTATGTGAGTGAGAAAATGGCAGTTGAGGTCAAGTAAATAAATACAGCAGACTGAAAACTGCGAATGCTAAAAGTGCTGCATTATTTTCCAGAGTAGAAAGCGGTGAGAAAGCACAAAAAGCCGAAGTTATATATGTCACGACTAGAGATGGCACCGGTCCCGTGTGCTGTATCGGCATCACCAGAAAACGCATCCTAACCTGAAATATATCACAGACTGTATTGTAGCACAGTGTAAAACAAAGAGGCATTAAGTAGCTCACGTTACAGAATAATTAGCCACATGTAGTATATTACCATGATCTGAATATTAACACCAAGGTCCTGTATTATTAGTCTACACGAAGAAGAAAGATTTTCTTTCAGAATAGATCAATTGTTTTATCAGAATAATATATATTATCAGCATTTAAAATATTTTAAATAAATATAAATAAAAAATATTTGACCTTCTAATTAAACCTTTAGGTATTTACAACATTTTCATGAATAAAATGTTTAATTGCTTTTATTAATTGTAAATATCTTCAAGAATAAGATGAGAAACTGAGAGGTGATTTGTGATTAGTGGTTGGGGAAAATGGTGATCAGTGATTGGTTGAAGACGCAACACACTCGGACGTTACACACTAATTTGTTTATTGGTTTTGGTTTCATTCGTTATGTTTATTGAAAGAACTGCTTTGTTATCATCACTGTTGTATTAATGATTAAAAAAACAGTTCAGAGGTAAAGGTACATTATACTCCAATCAGGCATAACATTATGGCCACCTGCTTAATATTGGGTTGGTCTACCTTTTACTGATAAAACAGCCCTGACCCGTCATGCACTGTGTATTCTGACACCTTTCTATCAGAACCAGCATTAACTTCTTCAGCAAGTAACAGCAACAGTAGCTCGTCTGTTGGATCGGATCACACGGGCCAGCCTTCGCTCCCCGCGTGCATCAATGAGCCTTGGCTGCACATGACCGTCTCCAGTTCACCACTGTTCCTTCCTTGGACCACTTTTGATAGATACTGACCACTGCAGACCGGGAACACCCCACAAGAGCTGCAGTTTTGGAGATGTTCTGATCCAGTGGTCTAGCCATCACAATTTGGCCCTTGTCAAACTCGCTCAAATCCTTACTCTTGTCCATTTTTCCTGCTTCTAACACATCAACTTTGAGGACAAAATGTTCTCTTGCTGCCTAATATATCCCACCCACTAACAGGTGTCATGATGAGGAGATCATCAGTGTTACTCACTTCACCTCTCACTGCTCATAATGTTATACCTGATCGGTATAGATTATTAATAATAACCTGATTAATCGACGGTACTTTTACAGCAACTCCACGACTCAATCTAGAGCTAAGTATCATTGTAATATGACGTGGTATAGATTAGTGCGGATCAACATGCGTCACAGTTTAAAGAAGTGAGGAGTTACGCCTGTTTCATCGAAAGGAACAGGCGCATGTCTTTCCCTAAGGCAAATAGGCTCATGGCAACATGGAGACAGACAGACAGACACAAAAAATACTAAAGAAAATCTGCTTTCTATAATAAAAAAAAGTAATGTGTGCAATGACCTACTATATCTGGCACAACAATCTGTTTGGTATAATTTTTTTGTTAATTAAATAAATAAATAAATACAATTAATTAATTAATAATAGTAACAATAACAATAATAATAATTATTATAATCATTATTATGATTATTATTACCAGCAATTACTTTTAACATGCACCACATGACCGCGGTCAGTACAGTGCTATTCCCCAGTAATTGAAGGTGAAAATACCAATAAAAGTAAAGAAATGAAGGAAAAACCTTTCTTTTAGCTGGGTAGGACAGAGCAGCTGTCATTTCCCATCAAACTAGGGACTGGAATTGAGTTTGAAATAAAACACGAGCACTATATTCCCGATAAGACTGTGTGAGATCAGCTCTGGTTGTTCTGAATTGCTTAACAATCATGTAAAACGGTTAGAATAATGAGGGAGAAAGGAAGAAAAAAAGAAAGAAAAAGAAGTTATAATCCTCGAAGCTTACTGGTAACCGAATGCACACTTTCATCCGCAGAAATCCAGAGAACAAATTGTACATTGTGTTTGATCCAAAGAGCTCAAAAACGGAAGAATTTCCTGCACTGAGAAAGGAGGTCAGCGGTAGGTTTGTGTTGTTTAGGATATTGGGGGAAAAAAAGGACCAAGGGCTCCACCCAGCAGTTAAAGCTGAGATCTGGGTTCAGCAAGGACACAAACAGTTGCAAGCATGCACACACACACACACACTTCAGTATCTGAGCAGGGCGGTGTAGTTGTTCCCCAGCTGTTCCTGTCCTGATCACATGCACATGTTGTTCGCTCGAAGCATGCTGCAACTGTTTTCAAAAACAAGCCTTCTTATCTCCTCTTCCCAAAACCCAAACACATATTCTCTCCATCCTATCAGTCTCGTTCTTTCTGCCCCCTCTCCCCCCCTTACCTTGCCTTCCTTCTTTCTATTTCGACACGCACATCATTCTCGAGCCAGTTTCTCTTACACGCTGCACACGTGTGATCCGAACATCACGCTCGCTCTCCAGCGAGAGGAAGCCACATTGTTCATGACTTACAAAACACTGGGATGGAAGCTTGTGTTATAGCGGCTTGCAATGAAAGCAGTGAATTTCGAACACATGGCTACGGCCTCGTTTACTGACCGCAGCCAAATAATCCCCTTGTAGAAGAGCTCGCTACAGTACTCACACCAGCTCTCTTCTAGTGTAAACAAACCGCCGCTACCTGGAGGTCAGTGAGACGTTATGAAAAGAAAATAAGCAGGTTTAAAGAGAAAATCCGCCCTGAATGATGTGCGTAATCAGTATTTATAATCTAATGTGCTCATCAATTGTGTGACAGTTTCCTGCCTTGCCCACAACGCCGTTCCCTGGCCCACCTGATAGTGGAACAAATAGCATTCTTGCAACATCAGTTAAAATTTGTAAGGCATAATTTCTGACTAGGAAAAGAAAGCGCCCCCTCAGCTCAAAATTACTTCTTGGAAAGGTCTCCTCCACCAAGTGACATCAAATCAACACAGCAGCCACATTAAACAGTTTTTCTTTGCAGCTTGAACAAATGGACGATAAAAAGTTGCGTAATTCTGACCTTCGACTTCCAAGACAAGTCAAATGCAGCATGAGCCTTCCTGTCATTTCTACATAAACAAATGACGCAAGCAGTGCTTCACAACGATCAGGCATAACATACTGAGCAGTGAGAGGTGAAGTGAATAACACTGATGTCCTGATCTCCTCATCATGACACCTGTTAGTGGGTGGGATATATTAGGCAGCAAATGAACATTTCGTCCTCAAAGTTGATGTGTTAGAAGCAAGAAAAATAGGCAAATGTAAGGATTTGAGCGAGTTTGACGAAGGGCCAAATTGTGATGGCTAGACCACTGGATAAGAGCATCTCCAAAACTGCAGCTCTTGTGGGGTGTTCCCGGTCTGCAGTGGTCAGTATCTATTAAAAGTAGTCCAAAGAAGGAACAGTGGTGAACCGGCGACAGGATCATGGGCGACCAAGGCGAGCGAAGGCCGGCCCGTGTGATCCGATCCAACAGACGGGCTACTGTTGCTCAAACTGCTGAAGAAGTTAATGCTGGTTCTGCTAGAAAGATGTCAGAATACACAGTGCATGACGGGTCAGGGCTGTTTTGGCAGCAAAAGGGAGACCAACACAATATTAAACATATTAAGACATAATGTTATGCCTGATCGGTGTAGTTCTTTAGTCTGTCCAGCTCTCTCACTTCTTCATCTGTACACTCTGCTTGAACAGATCAGTCATCTCATGAATTGGCAAATAATAAATCCGAGTTTCTGCCCAACAACCGCATTGCACTGCATTCGAGGAATCTCCAGTGCGATCAACATAAACATCAGCATTATTTCTGCTGGATTACTCCCACCACATTAGCACATCCTGGAATAAGATCAGAATGTACACAATGTAGACTATTAACCGTAGCAGACTGGATATCATTTCCAACAAAACAAAGAGTTCCAATGAATCAGACCATGCACAGAAGCCATTAATTACAACCTCAGATTCCAGAGGGTGTATGGGGATTTCAGTGGAAATGTTTCTCTGCAATTTCTCTGAAATTGTGACACAACGCCAAGATCTGAAGTGAACGTTGACCACTCCTGTCCTGCATACAGACAGCCACAGCTGGATCGCAACATCCTGAGATCAGGGCTAACCAGCAGCTTGAAGAAAGACTGAATAAAATGACAGAAGGAGGTCTGTGGATACATCAGGATGCTTTCCAAACAGAGGCCTGATTCAGAGTCTATGCTTGTTTACACCCACTAGACTAACCTATATAAATAATCTGAGACGTCTGGTAGCACCTGAGACCCTCCCAGACGAGAGAGATGAGGCTTTGTTAACCCTCAGATGTCACACACAAGTGTGGTTCTGTCTCACTGTGTGGCAGAGCACAACAAGGTAGAGCTGTATGTAAAAAAAAAAAAAAAAATCTACGATAGCTCATCAGAGAGCTTCCTGTCACACTGGTGTATTATATATATATATATATATATATATATATATATATATATATATATATATAGTCTAAACTCTGTAACATCTTAAACATTAACCTCAGCATGAGGAGCTTATCGCTAGCAATGTAAACAGAAGGAAATACAACAGGCTCCATACCGCCCTAGCACTAAATAACAAGCAAGTTACTCACTGCAGTATCAGTTTCAGTAGCATTGAAGAACGAAAATACGAAACGTTTTTCAGTAACGCATTTTCAGTAAATGTACTAGACATGTCAGTGCAAACACGACGGGGCGGAAAAACCAATTCAGAAAACCAACAACGGTTTTCAGGTACAGTGAAAAGTGAAGTGGGGTCTGAAACATTCACACAATAACCATCATCTCAGAAACTGGTACGAAATCTCACTTCACACCTCAAACAGACCCCACACAAAGCCCTCAACTCGATGTGAGCAGTGTGTGGTAACAATGAATAGAGATGACATCAAAACCAGGTATTAAGAAGGTCCATGAAGACCTGTAGCTGTGTGATGATGTGCCAGGTCTGATTTCAAAGACAAAACGTTTTAGAATTCATAGTGAGAAAAGTTATATTTATTATGAAGGGGTTATGCATTACGAG
>JAUCMX010000008.1:24263715-24276215 GCA_033459395.1 Hemibagrus guttatus
TGCTCTGGAGAACTGCATTTTAATCCAATTATAGCGCACATTTTCACTGGCACAACTGTTTTCTGAAAAGCTCAGTGTTGTGATTAGAAGTCTCGGCAACCATTAGGAGAAAGGTTTTCACTAAAACGCCATGGGTCCTAAGTAGGGAACTTGCTCTGTGGACACTTAACCTCCAGCATGTAAGCCTGTGCTCAGTACAAATGAGCACAGTCGACTAAATCCTTACAGAGACTCAGGGATCGTAAACGTGTATATTACAGATCGTGTAGCTGAAGTTATTGTTAATTGTGAACCACCATGCCCACCAGTTTGGGGATGACCCCTTCCTGTTCCGACATGACTGCGCACCAGTGCACAAAGCACAATATAGTGTAGCTTAAGCCGAGAACTTAATGAAAGTGTTTGACTTCCTGTAGGAAAAAAGAAGGAAGGGAAAAAACAAACAAACACATCAACATCAACTTTATGGCTTTTGGAAGTTTTTGTTCGATTTGCTTTGAGTGAGTGAACACTTTAGAAATGAAATACAGTAGAACATTGACGCTGATGTATTCAAGGGGAAGTTTTATTGCCCCTCAGAGTCCACTTTTAGCTCATTATTGCTGTCTGACTCCATCTGTCTGTCCTTCTGTCTGTCTGCCTCCTTTCATTTCCCCGTCTTTCTTTCTGTTTTTATAGCGTCGGGGCTTCGGGAAAATTGACCACATTTTATTTTTCCATTCTATGGGCCATATCTGGATCTTAGTCACCGAAAGAAATATCCAGATTAGAGTATACCATATGAGGCCTTCGTTTGCACACACACTCACAACGTAGTGACATGAAAGAGATCAGGAGAGAAAGAGAGTGTGAGAAAGAGAGAGAGAGAGAGAGAGAGAGAGAGAGAGAGAGAGGGAGAGGGAGGGAGAGAGAGAGAGAGAGAGAGAGATAAATGGAGAATAAGAAAAGTCAAAAGACTGACTAATGATCCTTATACAGGAAGCGGGGTGGAGGGAAACAGGAAGTGAGGTGCAGGAAAACAAGAAGCAATTAAATGTTCACGCTAAGGTGAACATCCCATCTCACCATTTAAGGAAGGGAGCTGAGAAACAACAAAAAGCATGTAGATCATACTGATCTTATCTTTCAGCACACACACACACACACACACACACACACACACACACAAACTCTCAACACAGCAGAAAGATGAGCAAGACATAACAAATGCACATACTGTACACACACACACACACACACACACACACACACACACACACACACACACACACACACACACAGTATGCAGTAACACACAAGCTGATACGCATCTCTTTTCACACCAATACTGCTAAAGTGACACCTTAAACAGGAAGCGGTTAAGAAAGAACACGAGTCGCAGATCACTGGACAATTCCCGGGAAATCGAGGTTAATATTCAGCTGCACCATTGGGAAAAAGTCTGCCTGGAATAAAGAAGGCACCATAATGGCAGCTGTGTTTTTTTTCTACTGCTTTCGAAATCCCAGAATGACTCTTACTGCTTCAGGATCATCTTTTGAGAATATTTGGTGTAATGTTCATGTAATGCCTTACATAATTGAATGAGACCGGTGCGAAAGACAAGCGAAACAAGCGCGCCACGTTATGAAAGCCGAAGCTGAGAAACCTTCCATCGGTGATTTAGCGTGAGAAAATAAAGAGAAGAGGCTGCTGGGGAGATTTGTTTGCTCTTGCTGAGAGAGCTTAAAAAAAAAGCATTTATGAAAGCATGCATGCTCTTGCTAAATATCTCCCCGGTCCACAGAGAGCACAGACATGCCTGCTCTCTGGCTGCAACGGTTCACGCTCACTGCATGTCTGTTTATCGTACATCTGCTCACAGTGGGAGTTAAAGAAAAACTTGACTGCAGTATGAGACTGAAACAAAAAAGAGAAAGAGTTGTACTATACTATATTTCATTTCCTTAATGGTTCTTAATAAAACGTCAGTTTTGTTCACAAGTGTGTTATAGAATTTGGGACGTATGATGGTGGATCCACATATACACCGATCGGCCATAACATTATGCCTAATATTGTGTTGGTCCCCCTTTTGCTGCCAAAACCGCCCTGACCCGTCGAGGCAAAAAAAACAAAACAAAAACACAACAAATTCCTTGTGTGTCTGCACACACTTGGCGAATAAAGCTGATTCTGATTCTGGTATCTGGCACCAAGATGTTAGCAGCAGATCTTTGAAGTCCTGTAAGTTGTGAGGTGGGGTCTCCATGGATCGGACTTGTTTGTCCAGCACATCCCACAGATGTTCAATTGGATTGAGATCTGGGGAATTTGGAGGACAAGTCAACGCCTCAAACTCGTTGTTGTGCTCATCAAACCATTCCTGAAGCATTTTTGCTTTGTGTCACGGTGCATTATCCTGCTGAAAGAGGCCACAGCCATCAGGGAATAGCGTTTCCATGAAAGGGTGTACATGGTCTGCAATGCTTATGTAGGTGCTACGTGTCAAAATAACATCCACGTGGATAGCAGGACCCAAGGTTTCCCGGCAGAACATTGCCCAAAGCGTTACACTACCTCCACCGGCTTGCCTTCTTCCCATAGTGCATCCCGGTGCCATGTGTTCCCCAGGTAAGTGACGCACACGCACCCGGCCATCCACGTGATTTAAAAGAAAGCATGATTCATCAGACCAGGCCACCTTCTTCCATTGCTCTGTGGTCCAGTTCTGATGCTCACGTGCACATTGTTGGTACTTTTGCCGATGCACAGGGGTCAGACCCGTCATGCACTGTGTATTCTGACACCTTTCTATCAGAACCAGCATTAACTTCTTCAGCAATCTGAGCAACAGTAGCTCGTCTGTTGGATCGGATCACACGGGCCAGCCCCACGCGCATCGATGAGCCTTGGCCGTCCATGACCCTGTCGCCGGTTCACCACTGTTCCTTCCTTGGACCACTTTTAATAGATAATGACCACTGCAGACCGGGAACACCCCACAAGAGCTGCAGTTTTGGAGATGTTCTGATCCAGTGGTCTAGCCATCACAAGTTGGTCCTTGTCAAACTTGCTCAGATCCTTACGCTTGTCCATTTTTCCTGCTTCTAACACATCAACTTTGAGGACAAAATGTTCTCTTGCTGCCTAATATATCCCACCCACTAACAGGTGCCATGATGAGGAGATCATCAGTGTTATTCACTTCACCTCTCACTGCTTAGAATGTTATGCCTGACATATATATATATACATACACAAACACATTTACGTATGGTGGCAGAACAGTATGCCTAATATGAATAAAATGCAGATGCGCATGTATAAGTGCTCCATGTTCAAGAGCTACACAGAGGACTACGTGAGCAATATAATATAAATTTAATGACTATACATCGATGATATGACGAGATTCTGTAAATGCAACTAGTAAAACAAGTGGTTCTGCACTAAAAACAGTCTGGTGGGATTAATGTCTGAGAAAAGTTGGACGTCATAGACAAGGAAAATAAGCGGACATTTTAAAACGGAGATTGTGCCTGTACAAATTTCCAGGCTGCTGAATCAAGGGAAGGATCGTTCCCATCACCAGACCTTAACAGCATTAAAAATGTTGCAGAGCGAATGCTGTAATAATATTGCAATCCATGTCTGGGAAATAATTGCGATATTAAAAATGTGCCCGTGTGGAGAAGGGATCCAAATCATGGAAGGAGTTGAAAGAACGTCTTCAAGGTTGCCAGATTGGCCGAACTTCCCTTTGTGTACGGTCTCTTGTTTTGTTCACGGCAAACTAGCCTCAACATGAATTTTAACAGCCAGCCTACAGTCAGGGTGTGGGAATGAAAGATTACCGTGTGGTTTAAAGGAGAGCAGCGATTCAACATTTCCTGGTTATATTTCTGATTTAGAAATTTACTGACACTCTGTACACTGATGGAATGAATCGGAGTAACCCGAGTACTGTGTGTGATGTGAGTAATGGCTCTTACCAAAGTCATGAGAGCAACACGGGTAACGTAGGCACCAACCACTGAGGTGTTTATTATAAACAAATCTGAACAAGTTTAACAGTCCTATCACACACACACACACACACACACAAAACACACACACACACACACAACTGTCACTCCTCAATCCTGTCAATTGAGGCTGAGAAAACGAGTGTGTGTATACTACAGAAAAGTGAGAAACCGCAAGGACACACACTCATTCTCTTTCTCACTCACACTCACTTTCACACACTCTCTCTCTCCCTTATACACACACACATTCTCCCTCTCACACCCCTCTCTCTCTCTCTCTCACTCACACACACACACACACACCCCTCACTCTCTCCCTTATACACACACACATTCTCCCTCTCACACTCTCTCTCTCTCTCTCTCTCTCCCCTCTCTCTCTCTCACTCACACACACACACTCACTCTCTCTCTCCCTTATACACACACACATTCTCCCTCTCACACACACTCTCTCTCTCTCTCTCACACACACACACACACACTCTCTCTCACTCACATTCACTCTCTCTCTCTCACACACACACACTCATTCTCTCTCTCTCTCTTTCCCTCACACACACACACACACACTCATTCTCTCTCTCTTTCCCTCTCACACACTCTCTCTCTCAAACACACACACACTCACTCAGACTCATACCCCCTCCCTCTCTCTCTCTCTCTCTCTCTCTCTCTCTCTCACACACACACACAATCTCTTACAGTTTAGCACCTCAGGTCAAAGCTATTATTTATAGAAGCAGAAGAGCTGCAAAACCTCTACAGGTGTTAAAATAAAATAAACAGCGATAGAGTGAGATACACCTATACATATATACGCTCAGAAACAAAAACAGTTACACACACACACACACACACCTGCACTTACGTACGGCAGGTGAGAACAAGCTGCTCATAACAGAGGCGTACATAACATCTGGTCTTCACTTCTGCATAAACCATGCACACGCACACACACACACACACACACACACACACACACACACACACACACACACATCCATCATCGGCTAATCAGAAGACAACAATGACACAAAAGGCAGCACAAACGTCTCTCTCGCTTTGCCCCAGGAAAGGAAAGCCATTACCCGATACAAAGGGAACGAAACAATGCACAGGGAACGGTGCTGTTTATGAAAAAAAAAGGCCAATAAAATGAAAACGAGGCGAGAGAAATGAAACAGCTGCCATTCTTTAAATATCAGCACTCTATGGGGAAACCAAATAAAAGCCGTGATCAAACTAAAAGCAGGACTTCTCAAACATTACACCATCTGTAAAGTGTACAGATGCAACACAGGCACGAAAGAAAGAAACAAACTACAATTTGCTTGTAAAGGAGTAAAATGCCATAAAGAGGAGCATTAATAAACTAAAACATGTTCAGTGTTGCTGGTGTGGGATCCAAGACAGATGTTACTTGAGAACCCTGAGGCCTGGAGCATAGTTCAGGGCTCGGAGATCGTTCACTCCCAACTTTGTGGGAACAGTTTGGGGATGACCCCTTCCTGTTCCAACATGACTGCGCACCAGTGCACAAAGCAAGCTCCATAAAGACATGGATGAGAGAGTTTGGTGTGGAGGAACTTGACAGAGTCCTGACCTCAACCTTATAGAACACCTTTGGGATGAATCAGAGCGGAGACTGCGAGCCAGACCAAAACTGAGTCGTCTGCCTTTACATGCACATGAATTTAATATGGAGTTGTCCCGCTCTTTGTAGCTATAACAGCTTCAACTCTTCTGGGAAGGCTTTCCACAAGGTTTAGGAGTGTGTTTATGGGAATTTTTGACCGTTCCTCTAGAAGCACATGTGTGAGGTCGGGCACTGATGTTGGACGAGAAGGTCTGGCTCGCAGTCTCCGCTCTAATTCATCCCAAAGGTGTTCTATAGGGTTGAGGTCAGGACTCTGTCAAGTTCCTCCACACCAAACTCGCTCATCCATGTCTGTATGGACCTTGCGTTGTGCACTGGTTGTGGTAACAGTTTGGGGAAGAACCACATATGGGTGTGATGTTAGGTGTGTACATACTTTTGGCCATACTATATAGTGCATTACAACTGCACTGTACTGGGTGATACTGTGTACAGCAACCGTGAGAGCACTGTCTCAGTCACAAGCTTATTTCAGAAGAATGACAAAAACAGAAAAAACTGCTTACAGATGGGTAGCAGGGTGATATCGCCACAGAGTCAATGCCATGCATGAGTCAGGATGATGCCTCAGTGGAACAGGGGCTAACGGTTCAGATACACGCAAAAGGGAAACATATTTCGTCATTACTATTTATAATACGTTTCATCGTGTGAAGGGTTTTCCCAGGCTGACATGTAAAGCCAGAGATGCATTTTCACCATGTTAAACTGCGCTCGGTTTCTCCAACCACATTTTCCCTGTGGCTGAATATCAACCAGCGTGCACGTGAAATGTGTTGTAAAATAATGTAACTAGCGCAATGTAATCTCGCGTGACGTAGCGTTATTTATATCGAGGGTCTTTTGTCGTTGTTGTTGTTGCTGGAGGCGGACAGTGAGATTTTGGCTGTGTGTCAAATCTAATCGATGACCCCTGCACAACACTCATCTTGAAACTGCTTTGGCAGTGACCCAGTTCACACACCACACACTCGATAATAAAGTGTTTGAGCAAGACTTTTTCTTTGAGGAACAGGCAATGCGCTCACACGCTGCTTCCGTTTTTGCTTTCATGTCCTGTGGCGTGTGACTGTGCAGCGCTGCGATAGCGATACTGCTGATTAGGACAGGAGCGCGGAAAGCAGAGGAAGTGCTGTTATGAGCAACACAACAGCGTTATCGCTGATCCTCTGTTCGTTGCTGTGCTTCCGTCCAAACTTTTAGATCGAGTTGAGAAAAGATCAACAGGCTTTTTTTTTTTTGGTGTGTGTGTGTGTGTGTGTGATAAATTTTCTGAAGAAGAGAAACAGAAGGGCATCGGCGCATCTGACATCATAAATACTTTCTAAGACATTTGCATGATTTTAGTCTCCATAATTATACACACGCAGATGGTGGGTATTCATCCGACACGCCCTACCTCGGCTATTAAGACCACGAGTCGTCTGATTAGCTCGGCCCGTCTGGATTTAGACGCGAGATCTCCTTTCTGTGCCAACACTGACACCGAGTCCATTAAGTTGATGAGCCCCAAACCATTGTGTCCTTTAATACAGAAACAATCCCATTGTCTAAAAATGTCTTTAAAACAAACCCAACATCATCTCAGACTTCAGAGTTACTTAATTACTGTACAGGATGTTTAACAGATCATTTTTCTTAATTGTAAGAGCCATGTTATTGCAGTAAAGCGTCTGTGCTAGGTCAGGACAAGCAAGGCCTTTCACAAGCTAGAGCTTCACTTCATTTGGCCGTGCTTGTGAGTCTCTTTAGATGACAGGAATAAATGCACTTTCTGTTGCTGTTTAGGTGCAGCCGTTAATCTCTCTGACCTCTATTTACATAAGCCAGCTTACAGCACAAGTCCAGCAGGATACTGCGCTGCACAAACCCAGCTGCAAACAGCTGCTCTGCTGGCTTCTGTTTTGCTTTGCTACTTCTACACACACCTGAATTTCTTACTTGTAAGATTCTGCACGTGCGGATCAGGTGTAGGAGTGACAATTTTAGCAGGAACAGCATCGAGTTTCTTAATAAGCTGCAGGTCAGCGCTCTTATCTATTTTTCACCACGGAAAACGACACCGTCGGCTCGGCTCGTGTTTTTTTAATTGAATTGAAGAGGCGCGTTCCTTTAAGCCTCTGAAGTGTAAAGCTGAGCGGTAATCCAAATTTATAAACATAAGCGTGGACATGTTATTTGGTTTATTGACGTTATTTCGGAAAATTCAATACCGTTCCGCGCAGCTGTGAAGTTACAGCTCAGCTCTTTTAGAGCGCAGTCAGTCGGTCGGCTGGTCAGCAACGTTAATAAGAGTAGTACTGATATAGAATCTCGGCCCAGCGTTGCGCATCAATCATGGTCTGGGGTCTCACAAAAACAGCGTCAGTGTACATTGGGGAAAACAAATGGCTCCAATCTGATCAACTGTGAATTAAACTTTTAAAAGAAGTCCTTTTTATGTTAAGAGCAAATAAGAGTCCTTTCTCTTGTCCTCTTGCTTCTCATTTCCCTTTGTCACTTTCCTGTCTTACCTTCCTCCCACCTCTCCTGATGTTTCCTACCGTCTCTGTTCCTCTTTCCAGTATTTTTCATCTCCTCTTCCTCCCTACACCCTGTCCTTCTCCAAATCTCCTTTCCCATCCTCACCATTTCCCCCCACAAGGATCCGTGTCCACTATCCCTCTCCCTAAAATGATCCCTTTTACAATGTCCTTGTTTCCCATTTTGTCTCTGCTCCTCTTTTTAATGCCCCTGCCTGTGTCACAACATCCTATTTGTCATGTCCTCTTGCCTCAATTTCTCCTCGGTGTGTTTCCTGTGACTTCTTATTTCCATGTCTATGCCTTCCTCTATGTTTCCTTAACCCTGTCCCTATATTCTTTTTGCCATGACCTCACCTTCATTTCTCTTCCTCTTCTTAGTGTTACTCCCTTCACTGCTCCGCCTTGTATCTGTCTACTTTAACCCTATCACTTTTGCCATGCCCTTGTCTCCGGATTTCTCTCCCTTTTCTTCGTGTGACCTTCCTGTTACTCCTTTCATCCTGTTTTTATATCTACTTCACGGTCACTGAGTGAGATGGACGAAAAACACTTAAATGATCGTTTCAGTCAAAAGCAACGGTCTTCTTGGGAAATGAGGTTGTGCATGTGTTTTTAGGTTTGGCCAGGGTTGTCAAAGAAAGTCCTGAGGAAAAAAAAAGTTTCAACACCACGTCCACTCTGTGTCTCCGTCTCCTCCGCTTGTCTGTTGATGTTCAATGTGAATAATTCAAGCTGGGCTTTACACAAAGCAGGCCATGGCGTGCCATCCAGACGGCCCGAGGTTGAGGGGGGTTTACGTTCAAGAGGGGGTCAACAAAAGCAATACAGACCGCAGTGTCAACGCAGGACAAAGGCGCCCATTCGCCCGGGCCAGATGCCAGGCCTAAAGGCTTGATCTGACTATGCAAATCATCCGGCGCACTTTGACTTAACAGAACAATGGCCCAACACAAGCGAGCCAGAATGGAATGCAAATAGCAATAAGCCAAATCAAAGAGCAATCTGTAAAATGCGTCACTGCTTCGGTGCCATAATGACTGTCGTTGTTCTAAGCCGGTTCAACAGGTTTGCATCAGGAGATGAAGCCAAATCAAATCTGTGCACTGATTAAAAAAAAAAAAAAAAAAAAAAAAAAAAAAAAAAGGAATTAACTTCTTACACCAAGTTAGACTCGTCGTGAGGAAGTCAATTTAAAAGGCAATGGCACAAAAGTCACGTTCGATCGCTTTAATTAAGATAAATCCAACCAGGGAAAAAAAAAAAAAAAGAGAGAAGCGTCACAAAGCAGTCTCACAAAAACTCCAACAGACCCAAAAATCCTAAACGAATCAAATCCACTGACATGTAGATCTTTATAATTAACATGTGATTAACATTTAATAAAGTGTTTTTTCCATTTAAACATCTTGATCTGTTCTCAGTGAGGCCATGTCCACACTAATAAGTTTTTGTTTAAAAAGGCGCCTTTCTCCGTTTTAGCCTTCCGTCCACACTGAGATGGCGTTTTTAGTCAATCTTTTTGAAAACGCTCTCCAAAGTGGATAGATTTGAACACGCTGTTTTTGCGTTGCAGTGTAGACTGTAAAAATGGAGGCTTTTCGAAAACGATGACGCATTTTTAGTCACGTGACCAATTCAGCTCAATTCCTCGACATTTTCACTTGAGGTTTCAAAGAGCCGGAAAGTAAATAAACGGCAGGAGGAAATGACGGAAGGCTCGAAGCGTCTTATGTTTTACTCACACAAAGTACAGGGACGCAAGCGTTTTCAGACGTTCACCTAAGTGGCAGCTTAATGAAGCTGGGATTCGAACTCGCACCCTTACGATCAGTAGTCCAATGCCTTAGCGGACCTAAGTGGCAGCTACTACATCATAGTGGACCTTAGTGGCAGATACCACATCTTAGTGGACCTAAGTGGCAGCTTAATGGAGCTGGGATTCAAACTCACACCCTTCCGATCAGTAGTCCAATGCCTTAGTGGACTGTAGTGGCAGGCACCACATCATAGTGGACCTTAGTGGCAGTTTAATGCATTCGAACTAACAACCTTCCAAACCAACACCTCAACCACTAAGCTTAGTGGCAGCTTAGCGGACCTGGGATTCAAACTCACAACATTCTGATCCAAAACCTTAACCACTAAGCTACCACGTCTTAGTGGACCTAAGTGGCAGCTTAATGGAGCTGGGATTCAAACTCACACCCTTCCAATCAGTAGTCCAATGCCTTAACCACTAAGCTACCACTGCTGGACCTTACTGGCAACTACCACATCTTAGTGGACTGCAGTGGCAGCTACCAAATCATAGTGGACCTTAGTGGCAGCTTAATGGATTCAAACTCACAACCTTCTGATCCAAAACCTTAACCACTAAGCTACCACGTCTTAGTGGACCTAAGTGGCAGCTTAATGGAGCTGGGATTCGAGCTCACAACCTTCCGATCAGTAGTCCAACAAAGCTACCACATCCCCCACATCTAATAACTAACTCCAGCATCATCATTGCTCTCATCATCTCCTCCATACCTAACCACACAAGCCAGGTCTCGGTCATAACGCTAGCAGCACTGCATTCTGGGAGTCCAACATCTCTAATACTTTCGTTAATATGATGTTAAACTTCGCTGGAGTGACACGAGCACACATCTTGGTAGTAATTAACAGCGAAATCTCAATGTTATCCTACGGTGTCTGAGATTTGCATCATATCCCAACTATTAACATGGTCACCCAGTGACATCAGCACTGGACAAGACTCAGTAAACACATCATGAATATTTCAGCATAAACATACTGAATGTTTATCAGGGTGAAATTTTCATTTAATATTAAAAATACTAAAAAACACAGAGAGTGTTATTTGACAAAGACTACTCAAAAAATTGTTTGGTTTTTTGGGCAAATAATGCCTTCTGGAATAGAGCACATAATATTTAAGTAATATATATACACATAAATACATCATGACAATAAGGGAAAAGTTTTAATCACACTAAACAAAGCATAAAATTGATTAGCATACAAGATAACGCGGGTAATTTATTAGCTAAAATGATTTCTTTCATGAATATTAAAATTAAAATTGAGCTAAATAAATTGCATTGTGGGTGCATTAAAATAATACACATCTGAGGTAGATATAAGACTTCCGAATAAACAAACAAACAAACAAACAAACAAATAAATATTTTTGTAAGATACTTACCCTGATAACGGGTGTTTTTTTTTTTGCACGTAAGATTCGCTTCGTTATAAAAGACTCAGAAACTCGGTCCGTTATCTCCAGCGGTTAGAAGAAAAACAATAATATATATATATACATATATACATAGATAAATAAATAAACAATAAAAAAAAATACACAGTACACACTGTGCTAGCTAACAAAGCCACCTGCTAACAAAGACAGGGGTGCGAATACTTTTGGTATTTCTTCGGGGTACAATACAGAGCAGGTCAGCTGTACGGCGGAATAACGGCCGGTCTCACCCACACCGGAATTTTCAAAAACGTACAATTAACGTGTTTTTTTTTTTTTTTTTTTTAAGAATAACCGACGTGACGCTCACGCCGTCTCTCATCTCTCAGGTTCTCAGGTCTGAACATAAACAGATGGTGGTGTGGCGTCTAGTAGTGGGCGGGGAAAGAGGCGAGGACGCGTAACGTGCGCCTTGGCATTCTGGGATATGTAGTGCAAAGGGGAAGAGCGTTGCTAGCTAGTAACGGTTGTAGGTTTTTTTTTACGGTTTGTTTTGTCGTTTTTTGTGAGGATAAGAGGAACAAACGTTTTCATATTTAAATCCTCAACGTTTTAGTGAGGTTTAGTGGGTTTTTGATTGCTGGAGTCAAGTCAAGAAGCTATATGTGATTCCAATCACATATAGCTGATGCAGTAAATAGTGAAATGAGACAAGGTTTCTCCAGGACCCTGGTGCTACATTAAAACAACACACAACATGTGTTACAAAAAAACACAAAAAACAACATTACATTAACAAAAAACAACATCAGGCATAACATACTGAGCAGTGAGAGGTGAAGTGAATAACACTGATGATCTCCTCATCACGGCACCTGTTAGTGGGTGGGATATATTAGGCAGCAAGTGAACATTTTGTCCTCAAAGTTGATGTGTTAGAAGCAGGAAAAATGGGCAAGCGTAAGGATTTGAGCGAGTTTGACGAAGAGCCAAATTGTGATGGCTAGACCACTGGATCAGAACATCTCCAAAACTGCAGCTCTTGTGGGGTGTTCCCGGCCTGCAGTGGTCAGTATCTATCAAAAGTGGTCCAAGGAAGGAAC
>JAUCMX010000008.1:24281215-24326215 GCA_033459395.1 Hemibagrus guttatus
GACACTGTACTCCTAGCACTTGTGCAGCTCTACATATCCCTTTTTCTTAGCTGGAGATCAGCCTGCTGTGCTGCCCTTGCTCATTTATAAGGTAGGATCATACATTAAGGATCGGTAAAAGTGCTCTAGAGTTCAAGTATTGAGTAAAAACCAGAAATGTTTTCTTTAGCTGTTTTGGAAAAACAGCATTTATTTTCTGAAACTTCAAATAAATGTGCAATAAACAGACAGATGTTCACAAGCAGCTGAACATATATTACTAACATACCTTTGTCTGCTAACAGTATTTACTGTATAATAACCATTAAGGGTGTACATTTGGAAGCAAAATAACATTTTTATGAAATCTGTCAACTCAGATATGGGATTGTCAACTTCTCCATAATGTAAATAGGGAAAAAATTGGGGCAAAATTCATGTAGTGTATTCCAGCCTTAAGCATACGTACATGGGCAATAACTTAAACAACTTCCACATCCATCTGTCATTTTAGAAACAGCTTGCTATCTGCATGCTATTAAGTTAGTACAACAAATAGGCTATGGCCTAAATAATCTCGCTACATCACGTGATACAGATTTCACTAGAAGCAGAAGTGAATGCCGCAGAAAAGCCGAACTGTTGTACAATATATAATTAAGTGTTGTACATTTATGAAAGGCTCAGAACTGTGCAGTAAGGCTAGCTAACTGACGTTAGTTAACAGAAAGCTAAAACGTAAAAACGTAAAACTTGCTAGTGAATTTCCCTGTGGACACGTCCATTAACACTGAGCTAACGTTAAGAAAAAGTACTTAAATAAGACTAAATATTTGACTTTCCGTGACAGAAGCTGCATAAATAGCAGGGGACAGCAGGGCCTTCAGATGCCTCTTAAGATACGTGGTATTCTTTCTGTCTATTTTATAGACACAGGGCTTCTCTCTGTTTTCTGTGACAGTGCATAATGTTTTGGTATTTATTTAGAGGAATTATAACAGAAATGCTTCCATATATCAGTTCTTTGTTTTCTTCCTAAAGCTTCAGGTGCTGAAGCCACTGTAGCTCGTCAGGCCAGTTGGGAGTTTATTTATCCTACCCGCTAACTGTCTGAGATGGACACGCCCCTTATCCAGTCCAGTGACAGGGACGCACATTTTGAAAGACCGTTAGCCGATACAAAGAGATCATTTATTATGAATGTCCAAAAAAAAGCACTTTAGTCCAGTCTCGTCTCGTTAACAAAGAAACGTCTTACATTTCGTCATAGTTTTTATCATCAGATATTAGCTTCGTCTTAATCTCGTCTTGTCTTAGTCACCGAAAAAATGGCCGTTAACGAATATTTTTCGTCATTGTCTTCGTTAACGAAATTAACACTGCAGCAGTGTCACATTCCAGCTTTGTTTCTGATGGATTTCCACAAAACACAGTGTTTAAGAAGAGCCCATGGTGGAGCTCAAGGGCCCAATGGTGGCAGCTTGAACCCGATCTTCTGTTCAACAACCCAGAGCCTTTACCACTTGGTTTTTTTAAAAATGTAAGTGAAGCAAAGAACCACTTCATTTGGGGATTATGGAGTGGATCATGTCTGTGTATAAGAAATGTGTGCACACCATGGTGACCTTGTTTCTCACACAAAGGCTGAGCGGGAAAAAAATCCCTTTTCCAGTGTCTGAATTTGTACACTAGTTTCAGAAAGATATTAGGCTCAAACCTGGCAACCCTGGTTAGTAATATGATCTAATAATATGTGTGTGAAGAGATACAGCTATGTGGTTTAAAACGAAGGTAGATCTAAACGAGCTGCATGATCATACACCAGATGATTCAACTGCTTATTACTCAGTAATATTAAAAAAAATCACTAGATAGTAGGCATTAGCATAAGGGAATAAGTGTGAGAGCCTTTCGACTTCATTAGCGTCTTCCTACCCCACCAAAATCTACGGTCATGACCCTATGCTGTTCAAAAGACTACATTTAATATACACTGAGTACAATGAAACTCTGAAGAGTGATAGATCATCAGACTCATGTCTTTTTGTTTTTTTTAGTTCAGCGTAGGTTGAACCCAAGGGAGCCCAACCCTGTCCTAGTGTCTCATTTTCAAACCATTACAAAAGTGTCTTCACTGGTAGGAAAAGAATCTTGTGCTGGAAATTTCACCAATACATTCAATTCAATTTCAATTCAATTTTATTTGTATAGCGCTTTTAACAAAGAGCATTGTCTCAAAGCAGCTTTACAGGACATAAGAAACAACAAACAGACAAACAAACAGTCCTAGATGTTAGACAAAATTATCCCTAGTGAGAAAGCCTGAGGTGACTGAGGAGACTGTGGCAAGGAAAAACTCCCTTAGATGATATGAGGAAGAAACCTTGAGAGGAACCAGACTCAAAAGGGAACCCATCCTCATCTGGGTGACACCGGAGAGTGTGATATGAACAATGTCCTTTCTGCATTTATGTACAGTCAATTGTGTGATGCAGATACAGCATGTGTAGAAAGTTATGTGTAAATTAATTAGGAGGTTGTTGTCGTCCACATAGGGTTGGCAGTGTTGCTTTGAATACTCCAGTCCTCACAAAGCAGAACCCAGCTGGAGCTGGTCCATCTCTGGATGCCACTGGAGCTGGTACAATCTCTGTATGTCTCGGGATGGGTAGAAGAAGGGAAACAAGTGGAAAGGAATTAGCGTAGCTGCTGTTCATAATATTAGCAGGCACTAGATGATAATGTGCATTTAATCAGATGTATTGGAGTACATCTGATGGATTTCATGACAACAATATCCTTTGTTTAAGACAAAGGAATTCTTAGTTTCGATTAAACAAACAGTGTGTCAAGCACAGACACACCGTCGTAAGCCCACCTGTAGAAATATCTGCCATTTGCCTGTTTTTGGATATGTACCTGGGCATTAGGCTCAAACCTGGCAACCCTGGTTAATAAAATGTTCTAATAATACATGTGTGAAGAGAAAAAGCCATGTGGTTTAAAACAAAGATAGATCTTAAACTACTCAAAACGAACTGCTTGATCATACACCAGATGATTGTATGTTCGTGGTGTTCAACTGCTTGCTTATTCCTCAGTAATACTAATAAATATCACTAGAGAGTAGGCATTAGAGGAAGCGAATAAGTGTGACAGCCTTTTGACTTCGTTAGCATCTTCCTAGCCCACTAGAATCTTCGGTCACGATCCTTTCCTGTTCAAAAGAAACTCTGAAGAGTGATAGATCTTCAGTCTCATGGTTGATTGACTTTAACTTGGGTAGCAAGACTGATTTTGACTCTTGCTTTAACCATAGAACGCTTCCTTTAATCTGTAATGGTGCAGTTTAGCTTTAGATGCTGTACGCGTGTTTACGACACACGAGGCAGCAATTGGACTAATTGAGGAGAGGCTGGAAAAGCAGAAAGTGTACAAACCTTTCACGAGAACCTATTTTAGTATTTGTTTCTTTATTTGGATAAGAGCTAAAGATACAGAAGTGCTTTCTTTTCAGACTCACATGAAAGGTAGGATTATAACCAAGTTGCGTAGCATCGATACATACCCACTTAGCATTTGGGTAATATTCTGGGTAAATGTCAAACATGCTTGGACCAGGGCCATCCTCCTACAGTGAGATGATGAGAAAAAGTGCAAAACGAATACTCAGGCCAGCATAAAAGAGCACCGCCTACGAACAGACCAAGAGAACACGTTGCAAACACTCACGTGCAGCCGCCAAAGATTCTTTCCAAGAGGGTTGAACCATACGGCGTGGCAGGTTGCGGCTAACCTGATTTAATGCGCTTTCATGTCCTTGTTCTTTAATCTCTGTTTGATCTTCCACCTCTTTCTTTCATTTTCTCTCACCTCCTTATCACTGGCCTCATTTACTTTACATCAGGCTATACGTCTGAATCTGTCAAGAACCCCAGTATGGTTACAGTGATCTAACCCTAGATCTTCACTCCCACTCGTTATTGCCTGGAGAAAAAGCAGAGTAGGATGTGTTACAGTCTCACAAAGCGCAGCGTTTAACGAGTCTGGACTCAAAACCACGCACTGAAGTGGGTACTGAAGAAGATCAAGTGAGATACACATGCAGGGGTGAAATGGCATGGGGTGAATGGGGACAGGGTGTAGGATGGAGGTGTGGAGTTTAAGAGGATGCAGTTTTTATGGGTTTTAATTATTAAGCGTTCAAAGACGCTAATTCTCAGTGTTCAGGGCTTTTCACAATGAGCTTAACGTGACCAGAACCCCGTGTTCTGGTCCGCTTTTAACCCCGGGTTGAGGAAGATTTCACAAGTGTAATTTAGGACTGTGGTTAGGAAGGTTTCCCAGACGTACGGGCAACTTAGCCAGCGTTCGGTTCAGTTCGCATGCTGAAAATGCTTCGTATGCCGATACAAATTTCTTGCAAAAAATTTAGATTCTTAAAGGAAGGCATTCGTATGTGGAGGTTCCACTGTGTTTCATATTATGAGACAAAACCAACTGAAGAATTTCAAAGAACTTCACAGACAAAGAAATTGTTATATAGACATCTTTATAAAAGCCATTCCTTCATAGCATTTAACATTGTTCACCAAAATACTCAATAGCTAGTGATTAAACTCAAATATATCTATTTGTATATATATTTCTAATCTCTGTATATATTTGGACATACAGGAAGAAGCCACAGTATTGACTGTATAGCTGGCACAAGGCTGGTGTGTTTGTGCTTGGAGCCCTGGCAAACTCTTTTCAGTACACATGCATCACCTCCTTGCATTTCTCCTGGTTTTTCACAGCTCACAATGATCGCAGGTTCGGTCACAAGAATAATGTAAACGTGCACATATCCCCTCTTCCCTAAACACACACATACAATCTAGATTACTAAAACATACACGAATGCAATGTCATACATGACTAAAGAATAACATCGAGCTCTTGATATTTATAAACAGCGCCTCCTTTGGCCAGCAGGAGGAGGTACAGGAAAATACGGCGATGTACGTTTGATTTGCGGATGTACACGTAAAATACCTTCGTCTTCAAAAGAAAGAAAATCCTCCTTACATAAATACTTATATGTGATATAACTTATAACTGTTTCGATTTCCTTGCTTGTTTGTAAGATCAGCTGTCAATCATCTTCAGTGGGTGGGGTTAGCTATTCTGACTGGTTCACAGCCTAATAAACCACAAACAACCTTTTTTAGCTTAAGTGATAGCTCAAAGTTTAGTGTTGTGCATCTTCGCATATCTTAGCGTTACGATGCTAGACCTGAGCTGCGTCCCGATTGACGCACTACACACTTACACTATGCACTATGTACCCTAACATTTAGTGTATGAATTGTAAAACAGTCGTAACATCCCAAATGGAACACTAACCGAAAGTCGAAGGCGTTTCCCAGTCGATGACGTATGACGTCAAACACACAAAAGGCGCTGGAAAATCTTTAAAATGTTAAAAAATAAATCCCACAATGTGCGTCGGCTCATTTAATTTACAAAACGTTTGTAAGACGTCTTGCTAGATTTTTTGCATGAGACGGCAAAACAGCATTTTTTGCATAAGACGGCTTAAATGCATAAGAATGCATTTTTTGCATAAGACGGCTTTATAAAGATGATCACAGGGCCCAAACCTGAAGGGTTTCCAAGATTATGAAGAGCCAGAATAAACTGTTAACCCAGTGTGAAACGTCAAACAACACAACCCAGGATTCTGTAAAAAGCCCGACTGAGTTTGATTGACAGGTGGCCATTAATACAACTGTATGTAAGAGGAGGTAACTTGCACACAAAGCTCACGAATAATGCAACTTAATGGTTAAACTTGATTATGCAATTACTACAATTCTAGACATCTCCGAACAAAACAAACGACACAAACAGAAATCTCTAAACTCATCCAGATGATGGATTGTCCGTGTAGAACAAGGTTTCTTGAATTGTTCAAGTTCAGGACAGGTCCCATTTTGCACCGCTTGCAAAGATCAGTTCTTCATGTGGTTATTTTTGTCTCAAGACCATGGTCTGTGCTAATGAGGACATAAGTGCGTATATATATATATATAGATATATATATATATATATATATATATATATATATATATATATATATATATATATATACATACACGATTGAATTTTGAAGTATGACACTTGCTGGTGTAACGCTTTGGACTTTTGGACGCAGAAACAGAACCCATTCTTTCCCTGAGGTGACCGGTTCTGGTCCTTCTGAAAACAAGAAGAAGCTGATCAGCTACTCTGAGGTAACCTTCAGGCTTTAAGTGAACTCTGACTGGCAGCTCTAGGAAATCTTTATGCTTCCACTCATGAAAAAAAATCAAAATAAAAAAAAAAAACAACGAAAAGAGAGAGAGAGAGAGAGAGAGAGAGAGAGAGAGAGAGGAGAGAGAGAGAGAGAGAGAGGCGCCTGGTCTTCTGCGTGAAGCCTGGGACTTGCTTGACGCCGCTCTCGATGGTCTGAAGCATCTTCGAGTGACCGGCGTCCGTCATGTCCTCAGTTTGAGGATGATGGTGGCCAGCATGAGGAAGAAGGTGTTCCAGCCGAGCGTGACGGCGAAGCCTCGCCACACCATCATGCGAGACAGACCCCATCCTGAAGAGCAGAACAAACACTTTCAGTTTGCTTTGACCTTCATGCTGATTTTCCTTCATTTCATGTCTAGAATGTATAATATCTCACTTCAGTTTAAATCTTTATACTAGTATTCGCTGCGTTCAGGTGGGCATGAGTGAAAACAAACATCACCACAAGTCTGGGGGATGTGGTAGCTTAGTGGTTAAGGTGTTGAAAGGTTGTGTGCTTGAATACCAGGTCCACCAAGCTGCCACTGCTGAGCCCTTGACCCTCAACTACTCTGTCATATAAAGGATATAAAATGAGTCAGGACTCTGCTGACTTTCAGTGTGTTTTAGATGTGTTTTTCCCTCGGTTGGATAACCTTACACAGAATTTTACTGGTTGAAGATCAAATTTGACTTGCTTTTTAGATGAACAAGCACTTGGAGCATCTCAGAGAGCAGAAATGGGCTTGATATCAACATTTACTTTGAATATAAAAACAGTTTATTGGGAAAAAAATAACCGTTTGGGTTTTTTTGGAGCTTTTCTATGAATATATCGCCACTAGTAGGCTAGATAAAACCAGAAATACTTATAAAACACTACAAATTCTTAAAGTCCTGAGTGTCTACTTTCAATATGAGCTTCATATTAACCTCCACTGTGGAGTGGGACATTACAAAGACACTCAATGCTGAACATGAACACGACAAATCAGGAGCAAACTCCATTTTTTGTCTTATGGGAAACAGAGTTAAAGATGGTTTATTAAAACACACTGAAAAAAATTTGGTTTGGTGGTTAGCACATTTGCCTCACACCTCCAGGGTTGGGGGTTCAATTCCCGCCTCCGCCATGTGTGTTGTGTGGAGTTTGCATGTTCTCCCCGTGCCTCGGGGGTTTCCTCCCCCGGTCCAAAGACATGCATTGTAGGTTGATTGGCATCTCTAAATTGTCCGTAGTGTGTGATTGCGTGAGTAAATGAGTGTGTGTGTGTGCCCTGTGATGGGTTGGCACTCCATCCAGGGTGTATCCTGCCTTGATGCCCTATGACGCCTGAGATAGGCACAGGCTCCCCGTGACCCGAGGATAGATCGGATAAGCGGTACAGATAAAATGTATGAAGCATGAAACAAAATAATGTAATTATTAATTAATAAGCATTATGTACATCGAGCACACGTGTTGAAGCCTGGAAAATGCTTTATAGCCCCAAAGATACTGTATGTGCATATAAATAAATATAATATTATTATATTACCGGAAGAGATCATACCCCAGTGTGCTGGAGCTGGGAGTGTGTTTGCTACAGTAGTTTACAGAGTTTATTGTTTATTTCCCCGAACCACCCGGTTAAGTGGCGTGGTGTTGGAGAGAAGGAGATGGAAAAGGTTGAAGAGGGTTGAAAAAGGTTGAAGAGGGTTGAAAAAGGTTTCATTCGAGAGGGAGGTGCAGTGATGAGCTTGGTGAATAATTGAGGACGTGAGACACATGCAGAGAGAGAGAGAACGAGAGAAAGAGAGGACAGATACAGAGAGAGAGAGAGAGAGAGAGAGAGAGAGGACAGATACAGAGAGAGAGAGAGAGAGAGAGAGAGAGAGAGAGAAAGAAAACTGAGAGAGAGTGACAGAGAAAGAGTGAGGAGAGATACACACAGATAGAATACAAAGAGTGATAGAGAAAGATAGAAAGAAAGAAAGAAAGAAATAGAGAGAGAGAACAAAAGAAAGAGAGGGAGAGGACAGATACAGATACAAAGAGAATGAGAGAAAACTGAGAGCAACAGAGAAAGAGAGAGAAAAATAGAAAGGGGGGAGAGAGAGAGAGAGAGAGAGAGAGAGAGAGAGAGAGAGAGAGAGAGAAAGAAAGACAGAAAGACAGTTACAGAGAGAGAAAGAAAACAGAGGATGAGAGACAGAGAGAAAGGGAGAGAGAGAGAGAGTAAGACAAAGAGAGAAAGACAGTTACAGAGAGAGAAAGAAAACAGAGGATGAGAGAGAGAGAGAGAGAGAGAGAGAGAGAGAGAGAGAGAGAGAGAGAGAGAGAGATGGGGGGTAGTGAGGGGATGGTTGGGTGTCCTGATTGTCTGTAGCAACATGAGCTCATCATCATGGCAAAACGTGAAGCTCCTCTCAAACATGGTGTGTGTGTGTGTGTGTGTGTGTGTGTGTGTTTACTTTCCAAAGCCATAGGGTGTCTACGATTACCAATAAACATGATGCATGAGAGTGCTTCATGTATCTATGTGTGTGTGTGTATATGTGTGTGTGTGTGTATGTGTGTGTGTGTGTGTGTGTTCACCTCGGTACATAATGCATCGCAGGGCTTCAGATGCGTACGTCTGAGGCAGAACCAGACTCAGGTATCGCAGCGGATACGGAATACACTCCACCGGCCAAATGACACCTACAGAGAGTGCGATAAGCAACATGAGAAAAGTGTGAGGATGATGAAAAAAAAGAGATAAAGCGCATGTTTGTGTGTGTTGACACCGCACGAGGTCATAACCCCAGAGATAACTTCCTCTCAGAGTTGACTTCCTCCTCAGTCATTATCAGGCTTTTAGTGCATTTCCGCTGAGCCTCACTCTCCCTCACCCCCTCTTCTTTCTCTCTCGCTCTCTCTCTCCTTTCCTCATCACCTTTTCTCTTCACTCTATCAATCCATCTCATGATCCCAGTGGCCCAGCTCAGATCATATTGCGCTAATGTCTTTCCTCATCAATCAGCCACAAAAAAAAAAAAAATTCCACCAACATTAAAGCGACGGTAAGCGACTTTCCTGGAACATGAGATATACAATTTAGCTGAAATTGAGATGGGTGCACCATCGCTAAAATATCGATCTGTATCGAACTTGTTCATTTTGAAAACGGATCCTGAAGTAAAAATATTTGTTCCCGCTTGCTTTAAAGAAATCCTCGTTACAACAGAATTTCTCTGAACTGGAAAAAAAAAACCCCCCAGAAAACCTGATTACATAGAACTTATGTATATTGAAACTCTAAATGCAAGTGATTTACTTTTGACTCATCCTACAGAGCCGCCTTGTTTGAGTTTAAAGGAACTACTTTCACGTTACATACTCAAATCTGAAATGTACAACGAAATAAAAATGAAATATTAATTACTTTAATTTCATTAAAGTGAAAAATTCTTGTCTCTGATTTCACTCAGGAATCAAGTTCCTGATATCACTCATGTTAATGTGTGAAAAACCCCCACAACTAAACCCCACAGCAAGTGTCCTCCAAAAAATGCCAAATGTCAACTAATCTGCTTACAAAAATGTCACCATATCAACAATGAATGACATGTGGAGCATCGGGTGAACAGGAAAATGAATCAAAACCATCTGACCAATCAGAATCGAGAATGCGTCATGTGGATGAAGCTCGTAAGTCGTACCACTGATGATGAGGTTGGGGTAGAAGATGCCGAGAGCTGCCTGGTTGGCCGACTGCTCGTCATCGATGGCAGAGGAAATGACCAATCCGAAGGAGATTCCGGTCACACCCTGAAGAACAATCAGGCAGATGATGAGGAACAGGGAGCCCTCGTTGGGAATCTGAGAGAGAGAGAGAGAGAGAGAGAGAGAGAGAGAGAGAGAGAAATTGAAAGAGGGAAAGAGAGAGTGAGACGGAGAGATTGGGGAGCAAGAGAGAGAGAGAGACTTTGACTTTTACAAAACTTTATTTACACAAGTCACACATACACAGAGTGACTAAATAAATAAATAAATAAATAAATAAATAAATAAATAAATAAATAAATAAATAAGAGTCTATTCAAATAGGGGGGCACGGTGGCTTAGTGGTTTGCCTCACACCTCCTGGGTTGGGGGTTTGATTCCCGCCTCCGCCGTGTGTGTGGAGTTTGCATGTTCTCCCCGTGCCTTGGGGGTTTCCTCCGGGTATTCCGGTTTCCTCCCCCAGTCCAAAGACATGCATTGTAGGTTGATTGGCCTCTCTAAATTGTCCGTAGTGTGTGAATGAGAGTGTGTGTGTGCGCCCTGTGATGGGTTGGCACTCCGTCCAGGGTGTATCCTGCCTTGATGCCCAATGACGCCTGAGATAGGCACAGGCGCCCCGTGACCCGAGAGTAGATCGGATAAGCGGTAGACAACGAATGAATGTATTCAAATATTTTCAATAAATGAGTTAAACAGGAGTGATGATTAGTTTAGCTCTGCTGCAAAGTTGAGTTCTCCTTCTACAACAGAGCACACGGCATTCTCACAACACCACACACACTTAAACATGTCCCAATCATTCATACTCTTGTAAAAATTAAAATCAGTTAAAATTCTTGATTTGATCAGCCTCTTTAAAATTCTTGTGGCTTCGCAGTCAGTGTTTTGTATTATCTGTTTTTTTCGGCTCAGGTATATTGCCAGTTTTGCCTGACCAAAGATAAAATTGATCAGTTGGCACCTGAACCTGTGTTTCCTGACATACTTAAAACCCAGAATAAAACACTGAACAGTAAAATCAACATTAAAAGACCGTAAAATGCTCCATAAAAACACAAACAGTGACTGTAACCTGGAGCAGTGAATAAAAGCATGAAAAACAGTTTCTCTCTGTGAACAGAACGGACAGTCATGTAAAACATCAGGGTTTAAAACAGAGATAAAAGAGTTCACAGAGATAATACCATGTAAAATCCTCCATTGGAGGTCAGCAGCTCTTTTGGTTAACGGTGGTTTATACAGTGCCCTCCACTCTGGTTTAACATCATCACTAAAACCCAGAACACTTCTCCATGGGGTGTCTACCCTCCCACTCAGCTTCTTCTTGTTTAAAACCTTAACACAGGCTCTGTAGAGCAGCTTCCCCGACACTGACCCAAAGTCCATCTCCCCTTCGCTCCGGCACTCCAGGAGGGGCCCTGCACACCCGTCGAGGTCAGGAGCAATGTTCAGCCGGGTTCGTCCTCTGCAGGACCAGTCTCTGTATGTTGATAGTCCATCAGCTGAACACGCTCCTCTGATGTAAGTGCAGATCTCCAGTGGTGTAGGAGCTGATTGACAACACGCTGGGACTGCAGTCCCATACATGCTGTCAGGTCCTCTGCCCTCGACAAATCTGACCCCGCGACATTCACGAGCTCCCGGAGCGTCACAATGCCCGAGGAGACGAGTGTTCTGGACAGTGCAGGGACGGTCACACCGGAGATGTCCAGTCGCCCGCCGTATACCAGAGGCTCCAGCAGCCAATGTACTGTTCGACAGCCTTTGTTTTGTTTTTTAAAAACATTCCAGATCTTAAAAAGTCCATGGTAAAACATTGGTAATCCAGAAATGTCCAGCATTTTGGTGTCCATTAAAAACAAAGCTCTGTCCAGCCCCAGTCCTTTAACTGTGCGTAATAATCCACTGGCTGCTGCTCTCCATACTAGGTCTCTGGGTCCAGTGAGGAGTCTCTGGATGAACTAGAGTCGGAAGGATGCAGCTCTGCTAGATAGCTGGACCAGCCCCTGCCCTCCTTCCTCTTTCGGCAGGTGGAGAACGCTCTGTGGAATCCAGTGTAGACCGTCCCAGAAGAAGTCCACCAACTGGGCCTGGATGTTTGCTAGCAGGTTCGGCGGCGGATCTACGCATGCCAGCTTGTGCCAGAGGGACGACGCGGCGAGGTTGTTGATAACCAGCGTTCGCCCCCTGTAAGACATCTTTGGGACCAGCCGCTTCCACCTGCTCAGTCTGCCCTTCATGTGCTCTACTTGATTGTTGAGCAATCATTGTTGTGATTGCTCAACAAACAATCAACCATCCTCTCCACTGCACTGGTGGGAGTGTACACACAGATAAAAACTAAAACCTCATTCTCATAAAAAGCTTTCACTTTTAAAAGCCTCCCAGTTAAAATCTCTTCAACTGAATAAGAACAAGGGATAAAACTGCGAGCAAAGAGCAAGGCGACTCCACCACTGAGTGATGTGTTATGGCTTAAAATCACCAACCCATCCCACTCCTTCACCCAAGCAGCAGCATTGCTGATATCACTGTGGGTTTCCTGCAGTATGACAACATCAATGTGCTTCTGCTTTAAAAGTCCATAGAGTTTAGCTCTCTTATTTTGCTCTCTTGCTCCATTAATATTTAAGCTCACAATATTAATTCCAATCATTAAAATAAATAAAATAAATAAAACCAAACAGAGGGTAAAAACCACTCTACCATAAAAAACACCACACATTACTCATCGTCAGAGTTTTCCCTATTCACTCTCGTTATCAGTTTCTTCAGACGGAAAATTTCTACATCGATAAAAGCTCCTTCTCTTCTGAAGAACTTAGCGTCATGAATGACCTGTTTGCGGTCAGGGAAAAACTCTTCTAATGCCACATTTTTCTGTCATTTGGTGTTCCTTAAAAACTCTTTAATGTCTTCTGCGCTATAAACGACATTAATCTGTTCCTCCTGAGAATCAAAAGTTAAAACCGAGTCTGAGATGCAGTCATCACTGTCTGATTCTCGTTCCTCCACCTTCATCTCTTTTTTAGCCTGCTTTCTCCCTTACCTTGTTTTTTCCTTTTATTCTGTACTTTGAAAACGGGCTCATCCACCATGTCCACGTCTCCCCCGTCCCCCTGCACTAGTGTAGTGTCCAGTGTTTCCATGCGGTCGCCCTGCACCTCCGTGCCCGCCTCTGATAGCGCAGGCGGCTCCAGCACTGCTCCAGAACCCACTGAGCTTTTCTCAGTAGACCACGGCTTCTTCTGGTCCGGTCGAGCCGAGTGTGGCTCTGCCGTGGCCGGTTCGGCCGTGCGTGGCTTTTCCGGGGCTGGCGTAGCTCCAGTGGGCTTCTGGGCTGCAGGCTGGGCTTGGGGCTCACTCTCCGTCAGGTCCGGTGCAGCGGCAGCTCCGGGGCCCTCGGCGGCCGGCCGGACCGCGGCCGCAGGGGGAACGACCCCGGTCGGCTCGGCCGCGTCCCGCCCCGGTCACTCAGAAACACCGGGATCACTCTGCCTCTCAGGGCAGGCCCGAGCGAGATGTCCAGTCTGGCCACATTTAAAACACTTAATGTCTGTATCAGAAGAATCAAAGATGTAGTTGTAGTTGTAGTTGTAGTCGAAGTGATCTACAGTCAATTTAAAAACAACGTTTAGCTCACCGACACCTTCTTTAAACACCATAAACACCATTCTTCTGAAAGACACCAAGTGTTTCACCAGTGGGGGCTTACAGCCAAGGGGGATTTTCTTAATGGGGGAGACCATTCACCCGTACTGAGACAGCTCTTTACCGATCGCCTCGTCAGAAATAAAAGGAGGGACATTAGACAACATGACTTTCTTAGCAGGGGAACTGAGGGGAGAAACCAATATCGTCTCATTATTGATGACAATACCATTCTGGGTCAGTTTTCTCACTTTCTCCACATCATTCAGGAAAACCACAATAGCACTGTTCATTCTTGAGGCAGAGACAATGTTCTCATGCCCCACCACGTTACCGACTGCAAGACAACAATCTTCTACACTCGCCGCACAGACTATACACACACTATACACACACCTGCACACACACACACGCAGTTATTCTTCGCGCACACACACACACACAAATAAATAAATAATCCAAGATATTACATGGAAAAAAAGCACTTTAGTGCCAAAAAATTGGCAAAACGCCAACCGCTCTCACACGCCACACTCGTTTCTCCACCGTGCATGCGCAGAGAGAGAGAGAGAGAGAGAAAGAGAGAGAGAGAGAAAGATGGAGAAATGAGGGCATGAGAGAGAGAGAGAGAGAGAGAGAGAGAGAGAGAGAAATGTAGTATAAGGCTGCATGAACCTTGTGTTATGAAGAATGTATTATAACGGATCATGAATTAAAGTAATTGGCTTAATGCCTTCACTTCCCACATTACCCACCATTCCATTCAGCTACACTACCTATCAGCTACCTGCTGATATTAATACCAGCGTCAATTAGCCCTCATGTTCATGTCTACCTAAAGAGCAATGCAGCGGCGCTTTATTCCTTTACTCTGTCCCGCTTCAACTTTCATACTAATACCTCCACCAACACCATCACACTGGCCTAATGCTTTCTGCAGCCTAAAAGCCCATGTCGCCACCTGCTGGATGGATGAAAAACAGAAGGATGAAAGATCTCTCCAAAAAAAATAATAAATTAATGAAATAAAAAATCCAGATAATGATATTTATATAATATTGTATTATTTTTAAGTGTCTATGAAACACATTGTAAGTTAACATCATGCCTGTTACACCACACCAGCTTCATTCTGATTGGTCAGAAAGTGTTGGTTTATTTTCTACAGCAGCTCTGACTCAAGCTACGAGACACGTGTGCTACGTTACGCTCACCACGTTATCGTTTCCATAGTAACATCTTGTATGATGGATATTTACAAAAGAAGACTTCGTTCAAATTGGATATTTTAAAAGCTAAAATAGTTTCTTTAAGATTTATTCCACTAGCAAGTTTCCACAAGAAGATTTTTTGTCTTATTAACTTCAAGAGGGAGCGACTGTTTACAGCATGACTTGTTTACTGTAAACTTGTCTCCTGGACGTAAACACTGCTATAAATTGATAAAAAAAAAAAATACAACATGATGTCCCTAATAAATAAAACAGTTATCATTGTTGATAAGTCATGTAGTATAAAAGTAATAAAACATTACAGGATAGGATGTTGTTGGAAGACAATCAGTTATGGGGTGTATTTGATTGTTTTCCTAGAACATGCAGCCTGTTTTCTCTGACATCATCAACCAGTCATTAATATTCATAATAATTAATATTCAGCCCACTAATATTCATTCATTCATTCATTCATTGTCTACCGCTAATCCGATCTACTCTCGGGTCACGGGGAGCCTGTGCCTATCTGATGCGTCATTGGGCATCAAGGCAGGATACACCCTGGACGGAGTGCCAACCCATCGCAGGACACACACACACTCTCTCATTCACTCACCCAATCACACACTACGGACAATCTAGAGATGTCAATCAACCTACAATGCATGTCTTTGGACCGGGGGAGGAAACTGGTGTACCCGGAGGAAACCCCCGAGGCACGGGGAGAACATGCAAACTCCACACACACTTCAGGGGCGGGAATCGAACCCTCAAACCTGCAGGTGTGAGGCAAACGTGCTAACCACCAAGCCAACATGCCCCCCCTCCACTAATATTCATTGATTGTTATTCATGCAGATTTCTTTATTAAATAAATAAAGCATTGTTTAACTGTTGCTCAGTTTAACTTAACCTGAGCACATGACATGAAACTACAAAATAATTTAGCTGCTTGCAGCTTGTGTGCATGTGTGTGTGTGTGTCTTCAGTGCCGTTTTGGCAGCTGGGAAAGAATCGGCGAGTTACATGCAAATCCTCAGACACCAAACATACAAAGTGCTGATCTCAAAGAACATTTACAGGCCACAAGCTTACCTTAAAGACAAGCAGGATAAAGAGCAGGAGCAGCGTGATCTGGACGCTGATGACCAATATCTGAGAGAAAAGATGTGCCAGCATGGTCTCTAGAGAACTCACTCCTACACAGAAGGAGGATGAGAACAGGTGAAAATGATGATGATGATGATGATGATGATGATGATAACTGTGAGTGAAATAATCAGTATACCACAGCCTCCATCTAGTGGTTTAGAGAGGAAAAAGATTTTATAAAACACAACATGTGGAAGATTGAGCCTCCTGGTGGTCCAGTGGCAGGGTCCCACACTCTCATTGCTGCAGCCTGGGTTCGATTCCTGGGCAGGACACTAACCCAGCCACTGAAGAGTTAACTCTTAATGCTGGTCCCAAGCCCAGATTAAATGGGTGGTCAGGAAGGGCATCCGGCGTAAAACCTGTGCTAAATCAAAACATGTGGACCAAATGATCCGTTGTGGCGATCCCCAAGAAGGAGCAGTCGAAAGAACAGCAAGATTCTGCACTAGTTAGGGCTAGACAGCGAATGAAGTGAATAGTGAATTGAGGAAGACTTATTTAGTGACATACATACATACACCATCATCTGCACCTCAAATACCTTGGAACGTGTCTCACCTGCCACCCAGCACCTGTCCAACAGCCCCTCTTTCCTCTCCAAGACGAAGGACAGAGCAGTGAGTCCCACCGCCAGGTAAAAAGTGATGCTGTGATAAGTGATAAAAAAAAGATAACAATAAATTAGAAATTCATATTTTTACGTCTTGTGTTTTTTTCCTTTTATTTTGTCCTTATAATTGATGTTGTAGGCTGCTGGGAGGATTCAGATTCAGCAAGAATTTCATTGTATGGTGTAACAGACTGGGGGCACGGTGGCTTAGTGGTTAGCACGTTTGCCTCACACCCCCAGCGTTGGGGGTTTGATTCCCGCCTCCGCCGTGTGTGTGTGTGGAGTTTGCATGTTCTCCCCGTGCCTCGGGGGTTTCCTCCGGGTACTCCGGTTTCCTCCCCCAATCCAAAGACATGCATGGTAGGTTGATTGGCATCTCTAAATTGTCCGTAGTGTGTGATTGCGTGAGTGAATGAGAGTGTGTGTGTGTGTGTGCCCTGCGATGGGTTGGCACTCCATCCAGGGTGTATCCTGCCTTGTTGCCCAATGACGCCTGAGATAGGCACAGGCTCCCCGTGACCCGAGAATAGTTTGGATAAGCGGTAGACAATGAATGGAACAGACTGTACATTTGAATCTTGAACAATTTTTATAAAAACAGGTGTCACTATATCTGAAAAATGTATGAAGTATGCTTCGAAATATGTCACAACATGTCATTGTGACCAATTATTATTATTATTATTATTATTATTATTATTATTATTATTGTTAATAATAATAATAATAATAATAATAATAATAATATTAACACCACAAGTTGAGCAGTCTCCAAAAGTCTGAAAGCACATTAAAAATCTTGGATTTTTTTTTTTTTCATTTTAAATGAAAATAAACAGAAGATATTTTAGAAAAAAATTACAACAAAGACTGTAAATGTTGAATATCTTGAATATCATTATTATTAAAGGTTCCGCACTATTTCTAGGCCCCTGTTTGAATGTAAGCAAACATGCGATTAGTTGCTTTCTACTGTGTGTTCAGACAAGACTCTGTTAGACTTGAGCTAAAATGGATGATAAGGTTTGGTACAAACTTGTGGAGTCTGTGCTAGCTCGCGTGTATACTGTCGTTTAAGCAAAACATTAAACTTAAATAAAATAAATAAAACCAAAAAAACAAAACCTTTCACACAATTTGTGGTCAGTAATATTGTAATGCTGTAACATTTAAAATGTATATTGTTGTATTAAATGAGAAAATAATAATAATAATAGAAGAAGTTGCTTTCGGCTGCTCCCTTTTCGGGGTCGCCACAGCGGACCAACTGGTCCGCACAACAACTTGGCACAGGTTTTGCGCCAGATGCCCTTCCTGACACAACCCTCCCATTTCTCCGGGCTTGGGACCAGCGCTGCATCCAGTGGCTGGGGTTGGGGCATTGGCTGGGAATCGAACCCGGGCCTTCCGCATGATAGGCGAGAAACCTACCAGTGAGCCACCAATGGCCCAATAATAATAATAATAATAATAATAATAATAATAATAATAATAATAGTAATAATAATAATAATCTTCTTCTTCTTCTTTCGGCTTTTCCCTTCAGGGGTCGCCACAGCGAATCATCTCTCTCCACCTATCCCTATCTTCTGCATCCTCAACCCTTGCACCCACTAGCTTCATATCCTCATTTATTACATCCATATACCTCCTCTTTGGCCTTCCTCTTTGCCTCCTGCCCGGCAGCCCCATGTCCAACATTCTCCTACCAATATACTCACTGTCCCTCCTCTGAACATGTCCAAACCATCTTAATCTGGCCTCCCTAACTTTGTCCCCCAAACGTCCAACATGAGCTGTCCCTCTGATGTACTCATTCCTAATCCTGTCCAATCTTGTCACTCCCAAAGAGAACCTCAACATCTTCAGCTCTGCTACCTCGAGCTCTGACTCCTGTCTCTTCCTCATTGACACTGTCTCTAAACCATACAGCATGGCCGGTCTCACCACTGTCCTGTACACCTTCCCCTTGATTCTTGCTGATATTTTCCTATCACACAGAACTCCCGACACCTTTCTCCACCCATTCCAACCTGCCTGCACTCGCTTCTTTACCTCTTTCCCACACTCTCCATTACTCTGGACTGTTGACCCCAAGTACTTAAACTCCTGTACCTTCTTCACCTCTTCACCCTGTAACCTTACTGTTCCACTTCCCTCCCTTTCATTCACACACATGTACTCAGTCTTACTACGACTGACCTTCATTCCTCTTCTCTCCAGCGCAAACCTCCACCTCTCCAGGTTTTCCTCCACCTGCTCCCTGCTCTCACTACAGATCACAATGTCATCTGCAAACATCATTGTCCAAGGAGACTCCTGTCTGACCTCCTCTGACAACTGGTCCATCACTATAGCAAACAGGAAGGGGCTCAGAGCCGATCCCTGATGCAGTCCCACCTCCACATTGAACTTCTCTGTCTGACCTACAGCACACCTCACCACTGTCCTGCTCCTCTCATACATGTCCTGCACCACTCTGACATACTTCTCCGCTACTCCTGACTTCCTCATACAGTACCACAGCTCTTCTCTTGGCACTCTGTCATACGCTTTCTCCAAGTCTACAAACACACAGTGCAACTCTTTCTGACCATCCCTATACTTCTCCATCAAAATCCTCAGAGCAAAAATTGCATCCGTTGTGCTCTTTCTGGGCATGAAGCCATACTGCTGCTCACAAATTTCCACTACCTTCCTTAACCTAGCTTCAACTACTCTTTCCCATAGCTTCATTGTATGGCTCATCAACTTTATCCCCCTATAGTTACTGCAACTCTGCACGTCCCCCTTATTCTTAAAGATCGGCACTAACACACTTCTTCTCCATTCCTCAGGCATCCTCTCACTCTCTAAAACCCTGTTGAACAAATTAGCTAAAAATTCCACTGCTGCCTCTCCTAGACACTTCCAGACCTCCACCGGAATGTCATCAGGACCAACTGCCTTCCCACTTTTCATCCTCTTCAAAGCCTTCCTGACTTCATCCTTTCTAATCTTATCTACTTTCTGTTCCACAGAGTTCACCCCTTCTACTCTTTTTTCCCTCTCATTTTCCTCATTCATCAGCTCCTCAAAGTATTCCTTCCATCTCCTCTGTACACTCTCCTCACTTGTGAGCACCCTTCCATCTCTATCCTTAATAACTCTAACTTGCTGCACATCCTTCCCATCTCGATCCCTCTGCCTAGCTAACCTGTACAAGTCCTTCTCTCCTTCTCTAGTGTCTAACCTAGTGTACAACTCTTCATATGCCTTCTGCTTGGCCTTAGACACCTCCCTCTTCACTCTGCGCTGTAACTCCTTGTATTCCTGTCTATTCTCTTCAGTCCTGTCCATGTCCCACTTCTTCTTGGCTAACCTCTTCCTCTGGACACTATCCTGAACTTCCTCATTCCACCACCAAGTCTCCTTATCTTCTTTCCTCCTTCCAGATGACACACCCAGCACCTTTCTCCCTGTCTCCCTGATCACTTCTGCTGTAGTTTCCCAGTCATCTGGCAGCACTACCTGACCACCCAGAGCCTGCCTCAACTTCTGCCTAAATTCCTCACAACATTCCTCCTTTTTCAGCTTCCACCACTTGGTTTTCTTCTCTATCTTTGACCTCTTCGTCTTACAGACCATCAAAGTCATCCTACACACCACCATCCTATGCTGTCTGGCTACACTCTCTCCCACTACCACTTTACAGTCACTAATCTCTTTCAGATTACCTCTTCTACATAGAATGTAGTCTACCTGTGTTCTCCTACCTCCACTCTTGTAAGTCACTCTATGCTCCTCCCTCTTCTGAAAATAAGTGTTAACCACTCCCATGTCCATCCTCTTAGCAAAGTCCACTACCATCTGTCCTTCCAGGTTCCTTTCCTTAACTCCAAACTTGCCCATCACCTCCTCATCACCTGTGTTCCCCTCGCCAACATGTCCATTAAAATCCGCTCCTATCACCACTCTCTCACCCGTGGGAATACTCTCCATCACCTCATCTAATTCACTCCAGAATCTCTCTTTCTCCTCTAACTCACAACCTACCTGTGGGGCATAACCACTAACAACATTCAACATCACCCCTTCAATCTCTAACTTCAGACTCATCACCCTGTCTGACACTCTCTTCACCTCCAGAACATTCCTCACAAACTCCTCCTTCAGGACCACACCTACCCCATTTCTCTTACTATCCACACCATAATAAAACAGCTTGAATCCTGCTCCTATACTACAAGCCTTGCTACCCTTCCACCTGGTCTCCTGTACACACAGTATATCCACCTTCCTTCTCTCCATCACATCAGCCAGCTCTCTACCTTTCCCTGTCATAGTACCAACATTCAGAGTTCCTATTCTCAGTCCTACACTCTTACCTTTCCTCTTCTCTCTCTGTCTGCGCACTCTCCTCCCTCCTCTACTTCTTCGACCAACAGTAGCCCAATTTCCACCGGCGCCCTGTAGGTCAACGGCGCCGATGGCGGTCGTTGTTAACCCGGGCCTCGACCGATCCGGTATGAAATTCGTACTGACGATTCGCATGGTTAAATTTGGCAATGTTTTACGCCGGATGCCCTTCCTGACGCAACCCTCTCTATTTATCCGGGCTTGGGACCGGCACAGAAGTCACTGGACTGTGACCCCCATGGCTAGATTAGTAATAATAATAATAATAATAATAATAATAATAATAATAAAGCATTTTCACTAGCATAGCGCTCCCAGACTCTTGTCCTCCTCTGTCTAAGAAATATGTCTTTTTTTTTTTTTTTTTTTACCTCAGAACAGCTCCTGGAGTCACAAAGGTAGTGAATGTGGTGTTCTGACTGCCGAATATTGGCTCCTCGAACTACAAAGCAACGAGTAGAAGAGAAGAAAAACCAAACACAATCATCTCCGTCAAAGAATTGTGTCACAAATCCACATGACATCATTTACTTCACTGTTTTCTTACACATATGACACCACATCGGCCTGCTAATTCACTCTGTGGCTAGCTAACCATGCTAATGTTTGTATTTTGATGAAGTCAACTAAGACAATGAACTACAGTTATACAGAATCCCAAAGACCACATACACAAGTACGATATTTAATAAAAAATTATCTCTAGAACAGCTTTCTTGAGTTACCTCACACATCTCTGTGGCTTGCTAACAATTTCATGAGGTAACTAGCTAGCAGAATTAGCTAATTTGCAGCATCAGACAGGTTCAGGTGGATTGATTTCTTTCTGGGGATAAAATACTAAAAATAAAATACTATCTGTCAATAATAATTATCAATAGCTCATTACTACACAGCTAAAGAAAAAAATCGTAGCCAGCGACACCTCGAATATAGTCAAAGCTAGTGTATTTCCTATTGTAAAATAACAATATATCTCAAATATTATTAAACCTAGTTGTAGATATTTACTTATTTCAAGCTTGTCTATTATCTATTGTCCAAATAATATTGCTATTTTCTCAAGCATTCATTTTTAAGAAAGAAGCAAAATTATCTGCCAATACAATAAGAAAATTTAAAGCTTCAATTTTAATCATCTTATATTTGGTTTATTGAAATCCAACACACACACACACACACACACACACACACACACACACACACACACAGAAATACAAATATCACATGAAATGTTCATCAGTGCTATTAGGATTGTAAGTTACAGGCTTGTAAAATATCAGGTCTTCTCTCTCTCTCTCTCTCTCTCTCTCACACACACACACACACACACACACACACACACACACACACACACACAAACAGAATAAAGACATCATACCTTAACTGGAACAGACACCAGATAGGCCTGACTTCCCATCTTACTTTCAACAAAAGCCTGAAAACAGAAAACACACACATACAAACACACACACACACACACACACACACACACACACACACACACACACACATACACACACACAGACATACACACACACACACACACACACACACACTTTTTAAAAACAAAACATATTAAAGCCCCACAATAACAAGACCATTTCTTTCTGTACTAGAGGTGTACATCTCACAGGACCAGGTTCTCAGTTTCTAGGCTTTACTTTCATGTGGTCAGGAGCAGGCGTATTATTTTCCTTTCACATCACCAAGAGTGGGCACTTTTTGCTTTCATGCGGCCAGAAGTGGGTGTTTTTGTACTTTCATATCACCATTAGCGGGCGTTTTCTACTTTCACATCACCAGGAGCGGGCGTTTTTTTATTTTCATGTGGTCAGAAGTGGGTGTTCGGGTATATGTAGCTTGTAGGACAAAAAAAAGGTCAAAGTGTGTAGGCTGCTCAACTCATTTATTTCATTTATTGATTAACTGGAAGTTTTAAAATTTTTTTTTATCTCATTTATGCAGCTACACCGATCAGGCATAACATTATGAGCAGTGAGAGGTGAAGTAAAGTAACACTGATGATCTCCTCATCATGGCACCTGTTAGTGGGTGGGATATATTAGGCAGCAAGTGAACATTTTGCCCTTCAAAGTTGATGTGTTAGAAGAAAAAAGGGAATTTTTGAGCGAGTTTGACGAAGAGCCAAATTGTGATGGCTAGACCACTGGATCAGAACATCTCCAAAACTGCAGCTCATGTGGGGTGTTCCCGGTCTGCAGTGGTCAGTATCTCTCAAAAGTATCCTTTAAGTCCTGTAAGTTGCAAGGTGGGGTCCATGGAGGCCGCACCTCACAACCTAGAGGACTTAAAGGATCTGCTGCTAACATCTTGGTACCAGATACCACAGCACACCTTCAGGGATCTAGTGGAGTCCATGCCTCAATGGGTCAGGGCTGTTTTGGCAGCAGAAGGGGGACCAACACAATATTAGGCAGGTGGTCATAATGTTATGCCTGATCAGTGTAGAATGTTTTAAAATGATTTTTTTAAAAGAGCTGACATCACCAGAGGGCGCTGTACACACACTTTAGATGCTGTACTAAGCAAATATCAAATACAGCAGGTGCAAAAAAAAAAAAAACTTGTGACTTGTGTGTGTCACTGAGCGAGTGGGCAGTGATTGGTAGAGAGTGTTGACAGGAAAAGGCAGGTCAGAATTCCTTCAGCATTAAAATACAGTCCCGTGTTCACCTCTAATCTATACACGTAAGCCAAGTCATGTGGTCACAGTACATTTTAAAAAAAGAAGAGTATTTCCCTACATTTCCTTGTGTATCTTTTGCAAGCTATGTTCTCCATGTCAGTTTCTAAATTCCATCCATCTTTACTGAGATGTCTCATGGAAACAGAGAAGTGACATGGAAGAAAGAACGAATGCGAATATGGTGACACATTGCAATGTAGATTAATCAGCTTAACCTTGTACCTGAAATGCTTCATGCAGCTTCTTTTGTAGCATTATTCCTATCTGTCGATCTAAAAGAAAGAAAAACACAAAATCATTTTTAAGTATAGAAAATCTTCATGAAACCTGTATGTATCACAGAATAACCTTGAATCAGAATCTCAAACTCACTCGTCAAGTCGAGCCAGACGTGGACGGACCCCCCCTCGACAACGTCTCTGGAGACTCTCGGGTGAAGCATCCTGTCCGAGCACAAACAAATCGTTTCACATCACAACCTGGAGATGATTCCTGATTGCAGCCAAATATACTGAGCAAAAATAAATTTAGCATAAATTTCTCCAAGACATACACTATATTGCCAAAGGTTTTGGGACGTCTGCCTTTACATGCACCTGCCCTTTGCAGCTATAACAGCTTCAACTCTTCTGGGAAGGCTTTCCATAAGGTTTAGGAGTGTGTTTATGGGAATGTTTGACCATTCCTCTAGAAGGGCATTTGTGAGGTCAGCCACTCATGTTGGACGAGAAGGTCTGGCTCGCAGTCTCCGCTCTAATTCATCCCAAAGGTGTTCTATCAGGTTGAGGTCAGGACTCAAGTTCCTTCCTCAACTTCAGGTGTGAAGTTCCTCCACACCAAACTCTCTCATCCATGGTGCACAGTCATGTTGGAACAGGAAGGGGTCATCCCCAAACTGTTCCCACAAAGTTGGGAGCATGAAATTGTCCAAAATGTCTTGGTATGCTGAACCATTAAAGTTCCTTTCACTGGAACTAAGGGGCCGAGTCCAACCCCTGAGAAACAACACCTGAATTCGATGATTTGGAGGGGTGTCCCAAAACTTTTGGCAACATAAGTGTGGTTTCGCACTATAGCTATGTGGCGAATGTTTACAAGTGAAGCTACCTGTGTCAAATGCATGCCTAAGCCAACACTCTTGCCTTAAAAGTGCCTCATTCAGCATTTTTTAGTCCTGCTGTGTGTACATGTTTTCATTGAACTAAAAAAATTCCTTTTTTCAAACGTTTCAGTAACACTGATTTTCTTCACACTCGCATACAGTGGGGCAAAAAAGTATTTAGTCAACCACCAATTGTGCAAGTTCTCCCACTTAAAAAGATGAGAGAGGCCTGTAATTTTCATCATAGGTACACTTCAACTATGAGAGACAGAATGAGAAAAAAAAAATCCAGAAAATCACATTGTCTGATTTTTAAAGAATTTATTTGCAAATTATGGTGGAAAATAAGTATTTGGTCACCTACAAAAAAGCAAGATTTCTGGCTCTCACAGACCTGTAACTTCTTCTTTAAGAGGCTCCTCTGTCCTCCACTCGTTACCTGTATTAATGGCACCTGTTTGTACTCGTTATCAGTATAAAAGACACCTGTCCACAACCTCAAACAGTCAGACTCCAAACTCCACTAGGGCCAAGACCAAAGAGCTGTCAAAGGACACCAGAAACAAAATTGTAGACCTGCACCAGGCTGGGAAGACTGAATCTGCAATAGGTAAGCAGCTTGGTGTGAAGAAATCAACTGTGGAAGCAATTATTAGAAAATGGAAGACATACAAGATCTCCCTCGATCTGGGGCTCCACGCAAGATCTCACCCCGTGGGGTCAAAATGATCACAAGAACGGTGAGCAAAAATCCCAGAACCACACGGGGGGACCTAGTGAATGACCTGCAGAGAGCTGGGACCAAAGTAACAAAGGCTACCATCAGTAACACACTACGCCGCCAGGGACTCAAATCCTGCAGTGCCAGACGTGTCCCCCTGCTTAAGCCAGTACATGTCGGGGACCCGTCTGAAGTTTGCTAGAGAGCATTTGGATGATCCAGAAGAGGATTGGGAGAATGTCATATGGTCAGATGAAACCAAAATAGAACTTTTTGGTAAAAACTCAACTTGTCGTGTTTGGAGGAGAAAGAATGCTGAGTTGCATCCAAAGAACACCATACCTACTGTGAAGCATGGGGGTGGGAACATCATGCTTTGGGGCTGTTTTTCTGCAAAGGGACCAGGACGACTGATCCGTGTAAAGGAAAGAATGAATGGGGCCATGTATCGTGAGATTTTGAGTAAAAACCTCCTTCCATCAGCAAGGGCATTGAAGATGAAACGTGGCTGGGTCTTTCAGCATGACCATGATCCCAAACACACCGCCCGGGCAACGAAGGAGTGGCTTCGTAAGAAGCATTTCAAGGTCCTGGAGTGGCCTAGCCAGTCTCCAGATCTCAACCCCATAGAAAATCTTTGGAGGGAGTTGAAAATCCGTGTTGCCCAGCGACAGCCCCAAAACATCACTGCTCTAGAGGAGATCTGCATGGAGGAATGGGCCAAACTACCAGCAACAGTGTGTAAAAAACCTTGTGGCGACTTACAGAAAATGTTTGACCTCTGTCATTGCCAACAAAGGGTATATAACAAAGTACTGAGATGAACTTTTGTTATTGACCAAATACTTATTTTCCACCATAACTTGCAAATAAATTCTTTAAAAATCAGACAATGTGATTTTCTGGATTTTTTTTTCTCGTTCTGTCTCTCATAGTTGAAGTGTACCTATGATGAAAATTACAGGCCTCTCTCATCTTTTTAAGTGGGAGAACTTGCACAATCGGTGGCTGACTAAATACTTTTTTGCCCCACTGTACATACACTGATACAAAAGGCCAGTCATTAGACTAGGTTTACATTTAGCCACACCCACAAATGTCCATAAAAGGCAAAAGCTCAGAAAATGACAAAATAACAAAAGTGCCCATCATGAGTGTAGTGTTTTAGTAAAGCAGCTAAAGTTTATACACCCACATGAACACATTATCCTTTTATTGGGTGCCATTACTTTTGTTCTAGAGATTTGTTTTGCTTTTGTTCAAGTCATTAATATGAAATGACTGCTCATGGTTTACACATAGATCTCTTGATAGGATAGTTAACTGTATCGTACTTAACACTGCATTTAATAAACATAAATAAATTGATCAATAAATCGGTTCTTATACAGCTTGATAAAGAAGGCTGATTTGTGTCGACATTTTTACACACTCAGATGAAAAAGTGAATTCTAGATTAGTTTCTGAATCACTTCTCCTTTTCCACGTACGAGTTCTGTTTTAAAACTGTTGAACTTCCTCATTAGCCTTGTAGTTTCAGAGAATAAATAAAGACGCAAACGTCAGACGCAACGAGTTATTTTTTAAGAGATTTCTCATACAAGTGCACTCATTTGATACAAGTCATAATGCGGCGTCTGAGTGGTCTGTCAGCAGGATGTGATGTGTTGTGAGAAAAAAAGGGAAAGAAAGACAGACATACAGTTGAGAGATAGAAGGAGCGGGAGGGAAAGACAGAGTGTGTGTGAAAGAGGGAGAGAGTGAGACAGAGGGAGAGAGAGAGAGAGAGAGACAGGGGTGGGAGAGATAGAGAGAGAGAGTGAGAGAGTGTGTGTGAGGGAGGGGGGGTGAGAAAGAGAGAGAGATAGAAATAGAGAGAGAGAAAGAGAGTGTGTGAGAGAGAGAGAAAGCGTGAGAGAGAGAGAGAGATTGAGAGAGAGAGAGAGCATGAGAGAGAGAGAGTGAGACAGTGAAATAAAGAGGGGTGTGTGTGTGTGAGAGAGAGAGAGAGGGGGGGGGGATGGGAGAGAGAGAGTGAGAGAGGGGGGTGGGAGAGAGAGAGGGGGATGGGAGAGAGAGAGTGAGAGAGGGGGGTGGGAGAGAGAGAGAGGGAGAGAGAGAGAGAGAGAGAGAGAGAGAGAGAGAGAGAAGAGGAGTTTGTGTGAGAGAGGGGGGTGGAGAGAGAGAGAGAGAGAGAGAGAGAGAGAGGAGAGAGAGAGAGAGAGAGAGAGTGAAATAAAGAGTGTAAGAGAGGGGGGTGGGTATGAGAGAGAGAAAGAGAGAGAGAGTGAGAGAATGAGAGGGAAAGAGAGTGTGAGAGAGTGAGGAGAGAGAAAGAGAGAGGGAGAGAGAGAGAGTGTGGGAGAGAGAGGGAGAGAGAGGAGTGGAGAGAGAGAGGGAGAGAGAGGGGAGAGAGAGAGAGTGTGTGTGTGAGAGAAGAGGAGTGTGAGAGGAGAGAGAGAGAGGAGAGAGAGAGAGAGAGAGAGAGAGAGAGTGAGAGGAGAGAGAGGTGAGAAGAGGAGAGTGTGTGTGTGAAGATTGAGAGAGAGATTGAGAGAGAGAGAGAGAGAGAGACAGGACTGACCTGCTTTTCCTCTTTTTTTCACACTGATTCAGACAAGAAGCTATGCAGCCTTTCCAGCCATTCCCCCTGTCTCTCATTCAACTCTCTCCTCTGTGCTAGTCATCACCTGACTCTGTTTGTGCGAGTAAAAACACCTTGCGCAGGTAAACTGTGAGGTTGCAGCAGGTAAACGTCAGCTTTTACGTATTTTCAGACGTATACAGCAATTTATTTGTAACTGCTAGGTCATAAATGTCTATGTTTTCGATGCTTCGATGCTTTTAAGTGACTAAAGAAACCGTGGCAGCGTCTGAGCCGGTGTTTTTTCCCAGAACTGTACACACTGAGCGACTGCCGCTGGATTATTTGGACAGTGCAAACTGATGTCTTGAGAATTCCATTCAAACTTTGTCAGTTAATGCCATCAGATAATTACTGTTTTGAAGAAATTCAGGCTGTTGTCGTGAATCCATTCCTATGATTTAAACCTTTTATGATTGACAGTTTGGTTCAGGTTTTGGACAGCATGTAAAAGTTTCCTTGAAATCCTCACCTCTTGGTCAGGTAGGTGGTGAAGTTCTCACCAAACTCGATGATGCCCCAGTACTCCCCGTTATGGATGCCTTCAAAAGCAGCAGAATGGGAGAGGCTCACCTGGAGCGTGGAGAGTTCCAACAAAAAAGGTCAAGGCAAACGTCCAACATGTGAACAAAAACCAACAACAGTTAGTTTTTTTACATGATGTCGATGCTTGTGCCAGGGATGTCTATGCCACCAACAAGTCTAGCTTGTTACTAATTAGTACTCCAGAAATGCTCTTACAATATGATATCAAGCAGGAAGCCACACAATTAAGAACAAACTATTTCAGACATTTGTCCTTGCTATGACCTTCACCCTGTCTGGATCGGTTCATCTGCTGATTGCAATCATAACTCCATATACAAGCTTACAAACATTCGATCACTATTTCTTGAGATATCATGCTAACAGGACTCTTGGACATCCACATGGGCATAACATAATGCCTCCACCGCTTGGCAGACTTCTAAAGGATCTTCTGAACGGCGCTACAGAAAAGCATTTAGCTTAAATTAAGAAGAACGTGCAGGAAAAAAACCACTGCTATCTTCCATTCATTTCTCCAATCAAGCCTGTTGCAGTGCTCTCAGATGATTCAGCATTCTACACACTATACTGAATGAGCCTTGAACTCAGCTACAAAAGAATACATGCCTTTAGACCAAAAACACCCAGTTCCTTCCTTTATTTAAACAGTTAGAGTTTCTTAGAGGTTCCACTTCTCAGTTCCTGAAAGCTCAGGCGTCGTGATGAGGCTGTGGACAGAGCTTCAGGTTGATCGTCTCTGTACCATGACACCTGTTCATGCTGTTAGCCAGACTGAAGTGAAACTCTGTGAACTTCCTCTACAGAGAGAGGAAGTGAGAATGAGAGATCTGGAGGCTGTATAAAGTTCTATCTATCTATCCTATATGGGTCACTATGCATGCTGTAGGTGATAGAATGTATGGATGCATGCATGGAAAGACAGATCTAATTATAGTGAATAGATTACCATAGAAGTTGCTGCAGCATTATTATTAACTATAACAATTAACTGCAGCATTATTATTTCCATCCATCCATCCACTCATCTATCTATCCATCCATCCATCCTCTCATACATCCATCCATCCGTCCACCTACTACATACATACTACTGACTCATCCATCCACTCATCCACTCATCCATCCATCAATCTATCCATCAATCTATCCATCAATCTATCCATCCATCCATCCATCCATTCATACATACACTTATCCATATACACTCATCCATCCATCCATCCATACATCTGCTGATTCATTCATTCACTCATCTGTCTATCCAATCTACTGTCTCGTCCATCCATCCATCCATCCATCCATCCATGTACTGACTCATACATTTATCCATCCATCCACTCATCCATCCACTCATCCATCCATCCATATAGTGACTCATCCATCCATCCGTTCATCTACTGACTCATCCATCCATCCACTCATACATATATCCGCTGATTCATTCATTCACTCATCTGTCTATCCAATCTACTGTCTCGTCCATCCATCCATCCATCCATGTACTGACTCATGCATTTATCCATCCATCCACTCATCCATCCATCCATATAGTGACTCATCCATCCATCCGTTCATCTACTGACTCATCCATCCATCCACTCATACATCTATCCATCCTAGAGGATTTATGAACAATAAATAGTATAATTAAATAGATTTAATAATTCTATAGTTAATTATCTAACTGTTCACTGTCATTAGTTATTACTTTAAATAAGAACTTATTTTAGCATTTATCTAATTAGCACAGAATCTATACCAAGTTTCCTAAACCAGTGTGATCATGATTCATGTTGAGCTGTGATATATTTCAACCCATCTGCTGTTACCTGGTAGATGCTGGTGTTGTCGAGGAAAGAGAGGAGAGAGCGGCTGTAGGCACTCGAGCTGGTTTCATTGTTGACCACAGCCACCTTGATGCCGTTCGGATCACCGCCGATACACAAACACATCAAACAGATCTGAATCACGGGCAGCAGGAACTGAAAACACAGTGAACTGCATGCAGAGAAAAAGAAAGAAACTGGTTTAGAGAGACATGGACACTAACATATATCAGCTATCAATATATCAGCAGTTAATGATTGCAGTAATTTACCCTGGATTTCTCCTCATTCGCACCATTGTCTTGATCGTCAATGCTACAATATTTCGACATTTTGGAATGACGTGTCTGGCTCTCACCTTCCAGTCCGCTGTGTACACACACACACACACACACACACACACACGCACACAGACACACACATAAACACACATTCACAAAACAGCTCATCGTAATGTCTAAATAATGCTAGTTCCAGTGTTTTTTAATCTTTAACCTTTAAGTTTTGGAGTGTCTGATGGTGTTGATATTTCCTTGCCCAATATAGGCTCTCTGCACTCGTCCTTCAGGCTGGCTGGAGACACCCTTTCACTGTGATCCGGACACCGAGGACTGTCCTGGGATCCCACTTGGTCCGAGTCCTCACAAAGTTGCAGAAAAGCACTTTCCAGGGTCTGTAGTGTATATGCACACCAACACACTTAAACTTACATACCATAACATACCAAATATTTCTAATATACTGTATTCACACGTTTGTCTATTTTGCCTAACCTAAATAGTAGTGTAGTGTGCATATATGTGTGTGTTTGTTTGTGTGTGTTACGAGGACAAACTCACAGCTGCATTGTGCTGTCTCATGATCTCTTCTGGATTTTCTTCAGCCAGCAGCCTTCCGTTCCTCATTAACCCCACCTAGGCATGATTTAACACCATCATTAGCTGCATTAGAGCAGTGGGAATTGAAAGACACAACTGGTATAACATTAGTAACAGTTAGTAACAGCACAAGCACAAGTGTCACAAATTACACCGATCAGTCATAACATTATGAGCAGTGAGAGGTGAAGTGAATAACACTGATGATCTCCTCATCATGGCACCTGTTAGTGGGTGGGATATATTAGGCAGCAAGTGAACATTTTGTCCTCAAAGTTGATGTGTTAGAAGCAGGAAAAATGGACAAGTGTAAGGATTTGAGCGAGTTTGACAAGGGCCAAATTGTGATGGCTAGACCACTGGATCAGAACATCTCCAAAACTGCAGCTCTTGTGGGGTGTTCCCAGTCTGCAGTGGTAAGTATCTATCAAAAGTGGTCCAAGGAAGGAACAGTGCTGAACCGGAGACAGGGTCATGGGCGGCCAAGGCTCACTAATACACGTGGGGAGCGAAGGCTGGCCCGTGTGATCCGATCCAACAGACGAGCTACTGTTGCTCAAATTGCTGAAGAAGGTAATGCTGGTTCTGATAGAACAGTGTCAGAATACACAGTGCAACGCAGTTTGTTGTGTTTTGCAAGCAAAAGGGGGACCAACACAATATTAGGCAGGTGGTCATAATGTTATGCCTGATCGGTGTATAAATGAACACACTGAAGCAAAAGGTCCGTCCCAAATTGCACACTTACGCACTATTCTACTAGTATACTGTACATAGTGTGAGTAAAATTCCAACAAGAAGTGTGCATAAAGTACCTGGATGATGGACTTTTTCAACAATCAAGCAAAAAAAAAAAAAACAGCCTTGTCAAAAATGTTCAACAATTGTGGGTTATGTGTGTTGTATGTTTAGGATCACTGATTACTCTAAAAACTAATTCATGGTGCATCACATACACCTTCTCAAGTCACAGGTTCAGGCTGAAGATACAAAAGATGTATCGTTGAAGTAAAAAAAAAGGAAAAATACAAATTAGTAGCTTGATTTCTGAAAGTGTAGCATGGTTTGACATGACCACCAGTTACTGGTGGGGTCTGATATGACTGGTTGGTTTTGGTAGCCAGGTGAAGGAATAAACCGCTCCTGATGGTCCAAACATCTGAGTCATTGTCTGACTTCAAATGTTAAAACACTGTGTTTTTCTTGTTGCACTTACTTCTCCTTAACACGGTTTGCTAAGCCACGTGTGAAGCTTTAAGTGCAAGCGTTTATGCAGAAAAAAAAAAAGGTCAAAATGGAGGATTTTTCCCTTCAGGGCATGTGACCCATTATCTCTATCATCAGAAGTGACACACATGGCTAATGTCTTTTTGTGTTGTGACTAAAAAAAAAAGAAATAATTCTTCACAGTGTGGAAAAACTAGACACCACTGATGTTCCACATAGGCATCTACAGATTTATGAGTGTCTGGGAAACCTCACAAAAACAAAATTATTAGCATTTCAGGTTGTTTGGAACTTAAGTGATGGATATCAGTCCTTATTTTCCATTCCCCCCTTTTTTTCAGAATAAAATGAACAGAATTATTTTAAAAGGAATGGCCTATACACTATTACAAAACTCTTATAGCCATTCATCTACTCTGGGAATTCTGGGAATGATGAAGGCAGGAACTGTGCACAGACTATTTTATTAATCCGAATGTTCAGAATTAAAACACACGGTAATTATGGAAAGCTTTTCCCACGTAACTATCTCGTTATCTCAAACTTAGACCTGAATGACAGGTTTTAGTCAGGCCAAGTTTGTGTTTTCAGACTATTATTTAAGACACAAGGCAGGTCGAGGTCAAATCCATAAATCAGCTGCTACAATTTAGACGTGAACCAAAAGTTCATCATGTGGAATTGAATCTGAGAATCAGGAATCAAACTGAACCACATTTACTGTTACACTGAGACTGTTTTATTTGATGAATAGACCGAGAGTGTGCACTGTATATCTCACCATGTTGGCTTGTCTGGCCTCCTCTATGTAGTGCGTAGTGATGATGACGGACACCTGTCCTCCTTGCACAATTTGCACCAGGTGCTGCCATATTCTGTAGACATCAGACAAGTGCACTTCAGGTGATGTACAGTAACACAAAAGAGCACTAAAATCTAGTCTTTTCTGCTTCTTTGACATAAATAATATCTACGACATGAAACACAAGAAGGGGGACACGGTGGCTTGGTGGTTAGCACGTTTGCCTCACACCTCCAGGGTTGGGGGTTCGATTCCCGCCTCCGCTGTGTGTGTGTGGAGTTTGCATGTTCTCCCTGTGCCTCGGGGGTTTCCTCCGGGTACTCCGGTTTCCTCCCCCAGTCCAAAGACATGCATGGTAGGTTGATTGGCGTCTCTAAATTGTCTGTAGTGTGTGATTGCGTGAGAGTGTGTGTGTGCCCTGCGATGGGTTGGCACTCCGTCCAGGGTGTATCCTGCCTTGATGCCCAATGACGCCTGAGATAGGCACAGGCTCCCCGTGACCCGAGAATAGTTCGTATAAGCGATAGACAACGAATGAATGAATGAAACACAAGAATGATGTGGCCATTATGTTGTGTTTTTTATTTCACTTATTATTTATTACTATTTTTTACTATTCCAGGAAACATGTTAAATTAATTAAATTAACATAAATTAATGTAATTTAATTGTTTGCACTGGTTCACTTTTTTATACATTACAATATTGCACTATTACACAGTGTATATATTTATCTATATTTTCTACACAGTTAACCTTACTTAAAATTCTTCGATTTTTCTAGATATTTTTATGTTTTGCACCAATACACCAAGGCAATACACCAATAAAGCCGATTCTGATTACATCCTGCTGTCAGCTAGCCGCTAGAAACAGACTTGAAGTTAAATAATACAAACTCCTCTGTTCTGAATTACATATTAAAAACATATTTAAAAATATGTAAAAAAATATATATAAACCTGATTCGGTACTTTCAGAGCTGAAGTTATACAAAATGAATGAATCAATCAGAACGGAGAATAACCCAACGCTGTGGTTGAAACTTTTACTGAATTAATGATGCATGCAACGTGCCTTTGTCCAAAATGGACAAAAGGATCTCTGAAGGCAGTTTCACATTTTTTACAATGTATGTATGTTGACCAACGTATGGTGAGTGACTTTATTTCAGGATCACAGATGCCGACAGAAAAAAGCTAGGTATCCTCTGTCTGAATGAAATACAGGAAGTGATTTTTCAACAATAGCACCTATATAATAATAGAAACCACAGAGTATTTTACTTAGTAGGTCTAAATTCAAGTATAATTATTCTGATAATATTCTGAGAGCCATAGCATTTTTGGATGTAGAGATAAAACAGTAAAAGCATTGCTGCAACTTTAATACACTTGCAGAAAGTGATTTACTGTAAAAGTGTCCTTTCTGTGGCATGTACGTTAGCATTTTGTTGGATGTATCGGCACAAAAAGACTAAAACACACCTTTACAATATGGTCAGTTGTTTAAAAAATAAATTCTCCCACCCTTTAATGCATTTATTTCTTTTTTCATTAACTTATTTTATGATGTCATTAATAAGTTAATGCCATTCCAGTGTTAGCTATCTGCCCAGATTGTGTGTTTTGAACATTGTGATTCATTGTACAAGTGTACAAGTGCAGAAACAATCCCAGTAACTATAATGTATTACAACAGGTTTTTAAAAAAAAAGGGTGTTGGTGAGTTTGTGGTCACGAGAATGACGGAGTAAGGGAGTTTCAGGGCCAGAGAGGATTAATGCGTGTGTGTGTATTTGGACCATTTGTTTAAGCTAATAATAAAGAAATTGATTTACATGCCAGGGAAGGAGAACAGTTCATTTTTAAGAAAAACACCTATTGTGTGTTTATTACAGAATGTTAGGGCTATAAAGCTGACTAACAGATATTTTCAGAAATGAGGGTGTAAAAGTATGTAGTAGGAGAGGGAAGCAAAAGCTGTGTAACATTCTCTGTGTTATTAATTTAGAATGTAGTGCAAGGTTCAGGCAAGGTTCAGACGCTGAGCCAGGGTGAGAACAGGGAAGTCAAGACTAGAAGCTTATATTGGGAAGCTGAGAGAGAGAGAGGAATAAAGAACGAGTGCATACTTGGCTCGTAGAACAGGATCCACTCCTACTGTGGGCTCGTCGAGGATGAGGAGTTGAGGGTTCTGAAGAAGAGCAGCACCGAGTGAAACACGACGTCGCTGGCCGCCACTGCAAAGAAACAAAATACAACCAGTCAAAAACTCATAAACACTACAAAAACTCATAAACACTACTAATTTATACATATGAACCATAAACACAATAACTACCAACCAATAATAACAACTCAGGGTCCAAATACTGAACGGAATCGAATATCATCAACAAATAAACAAACATTATCAGTTTTTAGCAATCCAGCAAACAATTGTAACAACGTAAATTAATAAATTAATTGGAAATTAATATATATATACCCAAAATGCCAACGGAAACCAACATAAAAAATGTGAGTTAATTGACAAATTAAACAAAGAAGTGAACAAAGCACACTAAAAATACTCCCAAAGCCAACGACCAATGATCACCAAGAATACAGATCTAGTAATTAATTACCAAGCAGAAATCAACCAAATATCAAATAATTGTCAACAAACCACCAATGACAATCAGGAATGAGAGCTAAAAACAAATTACCCACGAAAAACCAACAAACTCTCAACAAACCATCATTGATCACCAAGAATACGGAACTATCAACCAATTACCAACCAAAAATCAACCAAATATTGAATAATTTTCAAAAAAGCGCCAATAATCACCAAAAATATGGAACTAAAAACCAATTAACAAACAAAACTCAACTAATTATCAACAAAACACCAAAGATCACCAAGAATATGGAACTAAAAACCAATTACCAACCAAAACTCAACAAATTCTCACCAAAACACCAAAGATCACCAAGAATATGGAACTAAAAACCAATTACAAACCAAAACTCAACAAATTCTCACCAAAACACCAAAGATCACCAAGAATATGGAACTAAAAACCAATTACAAACCAAAACTCAACAAATTCTCACCAAAACACCAAAGATCACCAAGAATATGGAACTAAAAACCAATTACAAACCAAAACTCAACTAATTATCAACAAAACACCAAAGATCACCAAGAATATGGAACCAAAACTCAACAAATTCTCACCAAAACACCAAAGATCACCAAGAATATGGAACTAAAAACCAATTACAAACCAAAACTCAACTAATTATCAACAAAACACCAAAGATCACCAAGAATATGGAACCAAAACTCAACTAATTATCAACAAAACACCAAAGATCACCAAGAATATGGAACTAAAAACCAATTACAAACCAAAACTCAACTAATTATCAACAAAACACCAAAGATCACCAAGAATATGGAACTAAAAACCAATTACAAACCAAAACTCAACTAATTATCAACAAAACACCAAAGATCACCAAGAATATGGAACCAAAACTCAACTAATTATCAACAAAACACCAAAGATCACCAAGAATATGGAACTAAAAACCAATTACCAACCAAAACTCAACTAATTATCAACAAAACACCAAAGATCACCAAGAATATGGAACTAAAACCAATTACCAAGCAAATATCAACTAATTATCAACAAGACACCAAAGATCACCAAGAAAAACCAAAAACCCACCAATTATCAAATAATTTCCAACAAATGACCAATGAATTAACAGATAATTATCGGCACAGATTAACACATCATTCAATTACCAAATACACAATACCTTTGTAAAGAAATATCAAACCAGTGAAAGAATTCTTGTAATTAAAACATTAATTATCAGTAAACCAGCAGCCTTAAACATTATCATTAAGCAAAACAATCAACAACAACAAGCAGCAACAAACCATCACCCAGTTACTAATCCATAAACAACCAATTCACAATTAAAAGGCAGACAGTTATTGTCCATCAAATCCCAACACAGTTAACACTAAATATCCAACACGACATTAACAAAGACCAAATATTCATCTGTCACACCCACTCTGTCCTGATTTCATCACCATGCTTCTAACATATCCAGTGTTTTTCCTGTTTTTCTTTTCCCTGCTGCCATTATTTCTTCTCGCCTGTTGCTTGTTCCCGTCATTAGCATGGATTTCATCTGTGTTTTTGGGACGTATTGTTGTTTCTCAGCTTTGTTTCTCAGCCTGCTTGACCTAGTTCTGGATTATTTGCCCTGGATAACTCTCTCTGAGCGTATTTTTGCCCCTGGATTATTATTAATATTATTATTATTACAAGCATTTACATCCTTAATAAACATGCCAATTAAATAGAAACCAACAACAGGCTATGACATATTTCAAATCAATTTACATAACTGAATGTATTACAGACTTTTATTTGCTAGCCTGACTAAACCACTTTAGAAACTGGGTCACATGGTTATATGCTTCAGAGAGCATAGCATGAAAAACAGCCACAATGCGTCTTTGTTCTCGGTTGCTGTTTCTAAATATGGTGACGTGGTGAAGGGATTTACAGTAACATACTGCTGACTTATACACTGAAAAGGCTTTGAGATGGAAAATATATCTCTAATATTTAAAAAACAACAACAACAACAACACAGTCCTCAGCAAAAGTCAAAACACAATTGAACACACCTTGTTCTGGTGTTGTACGAGAGCTTGATAAACTGGATTAGGTGTGTAAGTGTAGTGTTAAGATTAAGAGTTGAAACGGTTAAAGATAACAGTCTTTATCTACAAATGTTGCATGTTGAATGAAGAATAGTGTAGTGTAGTTCAACTTTGGATTTTTTTTTTTCATTTTAGTAATATTTGTGCGTTAGAAAGCTCCAGTTTGGACAAAAACCATGCATAATAATGATGGACAAAAAGTAAACAATTCAATCAATATAAATCTCGAACACTCAGAAGAAAGAGCTCTCTGCCCTCTTCCGCATACACGAGCTCATAGATGCCTGTGATTGGCTAGTGCCTTTGCGATTGACAGTGAAGACAACCTATGCTTTTGCCTATGCCTACGCATCTGTTCCCCCACAGAGCACGGCCAGTTTAACCCCCCTGTCTCTCAGCCATGGATGGATACGGCGTTAGGATTCAAACTAATGATCTCCATGAATGCTTTTCACTTGCACCATTTAAAAACCCAAGAGAGAATGGTATACCTTTTCTTTTTTGTCCATCAGAGTGAAAACAAAACAATCATAAGTGTCTGTGAGTTCAGAGGATAGATAGCACTTTGCTAAGTGTTACTCTGGGCTGACTTTTTGTGTCTCAGAGGGAATATTCTAGATTTTTACATTTTAATTAAAATTATTTCTTATATTTTAAATTCTATTTTTTTTAAACATTTTTATTTAAATTTTAAATTCCAAATTCTTATATTTTATATTCTTGTTTTTACATTTTTATTTAAATTATATTTCTTATATTTTAGATTCTAGTTTTTTTTTTAACATTTTTATTTAAATTGTATTTCATATATTTTAGATTCTAGTATTTTACATTTTTATTTAAATTATTTCTTATATTTTATATTCTAGGTTTTTTTTTTTTTTACATTTTTATTTAAATTGTATTTTTTATATTTTATATTCTTGTTTTTACATTTTTATTTAAATTGTATTTCTTAATCTAGCCATGGGGGTCACAGTCCAGTGACTTGTGTGCCGGTCCAAAGCCCGGATAAATAGAGAGGGTTGCGTCAGGAAGGGCATCCGGCGTAAAACATTGCCAAACTTAACCATGCGAATCGTCAGTACGAATTTCATACCGGATCGGTCGAGGCCCGGGTTAACAACGACCGCCATCGGCGCCGTTGACCTACAGGGCGCCGGTGGAAATTGGGCTACTGTTGGTCGAAGAAGTAGAGGAGGGAGGAGAGTGCGCAGACAGAGAGAGAAGAGGAAAGGTAAGAGTGTAGGACTGAGAATAGGAACTCTGAATGTTGGTACTATGACAGGGAAAGGTAGAGAGCTGGCTGATATGATGGAGAGAAGGAAGGTGGATATACTGTGTGTACAGGAGACCAGGTGGAAGGGTAGCAAGGCTCGTAGTATAGGAGCAGGATTCAAGCTGTTTTATTATGGTTTGGATAGTAAGAGAAATGGGGTAGGTGTGGTCCTGAAGGAAGCTTTTGTGAGGAATGTCCTGGAGGTGAAGAGAGTGTCAGACAGGGTGATGAGTCTGAAGTTAGAGATTGAAGGGGTGATGTTGAATGTTGTTAGTGGTTATGCCCCACAGGTAGGTTGTGAGTTAGAGGAGAAAGAGAGATTCTGGAGTGAATTAGATGAGGTGATGGAGAGTATTCCCACGGGTGAGAGAGTGGTGATAGGAGCGGATTTTAATGGACATGTTGGCGAGAGGAACACAGGGGATGAGGAGGTGATGGGCAAGTTTGGAGTTAAGGAAAGGAACCTTGAAGGACAGATGGTAGTGGACTTTGCTAAGAGGATGGACATGGGTGTGGTTAACACTTAGAGTGACTTACAAGAGTGGAGGTAGGAGAACACAGGTAGACTACATCCTATGTAGAAGAGGCAATCTGAAAGAGATTAGTCACTGTAAAGTGGTAGTGGGAGAGAGTGTAGCCAGACAGCATAGGATGGTGGTGTGTAGGATGATTTTGATGGTCTTTAAGACGAAGAGGTCAAAGATAGAGAAGAAAACCAAGCGGTGGAAGCTGAAAAAGGAGGAATGTTGTGAGGAATTTAGACAGAAGTTGAGGCAGGCTCTGGGTGGTCAGGTAGTGCTGCCAGATGACTGGGAAACTACAGCAGAAGTGATCAGGGAGACAGGGAGAAAGGTGCTGGGTGTGTCATCTGGAAGGAGGAAAGAAGATAAGGAGACTTGGTGGTGGAATGAGGAAGTTCAGGATAGTGTCCAGAGGAAGAGGTTAGCCAAGAAGAAGTGGGACATGGACAGGACTGAAGAGAACAAACAGGAATACAAGGAGTTACAGCGCAGAGTGAAGAGGGAGGTGTCTAAGGCCAAGCAGAAGGCATATGACGAGTTGTACACTAGGTTAGACACTAGAGAAGGAGAGAAGGACTTGTACAGGTTAGCTAGGCAGAGGGATCGAGATGGGAAGGATGTGCAGCAAGTTAGAATTATTAAGGATAGAGATGGAAGGGTGCTCACAAGTGAGGAGAGTGTACAGAGGAGATGGAAGGAATACTTTGAGGAGCTGATGAATGAGGAAAATGAGAGGGAAAAAAGAGTAGAAGGGGTGAACTCTGTGGAACAGAAAGTAGATAAGATTAGAAAGGATGAAGTCAGGAAGGCTTTGAAGAGGATGAAAAGTGGGAAGGCAGTTGGTCCTGATGACATCCCGGTGGAGGTCTGGAAGTGTCTGGGAGAGGCAGCAGTGGAATTTTTAGCTAGTTTGTTCAACAGGGTTTTAGAGAGTGAGAGGATGCCTGAGGAATGGAGAAGAAGTGTGTTAGTGCCGATCTTTAAGAATAAGGGTGACGTGCAGAGTTGCAGCAACTATAGGGGGATAAAGTTGATGAGCCATACAATGAAGCTATGGGAAAGAGTAGTGGAAGCTAGGTTAAGGAAGGTAGTGAAAATTTGTGAGCAGCAGTATGGCTTCATGCCCAGAAAGAGCACAACAGATGCAATTTTTGCTCTGAGAATTTTGATGGAGAAGTATAGGGATGGTCAGAGGGAGTTGCACTGTGTGTTTGTAGACTTGGAGAAAGCGTATGACAGGGTGCCAAGAGAAGAGCTGTGGTACTGTATGAGGAAGTCAGGAGTAGCAGAGAAGTATGTCAGAGTGGTGCAGGACATGTATGAGAGGAGCAGGACAGTGGTGAGGTGTGCTGTAGGTCAGACAGAGGAGTTCAATGTGGAGGTGGGACTGCATCAGGGATCGGCTCTGAGCCCCTTCCTGTTTGCTATAGTGATGGACCAGTTGTCAGAGGAGGTCAGACAGGAGTCTCCTTGGACAATGATGTTTGCAGATGACATTGTGATCTGTAGTGAGAGCAGGGAGCAGGTGGAGGAAAACCTGGAGAGGTGGAGGTTTGCGCTGGAGAGAAGAGGAATGAAAGTCAGTCGTAGTAAGACTGAGTACATGTGTGTGAATGAAAGGGAGGGAAGTGGAACAGTAAGGTTACAGGGTGAAGAGGTGAAGAAGGTACAGGAGTTTAAGTACTTGGGGTCAACAGTCCAGAGTAATGGAGAGTGTGGGAAAGAGGTAAAGAAGCGAGTGCAGGCAGGTTGGAATGGGTGGAGAAAGGTGTCGGGAGTTCTGTGTGATCAGCAAATATCAGCGAGAATCAAGGGGAAGGTGTACAGGACAGTGGTGAGAACAGCCATGCTGTATGGTTTAGAGACAGTGTCACTGAGGAAGAGACAGGAGTCAGAGATAGAGGTAGCAGAGCTGAAGATGTTGAGGTTCTCTTTGGGAGTGACAAGATTGGACAGGATTAGGAACGAGTACATCAGAGGGACAGCTCATGTTGGACGTTTCGGGGACAAAGTTAGGGGGCCAGATTAAGATGGTTTGGACATGTTCAGAGGAGGGACAGTGAGTATATTGGTAGGAGAATGTTGGACATGGGGCTGCCAGGCAGGAGGCAAAGAGGAAGGCCAAAGAGGAGGTATATGGATGGAATTAATGAGGATATGAAGCTAGTGGGTGCAAGTGTTGAGGATGCAGAAGATAGGGATAGGTGGAGAGAGATGATTCGCTGTGGCGACCCCTGAAGGGAAAAGCCGAAAGAAGAAGAAGATTTAAATTGTATTTCTTACATTTTAGATTCTAGTTTTTTACATTTTTATTTGAATTATTTCTTATATTTTATCTTCTAGGTTTTTTTTTTTTACATTTTTATTTAAATTGTATTTCTTATACATTATATTCTAGATTTTTACATTTTAATTAAAATTATTTCTTATATTTTAAATTCTGTTTTTTTTTAAACATTTTTATTTAAATTTTAAATTCAAAATTCTTATATTTTATATTCTTGTTTTTACATTTTTATTTAAATTATATTTCTTATATTTTAGATTCTATTTTTTTTAACATTTTTATTTAAATTGTATTTCATATATTTTAGATTCTAGTTTTTTACATTTTTATTTAAATCATTTCTTATATTTTATATTCTAGGTTTTTCTTTTACATTTTTATTTAAATTGTATTTTTTATATTTTAAATTCTTGTTTTTACATTTTTATTCAAATTATATTTCTTATATTTTAGATTCTAGTATTTTACATTTTTATTTAAATTATTTCTTATATTTGATATTCTAGGTTTTTTTTTTTACATTTTTATTTAAATTGTATTTTTTATATTTTATATTCTTGTTTTTACATTTTTATTTAAATTGTATTTCTTATATTTTATATTCTTGTTTTTACATTTTTATTTAAATTATTTCTTATATTTTATATTCTAGGTTTTTTTTAACATTTTTATTTAAATTGTATTTCATATATTTTATATTCTTGTTTTTACATTTTTATTTAAATTATTTCTTATATTTTATATTCTAGGTTTTTTTTAACATTTTTATTTAAATTGTATTTCATATATTTTATATTCTAGATTTTACATTTTTATTTAAATTATTTTTTATATTTTATATTCTAGGTTTTTTCATATCAGTCCGGTCCACATGTCACTAAACATTAAATCTGATGGAAGCTAATCACCTTCATACAAAAGAGGCAGTCACACAACATGGCCTACTTTCTTTCTCTACTCTTTTCAGCTCTTCCAATCTGTGTCTTCCAATATCACAATTTACAACAGATTGCAGAAATATTGGCACACTCTGTAGCAAACTTATCACACATTACAGCAAAGTTATCACAAGGCCTCCTGGTGGTCCAGTGGGAGGATCCCTGGGTTCGATTCCCAGGCAGGGCGCTAATCCAGCCACTGAAGAGTTAACTCTTAGTGCTGGTCCCAAGCCTGGATTAAACAGGAGGGCAGTGTCAGGAAGGGCATCCGGCGTAAAACCTGTGCCAAATCGAAACATGAGGACCAAATGATCTGCTGTGGTGACCCCAAACAGGGAACAGCAGCACCAACAACAACAGCAAAATTATCACAAATTACACCAAGCCTCACTGGAGTTACACCTGAGCTTTATATTTCACTCACTTGCACACGTCAAACTGAACGGAAATGAATCTGAATCGGTGAACCATTTGCACCTGAGTTTTCTGACGAGGCTGTCCTTCTGTGGCAGGTCCAAAAATTCGATGAGGAACTTCATGCGCTCCCGAGTCTCTTGGGACGAGAGGCCGTGAATACGACCAAAGAACCAGAGCGTGTCGCTGATGGTGAACTCGTTATACAGTGCTATGTCCTGCCATGGGGGGAGACAAATAGTCACATAAGCTGGTTACAACACACACACACACACACACACACACACACACACTAATGCTGTTATGATACATTTTATGAAATTAAAAGGAATTCTAAAACGTGTGTATTTATTTTGCATAGGTAGAATCTCACCTGTGGCATGTATCCCACCATCCTTCCCGGCACCTCGTGTCCGGGGAACCGCGGCGGCTTCCCAAGCACGCTGATGTGACCTCGAGAGATCTTCAAAGTTCCCACGATGCACTTCAGCAGAGTGGTTTTCCCGCAGCCGCTCGGGCCCAGCAAGCCGTAACTGATGAACACAGCAAATAAGTCGGTATAAAAATAAAACGCACATCAATAATTGGCTGAATTATTGGTAAAGGTGTGAAGATATTGTCATGTATTCCTCTTTCCTGCACATCAGAGCTTTTTTTTTTTTTTTTTTTTTTAGTATTTTGAGTCGAGTCTGATCTCCACCCCTGTATTATACCACTGGTTTATTTCCCTATTTATTTATTTATTTATTTTCGAGCTGATTTGTTTCCAGAGCTTCTAACTGGCAAATATCATTCATTCATTGTCTACCGCTTATCCGATCTATCCTCGGGTCACGGGGAGCCTGTGCCTATCTCAGGCGTCATTGGGCATCAAGGCAGGATACACCCTGGACGGAGTGCCGACCCATCGCAGGGCACACACACACTCTCATTCACTCCCACAATCACACACTACGGACAATTTAGAGATGCCAATCAACCTACAATGCATGTCTTTGGACCGGGGGGGGAAACCGGAGTACCCGGAGGAAACCCCCGAGGCACAGGGAGAACATGCAAACTCCACACACACACGGCGGAGACGGGAATCAAACCCCCAACCCTGGAGGTGTGAGGCAAACATGCTAACCACTAAGCCACCGTGCCCCCCCCACTGTCAAATATTAATAATAAAAATTAAAATAAAGCTGCTATTTAAATTGAAAAAAAAAAAAAAAAACTAAAAAAAAACCCCACTCCTGATAATTTACAGCACTGGCATTTCCTGTATCTTGGCACATGCTGGT
>JAUCMX010000008.1:24331215-24333715 GCA_033459395.1 Hemibagrus guttatus
AAAATCTTCCTCTACCTCTTGCACAGCTGCGAGCTCACTTCTGTATAGCTTTGAGTAAAATTTATGAATTTCAGCAGGATCAGTTACAAGCTCCCCTGAATCTGTTTGCAAAGCGTGTATAAACCTTTTCTGTCCATTCTTTTTTTCAAGATTAAAGAACAACTTGGAAGGAGCGTCCATCTCTGTTGCGCTTTTAAAGCGTGAGTGGACCAGCGCCACCTGCACCGTTGTGTCCAACAACTCATCCAACGCATGTTTTTCTTTTTGAGAGCCTCAATATGGCCTCGATTTCCTGTGGACCAAACCCTGGAGTTCCACTACCTCAATCTCTAGAGCTCTAAGTGATCTGGTGATGTCCTTAGTCACATTGTGAGTGTACTGTTGACAAAACATTTGAATGTGCACTTTTGCCACATCCCACCAATCTTGCACTGATGTAAAAGATGGCTTCTGAAGCCTAAAAGTGTCTCAAAAAAATAAAACTCTCCTAATCGTCTAATCGTCTAAAAGTACTGCATTAAAATGCCAGTATGCGCTACGTGGCTTTACACTGCTCTTCTTACAAGTGCACTGTACCATAAAATGATCTGAAAAACCCACAGGATAAATAATACAGGACCTAAAAGCATTCAGCTGATGTTTAAAAGTGTAAAATCCATCAAGCCTTGCTTGTGAGAGGAGGTTCTCCTTACAATGGGACAGGGTGTATTGTCTCTCTGTTTGATGGAAATTCCTCCACACATCACTCAGATCATGTGTTGCTATTAACTCACGCAGGCGTTTGCGAGAGGCAGCATGAGGTTCTAAATGGTTCCTATCTAAAACGTCTGCACTGCAGTTAAAATCTCTGCCAATGATTAAAACATCACTCGGACTACAGGAACCAACGACAGTGCTTAAAATGTTTAAGAACACCATTCTCTCCACACTTAAGGTGGGAGTGTAGAAGAAGTTGCTTTCGGCTGCTCCCTGTTCGGGGTCGCCACAGCGGACCAACTGGTCCGCACATCAACTTGGCAAATGTTTTACGCCGGATGCCCTTCCTGACGCAACCCTCCCATTTTTTCCAGGCTTGGGACCGGCACTGCATCCAGTGGCTGGGGTTGAGGCATTGGCTGGGGTTGAGGCATTGGCTGGGAATCGAACCCGGGCCTTCCACATGATAGGCGAGAAACCTACCACTGAGCCACCAAGGTGGGAGTGTACACACAGATAAAAACAAACACCTCATTCTCATAAAATGCACGCACTTTTAAAAGCCTGCCTTTTAAAACTTCCTCAACATCACAAGACTGTGGACTAAAAGGCTGTGAGAATAAAACAGGAACACCGCCGCTAAGAGAGGTGTTATGACTTAAAAACACAAGTCCCTTCCACTCGCTCGCCCAGTCCGAGGAGTTTCCGGGATCGCTATGCGTTTCCTGCAGGAAAACAACATCTGCACGCTTGTGTCTCACCAGCTCGTACACTATAGCCCTTTTTCTGTAGTCCCTGGCACCATTGATGTTGAGGGTTACGGCAGTGATGGCACTCATTGTTAAAAAATAAGATATCACCCACATAGTGCAGTTAATCAGCTGTTTTAGTGTTACAGAGCTAAGCAGTTTACAAAGAAGCTTCATTGTTCTTTTTAAGTTTGGTCACTATGGCCTTCAGATGATAAATTTCAGTTTTTTCGAACACGCCACATCGCATTAACTTTCTAACATCGTGAATGAACTGTCCAGTGTCGGGGAAATAATCTTCAATATTCACTGACCTCTTGCCCTTGGTGTTTTTCAAAAATGCTAAAATTTCTGCTGCCGTGTGGACAACTTCCCTTTCGTCTGATTGCGAGCACTGTGACCAACTTGAGTCTGTGGAGCCTCCATCACTCTCCTCCACATCTGACTCGTGTTTTTTGGCCTGCTTATTGCTCTTACTTCTTGATTTCTTCTTGCGCTTAGTGGGGACTTTAAAAACAGGTTCTGCTTCCATCTCAGCATCTGAATCTCCATTGTCTTTCAAGTCAACATCAAGACTGCTCTCCAGTTCCTCCACCTGGCTTATCTAAACGGGGGGCTTGGATGTCGGTTCGCTCATCTCTTTATCACTTTTCGCAGGATCAGATGTTCCTGCTTTGTTTCCCGCGGGTTTCGCCACAGTTGCAGGGTTGCCTCTGCCGAGCCCGGTCTCGACCGCAGGGGGAACGGTCACGACGGGATCCAGCATGGAGGAGGCAGCAGCTACGGGCTTAGCTGCAGGAGGGTCAGCTGGAACAGACTCGGCCGCCGGAGAACCCGATACAGATGGCCCATCTCCCTCGGTATCACCACTGCAAACTTTTGTCCTAGTCTGCTCAGCCTGCCTGTCTGTCGCCCAGTCCGTTTTTACCTTCTCTGGACATGCACGAACCAAATGTCCTGTTTCACCACAGTTAAAACATTTCACGCAGGAATCAGTAGTCACAAAAACCGTGCAATCAAATCCATCCACACCAAATTTCATAGCCAGGTCTAGA
>JAUCMX010000008.1:24336215-24384921 GCA_033459395.1 Hemibagrus guttatus
CTGACCAATCAGAATCGAGAATTAATTAGTTAATTACTGTTTAAACATAGAAATGAACACATCACCTGCTGACCAATCGCCTGAGGTGATGTTTAAACAGTAGTTGCCGTGGTAACCACATGGGTCATAAGGACAGCTTATATTTTTGCATAAAGTGAAATGACACGAAGCTGTATGGCACAAATTGTGTTTATAACATGTTTATAATGTTTTGTTTACATTGTAGATGTTTATATTGTGACGTGACGTCACAATGAACCTCAGTACATTCGCTTACATTTGTACTTCAGTGGTAAAATTCTGTGTTTGTTTCAACTCACATTTCACCAAGGTGGCTTATTTTCTTTGATTTTTGGGGTTTTTTCATTTTTTTTTACAAGGTTGCCTGAGCTATCATGTGAAGGACCAGCTGACTGCATTTCTTCTGAGTATAACTGTCAGTCACCAAACTGGTTCGGAGTGTTGACACGCTAAAATCTCAGCATTTCTAACGCCTACGCAATCAGTCTACCTGCATAATACACTAAATTTAGCTTGCTGTGGAATCCTTCACCTCTCTCATGCTACATTCATGCGTACAGCGACTCAGTCACAAACTCACGTTCAATTACACTGAGAGCTGACGAATTCCGGGACACGAGCGACAGTATCCGTTGGTTACTAGATGTGGGCGTGTCCATATAAGTTGAGCAAAGTTCACGGTACACCACAAGTTGCTTCTCCTTCATTTTGTATGGCATGAGGCTAGCTGCACCCCACAATGATGAACGTTATTACTATGGCAACCAGCCATGGGAACACCTACTGGCGATTTCATAATACACCGAATTACACCAATTAACTAGGCATAACATTATGAGCACTGAGAGGTGAAGTGAATAACACTGATGATCTCATCATGGCACCTGTTAGTGGGTGGGATATATTAGGCAGCAAGTGAACATTTTGTCCTCAAAGTTGATGTGTTAGAAGTTTGACGAAGGGCCAAATTGTGATGGCTAGACCACTGGATCAGAACATATCCAAAACTGCAGCTCTTGTGGGGTGTTCCCGGTCTGCAGTGGTCAGTATCTATCAAAAGTGGTCCAAGGAAGGAACAGTGGTGAACCGGCGACAGGGTCATGGGCGACCAAGGCTGATTGATGCACGTGGGGAGCGAAGGCCCCTTTGTTTGTGATCCGATCCAACAGATGAGCTACTGTTGCTCAAATTGCTGAAGAAGTTAATGCTGGTTCTGATAGAAAGGTGTCAGAATACACAGTGTATGACGGGTCAGGGCTGTTTTATCAGCAAATGGTGGACCAACACAATATTAGGCAGGTGGTCATAATGTTATGCCTGGTCAGTGTATGTTAGTTAACGCAGTAACAGAAAATTCTCGATTCTGATCAGTCAACAGTTAGCTGTTGCTATAGAAACAATACCATTTTAGGGAAGAACGAGCGCGTGAATATAAACAGTCAGTATTTGTTTTACTTTTAAAAATCAAGAATAATCAAGACTATGAATCAAATCAATAGCAACAGCTAACTGTTCATAATTTTTAAAAGTAAAACATTTTCTGACTAGATTTCGGAAATGTATGAGAAATGCTAAATACATTCTGAACTTGATAATAAACTAATTTTTTTAAATTGAAAAAGTGTTGTGTTTTATTCCCTACATAATAATTTTTCGCACTAATGATACCGTAGACGGTTAGAATATGCAAAAAACACTCTAAGCAATCCATAAATGCGGTGTTATTATCATGTAAATAACATTTAAATACATTGTGTAAATATATAAAGTACATAAAACAGCATTTAGTTTGATGAATTCATAAATATGTTATTGGTATTAATCAATATTTTGAGAATAGCACACTATTAACTTGAGCATCAGTGATAGGAAAACCATCTCTTTTCAACGAGTCAATTTATTTGACTCAGTTCACAGAAGAGTCGACTCTTTCGGCTCCCAAACGGCTCCTTTTAGTTTATTAGGGCTTGTACACGAATTATATATAAAGGCTGTAAGCTACTTTATCATACTTTTGTGATAATGAAGCAGTTATCTCGTGTTAACCACTGTATTTAGAAACAACTCACTGGCTGAGCCATTCACAGAAATTACAGAATACAGTAACATGATGAATCACTGAATCATTTTCTGAGTAAAAGTCAGAGAAATCAATACAATGACATTACTGAAGCCACAGAACACGACGCTTCATTAGGCGTGAAGATGATTAATACACTGTATTCCCTAACAATACAACGAACTCATTAAAAATAAGTTAATTGTACTTAAAATTGTTTAACAGTTCATTCAACTTAAAACTTTTAAGTGTTTTGACTTCCAATAATTTAAATAAAAGAGTTGAAATCATGCAACTCAAAAATTTTATTTATAAGTTGTTGTTTTTTTCCAAAAGCTAATGGCAAGATGTTAATGCATGGACATTGAATATATATTATTAACAAAACAAAGTTTATTCAAATAAATAATTTGAGTTCATTTGAGTTCATCTGTTCTTATGTATTAAGTGTACTTAATTAACAACAATTATTTTTATCTACTTAAAAAAAAAAATGGGGGGTCACGGTGGCTTAGTGGTTAGCACGTTTGCCTCACACCTCCAGGTTTGGGGGTTCGGTTCCTGCCTCCGCCATGTGTGTGTGGAGTTTGCATGTTCTCCCTGTGCCTTGGGGTTTCCTCCGGGTACTCTGGTTTCCTCCCCCGGTCCAAAGACATGCATTGTAGGTTGATTGGCATCTCTAAATTGTCCGTAGTGTGTGATTGCGTGATTGCATGAGTGAATGAGTGTGTGTGTGTACCCTGTGATGGGTTGGCACTCCGTCCAGGGTGTATCCTGCCTTGATGCCCAATGACCCCTGAGATAGGCACAGGCTCCCCGTGACCCGAGAGTAGATCGGATAAGCGGTAGAGATACTTAAAAAAATTGAGGAAACTTATTACCTCAAAACTTTTGATTTATCTTAACTTGCCAGGGTTTACAGTGTAATATTACACTTTTCCCCTCATTCCTGACAAATAAACTGGAGTCACAACATACATACTAAGTCACAGACAAATCATGGCCATGCCATTTGTAATAACACGATAACATTGTCTTGTCACCTCAATATACTAAAGCATGGCCATGCATCTAGTTAACAAGACAACATTACTTTGCATTACTGTTGTATAAAATCTATAAAAAGTCTCCTCCGAAGGTATTGGAACAGCAAGGTCAAGTCTTTTGACCTGAAAACGTTTGTGTCTTAGTTCAAAAGATAAAATATGCAATGATAGATGAGAATTTCATCTTGCTAAACCTGTTAAATAACATAGCATAGCACCTTGCATAGCAATAGCTGAATATGTGAATTACACATGTTTCGTTTTCATCAGGTGTGTCCTGTCACGTTGATCGTTTAACTGGTTAATAGCTCTGAATGTCTACTCTTGGTTTGAGCTTTGGGTTTCAACTGTTAAGACTATATTTGTTGGTAAAAAAAAAAAAAAATGGGAGAAGCACAAGCCATTTAGAAACTGGGAAAAGAGGAAAGATCATTCAGAGCCATTGCTCTAGGCACAGCCAATACAACAATTTGGAATGTCCTGAATAAATCTATTTGTTTAATTGTTTAAACAGAAAAGCACTGCATGAAGTAAGAATCCCTGCATTAACGTTACCATGCTGCTTTGTCTGGGCTTAGTTAGTTTCAGTTTCATTTTTATGCTGAGAACTGATCTCTTCCCCTAATACACATGACTACATCTTTAATAAGCAGCAATGCACTGAGCAGATCCTCTCTGACTCAGAAATCAAACAGAAATAGGTTTCGATATAAAAAGCTATAAAACAAGATGCTGTTATTAGAAAATAATCCATGCTGGCACAAAGCGGATTTACTGTTTACACTCCAAAGTGGATTATTTCCCAATGACGGCTCGACCATTCCAATTTTTAATTAACTAATGAATCAAACATAACGATTATTGAGACTGCTTCTGTAACTATCAAAGAAACGTCTCCTTACAAACTTCACTATGCCAATGACGAGACATTTTACTTTCTTTACTAAAAAGTTGAATCTGTTTCTTAAAAGGTTTAATGTGTGTGAAGTGCTGGCTGTGTTAATGTGGACATGCATAACAAACATGCATGAGGATAACCACTATGTCAGAGCTGCTGTTATAGAAAAGTAATCAACATCTGACCAATCAGAATGGAGAACTGACCAGCACTGTGGTATAAACTGTGGCATTAACTACATCGAGCTGTTTTGTCCTTCTTGTGTAGCACTACAATAACTACATGGTGAACAAACACCAGATGTTTGTCTCTCAAACAGTCTCTAATCAAACCCTAGGCAAACTTATCTAATGGATCAATCCCATCTCCAAACTAATCCCTACTTCCTTTATAAAGGCACTACATACTGAATGATGCTCAGATGCAATTAATATAATTTGCTGCCAAATAAAGAGTGGGTGAGTTACAGTACCTGCACCAATACGCAGCTCTCTCAGTGAAAGGTTAAAAGTAAATAAATAAATAAATAAATAAATTCCACAAGCCCGGTGATCTGTGGCTCCGTGCGGAAGTCAGGTCAGGTTTTTTAGCCTTCTCCCTTATTGATATGCAAATGTATTCAAACACTAGAACGCTGATTGGCTGTCAAATCTCTACGTCACGTTTCGTTATGGAAGGCCATCGAGACCAAAGTCATGTGGAATATTGCAAGAAATCTGCATTGGCATTCGAATCGTTTACGGCATATAAACCGAACTGAACCGAACCGGTTAAGTTGCGCGTATGTCCGAGAGCCGTTCAGAACTCGTTAGCGTAAGCAGAAAGCCAAGCAAAGCCAACTAAAGCGAGTAACTAAAGCGATACCAAAGTTGCCTTCAACATGCGTCCAAAAGCTAGGTGATTTTTCTGGCGTTTTTTTGTTGTTGACAGATTGGTGGCGTGGGTAGTATGTTCTATTTTTAGCCCGAGCTTTGTGGCACGACTTCCTGTGACGACCCTTGACCCTTGAAAACGTCTAATATTGGTAATATTTTGAGTGGATGGAACGGATTATCTGCACTGTTATGGGAAAATATGTATCGCAATATGAATTTTCATCTTAAGAGCTCGCCTCCAGAACGAATTAAATTTCTATGCAGAGGTTCCATTGTACTTCGTTACTACGTCTGCATGCACAGCTGCTACGCAAGCACCGCTGTTTGCATACTCGTTTGTGTATCTTATGCATATCTGGGAGATTATAAGCAGCTTCCACTAGATGGCACGTCAACACCGAAATCTTTCCGTCCATCTGTTTCCCTAAGTCAGAATTAGCAGTGGTAATTTTGATTCATCCCAGTGACTCAAATCTTTTGATTTTGTTCAACAAAAAGATTCATTCGGATTCAGTCAGTGATTCATCCAGTTCTTTTGTCGTTGTTGTTGTTAAATTAAAAGTGCTTGTCTACAAATGTACTGCAAATATAGTGTTTAATAACTATTTTCTCCTCAAATGACAACAGCAGATCTATTATACTTCCCCATATCTTGTTAACTGCTTAGTTGGAAAACAAAACAAAAAGCTCAACATTTGAAGTTGAATCAAATTTCCGTCTATGTCGTTTTTATTGTGTAAGGTCACCAATCGTTACATAGCTGGGATTATGCTTCATGCACAGATTTCAAACCTATAAACCTGTGCTAAAGTGCTACATTCTTGTCACATCCCTTATATTTAATTTTGATCATATCATTCATAAACAAGTTTCTCCAGTCATATTCGTTCAATACGTCCAACCCGATGACATGCTCAAGTTCACAGCCTAGACTCTAATGCAGTCTTTAAAAACGCAAGAAAAAGTCACGTTTTATTCGAGTGAGCAAAATATGAGTCAGTACATGAATGAGGATGAGGCGCCTCCTGGTGGTCCAGCAGCAGGATCCTGCGCTCTCATTGCCACAGCCCTGATACCATTCCCGGGCAGGGCGCTAACCCAGCCACTGAAGAGTTAACCCTCAGTGCCGGTCCCAAGCCCGGATAAAATGGGAGGGTTGCATCAGGAAGGGCATCTGGCGTAAAACCTGAGCCAAATCAAAACATGTGGACCAAATGATCCGCTGTGGCGACACCAAACAGAGAGCAGTAAGTTTCATTCACGTAAAAGATTCGTTAAAATGTTATTCAAATTTTCTTCAAAATATTCCAGGAATCAAATTGAATCAAATTGTGAAGGTGATTCATCCCGGTGATTCAAATCTTTTGATTCCACTCACAAAAAAAAAAAAAAGCTTTGTTACTTTGTTAATTTATTCACTGATTCATTCAGTGACCCTTGTTGTTGTTAGAAAATGTGCATGTCTACAAAAGATTCGTTGAAAAACATCGACACACAGATTGAAATTGACACAATCCCAAATGAACACAGTCGTTACACCGCTACACTACAAATCATGGCCGCTTTTTGACACTTATGGCTTTCCATATTCAGAGCTCGACTCACTGCACCCTGTCACTTGCAGATGCCCTGCTTCGTTTTCTGGGACCAGGATCTGAAATTATATCTAAAATCTCGGATTTTAATGCTCTCTGATCCACATGTACATTCGATTCAAGTGACCAGGTTTCTGTTTTCTCCAATCTCATGTCATCTCAGCTCCAGCGTTAGTCGGTACCCATGATTTGAGATCGGATGCTGTTCGCATATTCCACCGGATTAGATGCGACATGATGGAAAAACAATAGAATAAAAACAGCTGAATATAGAAAACGTTACCAGTTTCTCCATCTCGGTACTCCCGGGAGGAGAGACGGCATCTCCGGTCTGGGCCATGAAGCCGGTCGGTGAAGCCGAGCTCACCGAGTTGCGGTAACGTCAGTGCACGCAGATGTGCGGGTTAACCCTTTAGACCCTAAACCGCATTGTAGCGCAATGGGCACGATTAAATCTCCGTAGATTGAATGCACACGGCAGCTGATTCACTTTTTTTCAATTCAGTTTATTTTGCGTCATTATAGTGCAGGAAAGGAGAATCTTAAAACATTTTTTTTTTTTTGCAAGCGAAATATAAGGCAACTCTTCTCTTCACATTCTTGTTATTGTTGATAATAATTATGGCTAAATTGCAATTAATTAGCATTTGGATTGTTGTTATAGATTACACCTTATCCTCCACACCTACGTCCTTCTCAATACGGTTTATTCATTCATTGTCTACCGCTTATCCGAACTATTCTTGGGTCACGGGGAGCCTGTGCCTATCTCAGGCGTTATTGGGCATCAAGGCAGGATACACCCTGGACGGAGTGCCAAACCATCACAGGGCACACACACACTCTCATTCACTCACTACAGACAATTTAGAGATGCCAATCAACCTACAATGCATGTCTTTGGACTGGGGGAGGAAACCGGAGTACCCGGAGGAAACCCCCGAGGCACGGGGAGAACATGCAAACTCCACACACACATGGCGGAGGCGGGAATCGAATCCCCAACCCTGGAGGTGTGAGGCTAACCACTAAGCCACCGTACCCCCCAATACAATTTACAATAAATTAAATACAATTCCATGCAAAATAGTCTGAATCGCTGGACATGATTCACTGATAATGAAGATAATGAAAACCTTAACTGAAGTGTGTGAAGATTTCTCCAAACAAGAAGAAAATCATTCAAAAATAAAGTTTAATATTAAGGATGGCTGATGTAAACCTGCAACAAGCAGTGTACAACAAATGGAAGTATTTTCTCAGAGGCCCCAGTGTCAGGACCGTCTCCTGTTTGTTTCTCTCTCTCTCTCTCTCTCTCTCTCCCCTCAGTCTTGCACTCTGTCACTCTCACTCTCTTGCTTTCCTTCTCTTCTCTTCTCTTCTCTTCTCTTCTCTTCTCTTCTCTTCTCTTCTCTCTCTCTCTCTCCTCTCTCTCTCTCTCTCTCTCTCTCTCTCTCTATATAATCCAAAACTAAGCAAAGACACAACCAAATGATGGGATTTTATACATCTAACAAACTAGGTACAGGTGATCTTACCTAACTTAGGATAGGATACTAACAAGGAAATCAGGAGGAAGTTGGTTTTGTGCTCTCTGTCTCCTTCTGCTGGACAGGAAGTGGTATGAAACATCAAATCAAATCACTTTATTGTCACATCACCATGGACACACGTGTAGAAGTGGGTGAAATTCTTGAGTGCAGCTCCAGACATTGCAATGGCTTTTAAAAAAAAAAAAAAAAACAACAACAATGCATTAACCCAAACTAAAAATGGCTCTGGAGAAAAAAAGGTTCTCGACCCCAGATACCTTTCCTGACACAACCCTACCATTTTTCCAGCCTTGGGACCAGCACTCCATCCAGTGGCTGGGGTTTGGGTCTTGGCTGGGAATTGAACCCAGGCCTTCCGTATGGTAGGCGAGAAACCTACCACTGAGCCACCAATATAATATCATAATTTAAATAATCACTCTTTACAAACATGGTGAGCAGAAAAGCATTTCAGCATGCACAAAACATCAAAGCTTGAGGTAGATGAGCTACAGCAGCAGAAGACCACATCAGGTTCCTCTCCTTTCAGCTCATTGTACCTGCTCAGATTCTCCTCCTCTCTTTTCCGCTAGCTCAGGTATTTTTAAACTGCTTCTTGTTTCTTTTCTTGTTTTACTTTTCTTCACCTCCAGCGTCCTGGGTTCGAGTCTTGATCCCGCTCACTGTGTGTGTGTGTGTGTGTAGTTTGCATGTTCTCCCCGTGCTTGGTGGGTTTGCTCCGGTTTCCTCACACAGTCCAAAGACATGCTTCTAGGCTGATTGGAGTCTCTAAATTGCCTGTAATGAGTGTGTGTGTGTGTGTGCCCTGCGATGGATTGGCACTCCCTCCAGGGTGTATCCTGCCTTGACGCCGGAGATAGGCACAGGCTTCCCGTGACAGATCGGATAAGTGGTACAGACAATGGAAAATGGAGCTCCATTTTAAAATGTATGAAAAGTGTTTTTTTAAATGAATAAAATAAAAATGGGGAAGAGGGTGCCAATAATTCTGAATTGGCTGTACAGCATTGATGTTATAGGCATGTTTATGTTTAGACAACACACAGCATACTATATAGTACGATGTTATATCGACATGCTACTGTCTAAACAAGTTAAGCCGAATCATAACATAGTCAATTCCAAAATTATTGGCAGTCGTTTACAAAACAAACAGGCAATGACTCCAAGCAGCCAGCAAATCTATCTATCCATCCATCCATCCATCCATCTAATGTGTCCATCCATCCATCCATCTATCTATTTATCTAATCAGGCTCTGACACAGACATGTTAACAGGCAGTTTATAGTGTAAAAGCTAACACAACTCACACAGCAGATGAACGGCACAGAAGATGAACTCTGCAGAGATGTTTTTATTCCTGGCTTAAAAAACAGCAGATAATAAATCAGCCTTCTGATCACTGATTGCAGGACTTCTCAGTGCATCATGATGCTAAAATCTGAAAAAAAAAAAAAACACCCTAAGAGCTCAAATCTCAAATAAACTATATTTGGACCTTTTTTGTTCCTTAAATGCATTTTGATTACTTTATTCCTTTACTAATGTGTACACAGTGCAGTTAGTGTTGTTAGTGTTGGGAATGTTAAAGTAATCCCAGGTAATGCATGAGTAGTGTGATAGAAGATAACCCAGGATACGGTGAAAAGCACTTAAGACATGGATAAGAATGAAGCTTCCATGTTATGACGAGTTTATGACGAGTAACAAATCAACTTGCGTTTCCTCAATCAGATACATACCACTCTACGCTGTCAGTCAGTGAAAAAGGAACAACGCTAAGCAGATCTTATTGGTCTGGTGGTCCATTTCCAGCTTCACACTCAGTTGATAGGAATATATCAGGCACAGCTGTGTCGGGTTTGTAAAATCTTTTTCATCAGTGTCAGTTTCTGTCCATAACACTGCTGTTGGCTGGAGATTTTTGATTAATGGACTATTTGTTAACCCCCAAAGTGACAAGACAACACTGAGTATAAGTGCACACTTAGAGATCCAAAGGAAAAGAAGTTGATTCGTTCTAGCAATCGATTCTACGGAATCACTTAAATGATTCACTCCAAAAAAAAAAGAACATATTTTATGCACAAATCTGTGAATGGACCAAATAAAATGATTAATAATTTTAGATATTTATCCCCCTAGGGGCTTAGTGGCAGGATGTACAGTCTCACCACCATGACCCGGGTTTGATTCCCAGGCAGGGATCCAACCCAGCCACTGAGGGGGTTAACTCTCGGTGCGGATCCCAAGCCCGGATAAAATGGGAGGGTTGGGTCAGGAAGGGAATCCAATGTAAAACCTGTGCCAAAATGAAAATATACAGCTGTGACAACCCTCAACATGGAGCAGCTTAAGGATGACAACAACATCGATCAGGTATAACATTATGAGCAGTGAGAGGTGAAGTGAATATGACTGATGATCTCCTCATCATGGCACCTGTTAGTGGGCGGGATATATTAGGCAGCAAGAGAACATCGTGTCCTCAAAGTTGATGTGCTAGAAGCAGGAAAAATGGACAAGAGTAACGATTTGAGCGAGTTTGACGAAGGGCCAAATTGTGATGGCTAGACCACTGGATCAGAACATCTCCAAAACTGCAGCTCTTGTGGGGTGTTCCCGGTCTGCAGTGGTCAGTATCCATCAAAAGTAGTCCAAGGAAGGAACAGTGGTGAACCGGAGACAGGGTCATGGGCAGCCAAGGCTCACTGGCGCACGTGGGGAGCGAAGGCTGGCCCGTGTGATCTGATCTAACAGACGAGCTACTGTTGCTCAAATTGCTGAAGAAGTTAATGCTGGTTCTGATAGAAAGGTGTCAGAATACACAGTGCATGACGGGTCAGGGCTGTTTTGGCAGCAAAAAGGGGACCAACACAATATTAGTCCGGTGGTCATAATGTTATGCCTGATGGGTGTATGTATAAACCACGTACATCAAATTCATTTGTAGTATTTATATTATAACTACAAAATATTTTAGCTTAAAATGCACCCAAATTAGTTTGAAACAATAAAATGATCCTTTTACTTTCTCCAAAGTTCTCAAGCATACCGTGTTTTATTTAGTCTTTAGTTCAGTCGTTCAGATCAACGTGCAAAAAATCCAACCTCAAATGCTTACCAGGGATCTGACAAAAATAAATACAAACACGAAATGATATAATAAATACACACCTGTTTACCTTAGGGTAAGGGTTATAAATAAAAACTCGTGTCTTTAGTAACTTTCTCGAACACATGCTCGTCGTTTAGTTAAAGGAGACAAAATAAAGGAAATATCTAACACTCGTCTAATTCTGTTAGGAATAAAAGGATTAAATAAAAGGTTTGTCTTGAAGTAAAAATCGAAGGAACACAAAGCAAACAGGATATAAAAATTCGTCAATCTGTTCTGTTAATAAGTTAGAATAAGTTAGCGAGGTTTCAAGTAATAAAATGTGCAATTGTTCTTCTGTTACACGGGTGAAATTTCAGAGGACAAACCAAAGAGTTTAATCTGAATGTTGAACAAAGACATAACAGAAAGGATTAACACCAAAAACACACACTACAAAAGAGATAAGAGCGCTGGGATAGTGAAAGTACTTTCTCTTGCAGTTATAAATGAACCTGCAGTACGGGTTCAGGTGAGGTCAGAGGTCACTGGAGGACGAAAGCTGCAAGGTGAAAACTGGCTGGAGGTCGAAGGTCACGGGTGACTAGCCGCTGGAGTCAGGGTGGAGGGGAACATTAGGACTTTTGCGTGCATGAAAGACAGATCGGGGAGGAAAGAGATCACCCGGGCCGCCTCCTCGCTTATCTCTCCGTCTCGCTCAGGCTTCCTGTGAACAGACACACACACAAAATTCTCTTCATCACTGAATCTCCATTAGGGCTGAATCTATACTATTTGGTGAAAGTCTATCAAAATTCTGCACTGAAAATCTTCTCTCTCTCTATCTCTTTCTCTCTCTTTCTTTCCATCTGTCCAGTCATCCGTCCAATCTATCTATCTATCTATCTATGCGTCCATCCATCCTATTCATCCATCCTAACCATCCGTCTATCTATCTATCTATCTATCTATCTATCTATCTATCTATCTATCTATCTATCTATCTATCCATCCATCCATCCTATTCATCCGTCCTAACCATCCGTCCATCTATCTATCTATCTATCTATCTATCTATCTATCTATCTATCTATCTATCTATCTATCTATCTATCTATCTATTCATGCATCCATCCATCCTATTCATCCATCCTAACCATCCATCTATCTGACCATCCGTACATTCATCCGTCCATCCATCCTATTCATAAGTCCTAACCATCCGTCTATCTATCTATCTATCTATCTATCTATCTATCTATCTATCTATCTATCTATCTATGCGTCCATCCATCCTATTCATCCATCCTAACCATCCGTCTATCTATCTATCTATCTATCTATCTATCTATCTATCTATCTATCTATCTATCTATCTATCTATCTATCACTGATTTTTTCTTATTTAGAATCAGATTTTTTCATTACAAATGATGTGAAGCTGCAAAAATACAAAAAGTTTCTCTTTATTTCCAGTTTTAAATTGAAGTTTAAAAGTCTGCCAAAAATGGATGGTGGTAAGTGGGACCAAAAAAGTGTTAAATGAGTTTGAGCAGGACTAAAGCGCCGCTGCATCGCTCTCTTTAGGTACACTTCAGGTGAGGGCTAAAGTTCACTGGACTGTTGTGTTATATTAAATAGCCTTTATTTATCACATATACATTACTGCACAATGAAATTCTTTCTTCACATATCCCATCCTTGGAGAGTTGGAGTCAGAGTGCAGGGTCAGCTAAGATAGAGCGCCAGAGTGGCAGCTTAGTGGTGCTTAGTGGTGCTGGGGCTTGAACCCTGATCAACAACCCAGAGCCTTAACCACTCGACTTACCAACACTGTTTTTGCTCTGGTTGATGGTTTTATATTTTACCCCAAATGCTAAGATCTTAATAAAAGACGTTTAAAGTAAAAAGTCAATTCAGAATCCTCAACACTACCAAAGACTAATATGCATGTCATTCAGGGGGGATATTTGCTTTAAGATCATGTGTTGAAGTGTGTGTGTGTCTGTGTGTAGACACACCTGGTCACAGTGCTATTCTTTTCAGCTGTTTCCATCAGTCTGGTGAAAGCGTCCGCTACGTTACTGCCAGCGTTACTGCTCTCTAGTTTAGCAGTGGTCAGTTCATAAAGCTCTGGATCCACTCCTACACACACACACACACACACACACACACACACACACACACACACACACACACACACACACACACATTGATACGCATTTACACTTTATAGTATTATTACACACACACTGTATAGAAACAACCCAAATTTACGGACACTCTTGTTTTCTGAGGTCAACTTGTTTTTTTTCTCTCTCACTCACTCGCTCACTCTCGCACACATACACAATTAAACCAAAAGACATGCGACACCACCCACAGATATGAAAAAGCACAAACACTCTGCACTCCTATGAAAGCAAAGGAACCAGTGATGCTCAACCACTAGAAATAACGAAGAAAAGAAAGGATATTTGTTTTCTTTGAGCAAATTAAATCACAGAGGTACGACTAGACTGGATTCGTTCATGTTTGAAAAAAAACGAAGCAACATTTTTATGTATTTTTTACAATAAAAAAAAAATGTAAATGTTGACGTAAAATAGTCAAGGAAATGACTAGGATTTGACATTGGAGCGAATACAAGCCATGCATCTGTTCAATCAATCAGTCAATAAATGTATTTATTTTTAATTAATTTAATAAATTAATTTTTAGCTTCTATTTATTTTTTATTTATTTAAATTTTTCATTAAAATATCTGATATAAAACATTTATTTCAATGCACATGGCTACAGAATATTCAAATGAAATTAAACTGAATTAAATTAAATTTAAAAATTGAACGGCAAAAATACTCACGAAGTGAAATACGGGGAGATTTCGTGAAAATTTGCAAAGAATCGTGATATTTATTATTTATTCCAAAACATTCAAACACGATGTTCTGTGTGTCCTTACGATGTAGACCTCATCTGCTGAGAATCTCTACATTTTCCCATGATGCTGTGCGACGGGTCAACAACTATATTATCTCCTGCAGACAAAAAAAAGGCTGTGATTTGGTTTAAATGTCTCATTACATAAAGTTCAGCTCAGGAAAACAGAGTCACTTTCTCTTCATCGGCTAACACTCTGCTGTCGTACTGACGCTGGAGTTACTTACGCTGTGCCAGATGACCTTTCCTGTAAGGTTTCTGAACAACCGAACGAAATCTTAAAAGAACTGCTTTATTAAAACACCAGCGTTTTGAGAACAGAGATGATCTGATCATAGATTTCAGGTTGTTCTAGTGTTCGAGCTCTTCATTGCAGAATCCAGATCATTGCTGCGGTGAGCCGAGGAACAGGACGTGGCCTGATTTTACTAACAGGAACGGTTAGAGAGAAATAAACAGAGAAACAAAGCGTAACTATCGCTCTTTCTTGAAAGGTCTGGATCATGAAAAACATCAGCAAAAACTGAAACAGCAGGAAGTAGGAGAGTCACAGCAACGCCGATCACACCTGCTCACTAAGGATGCGAGGAAATGTCTACACGTGTGTGTAAATATATGATATACCACAGCACTGCTGCTGAGTTCTCAATTCTATTAAATCCTGGTTAATCAGATGTTGTTAATTAATTAATATTCCAGCTCTAAAAGAAGCCAAGCTTAGTTGTCTTTATTTGTCACATATACATTACTGCACAGTGAAGTTCTTTTCTTCGCATATCCCATCCTTGGGGGTTGGGGTCAGAGTGCAGGGTCAGCCATGATACAGCACCCCTGGAGCAGGGTGGGTTGGGGGCCTTGCTCAAGGGCCTCAACGGTGGCAGCTTGGCGGTGCTGGGGCTTGAACCCCTGATCTTCCAGTCAACGACCCAGAGCCTTAACCACTTGAGCTACCACTCTAAATCACAGGTTTATATCAATGCATTTGTTATTGTTTCTATAGCAACAGAGACCTGAACGGCAACCACGCCATGTAAATGGATTAAAAACGTTTCACGTTTGCGGAAGACGTCATGTTTGGCTGGGCCGGTCAGTCTGCGCTTTCATAGTAAATCTGACATTATTCTATTTTATTTATCGAGCACTTTTAAACACTGCGCGTAGTCACAAATCAGCTTTACAAAAAAAAATCTTTAAAAATTTTGAAACTTATCCCTAATGAGCAAGCCAGAGGTGAGGGTGGTGAAGGAAAATCCTGCCTCCCTGAGACAAAACCTTGGGAGGAACCAGAGGAACTCATCCTCCTAGCAGTGAGACACATATGTAATGACTTTCTCTGAGCGCAGTACTCATGTTCCTCACACATGAACGGAGGAGGGATTCGGTTGAATGAGTGCTGTGATGATGTCACACGACATGTTTTGGTCCAAATCTGCAGAAAATCTTTTATAAAATCGCAAGCTTCTCCGAAGAACTTCCTGGTCTAAGGCATCAAAGTGAAATGAATAGAACCTAGACATTTGCTGTAACTATAGTTCTCGATCCTGATTGGTCAGATGTTGTTTATTAATATTCCATTAGAGCATCACAGAAAGAAGCAAAGCTGCAAATCACAGGTTTGTATCAACACCTTCGTTATGGTTTCTATTGCAACAGAACGGCGAATGCGCCATGTAAATGGATTAAAAACGTTTAACGTTTAAGGAGTTTCCAGTGTCAGCATTTTCTAACTGTTTGTCAGGACAGGTCAGTAAATCTGCCATTATTCTATTTAATTCTATTTTATTTATCGAGTGCTTTCAAACACTGTCAACTTCCGTAGACATTTGTTGTAACTAAAAATGGATAAAAAGTACAACATCTTGTTCTATAATAAATAAAACTAGTAATTTTGTTTAGTAATTGCTGTGGTATAAGAGGAATAAAACACTTTGCGACTGGCTCTGATAAGAAAATAATCGACCACAGGGTTGTATCCTTATCGTCGATTATTTTTCCTATAACTGCACAGATGTTGTGTTTTATTCTTTACTTATGTCAGGCTGTGTATATGCTAGGGGTGGAACAGCGGGAAAAAGTCGCAGTGTAACAATCATTCAGCTTAATAACACTGTGAAAGAGGACAAAAGTTCAATTAAAGGCCAAGACTTCTGCAACAGAATGCGTATTATATTATTTGGTTGACAAATCTACAAATGTTATTAGTAAATCAGGCCTCGATGAATCAATTTTAGCTTTAACTGCTCGTTTCTTCGATCGTTGCTGCACTGTTTGAAAAACATATTGCGTAATGAACATAATATTATTATTTATATATCAGAATGATCATTTGTTTCAGCTCTTCTGATCATGTTACACTGTCTTTACCGCACCCATAGCAAATACAGTAGGTAATGTCAGTGTGTGTTGCTCAGGACTGATCCTGTTGTCTAACCTGGCATCGGTGTATCAGTGTCACTGTGTGAGCTACTGTCCTCCACCGGCCCAAAGAAATCGAGGTTGAGTTGTGTGACAGCGCCCCCTTGTGCTGCGGTGCGTAGTGGCAGCACACACGGAGGCAAGTGAGGGTTAAAAAGAGGTTAATGCTGCCACACACACACACACACACACACACACATACACACACACACCTGCTCAGACTTGAAAAAAGCTATAAACTATACAGAGTAAAGGAAAGTAATTATCACTTTCCAAAAAGTCCAAGGAAAAGAGAAAATTTTTGATGTAAGATTTCATAACAAGACTGAAATTTTAAGTGTTTAGAAAAGGTTTTCTCCATTTTTAAGCATCGACTGTTTGTTAATAAACAACATATTAGAGCTTGATGACACATTTAAAGATTTCTCATTGATTATTTCAATAGCTTCATATACACCAATCAGGCATAACATTATGACCACCTGTCTAATATTGTTTTGATCCCGCTTTTGCTGCCAAAAACAGCCCTGACCCATCGAAGCATGGACTCCACTAGATCCCTGATGGTGTGCTGTGGTATCAGGCACCAAGCTGTTAGCAGCAGATCCTTTAAGTCACCTTCAACTTACAGGACTCAAAGGATACTTTTGATAGATGCTGACCACTGCAGACCGGGAACACCCCACAAGAGCTGCAGTTTTGGAGATGTTCTGATCCAGTGGTCTAGCCATCACAATTTGGCCCTTCGTCAAACTCGCTCAAATCCTTACACTTCTCCATTTCTCCTGCTTCTAACACATCAACTTTGAGGACAAAATGTTCACTTGCTGCCTAATATATCCCACCCACTATCCTAACATCACTTCACCTGTGACTGCTCATAATGTTATGTCTGATTGGTGTATATACAGAATCTTTAACAGGCTGAAGAAAGAAGAGTGAAGAAAAGAGCAGAAAGTCAAAACAGCAAAGAATGGGGAAAAAATGTGAGGAAATATGATGTGCAATATAAACTGTTTTATTTGACTTATTTTACAAGCGTTGTCCTGTGCACTGAGTTTTCCCATTAATAATTATATTTCAAACCTGAGAAAGGATGAGAGATAGAGTCCAAAAATCAAAAGTGCAACCAGAAATCAAATCACAGTTTAATCATCTTTTATCTTTTAGGAAGATTGAGATGAAGGAAAAGAAACAGAACGACAGAACAGATGAAAGACACAAGAAATGAAAGATGTAAACAGACAACTTGAACAGTGTTTGTAAACTGTGGTAATGTACTGAATATCTGAAAGATTGAGACTGAAATGTACTGATGCATATAATATACCAATGAATCATCAAAAAAAAAATAAAATAAATAAAGAACCTGAACCCCTGAAACTCAAATATTAACCAGTTCGTCTTTTTCCATATGATTTTCACTATTTCAGATAAACATTAATTCTGTAAGGACAGACATTAAATTCTACAGACTGGGACGCATGGATAAATCCGCAAGTGCAAGTGCATTTTAATGCAATATATCATCATAAGTGCGTTCCGATACGTCCAGCTGCTCACCTTCATCCTCGACTTCCCCTTGAAAGAACCCCTTTTGTAATATCAAGGGCTGTTTCAATTGATTAGTGTTTGGAGAGCAGATACACTATGTTAACAAAGGTTTTGGGACGTCTGCCTTTACATGCACATGAATGTAATATGGAGTTGTCCCGCCCTTTGCAGCTATAACAGCTTCAACTCTTCTGGGAAGGCTTTCCACAAGGTTTAGGAGTGTGTTTATTGGAATATTTGACCATTTCACTAGAAGTGCATTTGTGAGGTCAGGCACTGATGTTGGACGAGAAGGTCTGGCTCGCAGTCTCCGCTGTAATTCATCCCAAAGGTGTTCTATCAGGTTGAGGTCAGGACTCTGTGCAGGCCAGTCAAGTTCCTCCACACCAAACTCACTCATCCATGTCTTTATGGACCTTGCTTTGTGCACTGGTGTGCAGTCATGTTGGAACAGGAAGGGGACATCCCCAAACTGTTCCCACAAAGTTGGGAGCATAAAATTGTCCAAAATGTCTTGGTATGCTGAAGCATTAAGAGTTCCTTTCACTGGAACTAAGGGGACGAGCCCAACCCCTGAGAAACAACACCTGAATTCAATGATTTGGAGGGGTGTCCCAAAACTTTTGCCAATATAGTGTAGATCGACAACAATATGAGACGGAACTTCAGGGGTGGACAAATCAGTAGCCGAGGTGCCCGGATACCTGCATTTTATTCGCCGCTGCTCAATGTAACGCACCTCATCACTAACGACAGTGTGTTCTTCTGAAATCCCACCTACACACTGAAATCTGGCTGTCAGTATCACCCAGAATATCATTTAATATTCAGGAACAGGAATTAAAAGACTAATTGAAGTGTAAAACTGTCATATAAACATTCCTGCTCACTAGACCTTGTCAGCTCACAGTTAAACACATCAACGTTAGATACAAATTCAGGCTGGAGTCGTTTAATATCTTTCTCGTGTGACGTGAGAACACAACAGCAAAACCCAGGATTTGATGAATCACTGTTAAAAGAGAATAATGATAGTATACTCCTTCCATATCCTTAATGCACTTAACTGGCTGATGAGCTCATCATACATTATTAGATTATATTAGACTGTCGAGTTTATCGATTTAGACCATGATACGGTCAGATTAATTTTCATATTGCTTACAATTTGTGTCCTTTTAAAGCAATACATCAGGAATTAGGAGTGTCGCAAGTTATCAGAATGCGTGAATGTCACTGTTGGCTGAACATGCTTATGCCACCTGATCTCCGCATGGTCCTTGGTGCTTGGCGAACAACCCAGCCTTATGATTTGTCTACCCCTGACTTGTCTAGAGGTCAGCTAAAATTGTACTGTACTTAATTTATCTGTCATTAATTTATCAGTTAGTTAGCAAGCCAGAAGGAAGCTGAGCTCAAATCGCCAAGGAAACGCATTATCTATTGCAAGTTTGTTTTAGAAATATCCAATTTCATTACCTGCTGCTTTCCTTGTGCTGCAAGTGGCTACAAGTGAACTTAGGGCAGAATTTTAGAGAGAGCAAAGCCAATGAGAATTTAATTTAGAAAGGCCATGAGAAATTAATTCTCTCTGTAAATACCAAAAACTCTTGATATCAGTTGAGTTTCAAGAGTGCACATGGACCACTGGTTTAAACTGAGGCTATGATATATACGATACGCATTTTGTTTTCCTAATGCTGAGTGATAAGTTTGGTGCATTTTCCTTTAAAGTTTTAGCACCGGCTCAGTGTAATGGCTTCGTTTGCACCAAACCTGACGGGAACATCGATGCGGCCTGAGACTCGGAAGCGTACGACTGGAATACGTTGGTCAAAAATACTGCATATTGACCAAATGAGGTAGGGCATCTCAGGGTGCAGCATAACAACAAGAGTGATTACAGCAAAGAGATAAAGGTAGAAGACATAAGACAGAATTAGGATAGGCGAAAGGCTTGTTACGTGTCCTCTATGCAGGACAGAGGACTATGGCACCTTGTTTTAAGGCAGTCCAGTTTATTCACTAGAGCTGAGAGGAAACGATTAAAGGACAGAAGAAAATGATGGTCTGCATCCTATCGTCAGGAAACGGTGAAGCAGAACGGAGACGAAAGAATAAGGACGGCTATAATACAGGAAGAAGGAAAACAGAGGAAGGAAGTTGTATCAGGAGTAAGATTTCTGTCGAGAGTGATGGGGGGGTTTGCGTTGTGTTACAGAGAAAGAAGCTCGGCGCTGAGACGTACCGTCGTCTTCGAGGCTTAACGAGGACGCCACCTGCTGGACACACACACACACACACAATTTTTAACATTTTATCACAATGCTGTTGTTAATTAAACTGTTAATTAAAATAAAGAAAGAATGAAGTCTGATCTAACAGGATGTCCATGTTAGCACGAATAATCGCTCTTTACAACTGTGGTGAGCAGAAAAGCATCTCATACACACAACATATTGAATCTTGAACTGAATCTTGACCAGAGTGGCTCAAGCTGACAGGAAGACTGCAGTAACGTAAATGATCACGCTTTACAACCGTGGTGAGCAGAAATGCATCTCACAACACACAGCATGTGGAATCCTGAAGTAAATGGGCTACAATGGCAGAAAACCACATTAGGTTCCACACCTGTGAGCCAAGAAGCGCCAAAGAATCTGATGCTACCGTGGGCACGGGTTCATCAAAAATGGACAAATACAGATTTAAAATAAAACCGGTAAAGGTTTTTCCATGTTTGATGAGCTCATGCTCACTGTGGCGACAGATTCCTGTCATTTTGAACCAGTCTGGCCATTCTAATCAACAAGAAACTTCTAGAAACATCCATGCCATGGGCAACGTCACGGAGATGCCTCATGATTTTATATGCTGCCCTCCTGAGGTATGATTGGCAGATCGGATAATCGCATGAATGAGCATACCACATATTCATGTGTACCTAGCCCTTTGTGTGTGTGTGTGTGTGTTACACCCATAAGCACCACTGACTCGATTAAATTGTATAACAATATGATTCTTTCCTCCATACCCGAGTGCACAGAGCAGATCGTCCCTGACCAGGTGAAGATGCGGAAAAGATGGAGAAATTTTTCACAGGCTCTTTGGTAGGTTCAAGCATACCCTAAGTGAGAAAAAGAGAGTGACAGAGGTGTATTTTTATTTATTTATTACCATTTTTAATTTCTCATCCATCTAATACTCTATAGAAAACATATCTTAACTCCTTTCATTATGTTTAACAGCATTATTATTCACTTGAATCAGTGGTATACCGCTGTACTCATGGATGATCGTATTGCTCACACCTCTGAAGACCAGAACACGTTATATTATTAAAGCGTCTAAATTAGTAGGTTGTGTTGCATTGTCTAATAAATTTAGACAATTTTTTTTAGCTTGTAATCTGATCATTTGTTGATTTATGGATCATTAGGATTATCATAATAATTTCTGAATTCACAGCAACCGTGACCAGGATAAAGTATTGAGAATAAACGAATGTATGAATGAGTGAATGAATGAATGAATGAATGATTTCCATATGGCATTTGGGCACACTTAGTTATGAATTAGCACTGGAATTAACTTACCAGTCCGGCAGCGAACATGGGTACGATAACAGGCTGCTTGTTTTGACCAGTAAACAGCTGCAAAAGAGATGAATACAGAAGAAAACTTTGCTTTGAGATCTTAATGTATTTGAATCACAAAATAATTGAAAAAATGTCAAAATAAAAGCAAACACTACATCATCTTTCATTAATAAGTGAAAAATGGTTGCTTCTTATTGGCTACTTGTAGGTGGGATGATCTTGGATAAGAGAATCAGGACTAAGCAGCAGGACTCAATGAAAATTAGCACAAGTGAGGATTTGTCGCATTAACATGTTATATATACGTATATATGTGGGGTTAATATATATTAGGAAACTAACTTTGCTTACAAACGTTTGAGGAAAACTGAATATATGAACTTGAATTTTGGCTCATGCAAATGTATTTCCTGCCCCTCGTTTAGGTATTATTAATATACTTGTGTTGAGCCTAGTGTTTTCTACGTACGATGTTGTAGATTCCCAGGCAGTCCAGCAGAATTCTGTTGCTGTGTGAGCCGACCCATTGCACCTTGAGGCCGTGGGAGCTGTGGATGTCCAAAAGGTGGCGCCACATGGCTACAGACTCCCTGAGACGATGGGGCGAGAAGGAAGAAGTAAGCGTAATCTCTGCAAACATCTGCTTATGTATACAGCTTACAATTGCTTACAATTTGTGTCCTTTTAAAGCAATATATCAGGAATTAGGAGTGTTACAAGTTATCAGAATGTGTAAATGTCACTGTTGGATGAACATGCTTATGCCACCTGAACTCCACATTGTCCTGGGGCTCCAGCAGGGCCTGGAGGGTCGGCACATCCGAGTCCACGGGAGCCATCTCCGAAGGGAAAGTGCTTTCAAAAAGGTGCTGAAGTTTGTGACTCAACCCAAACTGACAGAGAACAAGAAACGTAGAGAATGACAAGAGAGGAAGAACGTGAGACCAACAATGAGTGACAGAAAAAAAAACTTATTTTATTTTAGTTTTCATCAAGTCTGTGACTGAAGCAAGCTCTCTAATGGCTGCTAATTGGGGTACTCTGGGGGAAAAATAATACATTATAGCCTGTTTAAAGATCACAGTAAGCAATCTTAACATATATTTATTCATTCATTGTCTGCCGCTTATCCGAACTACACTCGGGTCACGGGAAGCCTGTGCCTATCTCAGGCGTCATAGGGCATCAAGGCAGGATACACCCTGGACGGAGTGCCAACCCATCGCAGGGCACACACACACTCTTATTCACTCACGCAATCACACACTACGGACAATTTAGAGATGCCAATCAACCTACCATGCATGTCTTTGGACTGGGGGAGGAAACCGGAGCACCCGGTGGAAACCCCCGAGGCATGGGGAGAACATGCAAACTCCACACACACATGGCGGAGGCGGGAATCGAACCCCCAACCCTGGAGGTATGAGGCAAACGTACTAACCACTAAGCCACATGCCCCCCACATATATTTATCTTAACATATATATATATATATATATATATATAATGTTAAGATAAATATATGTGGGGGGCATGTGGCTTAGTGGTTATATATATATATATATATATATATATATATGAGGTAGCTTATCACTACCTCACAATTAGCCTGGTTTACCCTCACATCATCTGCCATTTATACATACCATAGTGTGATGGCAAGGCAGAGGTACTGATAAAAAATTTATGTAGAGTTACCAATGTTTTAAATCATCTAGAAAGTCTCCCAAAACTTGTTTTAAAGTCGCACCTCTCAATATTAGTTCATCAAAAGCTCACAAACAGAAAGGTTTATAGTAAGATTCAAACCAAAACTTTGCATTAAAAATTTGAAACCAAAAATTATTTAAAAAATTTCCCCTACATACCAACACATTGTCAGTCTGGAGGCTATCAGTAGAGGGTGCTCTTGCAGTACTATTTTGCTGTTCATCTTCAAATGCTGCCCAAGACTCCTGCTGTACTTCACACGCCTCCTGCTGCTGAAAGTCTGCCCAACTTCCACACGTAGTTCCTGCTAGTCCTCCAAACGGAGCCGAACTAAAATCTGCAAAGCTATCACTTGGGGGCAGCTCTGAACACATCCTTTCAGGATTAATAGTGTCATCATCATTATCATCAACATGTTTATCTTCTGCATCTAGCTCATCTTCCTCCTTCAGGTCCTTCAGGGTGTCTGCATCTGCAAACTCATCGTGCGAGGAGCAGTCTGATTGTGCAGTCACAAAGTCAGCAAATCCATCCTGACTCATGGATTCGGCCTGGCTGACATCTGGAAGACCCTGAGTGGCGTCCCTGAAATCTCCAAAGTCCTCATCCGATTCCACGGGAGACCCAAGTCTCTTAGCTTCCTTTATATCCAGATCTGCCTCATCATTATGTTCAACAACAGGCAAACACACTTCCTTATAATCTTCTTCCAGTTCCACTCTTCCAGGAACCACAAGGGCTCTTTTAACCACAGGGCTTACTGGAGTCTTGTTACAGTCCTCAAAGTTTTCCTTTAACTGTGCATCAGTCATGGGAATATTCTCCGCTTCTGGTGCCAACGACGTATCGGCAACGTCTTCAAGAACTTCAGAGCCACTCGGAATCTGTATTTTGCTAAAGGAAGCACCAGAAGGTCCACAAGGACCAGACAGCATAACTTCTTCTCCTTCATCCTTCTCCGTTTTTTCATGGTTGATTTGATCCTCACCCGCCAGACTGCAATCAACCTCCTGGGATTCAGTGATCCCCTTTCCTGCCAGAGTGTCCCTATTCTCAGACACCTTTGTCTGAGAGATGCTATCCTTCAGTAACTGATGAGAATCAGCAGGATCCTCTGCTATAGAAGCTTTGTCAGGTTCTGTGCTGGAATCCTCTTCTCTAGATACTAACACAGATTCTGTGTTGTTGTAGATAGTTACCAGCTCTTTACCAGTGCAAAAAGTGATGGGGCCATAATTAAGGCAGTGTCCCACTTGATCTGTGTTTGGGTTGTCGCTGTGCTCATCATTACCACACAGTTTGAAACCCTGGAGCTCGGAGGTGCTATGCTTTCCTGTGACAGAGTCCACTGAGAGCTCCCCCTGGACGTCAGGGGATAAAGGACCATTGAGGAGAACTTTAGATGTCTCCAAGTTTCCATTCCCAGAGTCCACAGAAACATTACTCGTGCATACGCCTGACTCGGGATTTGGAGATTCCTGGCCTGTTGTTATCTTTTCCATCTCTTCAAGTGCCAACTCTTTCTCTGTCTGACTGAAACTCTGCAGGATCGTGTTGTATCGGTCAGGAGGTGAGTTATCCATCGCAAAAGACTGATCGAACGCAGTGGGCGTGTCGTACTCTGAGAAGCTGAAACTGGATGACACACCACAGCAGTATCCTCCGAACTCACCGAAGTCGTCTTCGTCTTCCTCCTCTCCGTCCTCATCGAGTGGAGGTGGGGAGGAGGAGTACATGCGGACGACGTCAGGCTCCATGATCCTCTAGTGCCAACTAGAGGACACATAAACCTAAAGAAAAGAAAAACAAAGGAACAGATTCTGAGCCTTAGCCAGATCAATGATGCAATTGTTACTCTTACTAACAACAAGTAACATGTATTATGACGTATTACAGAAGTAACCCTCAAACTGGTTTAAGACTAACATCAGGTCAGTCCTACTCTTCGGAAAATAGACATGGTGGACCACAGTATCAACACCCAAAGAGCTCTAGACCTTCATCAACACCTGTCTAAAGAGTCCAATATTTGCACTGACCAATCCACTACTTCTGGGTTCACATGAATATGACAGAACAATGTTGGAAAATATTAAGTGAAAAAAGATGTTTTTAGGAGCTAAAAGCAAAACCTAGCTTGTGTTTAAGACTACTTGAAATGTTTCTCCTATTAAACATGCAGGATGCTATCTCAGTTACAATGGTAGTGTTGTTGCCCACACAGACAGAAGATTTGGCACACTGTAATGTTTCGGTCCAGCAGACGTTTTGGCACACTGTAAATATTTTGCTGTCAAAGCTGTAACCCCTAAACACCAGAGCTACCACCTATAATATCTGAGTGGTACAAAACCATTAACCTCTCACAAGAATAGGGAAAAAATTCCCCTTGAAAGTTCTCATATTTATTGGTAATCTGTCCCCTGTTCAACCCTACCATTAAACACCTCACTCACGATCATTGGTATGAGGGTAGAAGTTTTATAGCGGTGTTTCCTGACTCCTGTGCAACCACGTGGTACGTAACGAGGTCAGTACGAACAGATTGTGTTACAGTCTGTTCAGGCGACTGTCGGTATGCACATCGGTTTAAAAAGAATAGAAAAGCTGTAGAATGATAACAGACAACTCTACATTTTGTTCATACTGGCTAATGTGAATAATTCATTTGTACACTAGTGCCCTTTTAAGAGCACCTGAGGTGTAACGATACACACATTTTAGATTCGATATACGATGGTTGGGTCTCACACTGTGAGGCACGCCTTAGGTTTACATTTTTAATTGATTAGAACAAGAAACATTATAAAAGTAGAATAACTGAAACGTATGACAACAAAAACTGTGCATTAAAATATAACAAAACATGGCTCAATTTTCATTATTGTGACTCACAAAAAGGGGCGTGTCTAAAGCACAGATCTTTTCCCATTTTGCTTTAGTTTGTTGTGCTGATAGAGTTACGCAGCTTTCTGTAACCGTAGATGTGTTGCTTCAATGCAACAGGAAGTTTGTGTGTATGGGAGGTATATTAGCTGAATGTTTGGTGTTTTAGCGTTGATATGGTGTTCATACTGACAGAGTTTTGGCACATTGTAATGGTTTGCTCTACCAGATGTTTTGGCAGACTAATGTTTCGCTTCACCAGATGTTTTGCAACACTGTAATGTTTCACCCCACCAGATGTTTTGGCACATTGTAATGTTTCACTCCACCAGATGTTTTAGCACACTGTAATGTTTCACCCCACCAGATGTTTTGGCACATTGTAATGTTCCACTCCACCAGATGTTTTGGCAGACTGTAATGTTCCACTCCACCAGATGTTTTGGCAGACTGTAATGTTCCACTCCACCAGATGTTTTGGCAGACTGTAATGTTCCACTCCACCAGATGTTTTGGCACATTGTAATGTTTTACTCCACCAGAAGTTTTGACACACTGCAATTTTTTTTGCTCCATCAGATGTTTTGGCACACTGACATGTTTCACTCCACCAGATGTTTTGGAACACTAATGTTTCGCTTCACCAGATGTTTTAGCACAAGTTGTGATTAACATATGGGGAATCTTCCAGCCTTTGCTTGCTGCAAACTAAGAGGAGTTAGCAAATGTAGATGCTAGTGTATTGGTTCTTAAATAACAGCATGCTCAGGAGAGGTTTCTCCAGAATCGAGATTAAAAGGAAGTTACCTTTCAATAAGAGGAAGTATGGGCTTGATTGAGTTGAAATGTTTATTTAACATAGTGTAATATAACTGGTGTTTTATGAGAAATTACTCTGTTTTGAGTAATACTTTTATAACTTTATTACTTTGTGACCTTTACTTACTTTATTACTTTAATCTAAGGTTTGGAATTTTTTCCAAGGAGTATTCCCAAGTAAAGACTATGTTTTTAAGTAAAAGTCAACTTTGCATGCGAGTTTGCATCCTGGCTTGGCCAAGCTCTTATTGTTGTGTCTTTGAGCAAAACCTTAAACTACTCGACTTTATTGTAAGTCACTTGGGTAACTAGTCTGAGACATCAGTTCCATGTTTACTTCTTTGTTTGTTATCATTCTTTGTATCATCCTTGAGGATACCACGGCCAATCACAGGCATCTGTGAGCTTCTCTGGACTGTCAAAGGTCTTAAATCAGCCAGAACAGAGACAGCCAATTTATTTATTGTTTACATGCTGAGGCGGCCATCTTCGCCTCATACTCTAGCAAGGAGATTGTGCCTCATCAGGTGTCATATAAAACAGAGGACTAAGAGACATAGTCGTAATACATGTAAATGATGCACAAGTGTAAGATAAAATATATCAACAACCTTTATATGGTTTAGAAAGCTTTCCAGATGTCCAGTCACTGTGATATTTCAGCTGGAATTTTAACTTGACTGATTTGAGGGCAGGTAATGACAAATATGTCAATGTCAAAAACCAACATATACACACACACACACACACGGTTAAAGAGAGTAAACCGATCTCAGGTAAACTGATATGTCTCTTTGTCTTCACAGATGCTGAAACTCAATCCACAGATCCACTCGACTGCATCTCAAACCCGCCTCTTTTCCTCCTACTAAATATATTAGATTTTACAAGACAAGAAGTGTATTGTTATCCTGTCAGGACACACCCGAGTGCAAATATTAGCATCCCCCATGGCTGCTGGGTAAAAAAAAAAAAAAGATGTAGCAACCCTAGTCAAATCAAATCAAATCAAATCCGGGCATATCCTGTAACCAGAAATCAAGCCAAAACACAAAGGGTGTGGATCGTTACACCTGAAACTGTTCCAAATCTGAGGTTTTAAAGGATGATATGAGCAAGCATGCTATTAAACCTGATTTAGATCACATTAAGAAAAGGAGATGCAAACTTCTGAACTGATATCATTTTCTTATACAGCATTAATTGTGGTTGTGGTTGTAAGCGCTTCATCCTGGTCAGGCTGGTGGTAGTTCCAGCAATCAGACATCACACCCACAAACCACTGGCTGAACGTCTGATGCATACAGCAAAAAAATTGGAAACACTTTAGGATTTCCAAAGTCGTCATCTGATCGGTTGGATTCTATGGGATTTTCAGGAAACATGTGTGTCACATTTTTTTTAATGGTCTGCCTGGAAACAGAGCCGTCGTGATGCTCTACTTCCGTCAATGAGTACTTATGAGGACCAGCTAAATGTGGGATTTCCCTAAACATGACACTGAACAAAACGAACTGTGATTGGTTGCTTTACATGTCAATTTGGGTGGTCCTTAGCCAATAAAAGCTGCGCTGGAGGCCAGAACTTCTGCCATCAGTCTGAAGCTCTGGCTACACGAGACTTAGCTGGTGGTGGATCCAGAGCCTGTGGGCTGATCTGTATCTGTGCAAATTTTACTACTAATCTTAAAAAACAGTTCCAGAGTCGCAGTGTTTATTGCAATCATGTGGAGCATGCAATGGATTCAAGAGCTTTTGTTAATGTTTAATGCGAACACCAGAATGGGAAAAATAACGTGATCTCAGGGAGTTGCTCAGGGAGCCAGGTGGTGGTGGTGATGGTAATAGTGGTGTAACGGTGTGGGGAATGTTTTCTCATATTTCTGATTAACAACATGCATCCCTTTAAGGCCGCAATTTTTCCCATCGCCCTTCTATATGCTCCTTCTATATACACTATATTGCCAAAAGTTTTGGAACATCTGCTTTTACATGCATATGAACGTAATATGGAGTTGTCCCACCCTTTGCAGCTATAACAGCTACAACTCTTCTGGGAAGGCTTTCCACAAGGTTTAGGAGAGTGTTTACGGGAATTTTTGACCGTTCCTCTAGAAGTGCATTTGTGAGGTCAGGCACTGATGTTGGACGAGAAGGTCTGGCTCGCAGTCTCCACTCTAATTCATCCCAAAGGTGTTCTATCAGGTTGAGGTCAGGACTCTGTGCGGGCCAGTCCAGTTCCTCCACACCAAACTCTCTCATCCATGTCTTTATGGACCTTGCTTTGTGCACTGGTGTGCAGTCATGTAGGAACAGGAAGGGGTCATCTCCAAACTGTTCCCACAAAGTTGGGAGCATGAAATTGTCCAAAATGTCTTGGCATGCTGAAGCATTAAGAGTTCCTTTCACTGGAACTAAGGGGCCGAGTCCAATCCCTGAATCAAATGAATATAAACAAATAGTGTATATGGGAACATATGGTAGCTCAGAGGCATTGGTGGTTCAGTGGTAGGTTTCTCGCCTATCATGCGGAAGGCCCGGGTTCGATTCCAGCCAATGCCTCAACCCCAGCCACTGGATGCAGTGCCGGTCCCAAGCCCGGAAAAATGGGAGGGTTGCGGCAGTGCCAAGGAACCTGTGCCAAGTTGTTGTGCGGACCAGTCGGTCCGCTGTGGCGACCCCGAGCAGGGAACAGGGAAAGCAACTTCTATGGTAGCTCAGTGGTTAAGGTGTTGTGCTGCTGATCAGAAGGTGGTTAGTTTGAATCCCAGGTCCACCAAAAACTGCATTATGGATATTTTATACCTTCTAGGGTATCTAATTCAAACCCTAACTTTAAGCAGGATATGATGAGAACACTGGATGCTCTCCACTATCCTCCCAACAAAGTGCGCAAAAGGAAATACCAGTAGTCTCGAGTGTTTACAAAACACTGGCGAAAAGTCTGCACTCGTATTAAGACAAATCCCGCCTCCTTAACCATTGATTGGCTGGTTCCACACCGCATGGTGCGCTTCCATTGGATAAAAATTCCAATTCACGCGCAACCTGCTGCAGAACTCTGAAAAATTGCCCAATCCTGTAGAGGAGGCGGGGTTTGTCGGAATACGGATAGGGGAAAAAAACAGTCAAGTGGCTATTTTGCTAATTTGGCACAATCCAGAAATGCAAAATAGCAACAATTGTTTTGACACCCCTTAGAACTAAGCATCGAGTTTCCCTGCGCCAAGTTAAACAATTCAATGTCACAGATGTTTCGTTATTTTGCAGCTATGTTACTAGCTACCCAGCTAGCTCTCTAACGTTAACGTCACCTGTCAGTGGAATTCATATGAGAAATGTCAGTAGAGAATAGCTTCACGACAGTCTTACCTTCATTTAGCTTTTAGATATGACGATGACATTTTCACCAAATTAGCAAAATAATGTGTAGTAATCCAGTTTGCTCCTAATAGCACTTCGTAATTAGTGGCTAAACTTCATTTCTGTACACCTCTTGAATAGGTCTCTTTTCCCAGCATGCTTTCGTTGGTAATGGAAAAAAACCCGCTGATGTTAGCGTCAGTCATGCGTCAAAACATCCGCCATATTGGAAGGGACTGGCTACATTGGTATGTGAATTGAAGTCTATGGAGAGATACTGGACTAGCCTGATAAATCTAATAACTTGCTTCGTGTTCAAACGATTTTCATCCGATATCGATGTCTTAAATATCGTAGGTGACGTTTAACATTAATATACCTAATATTAAGCTGAAAACTTCAAAGTAGTAGGATGAAGGAAAATGTTTAGTTAGACAGATATAATTAACCTACACCCTGCAACTTATGAACAAGTTTTACTGACACATTCATATCTACTCTAACATTAGTTAAAATAGCTTGAGTCTGTGTCTGGGTTCTTCGGTTTCCATTCACTTTCCAAAACCAAGCTGGTATGTTCAGTGTTCGAATTTTCGGGTTCGCTCGGAGAAGAAGCCTGAGTTGCGCTGCTACCGCTGCCTCTACTGATATCAGGGCAGCTTTTTGACAAAGAACCACACAGAGACAGTGAGTGAATAGCAAAACTCTTTGAAATTTAATGAGATAAACAGGGAATATTTATACAGAAGAAAGGTATCATCTTCATTATTATCTATAAGTAAACAGAAGACGTCAGCAGAAACAGACGTGGTGGTTGATGTGTTCACTGGCGGTTTGGCGAGTTTATTATGAAAATAGTTATCATAATTAAAGAAGAAGAAACTCTCAGAGAGTGTTTTTCAGGGGCTCGGCCCCTTAGTTCCAGTGAAAGGAACTCTTAATGCTTCAGTATACCAAGATATTTTGGACGATTTCATGCTCCCAACTTTGTGGGAACGGTTTGGAGATGGCCCCTTCCTTGACCTCAACCTAAGAGAACACCTTTGGATGAATTAGAGTGGAGACTGAGAGCCAGGCCTAATCGTCCAACATCAGTGCCTGACCTCACAAATGCGCTTCTAGAGGAATGGTCAGAAATTCCCATAAACACACTCCTAAACCTTGTGGAAAGCCTTCCCAGAAGAGTTGGAGCTGTTATAGCTGTAAAGGGCGGGACAACTCCATATTAAATTCATGTGCACGTAAAGGCAGCCACCCCAGTTTTGGCCTGGCTCGCAGTCTCCGCTCTAATTCATCCCAAAGCTGTTATATTGAGGTTGAGGTCAGGACTCTGTGCAGGCCAGTCAAGTTCCTCCACACCAAACTCACTCATCCATGTCTTTATGGATCTTGCTTTGCGCACTGGTGTGCAGTCATGTTGGAACAGGAAGGGGTCATCCCCAAACTGTTCCCACAAGCATGAAATTGTCCAAAATGTCTTGTCAAATGTCTCCTTTCACTGGAACTAAGGGGCCAAGCAAAATATCAACCATGAATACATTTCATGGTTTTGCTTCATCTTCATCCTTTTGATCTTCATCCTTTTCTTCTTTCTCCTCGTATTTCAGCTCTATTTTCAATTTACTGACTTCCTCCTTTGCTTCCATGTAGCGTTGCATTTTGCTTTTAGTACCTGGGTACTCTGAGAGATCTATGTTGGCAATTTCACAGGCCTTGAGAGCTTCTATAAGCTGTTCTCTGGGGATTTTTAAGGCCTTAGAATTTGGTAAGTGAAAGACTAAACTAACCTGATCCCAGACATAAAACTCATAATCATTTGGCTTTTGTACTTCTCCTGAAATAAACTGATACCAGTGGGTTTCACAAATGGCTTGTGCTCTCCAGATGATCTTTCCATCCTGATAGCGAACCCACTCACTCGCCTCAAGAAGCGGATATTCTCCAAAGCGCTCGTTATCCTCAGGACTGTGAATCAGCACGGTGTACACAATCTCCTGTTTGTAGGTCATGGTCCCGTACACTCTGAGAACCGGGTCTTCTCCTCCACAGTTCTGTTTTTTGTACCTTTCCATCAGCTCAGTGAGAGGGAACGTGAAGCGATAATTACCATAGCGGGATTCCTCTAGTTTGAAGAGAGGTGATGTGGTGAACTTCTCCAGAAATGACTTTTCTTCACACAGCTCTTGTGCCATGCTTGGGATATTTCTCTCCATGTAGTTTTTCTCTGCTGTTTTTATCTCATCTTTATTAATTTTTAAGTCCCACCATGAGAACTCACTATTAGGAGGATTGAACTCCTCTGACTCCAGTATGCCCTTGAATCCTGTTTCCTCAGTAGCATGGGCTACTTCTGAAACACAAAATACAACTGGACATGGGTAGGGTGGGATGTCCTTTTTTTATGTACCTCCGCATGGGATTGGGAGATTGTATTTGCTCTTTCAGTGCCAGTAAATTCAAATGCTGCCCTTTGATGATGCTCCCCTTTACAAAGATATGCAACATTCATTATAACAATAACTTACATACACAAGAATAATTATATTTAATTTCTGATCTCATAGTATACATAGTTAATACTATTAGTTAGTATTATTAACAGTACACAGTATAGCATATATGTATATTATATGTAGTACACAAAGTATTTATAGAAAAATTTATAGAAAAATAGATTCGTACCTTATTAGGTTGATCTGGATTCAAATATTCCATTTTTCAGAGTGTGGTTCAATCGGCCAGGCGAATGGTTTAATCAGGTGAATGATGCTCTGTGCTGTCCCACACAAAAATTCTACGTGAATGGATACAAAAGAACTGTGGTGAGGTAAAGCTTGTCTGTTGAGAGTCTGACACAGCAAAAGAAAAGAAATAGTCTACACACAAACAGAAAGAATCAGTCTCAGTAACTATATTATCCATTCCTCTCATTTGTTGAAGAACAAATTTGCGTTTAATCTTAGTGCTAATTTCTTCCTTTCATGGATAATACTCAAAGGCTTATTTAGCAGAGAATCCTAAACGAGTATCTCTCCCTCTTTAACATTACTGCTCTAACGTGGCCCCAGATATGACGTGGCACATAACAGTGGAATTCTATATATCCTCATACATTAATCAGAACTGAATGAACATCTTTCCAAAACAATGGAAGTTTTTCATAACTGCAAACTCTCTCTCTCTCTGTGCTTAATGACAAGGTATTTACCCTCTTTATCTTTTATTTCATTACATTGTTTGTATTTAACATGTTGAAGTTTTTATTTATTTATTTATTTATTTATTTATTTATTTATCTATCTATCTATCTATCTATCTATCTATCTATCTATCTATCTATCTATCTATCTATCTATCTATTTATTTATTTATTTAATAAATCTTTCAAGTTTCTGGAATTCTTATTGTGAAATGATGGGTTTCCAGTAAAACGAAATGCACTGTAACTTCTCCTTTCTGATTTTGGACATAGCATTTCTTCACAAACTCTGCCATAACTCTACTAAACCAAACCTTTGGCTGTAAATATGTCGTCTTTTCACCAACTATTATAATATATTGATTTTACAGGCTTTCAGAATTGTAAATCTGAGCAATTTAGATGACTTGACTTCTTGGAATTTGGACTTTATGTAACCAGTTTGATCACGACACCCAGTAAGACAGTATGCTCCAATTCCCAGACTTGGTTAAAGGTTAAAAAATTAACTTAAAAATTAAGTAAAATTACAAAAATTCCACCACCACATTTAATGAAAATAACATTAAATACATAAGTTAAGATGGAAATAAATACATACGTGATACACGGTCTTCAGTACGATTAAGTATTTCTTCTTGAGCACATAAATCAGGTCTATTCAGCAATGTCAAAGGCGCTGCTAATGCTCCGTTCACACATACAGTGAGTCACAGTGACAAATCAACTGATGACCAGAGCTGGTGATTTCTGGTGAGACAGTGCTGACTTGTCAATTTTTGCCAATGTCACAGGGTGTATCATCCTGCTGAAAGGTACATTTACATTTACATTTACATTTCTGGCATTTGGCAGACGCTCTTATCCAGAGCGATACAAAAGTGCTTTAGTTCTCAGTCAATGAATACATTAACACTGGTTCAATAGGACACAAACTTGGGGTACCATTAGCCTAAAACTGACTGGGCCTCTTTACTGATGGCAGGTGCCACTGACTGAATGAATGCACTTTATAACAATATTATAACATATTTATAACATATATCTATATATTATATTGTTATACACCGATCAGGCATAATAGTGGTGAACCGGCGACAGGGTCATGGGCGGCCAAGGCTCATTGATGGACGTGAGGAGTGAAGGTAGGCCAGTGTGATCTGATCCAACAGACGAGCTACTGTTGCTCAAATTGCTGAAGAAATTAATGCTGGTTCTGATAGAAAGGTGTCAGAATACACAGGGCATCACAGTTTGTTGCGTATGTGGCTGCATAGCCACAGACCAGTCAGGGTGCCCATGCTGACCCCTGTGCATGGCAGAGGCATTGTCATGCTTTGGGCAATGTTCTGCTGGGAAACCTTGGGTCCTGCCATCCATGTTTATGTTACTTTGACACGTACCACCTACCTAAGCATTGTTGCAGACCATGTACACCCTTTCATGGAAACAGTATTCCCTCATGGCTGTGGCCTCTTTCAGCAGGATAATGCGCCGTGCCACAAAGAAAAATATGCTTCAGGAATGGTTTGATGAGCACAACAACGAGTTTGAAGTTTTGACTTGTCCTCCAAATTCTCCAGATCTCAATCCAATCCAGCTTCTGTGGGATGTGCTGGACAAACAAGTCCGATCCATGAAGGCCGCACCTCGCAACTTACAGGACTTCAAAGATCTGCTGCTAAAATCTTGGTGCCAGATACCACAGCACACCTTCAGGGATCTAGTGGAGTCCATGCCTCAACAGGTCAGGGCTGTTTCAGCAGCGAAAGGGGGACCAACACAATATTAGGCAGGTGGTCATAATGTCATGTGTGATTGGTGTATACTGTATTTTATTGTATCTTACTTTTATCTTATCGTTAATTTCATTTTTAGAACGTCTCTACTGGACTAACAAGAAAAGTCGTGAAAAGCATTTCACTACATATTGTATTGCGTATGATTGTGTATGCGACAAATAAAATTTGAATTCTGTTTGAAGAGTGAACAGAGATCAGTGGAGCAAAGAGACGACAGTGAGAAAACACCACAAGTGACTTTACATCAGGTGATGAAACTGATGTGGATGATGCTAACAATCCAACAGAAAACTAGTTTCCTGTTAAAAACTTTCCTTATAATTTGTAAGTAAAGTTTTTTGTTTTTAAAGTAGATTAGGTTGTAAATAGATAAGGAGGCAAGGTGTCTTTCACTGAAATTGCTTAAAATATTTCACTGTGAGAACATTTACCATCATTGAGATATATAAATAAGATAACATTTTATGAACACAGTTCAGGAAAGACTGTTGTTTTCATATACGCATATGTAGTTAAATGTGTCAAAATGTGGCCATGTGAATGGATTTCTAATGCAGAAATAAAATTAAAAAAGAAATAGAAAGTCCATCCTGATTGGAAACAAAGCCTTTTTTAACAAAACAATGAAAAAACAGAGATTGTTCATTATTTAAAATAACGTTTTATTATTCTCCTGCTTTCATTAATACAGATTATACCATTTTTAAAAATAAATAAATAAATATATATATAATTAAATAAATAAATAGACATTACTAATCATGTGAGTTTTAAAAATTACAATAGTTGCATTTAAATAGAAATTATTACATTATTGTGATTGTTTTTGATTTCGTAAAAATTTGTATTGTACTGTGACTAATTCTTTAAAATTATATTAGAAAAATATATTTAGAAAAAAGTTTGCATTTAAAAAAAAAGTTAAAAAAAATTTTTTTTTAATTGTAAAAAACTTTGAGGGATTTTTTTTTTTTTTTTTACCTAAAATTCTACCCATGAACATATTTCTCATCATGGGTCTACAGCCATTCTCATATTTTCCAACTCTCTTTTCAATCCACTCACTTTCATATCAGCTTCCCGGAAGCGTTCCTCTTTGTTTTTAGGACCTTTGTACCTCGAGAGATCTACCTCATCAAGTTTACAGGCCTCGAGCGCTTCTATAAGCCATTCTTTAGAGATTTTCATGGCTTTAGGTTTTGGTAAGTGAAAGACTAAACTAACATGATCCCAGACATAATACAGATAAGGATTCAGCCTTTGTGCTTCTCCTGAAATAAACTGATACCGGTGGGTTTCACAAATGGCTTGTGCTTTCCAGATGATCTTCCCATCCTTATAGCGAACCCACTCACTCGCTTCAAGAAGCGGATATTCTCCAAATCGTTCATTATCCTCAGGACTGTGAATCAGCACGGTGTACATAATCTCCTGTCTGTAGGTGATGGTCTCGTGCACCCTGAGAACCGGGTCTTCTCCTCCACAGTTCTGTTTTTTGTACCTTTCCATCAGATCAGTGAGAGGAAACGTGAAGCGATAATTACCATAGCGGGATTTCTCTAGTTGGAACGGAGGTGATGTGGTGAACTTCTCCAGAAACGGCTCCTGCTCATCTAGCTCTTGCGCTTCATTTAGGAAATTAGTATCCATGTAGCGTTTCTGTGCTTCTTTGATCTCATCTTCATTAATTTTCAGGCCCCACCATGACAACTCTCCTGCTATAGGACTGAACTGCTCTGACTCCAGGATCCCCTCAAATCCTGACTCTTCAGTAACATGGGCTACTTCTGAAACCCAAAATTCAGCTGGAGTTGGGTAGGGTGGGATCTCATTTAGTAAATACTCTGCCATTTTATCGCGGGATTTCCGCTCTTTCAGTCCTTGTAAACTGACATGCTGCCCTGTGATGAAGCATTCCTTTCTCCGGCGTAAATTCCACCTCCTTTGAAAGTTGACCTACAAAGATATACGACACTCACAATGTTAATAAAATAAATATTATGCTTCACTAAAACTAGACTCCTTTCAAGCAACATAATGATAAAAATAAGTCTGGTTCCATACAGCATCCAGGAGAACAAAAAGCTTTTTCCTTTACCCATCTGCGTCAGAGTGTGGAAAGGGGCGTGGCTTAGTGATGCTTTGTGAATGGGGAGGGCTTTGGAGGGCAGAGCCGAGGGAAGTGAGAGGTAAGGCTAACACACCTGTGCTGAATTTGTCTACTAATGACTGTTCTCTGTTGCAGTGAGTGGGGATAGAGAGAGGGAAAGAGAGAGAGAGATAGAGAGAGAAAGAAAGAAAAAGCAGCTCATAGCAATGTGAGCGTGTTGATACACTGAAAAGTCAAAGTATGAGATAACATGAAATTGAATTGAATTGAATGAAATTCTTATTAATATTTAGGATTTGAAGGTTTGGCTCAGGCTACCACATACATCTATGGAAGTTCATCTAAAGTGTTTTAAGACAAAGCATTTATAACTTAAACAAAACGAACACAGAATGTTCATGATCTAAAATAACTTTAATTTTATTCTCATGCTGTGATTAGCATAGACTAAAAGCACCTTTAAAAATATAATAAACATCAACATTACAAATCCGGGATGTTACAAATGATGTTTGTAAATAAATTAGAAAACATTACAATATTGTGATAATGTAAATATAAATAAATATTAATATTAATTATAAAGATAAATATAAATTATCTCATAAAATACCAATAAATGTTTTATCCATTAATGTTATGTCATTTTCCTCTTCTTTATCATCTGCTGCTTTAAATCATTCACAATCATGTGTCTAACTCCTTTTTTTTTTATCTTATTTTCCTAAGAAACAGTGATTAGTGAGACATGTAGAGTGATTAGTGAGACATGTAACACAGAAACTTGCAAGAGCTGATCATTTACTTCAAGCACCGATTGGGTACCGTGCCAGAAATTGGAGTGAAATCTTCAATCTTCATTAATAATAATTAATTATTCGACCCTGTGAAGCTTCAGAGTTCACATGTGAACCACTGTGAATCTATAAGGTGTTTCAATACGTGTTTAACGCAAAATACTGCATTTCATTTCTATTTTCATGTGATTTCTTTTGTTTAACACATGAATCAGTTCTTTTTCCTAATAATAATAATAATAAAAAATAATAATAATAATAATAATAATAATAAGTATTCTTCTTATTATTATTGTTATTATCATTATATATTAATATTATTATTATATATTTCTTGTCACAGTATCACAATACTTTTTATGTATTCAAAGAAATCCCTGTTAAAAAATTCAATGCCACTTATGCCATTTTTCCATAAGGGGTTAATAGTGTATATTGTTATTATATTATTACACAGCATATAAAGTATATCTAAATTAGTAGATTTTGTTCATGCGAAATAAAGTAGTTCACTTATTTATTTTTAAGTTATTTTAGTTTCTTACCTTCACAGGCTGCCGTGGATTTGCCATTTGTTTAGCGTGTGAATGAAAACAAGTAATAGAAGTGCTGTAAACAGGTGACTGACCACTGTAATTGTACCAATGCTGCCATTATGTCATGTGCACCTCCTGTACAGAGATATAGCCCTTCTGTTTACTGTGCAAACAATATTGTGCAAACACATGGGCTGGCAGGGCTTCGATGAGGGTTTGTATGATACATGGTCAAAGGTCAAATAAAACAGCTGATGAAAAAAAACATGTGTCACGAAACCGAAAATAAAATTTGTAATCCAATCCATAATGTGGTCAGTTCCAAAATTATTGGCACCTATCATGATGATGAACCCAAAAAAAACATGATTGTAAATGTTTCAGTCGGATTACAGTAAAATGGAATAAGTTAAGTGGTATAAGTAAACACCTTCCAAAGTGGTGGTTAATGAAACTGCTATCTTAAATGAAAGTAGACAATCAGGGCTTTTGATAAGTATTTCTGTTTTTATGTTCTGCTTAGCCTGCTAGGGGCAATATATTAATATCAAACTCATTCCTGCTTTCTGAGATGCCCTAAGTGATCTATTATTTCAAGGAGTTATTTTCTAACCACTAAAACTCTTTGTAAGGTTATCCCACTGAGGTAAAAACATCTCACACTGAAAGCCAACAGAGTCCTGAGTCTTTTTATATCAGACCTGCGGCCAGAAAATAATTCGTTTGTTTATACTGATGGAAAATGGGATAAGATGATTTCCATACTGCCAGTGTAATAGTACACCAGTGTACTGAGAAAGAGCACTAATAAACGTAATCTGCACTTGTATCTGGTGTCATCTAATAAACCTGACAGTGGAAAGATTTACTGGTGGTTATATTTTAACCTGATGTAATCAAACTTCTTCTTCTTCTTTCGGCTTTTCCCTTCAGGGGTCGCCACAGCAAATCATCTCTCTCCACCTATCCCTATCTTCTGCATCCTCAACACTTGAACCTGATGTAATCAAACTGTAAGCCTTAAAAAGTATTCCTGATACTGTATGTTATAATTATGAGGTTTTAAACACAGAAAATCTCTTTGCTCTGCACCATGATAATGCAAACCAAAACAGAAATAGGTAGTTGCAGCAAAAAGATACAAAACAGACACTACATCGGCACAGTTATTAAAGTGTAATCATGTATTAAAGTGTACAGTATGTTGCTTATATTAAAATTTACATTTCTGGCATTTATCCAGAGCAACTTACAGTTTACGTTGTTGTTCTTTCGGCTGCTTCCTTTTTGGGGCTGGCCCAGTGCATCATTTGGTCCACAAGTTTCGATTTGGCCATTTTTCTGGATGCACTCACCCATTCTCTCAAAATGGAGCTCGCCTGCTGAGATGAGAATTTAACCCTGGCCCAGTATATCACCACCACCACCATCCACATTAATAACCTAATCTTTAACCAAGCCTCTCCACCTTGTACCCGATTCCTTACACGATGAGGGGAAGCACATGAACCAATGCAGATTAGCCGCACCCGAACCTCCTCAGAAGAACGAGAACATCGACAATGCTACCAGCCTTGCTTCTAGCAGGTCACCGATGTGCCAGATGCCCAGAGAAAACCACCCCTCTAATAGGTGAGCACGAACCATAATCCCCTCTGTTTAAAATTACCAGTTCTGGTTCAGCTGTTAACATCATCCACCAACACCTTGTCCAGGATTTACAACTCCCTGTCAAGCCCTCACAATTCACCTGAAAACCACGAGGGTGGACAACCAACCCATTGACTTCATCCGACCTTCCACTTCACCAGCAGAATCTGGGTTATTCTTCATCGAAAAGAAAGACTATGACCATGCATAGATTACCAGGGGCTTAACTCCATCACCATAAAGCACCCCTACCCCCTACCACTGGTACCACCAGTCCTGGAGAAGCTCTGAGAAGCACAGATATTTACAAAACTGGGCCTACGGAGCACGTACAACCTGATTTGCATACGCGAGGGGATGAGTTAAAGACTGCGTTTATAACCTCATGTGGCCAATATGAATGCTTGGTCATGCCCTTTTGAGTAACTAATTTGCCGGCAGTCTTCCAGGCATTTGTAAATGAAAACTTCGGAGACCTCTTGAACGAGTGCATCATAGTTTACATCAGTGACATTTTGATATATTCCAAAACTTATAAAACCCACTTATCCCAAGTATGCCAAGTGTTACAGAGACTACTACAATATAATCGGTTTGTAAAAGGGGAGAAATGTTTGTAAAAGGGGAGAAATGTTTGTAAAAGGGGAGAAATGTGAATTTCACCAGCACTCAATCACATTCCCTAGGGTACATCATCAAAAAAGCTTCACGTGTCTGATACCGCCCAACTAGCATTCGACAATCTCAAGGAAAGATTCACTACAGTCTCCATTCTATGCCACCCTGACCCAAATTTCCCCTTCATCGTCGACGTAGATGCCTCATGCTGTAGAATTGGTGCAGTTCTTTCTCAGCACCATGGAGAACAAGGGGAAACTCCACCCCTGTGCCTTCTTTTCGAGAACACTAACCCCAGCAGAGTCCAACTATGACGTCGGAAACCAGGAGCTACTTTCTATAAAAAGCATTGGAGGAATGGAGACACTGGCTGGATGGAGCACATCATCCATTTCAAGTATTTAAAGACCCCAAAAATTTGGGGTATATAAAAGGAGCCCAGAGACTTAACCCCACAAGCATGATGGTCACTATTCTTCACCTAATTCCAATTCACGGTCATCTACCAACCAGACTCCAAGAACAGCAAACCTAATACATGCCATGACCCCGTGCATGTGGAACCCAACCCCAAAACTATCCTGCCATGGCCAGTGATTGTCACCCCCATTTTGTGGGATATCATGGAGGATATCCACCGGGCTCAGCAGGAGGAAGAACCACCCCCTGAGTGCCCCCCATCATTCCAGTACATCCCTACTCCCCTCCGCCAATGAATCATGGAATGGGTTCTCACCTCACCCGGCTCTGAACACTTGGGCATCCAAAGGAATGTGCTCCTTAGGAACGCCTTCTGATGGCCCTTGCTAACCGCTGACATTAAAAACTATGTGAATGCCTACACCATTTGTGGCCAAGTTTTGCACACCCTGCCAAAAGCCTGCGGGGCTCCTGGAGCCACTCCCAGTACCAAAACGTCCATGGTCATATATCTTAGTTGATTTCATCACCAATCTCCCCAGCTCCCATTTCTTTTTGATATGTATAGTTTCTTTTTATAAACAGAAACAAAAAAAAACGAAAATTAAAGTAATATTTGATTTTTATTTTAAAATCCATAAACAAAAAAATAAGTGATAAATCGTTTTTTAATGATGTGATGAAAATGTCAGACACCTTTTTAAAATTAGACTTGATTTTCTTTCCTCATTTATACTTTAAATAAAGAAAGTTGTATAGAGTAGAAACAGAAAATCAGCTGCATCTTCTAGCGTGGTAAAGTTAGTTAATTTAGGGACTGTCTGCAAATTTACCTCTCAGTACAAAACGAAGTGCAATAATTAATACAAATTATGCTTACAAAGCCATAGTAAATGACTTGTGGGCAAACTGACTGAAAATATTTAGCAAATATGTCGCCTTATATGTCGCCCCAGCCATGCTGTATGGTTTAGAGACAGTGTCACTGAGGAAGAGACAGGAGTCAGAGCTAAAGGTAGCAGAGCTGAAGATGTTGAGGTTCTCTTTGGGAGTGACAAGATTGGACAAGATTAGGAACGAGTACATCAGAGGGACAGCTCATGTTGGACGTTTGGGTGTCAAAGTTAGGGAGGCCAGATTAAGATGGTTTGGACATGTTCAGAGGAGGGAGAGTGAGTATATTGGTAGGAGAATGTTGGACATGGAGCTGCCAGGCAGGAGGCAAAGAGGAAGGCCAAAGAGGAGGTATATGGATGGAATTAATGAGGATATGAAGCTAGTTGGTGCAAGTGTTGAGGATGCAGAAGATAGGGATAGGTGGAGAGAGATGATTCGCTGTGGCGACCCCTGAAGGGAAAAGCCGAAAGAAGAAGAAGAAGTTAAACAAGCACTCAACAAAAAGTATATTGTACATGAGTAACAAAGTTAAAATACACAATCAGTTCACCTGGTGGATGGAAACAAGAATTAAAATAAGGTGTAACCAGACAATGTAATTAAAAGAGACATAAGGCAGATAATTATAAGGACTTGTTCATTCATTCATTCATTCATTCATTCATTCATTCTTTTTTTTTTGTCTACCGCTTATCCGATCTATTCTCGGGTCACGGGGAGCCTGAGCCTGTATCTCAGGTGTCATTGGGCATCAAGGCAGGATACACCCTGGACGGAGTGCCAACCCATCGCAGGGCACACACACACTCTCATTCACTCACGCAATCACAATTTAGAGATGCCAATCAACCTACAATGCATGTCTTTGGACCGGGTGAGGAAATAGGAGCACCCGGAGGAATCCCCCAAGGCACGGAGAAAACATGCAAATGTGAGGCAAACGTGCTAACCACCAAGCCACCGTGCCCCCCTTATAAGGACTTGTTTAAGGGAGAAAATACTGGGCATATAATGACCTCCAAACATTTCAGTCTATCTGTAAGAATAGCCTTATTGGTTTCCAACCTTGTTAAAAGTGGGTAATTTATCCTTTACTATAAATCTGAATTCTTCTAATGTTTCACAGTTCCCTAGCCCTCTTTCAAGAGTGGGGACAGCATCTGCTTTCCACATCTGTAAAAAAAGTCTTTTTGCAAGTATCATACAGAATGAAATGGCCTGTGTTTGATATCCATTACAGTGAGCATCTTCTGCTCCCAGAAGTCCAACATAAGGGCTCAGGTTCAAGACTGATTAAATAAATGTTCCCAGAATGGCTGAATTTTACTGCATGACCATAATGAAACAGAGTGATTATTGACATTTTACACTTATTCCAGTGTGGAGGAATTGTTGGATAAATTTTGTGATAAGTCTTGATTTGGAATAATGAAGCCTATGAATGACATTAAACTGAATCAGATGATGTCTTGCATTCAGAGAGCATGTATGTATATTTCTCAAGCATTTATCCCACATATTGACATGAATTTTAAAACCCATTTTAAAAACCATTCTTTCTGATCATGTTTTATTTTCTCTGTGCTGTTGTCCACCTTTCCTAATAGTAACTTAGAACAGTTTGATAGTGTCACATTTTCTGGTCTTCAGAGCATGAAGAAGCAGACCCAGAGTGGAGATAGACAGCAGACAGGGGTTTATTTAACTCAAAAAACACACGAAGACAACATACATGACGCCACACTACACGAAACATAAAGACGATATAAAGACGCTACATAGAGACGACGACCAGCCCCGAACCCTGGCAAAAGGCCGCTATAAATAAAACAACATAATTGGGTGCAACATTAGGAACAGGTGAACATCAATTAGGAAACAATAGGACTAGGCGGGGGCTAAACCACATGACATGACGTAAACAATGACATAACACAACATGACATAACCCCTGCTGGAAACCCCCCCTAGTGGCCCAACACAGGGCCTACCACCCGTAACAGATAGGTTACCATTCACTCCAGGATGCACATTAACAATCGTCTGTAAAGTAGGGTTCAAACTTAAAACCTCAAAGTCTGAAAAAACTTAAAACCTCAAAGGCAGAAAACTTGTTTAATGTCTGGGATCAAGTTAGTATTAGCTTGTCTTCAGGTCCTAAAAATAATAAGGAACACTTCTTGGAAGCAAAGATGAACGCAAAATACAAATACTTTTGAAGGCTACACCCACAGACACAATCACTTTAAATATGTGGAATGTCGAACTTTTCCTGTTATGTGAGTTTGATATAGAAACTTTACTTTATGGGACCTTTTGTGTCTTTAAAAATGTCAATGATAAAAAAATATTCATCCCTGATGTTCATCCTTTGGACCCCACTGTATATATACAGTATGAGTGCGATGCTCATCCTAAGTGCCAGGGCTCAAAAGAACAGAAAGAAGAAGGAGGTGTACAGATGCACTCCATCTAAACAACTTTATTTTGTTTAAAAAGGTTGGGCTTTTGGAAAGGACCTCAAGTGCTTATAAGGTCATTTCCAAACAGAAGGATGATCTTCTGACACCAGGAGTTGGTCACTGCTTGATCACGTCAATGCAGGCCAAAGATAAAATAAACAAAATAAAATTTTAGAAAAGAAAAGCAACCACTGAACCTAGACAAAAGGAATAATAAAATGCTACAGATAATTGTATGTGCTTGTAAATGTAAATGGTGTATTTACCAAAAAGATGCACTGATACAATTTACTGCTAAAATACAATGCTCCATTCGTGTCCTATAAGTTTCTGTTTACTGTAAATGGTATATATACCAAAAATATGCACTGATACAATCTACTTCTCCACATTGTATTGTATAAGGTGACATTGTTCTGATAACTAGAAAGGTGGGTGAGATACTCCACCTAAAATATTTACTGACATCTTCATCTAAACCAGTTGATCTACTAGTTGATTTGAATTTCATGCTAAGTTTCTATTCACAGTAAATGTCTCTCAGGTATGGAAAGGACAGTGTACATGATATAAAATCTTTCATCAGTAATATGAAAGAGGGATAGATACTTGTTTAGGGATTCACCTTGTAGCTGCTCTTTAGGTGTCATCTAAAAAAGAAGGAAATTAGGATAAGCTCTAAGATTGAAAGAAAATGTGTTATATGTAAATATATATCCATTCATTCTCTATATTGCTAATGGGTCACTGGGAACTTGGAACCTATCCCAGTAGACTCTTGGCACAAGGCAGGATACACCATGGACAGAATGCCAGTCTATCACATACACACACAACCATTTACACACTACAAACAATTTAGAGATGCCAATCAGTCTACAATACATGTCTTTGAACGGGGGGAGAAAACTGGAGTACCCATATGAAACCCCCGAGTCAGGAGGAGAACTTACAAGCTCCACGCACACATGGCTGAGGAATCAAATCCCCAACCCTGGAGGTGTGAAGCCACTGTGCCCCCTCAAATGTGAGAAATATACAATATAATTAAAGAAACCATAATAACATCTTTCTCTTTCTTTTTGTGTGTACACCAGTTCCTTTCTCCTATTGTGTCATGCCAACCCAAACTTTAACTCACCACTGTCCTTAAGTTTCTATTTCCACAGAATGTCTGTGAATTCTGGGTGGAGACAGAGCACATGATATAAAGGCAGAGTTAGTAGGATGACAGACATCATTCACCTGCTTAATCCATTCACCTGGCTGTCTGATCCACACTCTGAAAAATGGCAAATGCGAATCCTGAAGAAGTTTAACTTCTTTATATGCTATTAAATGTATTTACTATTTTGTATATAGTTTAGATACTATATAATAACCACATATGCTATATGCCATGTACTGTTAATAATATATTAATTATGTATACTATGAGATCAGAAGTGAAATATAATTATTCATGTATACACAAGTTATTTTTAACAGTGACTATTGTATATCTTTGTAGTTTACCATCCAACAGAGAAAGAATTCACGTAGGGAAAAAAGGAGAACTACATCACAGGGCAGCATGTTGGTTTACAGGAACTGAGAAAGCAAATGAGTGTGCAGCTCCATGAGGATGACATGATGAAATACATAACCAAGGAGATCCCGCCCTACCCAAACCCAGTTGAATTTTGTGTTTCTGAAGTAGCCCATGTTACTGATAAGAAAGGATTCAAGGGGATACTGGCGTTGGAGAAGTTTAATCCTCCTGACAGTGAGTTCTCATGGTGGGACCTAAAAATGAATAAAAAGGAGATAAAATCAGCCATGGAAATCTACATCGAGAAAAATTTCCCAAATATAACAAAAGCTGAAAAGAAGGCATTTCTGGAGAAGTTCACCACATCACCTCTCTTCAAATTACAGGAATCTCGCTATGGCAATTATCGCTTCACGTTTCCTCTCACTGAGCTGATGCAGTGGTACAAAGAACAGAACTGTGGAGGAAAAGACCCGGTTCTCAGGGTGCACGAGACCATCACCTACAAACAGGAGATTGTGTACACCGTGCTGATTCACAGTCCTGAAGGGTAACAAGCATTTTGGAAAACATCCGCTTCTTGAAGCGAGTGAGTGGGTTCGTTATGAGGATGGGAAGATCATCTGGAAAGCACAAGCCATTTGTGAAACCCACTGGTATCAGCTATCTGAATCAGGAGAAGTACAAAGTCTGAATACTTATCAGTTTTATGTCTGGGATCAGGTTAGTTTAGTCTTTCACTTACCAAAACCTAAAGCCCTGGAAATCCCCAGAGAACGGCTTATAGAAGCTCTCGTGGCCTGTGAAATTAGTGACATAGATCTCTCAGGGCTCAAAGGTCCAAACAACAAACGGAAAATGTTGGATGCAAACTCTGAATACCCAATTCATCATGGAAGCAAAAAAGTGAAAAAAGAGCTAAAAGAGGAGGAGAAGGAAGAAATGGAAGAAATTGATCAAAAGGATGAAGATGAAGCAAAATCGTTTTGTACAACTGATCACTCTACAATATTAAATGATCATATCTAAATTGTGAAACTATTACACTGTTTTAATGTTTTCCAATCATTTTAATTCTTAAAAAAGATAATCTCTTCTCTGGTAATCTTTATGTTAACTTCTTGTTTTAAGGATGGTGTAATGATCTATGTTAATCAAAGCAAGGGGAAACAATAAAAAGTCATTTTAGATCATGAACATTCTGTATGAGTTTATTTTCTAAAGTTATACATGCGTTGTTTACAATTTGTTCGGACTTCCTCTTTGCAGCGTGAGAAAACCCTTCACATGAATTTGAACTAAATATCTTTGCTGCATTGAAATTGCTGTAACTTTTATACAGATCTTCATCTAACATTGTAAAGTGAAAAAAAACCCCCTTTCATTTAAAGATTTCATTCCAATTTCACTGAAAGACGCCTCAGCTAACATTTATAACCTTTTATAACTATCTACTTATGAAAAACATCACTGGCTCAGTTCAACAGGGAATGAGTTTTCACTTTTTTCATCATTAATATCGTCCACATCAGTCTCTGTTTCATCACCTGAGGTAAAACACAATCCTTTATTTTTATTTCTTCACTCCACTGATCTCTGTTCTTGTTTATATCACTAGAGAAATAATCACTAATTCAATCAGTCACTTCGGCGGTGTTGCCTAAATGCTTCTTTTTAATGGGATTATATAATAGTTGTAAAGAGAGGCATTTGGCCAGTGTAGGTTGCTCGCCTATATGGGACCGGGTTATCCAGCAATGCCTGTGGATGCAGTTACCAAAAGGGTTTTGGAAAAGCCAAGTTTTAAAATTTTGTCCCCCAAAAAAAAACAAAAAATTTGTAAAGCTTTATATGCTGTCCATTTAAATTTAACGTGCCATGTGTAAGGTTTAATGATGGCCAATATATGAGTTATCAACAAGAAATGTTTGTAAGTCTTTGGGGTGAAAAAAAGCTTGAAAATTTGAAAACAAATACAGTTAAGCTAACTTTATTTGTCACATATACATTACTGCATAGTGAAATTCTTTCTTCACATCATTAAAAGTAAACTTTGCTAACATATTTCTGTTTTTATTTTATATACTGACATCAAACTGACAAGAAACTTAAAAATAAGCTTTGTAATGCTTGATGATCTTGATGTTGAAAATTAAGTAGTTTGGAAGCTACAAGCCTCTCAATCTACAGTGTGGATAGAACTCTGAGCTCTAGTAAAGCAAAAGGAGGGAATGTTTAGAAAATTGT
>JAUCMX010000008.1:24385421-24452921 GCA_033459395.1 Hemibagrus guttatus
TTTGGAAAGGACCTCAAGTGCTTATAAGGTCATTTCCAAACAGAAGGATGATCTTCTGACACCAGGAGTTGGTCACTGCTTGATCACGTCAATGCAGGCCAAAGATAAAATAAACAAAAAAAAATTTTTAGAAAAGAAAAGCAACCACTGAACCTAGACAAAAGGAATAATAAAATGCTACAGATAATTGTATGTGCTTGTAAATGTAAATGGTGTATTTACCAAAAAGATGCACTGATACAATTTACTGCTAAAATACAATGCTCCATTCGTGTCCTATAAGTTTCTGTTTACTGTAAATGGTATATATACCAAAAATATGCACTGATACAATCTACTTCTCCACATTGTATTGTATAAGGTGACATTGTTCTGATAACTAGAAAGGTGGGTGAGATACTCCACCTAAAATATTTACTGACATCTTCATCTAAACCAGTTGATCTACTAGTTGATTTGAATTTCATGCTAAGTTTCTATTCACAGTAAATGTCTCTCAGGTATGGAAAGGACAGTGTACATGATATAAAATCTTTCATCAGTAATATGAAAGAGGGATAGATACTTGTTTAGGGATTCACCTTGTAGCTGCTCTTTAGGTGTCATCTAAAAAAGAAGGAAATTAGGATAAGCTCTAAGATTGAAAGAAAATGTGTTATATGTAAATATATATCCATTCATTCTCTATATTGCTAATGGGTCACTGGGAACTTGGAACCTATCCCAGTAGACTCTTGGCACAAGGCAGGATACACCATGGACAGAATGCCAGTCTATCACATACACACACAACCATTTACACACTACAAACAATTTAGAGATGCCAATCAGTCTACAATACATGTCTTTGAACGGGGGGAGAAAACTGGAGTACCCATATGAAACCCCCGAGTCAGGAGGAGAACTTACAAGCTCCACGCACACATGGCTGAGGAATCAAATCCCCAACCCTGGAGGTGTGAAGCCACTGTGCCCCCTCAAATGTGAGAAAATACAATATAATTAAAGAAACCATAATAACATCTTTCTCTTTCTTTTTGTGTGTACACCAGTTCCTTTCTCCTATTGTGTCATGCCACAAGCTTTAACTCACCACTGTCCTTAAGTTTCTATTTCCACAGAATGTCTGTGAATTCTGGGTGGAGACAGAGCACATGATATAAAGTCAGAGTTAGTAGGATGACAGACATCATTCACCTGCTTAATCCATTCACCTGGCTGTCTGATCCACACTCTGAAAAATGGCAAATGCGAATCCTGAAGAAGTTTAACTTCTTTATATGCTATTAAATGTATTTACTATTTTGTATATAGTTTAGATACTATATAATAACCACATATGCTATATGCCATGTACTGTTAATAATATATTAATTATGTATACTATGAGATCAGAAGTGAAATATAATTATTCATGTATACACAAGTTATTTTTAACAGTGACTATTGTATATCTTTGTAGTTTACCATCCAACAGAGAAAGAATTCACGTAGAATAAAGGAGAACTACATCACAGGGCAGCATGTTGGTTTACAGGAACTGAGAAAGCAAATGAGTGTGCAGCTCCATGAGGATGACATGATGAAATACATAACCAAGGAGATCCCGCCCTACCCAAACCCAGTTGAATTTTGTGTTTCTGAAGTAGCCCATGTTACTGATAAGAAAGGATTCAAGGGGATACTGGCGTTGGAGAAGTTTAATCCTCCTGACAGTGAGTTCTCATGGTGGGACCTAAAAATGAATAAAAAGGAGATAAAATCAGCCATGGAAATCTACATCGAGAAAAATTTCCCAAATATAACAAAAGCTGAAAAGAAGGCATTTCTGGAGAAGTTCACCACATCACCTCTCTTCAAATTACAGGAATCTCGCTATGGCAATTATCGCTTCACGTTTCCTCTCACTGATCTGATGCAGTGGTACAAAGAACAGAACTGTGGAGGAAAAGACCCGGTTCTCAGGGTGTACGAGACCATCACCTATAAACAGGAGATTGTGTACGCCGTGCTGATTCACAGTCCTGAAGATAACAAGCTTTTTGGAAAATATCCGCTTCTTGAAGCGAGTGAGTGGGTTCGTTATGAGGATGGGAAGATCATCTGGAAAGCACAAGCCATTTGTGAAACCCACTGGTATCAGCTATCTGAATCAGGAGAAGTACAAAGTCTGAATACTTATCAGTTTTATGTCTGGGATCAGGTTAGTTTAGTCTTTCACTTACCAAAACCTAAAGCCCTGGAAATCCCCAGAGAACGGCTTATAGAAGCTCTCGTGGCCTGTGAAATTAGTGACATAGATCTCTCAGGGCTCAAAGGTCCAAACAACAAACGGAAAATGTTGGATGCAAACTCTGAATACCCAATTCATCATGGAAGCAAAAAAGTGAAAAAAGAGCTAAAAGAGGAGGAGAAGGAAGAAATGGAAGAAATTGATCAAAAGGATGAAGATGAAGCAAAATCGTTTTGTACAACTGATCACTCTACAATATTAAATGATCATATCTAAATTGTGAAACTATTACACTGTTTTAATGTTTTCCAATCATTTTAATTCTTAAAAAAGATAATCTCTTCTCTGGTAATCTTTATGTTAACTTCTTGTTTTAAGGATGGTGTAATGATCTATGTTAATCAAAGCAGGAGAAACAATAAAAAATCATTTTAGATCATGAACATTCTGTATGAGTTTATTTTCTAAAGTTATACATGCGTTGTTTACAATTTGTTCGGACTTCCTCTTTGCAGCGTGAGAAAACCCTTCACGTGAATTTGAACTAAATATCTTTGCTGCATTGAAATTGCTGTAACTTTTATACAGATCTTCATCTAACATTGAAAAGTGAAAAAAAACCCTTGCATTTAAAGATTTCATTCCAATTTCACTGAAAGACGCCTCAGCTAACATTTATAACCTTTTATAACTATCTACTTATGAAAAACATCACTGGCTCAGTTCAACAGGGTATGAGTTTTCACTTTTTTCATTATTAGTATCGTCCACATCAGTCTCTGTTTCATCACCTGAGGTAAAACACAATCCTCATTTTTATTTCTTCACTCCACTGATCTCTGTTCTTGTTTATATCACTAGAGAAATAATCACTAATTCAATCAGTCACTTCAGCTGTGTTGCCTAAATGCTTCTTTTTAATTGGATTATTTAATCATTTTAAAGCTTTATATGCTGTCCATTTAACGTGCCATGTGTAAGGTTTAATGATGGCCAATATATGAGTTATCAACAAGAAATGTTACCTGTGAAGGATGAAACAAATACAGTTAAGCTAACTTTATTTGTCACATATACATTACTGCATAGTGAAATTCTTTCTTCACATCATTAAAAGTAAACTTTGCTAACATATTTCTGTTTTTATTTTATATACTGACATCAAACTGACAAGAAACTTAAAAATAAGCTTTGTAATGCTTGATGATCTTGATGTTGAAAATTAAGTAGTTTGGAAGCTACAAGCCTCTCAATCTACAGTGTGGATAGAACTCTGAGCTCTAGTAAAGCAAAAGGAGGGAATGTTTAGAAAATTGTTGTCTTGCTGACAAGTGGATGCTATTACAGTAGTTATTACATCCTGAAGATTATGTTAAGCTATGAATATACTACATGTCACTATCAGAGCCCTGCAGACTGCTCATACTGACACTGACTTTATTGTTGCGGCAGATGCCTGTCACAGATACCTAAAGACAGAAGAAGTTGCTTTCGGCTGCTCCCTGTTCGGGGTCGCCACAGCGGACCGACTGGTCCGCACAACAACTTGGCACAGGTTTTACGCCAGATGACCTTCCTGCCGCAACCCTCCCATTTTTTCCAGGGTTGGGACCGGCACTGCATCCAGTGGCTGGGGTTGAGGCATTGGCTGGAATCGAACCCGGGCCTTTCGCATGATAGGCGAGAAACCTACCACTGAGCCACCAATGCCTCCTACAGATACCTAAAGACACTGTTGCCTAAATTTTACAAAACCTTCCAAACAGGGACAGTAACACACTAGATTAATTCCCAAATGTCTAAATGCTTACAAAAGCAACACACTCCCCCGCATTGGACAATCAGGCCATATATCTCTGTTCCACCCAAAGATTTGCAGATCAATGGCAACTATCACAACAGTGGAAACCTGGGCTCATATAAGCGAGGCTCAACAATGAGGTCTAGGATCTACTCAAAATATGTGAGACAGCTTTCAGAAATGAAAAGAAGCACATAGAATGGCATGAACAAACCTAAGAAAGTAATCATAAATTCAAAGCAAAAATATGGATTGAGGCACATTTTAGCAGCAACAACAATGGCCCTTTATGGTAATTTATTTATACACTGCACAGGATCTGTCAGCAGTCTTTGGGATGTCTACTTAGGGTTTTTGCTGATGCACTATTAGTTGCCTTCACACACACAATCACCCTCTCTCTATGCCATTCAGCATTTCCAACCTGCTTTAAATACACCACCATTGTGGCAGTGCCCAAGCCAACTGCAATCTCTATAGCCATTCACACATGCCTAACCCATCTGGTGCAGGAGAGCACATATATGCCCAGATATTATTTTCCACAGTACCTATCAAACTGGTCCCCAAAAAACAGACCATAGGCAGTAAGGATGGGCAGACATGTCTCAGCCTCCCTCACTCTCAGCACTGGAGCCCCCCATGGTTGTGTTCTGAGCCCCCTGCTGTACTCATTGTACACATATGACTGCGTGGCCACTACCAACTCCACCACCATCATAAAGTTTGCTGACGACACAGTTGTGCTCGGACTGATCAGACAGCCTACCTGGAGGAGGTTAGGAATCTGGAGAACTGGTGCCAGAGGAACAACCTCCTCCTTAATGTCAGTAAGACTAAGGAGCTGATAGTGGACATCAGCATGAAGCAAGAGAGGAACTACCAGACCTCTGTGATCAACAAGAGCCCAGTGGAGAGAGTGGACAGCTTCAGACACCTCGGTGTTCACATCACTCAGGACCTGTCATGTTCCTGTCACATCAACACCGTGGTGAAAAAGGCCCGGCAGCGTCTCTACCACCTCAGACGCTTGAGAGACTTTAGACTGCGCTCTAAGGTGCTCAGGAACTTTTACTCCTGCACCATAGAGAGTATCCTGATGGGAAACATAACAACCGGCTTCGGGAACAGTACCATGCAGGACAGATGAGCTCTTCAGAGGGTGGCGCAATCAGCTGAACGCATCATCCGTACCAAGCTCCCTGACCTGCACTCAGTCTGCAGCAAGCAGTGCTGGACCAAGGCCAGGAAGATCGTGAGGGACCTCAGCCACCCCAACAATGGACTGCTCTCTCTGTTGCGGTCAGGAAAGTGCTTCCGGTCCCTGAAGGCCGACACAGAGAGACTGAGGAGAAGCTACTTCCCGCAGGCTATACGGACTCTCAACCAAAACTCCACATAGGACTCAACTCCACACTGGAAGTCCACATTGGACTTTCATGTTTCCTTCACAGATGTGTTGGAACACACCAGACCAACTTGAACATTTGCACATTGCACAGGAACAAAACACTTTGATCACTTTGAACATTTGCACATTGTACAGTTTCACCTTTTTACATTTTTACATTTCTATATTTTTTTATATATCTACATCTATGACTTAATTGTAGATTTTATATTTTATATTTATTCTTCTTTTTGCCTTACTTCCCTCTTACTTCTCACTTCTATTTCTTATTTCCTTTTCGAGGTCACAAACAGTCGTGTAAGAATTTCACTGCATATCGTACTGTGTATGGTTGTGTATGTGTCAAACAAATATTTGAAGTTGACTTCCGGAAATCCAGCAGCAGTAGACACTCCCCTATCTACACCAACGGGTCTGAAGTAGAGCATGTCTCCAGCTTTAAGTTCCTGCGCGTCCACATCTCTGAGGATCTGTTTTGGCATCAGAACACCTCTACTCTGGTTAGGAAGGCGCAACAGCATCTTTACTTTCTGAGAAGATTAAAAAAAGTTCATCTCTCCCGCGAGATCCTGTCCAACTTTTACCGCTGCATTATTGAGAGCATCTTGACGAGCTCCATCACATTGTGGTATGGCAGCTCCACAGTGTGTGAAAGGAAATCACTGAAAAGGGTGGTGAAAACCATCCAACGGATCATCGGCACTCTACTACCTGCCATTGAGTCTCTTCACCACAGTAGATGTCTCCTCCCACCCTAGTCACAAACTGTTCAACCTCCTTCCATCCAGGAGAAGATACAGGTCCATCCACACCAGAACCAGCAGGTTCAGGGCCAGTTTTTTCCCTACAACCATAAATCTTCTGAACTCTACACTACACCGCTAGGACACTCATGTCTTCCACCTTGCAGTTCTGCTTCACTCTGTACATTCTGCTACATCTTCTCTGTACAATATAATTATAATGTACATATTGTTAATTCATAGATCACACCTATTTTTTACCTATCTATCTATCTATCTATCTATCTATCTATCTATCTATCTATCTATCTATCTATCTATCTGTCTATCTGTCTATCTGTCTGTCTGTCTGTCTGTCTGTCTGTCTGTCTGTCTGTCTATCTACTTTGTCTCCACCCATAATTCACAGACATTCTGTGTACATGGAAACTTAAGGACTGTGGTGAGGTAAAGCTTGTCTGTTGACAGTCTGACACAGCAGAAGAAAATAAGTAATCTACACAAAAACTGAAAGAGTCAGTTGAAAAACAAAAATTTGTTTAATCTTAGTGCTAATTTTCAGAGGCTTATTTCGCAGCTGCGTGTAGAATCTTAAACAAGCATCTATCCCTCATTACCAGTGTAACGTAGCCCAGATATGAGGTGGCACATAACAGTGGAATTCTATATATTATATGTTAATCACAACTGAGTGTACTTTTAATATATTAATCGGAACTGAATGGATTTTCCTCACCAAACTCTGCCATAACTCTGACCAAACATTTGGGTATAAATATATCACCTTTCCTCCAAGTATTATTATATATTGATTTTCCAGGCCTTCTGAATTGTAAATCTGAGCAATTCAGATGTCATGACTTTAGGATCAAGGATCAAGGATGGTTGGGAACAAAACTACTGAGGTCCCAGTGAGAGCAGTCAAAAATACATACAACTTGGAAAAAAAACTATAAATATAAAACAATATAATGCTTCTAGGCTGATTGTAGTGTGATAGTGTGTGATTGTGTGAGTGAATGAGTGTGTGTGTGTGTGCCCTGCGATGGGTTGGCACTCCGTCCAGTGGTATCCTGCCTTGATGCCCGATGACACCTGAGCTAGGCACAGGCTGGCCGTGACCTGGGAATAGATCGGATAAGCGGTACAGACAATGGAATGGAATGGAATAAAACTGTAAAAATCTAGCGTAGAAAGACTAGACAGGGTAATAGTAAAGAGCAACAGTGCAGTGTAAACAGTAACAGTACAATGAGAGGATAAAAAGTGTACATTCCTATGTTATTGCACATGAGGGGTCTGTAGTATGGCAGGCGCTGCTAATGCTTCGTTCACACATACAGTGAGTCACAGTGACAAATCGACTGGAGACCAGGGCTGGCGATTTCTGGTAACTAGCTGTTGGTGTGTCAATTTTCTGCCATGCCACATGGTGTATCATCCAGCGGAAAGCCGGATGCCACTACCATTAGTAAATAATCTGAAGTCTTCATACTGCTAATTGTTGAGGTCATGTGCTGAGTTTTCTGAGGGAAGCACACTTGATGATGATGATTTTCATTGTGCTGTTTGTTAGTTTACAGCAGGTCTGTGTACACACTGTAATGTTGAAAATAATATTAATAAACAGGGCTGGAATAAACAGGGCTGCTTTTTACTCTGAAACATATTATTATACGCTTTGTGTAGTGTAGTGGTAACAAATATCTGACTGAATGAATGCACTTTATAACAATATTATAGCATACTATATTTGTTTATTCTATCCTTATATATTCTATTTTATTGTATCTTCTTTTTATATTAATGTTAATTCCATTTTTAGACTGTCTCTATCTGACTAACAAGAACAGTCAAATAAAATATTTCACTACATATTGTGTAAGGATAAGGGCGTCTGCCAGATGCCATGCAGTATGAAGCAGATTTCTTAATCCAGGATTGCGAGTGGTTTTCTGTGATCAGACACAGCCCTTCCCTCACCACCCTGTGTTGTTATCACAGTTATTGGCTGTCATTGAAAAACTATTTTACTTTCTCTGTGTTCAGGTTAGTGTGGATTCTGATTAATGTGGTAGAGATGATGATGTGATGAAACATTTTAGGAGGAGCACCTTTCTAGTTTCTACATCACTGTCTTTTCTATACCCCGACATGTAGGTGCACATATTTACTGAGACTATCTGTGTGTAATTCATTGCCAAATATCCCACGAAGTTACAGCAAAACTTAGTGTCGAAAAAACAGAAGCAAAATTTGTAAAATCAATAAAATAATAATACAGTTGATTTCAGAATTATTGTTAACTTTAATAATGAGCAAAATCTAGTGGAAAATAACTAGACAATAATTATAAAACAATAGATTACAAATAATAAATTGTAAAAAAACAAAAAACAAAACAAAAAAAACCCCAAGTTTTTTTCTTTTAAGAAAAATTAGATTTTAGAATTTAGATTTTCAAAAATAATTTTGATTTTTCTCAAAAATATGTGTGGCAAAGTTTGGCACCCCTAAGTAAAATTGAACTAATGCAATCAAATTGTGATACTAAAAAAATCCAGTTGCTGGAAAAAAACACAGGGAAAAATATTGAACACACTTACTGAAATTTATTTAATACTTTGTACAAAAGCTTTTGTTGGTAATGACAGCTCCAAGACACCTCCTGTATGGAGAAACTAGTTGCATGCATTGCTCAGGTGTGATTTTGGCCCATTCTTCCATACAAACAGTCTTACAGGCTATGGCGGTTGAATGCACTACTTATTGTTTTCTTCTAAACAATTGTACCTGCTAATATCAGGTCTTTCTGAAGCTCTCCACAAGAGCTTGGCTCTTTGACAACTCTTCTGATAATTCTATTTACTCCTCTGTCAGAGATCTTGTGAGGAATACCTGGGCGTGGCCGGTTTATGGTGAAATAATGTTCTTTCCACTACCGGATTATGGCCCTAACAGTACTCACTGGAACATTCAGAAGTTTCGAAATCCTTTTGTAACCAATGCCATGAGTATGTTTTGCAACAATAAGGTTGCGAGGGTTTTGAGAGAGCTCTTTGCCTTTACCCATCATGAGATGTTTTTTATGTGACACCTTGGTAAGGAGACACCTTTTTTTTAATAGGCCATCAGTTGGGACTGAACCAGCTGATAGTAATTTGCATTGACAAGGGGCAGGATTGTTTTCTAATTACTGATTGATTTCAGCTGGTGTCTTGGCTTTCTTGCCCTTTTGCACCTCCCTTTCTTCATGTGCTCAATACTTTTCCCCTGTGTCATTTCACCTTATTACACATAACTTAATTTATGGACATCTATGGTTTGATTTCTTTGCATGTGTGGATTGCATGGGTTGTTACCAACATCTGGATCCAGGTTTAACTCATTTGAAGGTCTTGTTCTTAATGTCACATACATACATAAAAAATCTCTGCAATCTCTTGCTCTGGCCACCGTGTATGGACTCTTGGGGCCCTACACTGATTTTCTTAAAGAGTTTGCACATTTTCTCTCAGACCTATTCATTAATTTTGATAAAGTGTTGATTGTCTGAGGCTTTAACATTCACATAGACGCTAATGATGCTTTAGGACTCATTAGACATTTATGGATTTACTACATTCCTTTAGGGTTAAAAAAAACATCACTAGACCAACTCATTGTTTTAATCATACACTAGAATTAATTATATTACCTCATATTGTACACTCTACCTGTAGAATTGCAACTTTATGAATTTCTTCACTGAAAAAATGTAAAATATCAAGAATAAAATTTTGGATGTTCAACCATTGACAGTTTCTTGTGATCCAGTCCCACCTACGTTCCACAGCTAGAGCTCCAATGCTTTACAAGTATAGGACAGAAAGAACTATATAAACTTATCACCAGGCTAAATCAAAAACATGTTTGTTAGATCCAATTCCAATTAAATTACTGAATGAAGCGATACACGCCGCTGGAGAGCCTCTCGTCAACATTATTAATTCCTCGTTATTTTTAGGTCACTTCCCTAAACCTCTCAAGTTGGCAGTTATTAAGCCTCTTCTTAAGAAACCTAAACTAGACCCTAATGAATGATCAAATTACAGACTCAATTATGCTTCTTCTTACAGGAAAACAATATCCTTGAAGAATCTCAGTCAGGTTTCAGGCCCCATCATAGTACAGAAACTGCACTAGTTAAGATCACAAATGACTTGTTTTTAGCTTCGGACCAGGGCTGCATCTCTATATTAGTCTTACTTGATCTTAGTGCTGCATTCGACACTATAGATCATAACATTCTCGTAGACCGCTTACAAAATCACATAGGTATTCAGGGACAGGCATTAAAATGGTTTAGATCCTACCGGTCTGATCGATACCATTTTGTAGATTTAAATGGAGAACTGTCCACTGTAATGCCAGTGAAATATGGGGTCCCACAAGGATTGTTATGCTCACGATATACAGTTATATATCTCATCAAAACCAGATGAAATATCTAAACTGTCTAGATTAACAGAGTGTGTTAAAGATATTAAAGATTGGATGACTGATAATTTTCTATTACTAAATCCTGATAAGACAGAGATATTACTGATTGGTCCAAAAACCAGTACACAGAAGCTCTCACAATTCAACCTGTACTTAGAAGGATGTTCTATTACTAATAGCTCTACAGTGAAAGACCTGGGCGTAATATTAGACAGCAACTTGTCCTTTGAAAAACATATTTCTGACATTACAAAAATAGCCTTCTTCCACTTCAGAAATATTGCCAAGCTTAGGAACATTTTATCTGTTTCTGATGCAGAAAAGCTATTTCATGCATTCAAAACCTCCAGACTGGACTATTGTAATGCATTACTAGGTGGTTGTCCTGCATCTTCAATAAACAAGCTACAGTTAGTCCAGAATGCAGCTGCCAGAGTCCTTACCAGGTCAAGAATATACAGTATAACCGCAATGTTATCATCCCTGCACTGGCTACCTGTTACAGTGCATCCGGAAAGTATTCACAGCTCTCCACTTTTTCCACATTTTGCTATGTTACAGCCTTATTCCAAAATCGATTAAATTTCATTATTTTCATTTTATTTTTAGATTCATTATTTTCCTCAAAATTCTACAAACAATACCCCATAATGACAATGTGAAAGAAATCTTTTGGAAATCTTTACAAATTTATTAAAAAACAAAAAAATGACATGTAGCTCTGACCAACTTATTTTACCTGCTGTATATATGAATTTATGTCATCCCAATTTTAAACACACTAAATGTAACTGAAATAAAAGAATGAAGCAAAATTCTTCTTACTGTAAGCAAAGCATTTTTATTTAAGACCTCTTAAATAACATATTACATATACTTTAAAAAACGCAACATTTAAAATAAAAGACATTAAAAACCATGTGTTGTTTAAATAGTTTCTTCTTCTTCTTTCGGCTTTTCCCTTCGGGGTCGCCACAGCGAATCATCTCTCTCCACCTATCCCTATCTTCTGCATCCTCAACACTTGCACCCACTAGCTACATATCCTCATTAATTCCATCCATATACCTCCTCTTTGGCCTTCCTCTTTGCCTCCTGCCTGGCAGCTGCATGTCCAACATTCTCCTACCAATATACTCATTCTCCCTCCTCTGAACATGTCCAAACCATCTTAATCTGGCCTCCCTAACTTTGTCCCCCAAACGTCCATCATGAGCTGTCCCTCTGATGTATTCTTTCCTAATCCTGTCCAATCTTGTCACTCCCAAAGAGAACCTCAACATCTTCAGCTCTGCTACCTCTAGCTCTGACTCCTGTCTCTTCCTCAGTGACACTGTCTCTAAACCATACAGCATGGCCGGTCTCACCACTGTCCTGTACACCTTCCCCTTGATTCTCGCTGATATTTTCCTATCACACAGAACTCCCGACACCTTTCTTCACCCATTCCAACCTGCCTGCACTCGCTTCTTTACCTCTTTCCCACACTCTCCATTACTCTGGACTGTTGACCCCAAGTACTTAAACTCCTGTACCTTCTTCACCTCTTCACCCTGTAACCTTACTGTTCCACTTCCCTCCCTTTCATTCACACACATGTACTCAGTCTTACTACGACTGGCTTTCATTCCTCTTCTCTCCAGCGCAAACCTCCACCTCTCCAGGCTTTCCTCCACCTGCTCCCTGCTCTCACTACAGATCACAATGTCATCTGCAAACATCATTGTCCAAGGAGACTTCTGTTTGACCTCCTCTGACAACTGGTCCATCACTATAGCAAACAGGAAGGGGCTCAGAGCCAATCCCTGATGAAGAAGTCCCACCTCCATTTTGAACTCCTCTGTCTGACCTACAGCACACCTCACCACTGTCCTGCTACTCTCATACATGTCCTGCACCACTCTGACATACTTCTCTGCTACTCCTGACTTCCTCATACAGTACCACAGCTCTTCTCTTGGCACCCTGTCATACGCTTTCTCCAAGTCTACAAACACACAGTGCAACTCCCTCTGACCATCCCTATACTTCTCCATCAAAATTCTCAGAGCAAAAATTGCATCTGTTGTGCTCTTTCTAGGCATGAAGCCATACTGCTGCTCACAAATTTCCACTACCTTCCTTAACCTAGCTTCCACTACTCTTTCCCATAGTTTCATTATATGGCTCATCAACTTTATCCCCCTATAGTTGCTGCAACTCTGCACGTCACCCTTATTCTTAAAGATCGGCACTAACACACTTCTTCTCCATTCCTCAGGCATCCTCTCACTCTCTAAAACCCTGTTGAACAAACTAGTCAAAAATTCCACAGCTGCCTCTCCTAGACATTTACATTTACATTTACATTTCTGGCATTTGGCAGACGCTCTTATCCAGAGCAACGTACAAAAGTGCTTTAGTTCTCAGTCACTGAATACATTAACACTGGTTCAATAAGACACAAACTTGGGATACCATTAGCCTAACATTGAGTTCGTTTTTTTTTTTTTTTTTTTTTTATAAACTTTGCAACATAGTACGTAAACTGGAAAAAATAAGAGCTAGTTTAAGTACTTCAGGAAGAGGTAAGTCTTCAGTTGCTGTTTGAAGACAGTCAGAGACTCAGCCGTACGGATACCTAGGGGAAGTTCGTTCCATCACCTCGGTGCCAGAACAGAGAAGAGTCTAGATGTATACCTACCTTTTTCCCTGAGAGATGGTGGGACCAGTCGAGCAGTGCTAGTGGATCTGAGTAAGCGAGATGCAGTGCGAGGAGTGACCAGAGCTTTGAGGTAAGATGGCGCTGGTCCATTCTTGGCTTTGTAGGCAAGCATTAGTGTTTTGAATCTGATGCGTGCAGCTACCGGAAGCCAGTGGAGGGAACACAGCAGTGGGGTGGTGTGGGAGAACTTTGGCAGGTTGAAAACAAGTCGTGCGGTTGCATTTTGGATAATTTGCAGTGGGCGAATTGCGTTCAGAGGTAGACCTGCCAGAAGAGAGTTGCAGTAGTCCAATCTCGAGATGACCAGAGATTGAACAAGCACCTGAGTAGCCTGTGTGGATAGAAATGGCCGAATCCTTCTGATGTTGTACAGAAGAAACCGACATGAGCGTGTCACATTAGTGACATGGGAAGAAAAGGATAGTTGATTGTCCATGGTTACCCCAAGGTTGCGAGCAGAGGCTGTAGAGGAAATTATGGAGTTGCTCAGAGATATCGCGAGGTCTTGGGCTGGGGATGGATCACCTGGGATGATCAGCAGCTCGGTTTTGCTGGGATTGAGTTTCAGCTGATGAGCAGTCATCCAAGATGAAATGTCCGCCAGACACGCTGAGATCCGAGCAGAAGCTGTGGTATCTGAGGGAGGGAAGGAGAAGGTAAGTTGGGTGTCATCGGCATAGCAGTGGTATGAAAAGCTATGTGAGGATATAACTTTGCCAAGAGAGTGAGTATAGAGGGAGAAAAGGAGAGGACCAAGTACTGAGCCTTGCGGGACACCAGTAGAGAGTCTGCGTGGAGCAGATGTCAATCCCTTCCATGTTACCTGATATGAGCGACCATCCAGGTAGGAAGCAAACCATTCCCATGCTGTTCCACAAATTCCAAGACTCCTGAGGGTGGACAAGAGAGTCTTGTGGTTTACTGTGTCAAATGCTGCAGACAGGTCGAGGAGGATGAGGACCGATGACAGTTTGGCTGATCTAGCAGCATGTAGTTTCTCAGTGACTGCCAAAAGGGCAGTCTCTGTGGAATGTGCTGCTTTGAAGCCAGACTGGTTGGGGTCATGGAGGTTATTCTGCATGAGATAGTCAGACAGCTGATTACAAACAACACGTTCAAGAATTTTTGAAAGGAATGAGAGAAGTGATACCGGTCTGTAGTTGCTGATGTCTGAGGGATCCAGAGCAGGTTTCTTCAGGATAGGGATGACCCTGGCTTTCTTAAAGGCAGTTGGAACATGACCAGACATTAAGGATCCATTGATGACTGTGGTGATGAAGGGTAGGAGGTCAGGTGAGATGGTCTGGAGCATAGCTGAAGGGATTGGATCCAGTGGGCAGGTGGTAGGATTGCAGGACCGGGTAATTTGCAAAACCTCTTCTGATGCTACAGTTGAGAGCTGCGTCAGTGAAGGAGTAGTGGAGTGCTGACTGTGTGATGTAGGTGAAGTTGGGAGAGACGTGAAGGTCTGGCAGATCCTCTCAATCTTCTCTGTGTAAAAAGTGGCAAAATCTTTGGCGGTCAGGGAGGATGGAGAAGGTGGAGCCGGAGGGTTGAGTAGTGACGAGAAGATGTTGTGGAGCTTTCGGGGATCTTGTGCGGAAGTTTCAAGCTTTTCCTTGTAGAAGGAGGTCTTGGCAGAAGTCACGTCCAAGGAGAATTTGGACAGGAGCGTGCGATAAGAAATGAGGTCTGTGTCGAGTTTAGATTTCTTCCACTTCCTCGCTGCTGATCGTAGTTCTCTCCGATTGTTGCGAAGCACGTCTGACAACCAAGGAGCAGGAGAGTGATAGAGAAGGATACCAGGTGATGATCGGAGATATGAAGTGGGGTAACAGTCATGTCTGTAGCTGGAGAAGGATGAGTGAAGACTAGGTCCAGGACGTTTCCTTCCTTGTGTGTGGGAGGGCAGCTGTTGAAGGACAAGGAGAATGAATTCAGAAGAGCCAGAAGGCCAGAAGAGTGAAGCTTGTCAGATGGGAGGTTGAAATCTCCAAGAACTGTCAGAGGGGTGCTGTCAGAAGGGAAGACACTGAGGAGTGTGTCCATTTCATCCAAGAAGTTACCTAGGGGACCAGGGGGGCGGTAGATGACAATGATGAAGAGGTTGATCGGAGAGGTAACTGAAACTGCATGGAATTCAAAAGAAGAGATGGTTAGATGAGACAAGGGGAGAGGTGAGGAACACCATCTCCGTGACAACAGCAGACCTGTACCACCACCCCTGCCTGATTCTCGTGCTGAGTGAGAGAAAGTATAGGCAGAGGATAGAGCAGCCGGTGTAGCAGTGTTCTGTGGTGGTATCCAGGTCTCAGTTAGTGCCAGAAAATCAAAGGAATAGTGGGAGGCTAAAGCTGAGATGAAGTCAGCCTTCCTTACAGCAGACTGGCAGTTCCAGAGCCCACCTACCACCACTGTTTGAGACTGAGACAACAAGGGAGGGTAGATGAGGTTGCTGGAAACATGACCTCTACTTCGTGGATGAGAATGCCTGCGTCTGTAAGAGGTAACAACAGAAATCGGTTTGAGGCACATGTCTGTGGTCTTGTCAAAGTATGAAAAATGAGACTAAGGATGTAAGAGAACAGGAAAAAAAATGACAATATACTTACTATTTAAGTGAGTAACAGGTATTGACAAGACAAACTGCAAACCAACCTTCAATATAAATTAGTTAGCCCTGCCCACAATTCACACCTTAAGGGAGACCGAAACTATTCTTGATTAATCACCTGAGACAACTAGGAAGCAAAGATCAACAAGCTATACAATAACAGTTCAAATAACTACTCTAGAACCAACCACGTTAAACAAATAGTACACAAAAGTCGAAATCTTACCTTACCAGATGGGAACAGATTCAAATGAAGAGTTAAAGCACACTTCCAGACTTCCACCGGGATGTCATCAGGACCAACTGCCTTTCCACTTTTCATCCACTTCAAAGCCTTCCTGACTTCATCCTTTCTAATCTTATCTACTTTCTGTTCCACAGAGTTCACTCCTTCTACCCTTTTTTCCCTCTCATTTTCCTCATTCATCAGCTCCTCAAAGTACTCCTTCCATCTCCTCTGTACACTCTCCTCACTTGTGAGCACCCTTCCATCTCTATCCTTAATAACTCTAACTTGCTGCACATCCTTCCCAGCTCGATCCCTCTGCCTAGCTAACCTGTACAAGTCCTTCTCTCCTTCTCTAGTGTCTAACTTAGTGTACAACTTGTCATATGCCTTCTGCTTGGCCTTAGACACCTCCCTCTTCACTCTGCGCTGTAACTCCTTGTATTCCTGTCTGTTCTCTTCTGTCCTGTCCATGTCCCACTTCTTCTTGGCTAACCTCTTCCTCTGGATACTATCCTGAACTTTCTCATTCCACCACCAAGTCTCCTTATCTTCTTTCCTCCTTCCAGATGACACACCCAGCACCTTTCTCCCTGTCTCCCTGATCACTTCTGCTGTAGTTTCCCAGTCATCTGGCAGCACTACCTGACCACCCAGAGCCTGGCTCAACTTCTGTCTAAATTCCTCACAACATTCCTCCTTTTTCAGCTTCCACCACTTGGTTTTCTTCTCTATCTCTATCTTTGACCTCTTCATCTTACAGACCAACAAAGTCATCCTACACACCACCATCCTATGCTGTCTGGCTACACTCTCTCCCACTACCACTTTACAGTCACTAATCTCTTTCAGATTGCCTCTTCTACATAGGATGTAGTCTACCTGTGTTCTCCTACCTCCAATCTTGTAAGTCACTCTATGCTCCTCCCTCTTCTGAAAATAAGTGTTAACCACAGTCATGTCCATCCTCTTAGCAAAGTCCACTACCATCTGTCCTTCAAGGTTCCTTTCCTTAACTCCAAACTTGCCCATCACCTCCTCATCACCTCTGTTCCCCTCACCAACATGTCCATTAAAATCCGCTCTTATCACCACTCTCTCACCCGTGGGAATACTCTCCATCACCTCATCTAATTCACTCCAGAATCTCTCTTTCTCCTCCAACTCACAACCTACCTGTGGGGCATAACCACTAACAACATTCAACATCACCCCTTCAATCTCTAACTTCAGACTCATCACCCTGTCTGACACGCTCTTCACCTCCAGGACATTCCTCACAAACTCCTACTTCAGGACCACACCTACCCCATTTCTCTTACTATCCACACCATAATAAAACAGCTTGAATCCTGGTCCTATACCACGAGCCTTGCTACCCTTCCACCTGGTCTCCTGTACACACAGTATATCCACCTTCCTTCTCTCCATCATATCAGCCAGCTCTCTACCTTTCCCTGTCATAGTACCAACATTCAGAGTTCCTATTCTCAGTCTTACACTCTTACCTTTCCTCTCCTCCCTCCTCTACTTCTTCGACCAACAGTAGCCCAATTTTCCTGTAGGTCAAGGGCACCGATGGCGGTCGTTGTTAACCCGGGCCTCGACCGATCCGGTATGAAATTCGTACTGACGATTCGCATGGCTAAATTTGGCAATGTTTTACGCCGGATGCCCTTCCTGACGCAACCCTCTCTATTTATCCGGGCTTGGGACCGGCGCAGAAGTCACTGGACTGTGACCCCCATGGCTAGATTTGTTGTTTAAATAGTTTATAATGAATAAATGTATTTAGAATAATAAAAAATATTAGTTAGTTAAAAAATGTATGAAAAACCTTTCTTGTCTTCTCCACCACAGTTCTGTTCTTTGTACCATTGCATCAGATCAGTGACGGGAAACGTAAAGCAATAATTGCCATAGTGAGATTTCTTTAGTTGGAACAGAAGCGATGTGATGAACTTCTCCAGAAACAGCTGAAGGCAACGTTGGTATCGTGGGTTGACTCTTACGCTCCAGTTGGCTTCACTTGGCCTTCCACTGACTCAAACAAGTTTTGAACGGTTCCCGGACGTACGCGGAACTTAGCCGGCCTTTGGTTCAGTTTGTTCGTATACTGAAAATGCTTCGCATGCTGATGCAAATTATTGCAAAATTTCAATTCTTAATGTAAAAATTCACTAGGAAGGGCATTCGTATGCTGAGGTTTCACTATATATAAATGTTTCATTGTACTTGTGCCGGGGGGCACGGTGGCTTAGTAGTTAGCACGTTTGCCTCACACCTCCAAGGTTGGGGGTTCGATTCCCACCTCTGCCATGTGTGTGTGTAGTTTGCATGTTCTCCCTGTGCCTCGGGGGTTTCCTCCGGGTACTCCGGTTTCCTCCCCCAATCCAAAGACATGCATGGTAGGTTGATTGGCATCTCTAAATTGTCTGTAGTGTGTGAGTGAATGAGAGTGTGTGTGTGCCCTGCTATGGGTTGGCACTCCGTCCAGGGTGTATCCTGCCTTGATGTCCAATGACACCTGAGGCTCCCCGTGACCCGAGAATAGATTGGATAAGCGGTAGACAATGAATGAATGTACTTGTGCCAAGTCTTGGGTTGATTTCGGTTGTTGTTTGGATGTTGTGTTCTCTGTCAGGTTTCTGTTTTACTTTATTCTGTAGTGTTTACCTGTGTTTTTACCTGTTTTTACATTGCTAATAGTATTAGCTCAAGTGGTTAAGACTCTCGAGAAAATTGAGCCCCCAACCCACCCTGCTCCAGGGGCGCTGCATCATGGCTGACCCTGCACTCGGACCCCAACACACAAGGATGGGATATGTGAAGAAAGAATTTCACTATGCAGTAATGTATATGTGACAAATAAAGTTAGCTTAACTGTATTTGTTTTATACTAAAATTGGGTCAGGAGCTATGTATAGTTTAGGTATCATCTTGCCTACATTAGACTTCACAGGTAACATTTCTTGTTGATAACTCATATATTGGCCATCATTAAACCTTAAACATGGCACATTAAATTTAAATGGACAGCATATAAAGCTTTAAAATGATTAAATAATCCAATTAAAAAGAAGCATTTAGGCAACACAGCCGAAGTGACTGATTGAATTAGTGATTATTTCTCTACTGATATAAACAAGAACAGAAATCAGTGGAGTGAAGAAATAAAAATGAGGATTGTGTTTTACCTCAGGTGATGAAACAGAGACTGATGTGGACGATACTAATAATGAAAAAAGTGAAAACTCATTCCCTGTTGAATTGAGCCAGTGATGTTTTTCATAAGTAGATAGTTATAAAAGGTTATAAATGTTAGCTGAGGCGTCTTTCAGTGAAATTGGAATGAAATCTTTAAATGCAAGGGTTTTTTTTTCACTTTTCAATGTTAGATGAAGATCTGTATAAAAGTTACAGCAATTTCAATACAGCAAAGATATTTAGTTCAAATTCACGTGAAGGGTTTTCTCACGCTGCAAAGAGGAAGTCCGAACAAATTGTAAACAACGCATGTATAACTTTAGAAAATAAACTCATACAGAATGTTCATGATCTAAAATGACTTTTTATTCTTTCTCTTGCTTTGATTAACATAGATCAGTACACCATCCTTAAAACAAGAAGTTAACATAAAGATTACCAGAGAAGAGATTATCTTTTTTAAGAATTAAAATGATTGGAAAACATTAAAACAGTGTAATAGTTTCACAATTTAGATATGATCATTTAATATTGTAGAGTGATCAGTTCTACAAAATATCACCCATGAATACATTTCAAGATTTTGCTTCATCTTCATCCTTTTGATCTTCATCCTTTTCTTCGTTCTCCTATTCTCCCACCTCTCTTTTCAATTTGCTAACTTCCTCCTTTGCTTCCATGAAGCGTTCTTTGTTTTCAGGACCTTTGTACCTTGAGAGATCTTTCTCAACAATTTCACAGGCCTCGAGAGCTTCTATAAGGCGTTTTCTGGGGATTCTCAGTGCTTTAGAATTTGTCAGGTGAAAGACTAAACTAACATGATCCCAGACATAAAACTCTTTGAACATCTCCTGAAATAAACTGATACCAGTGGGTTTCACAAATGGCTTGTGCTCTCCAGATGATGAATGAATGAATCATGAATGAAGGAATGAATGAACAAGTCCTTATAATTATCTGCCTTATGTTTTTTTTTAATTATATTGTCTGGTTACACCTTATTTGAATTCTTATTGTTTCCATCCACCAGGTGAACTGATTGTGTATTTTAACTTTGTTACTCATGTACAATATACTTTTTGTTGAGTGCTTGTTTAACAGTGATTGTAATTTGCAGCGCAAGAGGGATGGGGGCTACTAAGTTAATATTTTTTTTGCTATGTCAAGTCAAATGTAGCAGGTACAACCATACTGCCTAGAGTGCTTTGACGAGTAATCTAACCTTACACAGTTGTGACATTGGTGGGATGGAACATGTATGTTTTCTTTGAGAAATTGAAAATAAAGAGATAAACACAAATAGCTTGTGCGTTCCAGATAATCCCTCCATCCTGATAACAAACCCACTCGCTTGCTTCAAGATGCATGTATTTTCTAAAACCACTGTTATCCACAGGTCTGTGAATCAGCATGGTCTACACAATCTGTTGTCTGAAGGTGATGGTCTTCTTCTCCACTACAGTTCTGTTCCTCGTACCTTCCCATCAGATCAGTGAGGGAAAAACGTGAATTGATAAATATTGATAATATCTGGATCTGAAACCCAAAATTCAACTGGACTTGGGTAGGCTGGGATCTCGTTTATTAAATACATTATCATGGGATCCTGAGCATCAACACGGGATGCTGTTCCTCGTACCTTTATTCCTACACTGTCGAATGGATCTGCCATGTGTTTTCGTTATCCTCTATCCAAACTACTTCAATTTGTGCTTTAAAGATTTAAGTTTATATAACGCTTCCATGTACTCTCTTGGTGCTAGCTGTCTGTGAAATTGATGAACAGTTTTATTATTTATGATTTCGGGAGCAACACCGGAAAGGGGCGGGACATCTGCGAGTTTGATTGGGACTTTAGTGTTGGAGACCCCGCTATAGTCTGTATTGCAATAAACTACCATATTTTTACAGTAAAGTTCTAGCTACTACAGTTGTCAGTTGTTTTATTTTTTTTCACCAAAAAATAGAGCACAAGTTTTTTATAATGCACAATCTAACACATTTATTCAGAAAATATCATGGTTAATATTTATCTTGAACGTGTAATAGTAAAGCTGCATCTTGAAATTCACTCGTTATCAGTTTATTTGGATTTACAACAACACCAGATTATTAGTAATACAGATTTAAAAAGTTTAGACTGTTGGCTAGAATGTATTTGCTTGTGAAAGGAAAACAGTGTAATTACTTCTGAACACCAAGGTTTCAGCTGAATGAGAATTTTTACAGTGTAATTATATGGGAAACAAATGAGAAATGCTTATGAGAAAGAGACACTTGAGCCACATGAGCATTGAACAAAAAAATTTTTTTTTGACTATTTACAAGCAATGATAAACTGTAGACTTATTACAGCAAGCAGTGACCCTGGCGCGCTGGAGACATCAGCCACCGTATCATCAGCCATACCACCCAAGAAACGAGTTTATCCTCTATCTCTCCCGGAAACTAAAGCCATGGAGGACTACATTCAGGAGGCTCTCTCAGCAGGTCATATTCGCCCTTCTACCTCTCCGGCGGTGGCAGGCTTCTTCTTTGTAGAGAAAAAGGATGGAGGGCTGCGCCCCTGCATAGACTACCGTGGGCTTAACACTATCACTGTCCGCTACCCTTATTCTCTTCCCTTAGTACCTGCAGCCTTAGGACAACTGCAAGGGGCCAGCATCTTTTCCAAACTGGATCTAGGGAGTGCCTACAGTCTCATTCATATCAAAGAGGGCGATGAGTGGAAGACGACATTCCACATGACCAGAGGCCATTATGAGTATTTAGTCATGCCCTATGGACTAACTAACGCCCCAGCGGTATTTCAATTGTTAATCAATGAGATATTCAGAGATATGCTCAACCAGTTTGTTATCGCCTACATCGATGACATCCTTATATATTTCAAGACCAAGGGGCAATCACATAAATCACGTGCTTGCTGTACTTTCCCGCCTGACACAACACAACCTCTTCTTAAAACTGGAAAAATGAGAGTTTCACCGCAAAACCCTCACCTTTTTAGGTTATGTTCTTGTTTGCTTTCCTGACCCTCGATTTCTGCCTAGCCTCTGATTTGTGTTTTTCTGTGTTGACCTTTGCCTGTTTTTTGACCAAAATCTTCTGCACACTGATTTGGATTAAGCTGTTCTGTGTTTTCCTGGTATTCTGACCCTGCTACGTTATTGTTTACAATTCTTGCTCTTGCCCTATAATAAAATCTGCATATGGATTCAGATCCCTCTGCCTCGGCTGCATCCTTACACTTGCTTTGTTGTTTGTTTTCCCCATGTACTTTGTGCCACGCCCTCCCTATTGTTCTGCCTTCCCGCCTTGTCACATGTTCCCCATTTTCCCTGATGTTTTGCCCTATAAATATGAGCCCTTGTGTGACTGTCTTTGCCAATCACTGTTTATTAGTTTGTTTGTTAGTTAGTTAGTTGTCATGTTTCCATGTTTGTAATTTCATTGGTCCATATGACGTTCAGATTTTGTTTATCATGTTTAGTTTTGTTTTAGTCTTGTCTTACCCCTGTTATTAAAGCAACACTTCGTTTAATCCTGCACATGGGTCTGATTTCCATGCCATGCGGGCACACGCAGTCACCATGGACATCCTGGTTCAAGCCGTGCGGGGTGTGGCCAGCCCGGATGTTATACAACTACAAAAGCCGCTCAAAGTAGGCTTCATCACCTAACCAACTTCCAGGCTCTGTATCGGCACCTGCAGCGCCAGAAGGCTGAGGTGGCCGAGTAGCGAGACCCGGAAAGCACCTCCCGCTCAGGTAAGATCTGCTGCTCCACTAGTGCCTCATAGTGGTCTTTAACCACCATCTTGCTAGTGGGCTGCAGAACCGAAATATTAAAGAAGTTGGTTATCAATAAAAGTTCGTCTTTCCAACACTTATCAAATTCTTCTAAAGTAGGACACAACGTAAACGTAACCACATCAAATACCGCCATACTCCAAATACCAACCAAGCCACAGTATTATTTAGCAAAGAAAAAAAAAGCACTCAACCTGCTGAATACTTAATGCGAGAAAAAAACGAGAGCGCTAAATAAAGGTGTTTTTTTATCCTGGACGAGCCCCCAATTTTGTTACGACCCAGTCTAGGGTTGGGACGCACCACATGAGAAACAGCACGGGGTTTTATATTTATATATATATATATATATATAGCATGAACATAAGGTGATGAACATGAGGGGACGACTATTAGCTTTTTAAGTTACAGCTCTCTCATTAAAATGAAAATCATCCTAATGGGCAATCTAACGAGCCTCCTGATAAAATCCACCTCCCCATCAGGATCCACACGTTTCCTTCTACTAAGAGGGGATCTGTGGTTGTCTTCGACCCTCCTCCTCCTTATGTCCTGGTGTGGGACAGAAATCATCATAATGGTGTGAACATAGGGCTGACCAGCCACTATGTTGGGGACGTCAATCTGGAACCGAGGCTGGAGCAGAAGAATTGTAGAACGGCGCAGATTCCATGAAGGGGGTGGCCTCTTCAAAGGGGACGGACTCCTTACAGGGGCAGGGATCCTGAGAGGGGATGGGCTCCTCACAGGTGATGGGACCCATATAGGTGACAGACCCCTTAAAGGTGGGTAAGGGCTTCTGACAGAGGACAGGTTCCTAAATGACTCCTCGTGTTCACCACCATCTCAAGCTTCAGACTGACAGGAACCAGACCAGAACTTTTTTATTTTCCAGAAAATGTTCATTGCACACGTCTTTTAATAATTTTATGATAATTCCTAAACATTTAGCGCCTCATTTGAAAAAATTTCTTGACATTCAACACACTGCGCTTTCGGCTTAGTCTCAGTACCTGCCCTTATAAAACCAAATTTAATGTATTCAGCGTCGTATTTTCTCACCATACACTTCGAAGCTTTTGTGTGCATAGCGCTGTCTCCCACATCTACTTTTCTTTTCAGAAAACAATCCATATTACAGTAAAGTAGTTTAAGTTACCGCATCTGATTGAACAAACAATCTGACGTTGTGATGTGATTGGTGTTGCGATATTTAAACATAAATTAGCTTTTAGATAATGCATCTTGACTTGGCTTTAGGGTTTTTGATCATATAAATTCATAAGAACAATTAGATAATTAGAAAATAAGATCTGTCAATTAAAAAATAGATAAAAATTAATTTAGGGGTAGTCTACCACTGCCTACATGGCCCACCAGAGGGCTGCGGCCCACTGGTTGAGAATCACTGCCATACAGAACCTATGAATGAATGAATCGCTCTCTGAGATGACTCGTTGTTCCCGAGTCATATTAAGGATTCGTTCAAAATGAATGAATCGTTCATGAAGGAACGATTCAGGATCGAGATGGGAAGGATGTGCAGCAAGTTAGAGTTATTAAGGATAGAGATGGAAGGGTGCTCACAAGTGAGGAGAGTGTACAGAGGAGATGGAAGGAGTACTTTGAGGAGCTGATGAATGAGGAAAATGAGAGGGAAAAAAGAGTAGAAGGGGTGAACTCTGTGGAACAGAAAGTAGATAAGATTAGAAAGGATGAAGTCAGGAAGGCTTTGAAGAGGATGAAAAGTGGAAAGGCAGTTGGTCCTGACGACATCCCGGTGGAGGTCTGGAAGTGTCTAGGAGAGGCAGCAGTGGAATTTTTAACTAGTTTGTTCAACAAGGTTTTAGAGAGTGAGAGGATACCTGAGGAATTGTGTTAGAAGAAGTGTGTTAGTGCCGATCTTTAAGAATAAGGGTGACGTGCAGAGTTGCAGCAACTATAGGGGGATAAAGTTGATGAGCCATACAATGAGGCTGTGGGAAGGAGTAGTGGAAGCTAGGTTAAGGAAGGTAGTGGAAATTTGTGAACAGCAGTTTGGCTTCATGCCCAGAAAGAGCACAACAAATGCAATTTTTGCTCTGAGGATTTTGATGGAGAACTATAGGGATGGTCAGAATGGAATTAATGAGGATATGAAGCTAGTGGGTGCAAGTGTTGAGGATGCAGAAGATAGGGATAGGTGGAGAGAGATGATTCGCTGTGGCGACCCCTGAAGGGAAAAGCCAAAAGAAGAAGAAGTTAAACAAGCACTCAACAAAAAGTATATTGTACATGAGTAACAAAGTTAAAATACACAATCAGTTCACCTGGTGGATGGAAACAATAAGAATTAAAATAAGGTGTAACCAGACAATATAATTAAAAGAGACATAAGGCAGATAATTATAAGGACTTGTTCATTCATTCATTCATTCATTGTCTACCGCTTATCCGATATATTCTCGGGTCACAGGGAGCCTGTGCCTATCTCAGGCATCAATGGGCATCAAGGTAGGATACACCCTGAACGGAGTGCCAACCCATCGCAGGGCACACACACACTCTCATTCAGTCACGCAATCACACACTACGGGCAATTTAGAGATGCCAATCAACCTACAATGCATGTCTTTGGACCGGGTGAGGAAACAGGAGCACCCGGAAGAAACCCCCGAGGGACTGGGAGAACATGCAAACGTGAGGCAAACGTGCTAACCACCAAGCCACCATGCCCCCCTTATAAGGACCTGTATAAGGGGGAAAATAGTGGGCATATAATGACCTCCAAACATTTCAGTCTATCTGTAAGAATAGCCTTATTGGTTTCCAACCTTGTTAAAAGTGGGTAATTTATCCTTTACTATTAATCTAAATTCTTCTAATGTTTCACAGTTCCCTAGCCCTCTTTCAAGAGTGGGGACAGCATCTGCTTTCCATATCTGTAAAATAATCTTTTTGCAAGTATCATACAGAATGAAATGGCCTGTGTTTGATATCCATTACAGTGAGCATCTTCTGCTCCCAGAAGTCCAACATAAGGGCTCAGGTTCAAGACTGATTAAATAAATGTTCCCAGAATGGCTGAATTTTACTGCATGACCATAATGAAACAGAGTGATTATTGACATTTTACACTTATTCCAGTGTGGAGGAATTGTTGGATAAATTTTGTGATAAGCCTTGATTTGGAATAATGAAGCCTATGAATGACATTAAATTGAATCAGATGATGTCTTGCATTCAGAGAGCATGTATGTATATTTCTCAAGCATTTATCCCACATATTGACATGAATTTTAAAACCCATTTTAAAAACCATTCTTTCTGATCATGTTTTATTTTCTCTGTGCTGTTGTCCACCTTCCCTAATAGTAACTTAGAACAGTTTGATAGTGTCACATTTTCTGGTCTTCAGAGCATGAAGAAGCAGACCCAGAGCGGAGATAGACAGCAGACAGGGGTTTATTTAACTCAAAAAACACACGAAGACAACATACATGACGCCACACTACACGAAACATAAAGACGATATAAAGACGCTACATAGAGACGACGACCAGCCCCGAACCCTGGCAAAAGGCCGCTATAAATACAAAACATAATTGGGTGCAACATTAGGAACAGGTGAACATCAATTAGGAAACAATAGGACTAGGCGGGGCTAAACCACATGACATGACGTAAACAATGACATAACACAACATAACATAACCCCTGCTGGAAACCCCCCCCTAGTGGCCCAACACAGGGCCTACCACCCGTAACAGATAGGTTACCATTCACTCCAGGATGCACATTAACAATTGTCTGTAAAGTAGGGTTCAAACTTAAAACCTCAAAGTCTGAAAAAACTTAAAACCTCAAAGGCAGAAAACTTGTTTAATGTCTGGAATCAAGTTAGTATTAGCTTGTCTTCAGGTCCTAAAAATAATAAGGAACACTTCTTGGAAGCAAAGATGAACGCAAAATACAAATATTTTTGAAGGCTACACCCACAGACACAATCACTTTAAATATGTGGAATGTCAAACTTTTCCTGTTATGTGAGTTTGATATAGAATCTTTACTTTTTGGGACCTTTTAATCTAGCCATGGGGGTCACAGTCCAGTGACTTCTGTGCCAGTCCCAAGCCCGGAAAAATAGAGAGGGTTGCGTCAGGAAGGGCATCCGGCGTAAAACATTGCCAAATTTAACCATGCGAATCGTCAGTACGAATTTCATACCGGATCGGTCGAGGCCCGGGTTAACAACGACCGCCATCGGTGTTGTTGACCTACAGGGCGCCGGTGGAAATTGGGCTACTGTTGGTCGAAGAAGTAGAGGAGGGAGGAGAGTGCACAGACAGAGAGAGAAGAGGAAAGGTAAGAGTTTAGGACTGAGAATAGGAACTCTGAATGTTGGTACTATGACAGGGAAAGGTAGAGAGCTGGCTGATGTGATGGAAAGAAGGAAGGTGGATATACTGTGTGTACAGGAGACCAGGTGGAAGGGTAGCAAGGCTCGTAGTATAGGAGCAGGATTCAAGCTGTTTTATTATGGTGTGGATAGTAAGAGAAATGGGGTATGTGTGGTCCTGAAGGAGGAGTTTGTGAGGAATGTCCTGGAGGTGAAGAGAGTATCAGACAGGGTGATGAGTCTGAAGTTAGCGATTGAAGGTGTGATGTTGAATGTTGTTAGTGGTTATGCCCCACAGGTAGGTTGTGAGTTAGAGGAGAAAGAGAGATTCTGGAGTGAATTAGATGAGGTGATGGAGAGTATTCCCACAGGTGAGAGAGTGGCGATAGGAGCGGATTTTAATGGACATGTTGGTGAGGGGAACACAGGTGATGAGGAGGTGATGGGCAAGTTTGGAGTTAAGGAAAGGTACCTTGAAGGACAGATGGTAGTGGACTTTGCTAAGAGGATGGACATGGGTGTGGTTAACACTTATTTTCAGAAGAGGGAGGAGCATAGAGTGACTTACAAGAGTGGAGGTAGGAGAACACAGGTAGACTACATCCTATGTAGAAGAGGCAATCTGAAAGAGATTAGTGACTGTAAAGTGGTAGTGGGAGAGAGTGTAGCCAGACAGCATAGGATGGTGGTGTGTAGGATGACTTTGATGGTCTGTAAGACGAAGAGGTCAAAGAGAGAGATAGAGAAGAAAACCAAGTGGTGGAAGCTGAAAAAGGAGGAATGTTGTGAGGAATTTAGACAGAGGTTGAGGCAGGCTCTGGGTGGTAAGGTAGTGCTGCCAGATGACTGGGAAACTACAGCAGAAGTGATCAGGGAGACAGGGAGAAAGGTGCTGGGTGTGTCATCTGGAAGGAGGAAAGAAGATAAGGAGACTTGGTGGTGGAATGAGGAAGTTCAGGATAGTATCCAGAGGAAGAGGTTAGCCAAGAAGAAGTGGGACATGGACAGGACTGAAGAGAATAGACAGGAATACAAGGAGTTACAGCACAGAGTGAAGAGGGAGGTGTCTAAGGCCAAGCAGAAGGCATATGACGAGTTGTACACGAGGTTAGACACTAGAGAAGGAGAGAAGGACTTGTACAGGTTAGCTAGGCAGAGGGATCGAGATGGGAAGGATGTGCAGCAAGTTAGAGTTATTAAGGATAGAGATGGAAGGGTGCTCACAAGTGAGGAGAGTGTACAGAGGAGATGGAAGGAGTACTTTGAGGAGCTGATGAATGAAGAAAATGAGAGGGAAAAAGGAGTAGAAGGGGTGAACTCTGTGGAACAGAAAGTAGATAAGATTAGAAAGGATGAAGTCAGGAAGGCTTTGAAGAGGATGAAAAGTGGGAAGGCAGTTGGTCCTGATGACATCCCGGTGGAGGTCTGGAAGTGTCTGGGAGAGGCAGCAGTGGAATTTTTAGCTAGTTTGTTCAACAGGGTTTTAGAGAGTGAGAGGATGCCTGAGGAATGGAGAAGAAGTCTGTTAGTGCCGATCTTTAAGAATAAGGGTGACGTGCAGAGTTGCAGCAACTATAGGGGGATAAAGTTGATGAGCCATACAATGAAGGTATGGGAAAGAGTAGTGGAAGCTAGGTTAAGGAAGGTAGTGGAAATTTGTGAGCAGCAGTATGGCTTCATGCCCAGAAAGAGCACAACAGATGCAATTTTTGCTCTGAGAATTTTGATGGAGAAGTATAGGGATGGTCAGAGGGAGTTGCACTGTGTGTTTGTAGACTTGGAGAAAGCGTATGACAGGGTGCCAAGAGAAGAGCTGTGGTACTGTATGAGGAAGTCAGGAGTAGCAGAGAAGTATGTCAGAGTGGTGCAGGACATGTATGAGAGGAGCAGGACAGTGGTGAGGTGTGCTGTAGGTCAGACAGAGGAGTTCAAAGTGGAGGTGGGACTGCATCAGGGATCGGCTCTGAGCCCCTTCCTGTTTGCTATAGTGATGGACCAGTTGTCAGAGGAGGTCAGACAGAAGTCTCCTTGGACAATGATGTTTGCAAATGACATTGTGATCTGTAGTGAGAGCAGGGAGCAGGTGGAGGAAAACCTGGAGAGGTGGAGGTTTGCGCTGGAGAGAAGAGGAATGAAAATCAGTCGTAGTAAGACTGAGTACATGTGTGTGAATGAAAGGGAGGGAAGTGGAACAGTAAGGTTACAGGGTGAAGAGGTGAAGAAGGTACAGGAGTTTAAGTACTTGGGGTCAACAGTCCAGAGTAATGGAGAGTGTGGGAAAGAGGTAAAGAAGCGAGTGCAGGCAGGTTGGAATGGGTGGAGAAAGGTGTCGGGAGTTCTGTGTGATCAGAAATTATCAGCGAGAATCAAGGGGAAGGTGTACAGGACAGTGGTGAGACCGGCCATGCTGTATGGTTTAGAGACAGTGTCACTGAGGAAGAGACAGGAGTCAGAGCTAGAGGTAGCAGAGCTGAAGATGTTGAGGTTCTCTTTGGGAGTGACAAGATTGGACAGGATTAGGAACGAGTACATCAGAGGGACAGCTCATGTTGGACGTTTGGGGGACAAAGTTAGGGAGGCCAGATTAAGATGGTTTGGACATGTTCAGAGGAGGAAGAGTGAGTATATTGGTAGGAGAATGTTGGACATGGAGCTGCCAGGTAGGAGGCAAAGAGGAAGGCCAAAGAGGAGGTATATGGATGGAATTAATGAGGATATGAAGCTAGTGGGTGCAAGTGTTGAGGATGCAGAAGATAGGGATAGGTGGAGAGAGATGATTCGCTGTGGCGACCCCTGAAGGGAAAAGCCGAAAGAAGAAGAAGAAGACTTTTTGGGACCTTTTGTGTCTTTAAAAATGTCAATGATAAAAAAATATTCATCCCTGATGTTCATCCTTCGGACCCCACTGTATATATACAGTATGAGTGCGATGCTCATCCTAAGTGCCAGGGCTCAAAAGAACAGAAAGAAGAAGCAGGTGTACAGACGCACTCCATCTAAACAACTTTATGTGGTATGAATGAAGGTTGTACACACAATTGACACAAAGCTTGAGCTGCTTTGGAAAGGACCTCAAGTGCTTATAAGGTCATTTCCAAACAGAAGGATGATCTTCTGACACCAGGAGTTGGTCACTGCTTGATCACGTCAATGCAGGCCAAAGATAAAACAAACAAAATAAAATTTTAGAAAAGAAAAGCAACCACTGAACCTAGACAAAAGGAATAATAAAATGCTACAGATAATTGTATGTGCTTGTAAATGTAAATGGTGTATTTACCAAAAAGATGCACTGATACAATTTACTGCTAAAATACAATGCTCCATTCGTGTCCTATAAGTTTCTGTTTACTGTAAATGGTGTATATAACAAAAAGATGCACTGATACAATCTACTTCTCCACATTGTATTTTATAATGTGACATTGTTCTGATAACTAGAAAGGTGGGTGAGATACTCCACCTAAAATATTTACTGACATCTTCATCTAAACCAGTTGATCTACTAGTTGATTTGAATTTCATGCTAAGTTTCTATTCACAGTAAATGTCTCTCTGTTACGGGGGCAAGTGCCCCCGATGGACCACTAGGGGGCCTTCAGCAGGGGTTTTGTTCATTTACTCATGTGTTTGTTCTAGCCACGCCTTTCCCTAATGTGTTCATGCCTGTCACCTGTTCCTAATGTGTCTGTAATTATGTTCCTTATTTATAGTGGCCAGTCTTCGTCTTTGTGTATGTCCGTGTGCTTCTGTGTCCTTTATTTAATAAAACCCCTGTCCGCCGTCTAACTCCGCGTTGGGTCTGCTTCCTTTACACCGGCTGCATCAGCTCTGCTCCACTCACCATCACCTGCAGCAGCGTTCCGTGACACTCTCAGGCATGGAAAGGACAGTGTACATGATATAAAGGTAGTGTTAGTCAAATAAAAGTCATCTAAATAGATTTTGATGTTAATTTTGTAATTAAACGTCTAAAAACAAATCGAAACACACTGTGTGAGCTGATATGAAAGTGAGTGAATTGAACAGGAAGTTGGAAGATGTGAAAATGGAGATTGAGTCATGAATGATTCACAGCAGCAGAATGACGAGAAAGAGCACGTAAAACAGTGACATATTCATGGGTAGAAATTTGTGGAATCATTTTTTACATTACTATGTAATTATTACTAATATTTATTACAGCTATATCTAATTTCATATCTATCATACCAGAGAATCAAAAGATTCTGACAAATATTCCTAGATGTCAAATACAAACCATATAAAGAAATAAAAAATCATTAAGCAAACCTTTGAAAATTATGAAATGTAGATAAAATAAAACGCTGCACTCAACAACTATGCTGGAGACTATGTTGCTGCTATGTATAGTTTAGGTATCATCTTGCCTACATTAGACTTCACAGGTAACATTTCTTGTTGATAACTCATATATTGGCCATCATTAAACCTTACACATGGCATGTTAAATTTAAATGGACAGCATATAAAGCTTTACAATTATTATATAATCCAATTAAAAAGAGCATTTAGGCAACACCGCCAAAGTGACTGATTGAATTAGTGATTATTTCTCTACTGATATAAACAAGAACAGAGATCAGTGGAGTGAAGAAATAAAAATGAGGATTGTGGCTTTTACCTCAGGTGATGAAACAGAGACTGATGTGGACGATACTAATAATGAAAAAAGTGAAAACTCATTCCCTGTTGAACTGAGCCAGTGATGTTTTTCATAAGTAGATGGTTATAAAGGTTATAAAGGTTATAAATGTTAGCTGAGGCGTCTTTCAGTGAAATTGGAATGAAATCTTTAAATGCAAGGTTTTTTTTTCACTTTTCAATGTTAGATGAAGATCTGTATAAAAGTTACAGCAATTTCAATACAGCAAAGATATTTAGTTCAAATTCACGTGAAGGGTTTTCTCACGCTGCAAAGAGGAAGTCCGAACAAATTGTAAACAACGCATGTATAACTTTAGAAAATAAACTCATACAGAATGTTCATGATCTAAAATGACTTTTTATTGTTTCTCTTGCTTTGATTAACATAGATCAGTACACCATCCTTAAAACAAGAAGTTAACATAAAGATTACCAGAGAAGAGATTATCTTTTTTAAGAATTAAAATGATTGGAAAACATTAAAACAGTGTAATAGTTTCACAATTTAGATATGATCATTTAATATTGTAGAGTGATCAGTTGTACAAAACGATTTTGCTTCATCTTCATCCTTTTGATCAATTTCTTCCATTTCTTCCTTCTCCTCCTCTTTTAGCTCTTTTTTCACTTTTTTGCTTCCATGATGAATTGGGTATCCAGAGTTTGCATCCAACATTTTCCGTTTGTTGTTTGGACCTTTGAGCCTTGAGAGATCTTTGTCACTAATTTCACAGGCCACGAGAGCTTCTATAAGCCGTACTCTGGGGATTTCCAGGGCTTTAGGTTTTGGTAAGTGAAAGACTAAACTAACCTGATCCCAGACATAAAACTGATAAGTATTCAGACTTTGTACTTCTCCTGATTCAGATAGCTGATACCAGTGGGTTTCACAAATGGCTTGTGCTTTCCAGATGATCTTCCCATCCTCATAGCGAACCCACTCACTCGCCTCAAGAAGCGGATATTCTCCAAAGCGCTCGTTATCCTCAGGACTGTGAATCAGCACGGTGTACACAATCTCCTGTTTGTAGGTGATGGTCTCATACACCCTGAGAACCGGGTCTTCTCCTCCACAGTTCTGTTCTTTGTACCACTGCATCAGATCAGTGAGAGGAAACGTGAAGCGATAATTACCATAGCGAGATTCCTGTAGTTTGAAGAGAGGTGATGTGGTGAACTTCTCCAGAAATGCCTTCTTTTCAGCTTTTGCCATATTTGGGAAATTTCTCTCGATGTAGTTTTCCATGGCTGATTTTATCTCCTTTTTATTCATTTTTAGGTCCCACCATGAGTACCCACTGTCAGGAGGATTAAACTCCTCCGACGCCAGTATCCCCTTGAATCCTTTCTTATTAGTAACATGGGCTACTTCAGAAACACCAAATTCAACTGGATTTGGGTAGGATGGGATCTCCTTGGTTATGTATTTCATCATGTCATCCTCAGGGAGCTGCACACTCATTTGCTTTTCCAGTTTCGGTAAACTCACATGCTGCCCTGTGATGTAGTTCTCCTTTATTCCACGTGAATTCCATCTCTGTTTGAAGGTAAACTACAAAGATATACAATAGTCACTGTTAAAAATAACTTGTGTATACATGAATAATTATATTTCACTTCTGATCTCATAGTATACATAATTAATATATTATTAACAGTACATGGCATATAGCATATGTGGTTATTATATAGTATCTAAACTTTATACAAAATAGTAAATACATTTTAATAGCATATAAAGAAGTTAAATTGGTTGTTTTTTGTATTTTTGATTCATACCTCTTCAGGATTCGCATTTGCCATTTTTCAGAGTGTGGATCAGACAGCCAGGTGAATGGATTAAGCAGGTGAATAATGTCTGTCATCCTACTAACTCTGCCTTTATATCATGTGCTCTGTCTCCACCCAGAATTCACAGACATTCTGTGTAAATAGAAACTTAAGGACAGTGGTGAGTTAAAGCTTGTGGAATGACACAATAGGAGAAAGGAACTGGTGTACACACAAAGAGAACGGCTCCCGGACGTACGCGGAACTTAGCCGGCCTTCGGTTCAGTTTGTTCGTATACTGAAAATGCTTTGCATGCTGATGCAAATTATTGCAAAATTTAAATTCTTAATGTAAAAATTCACTAGGAAGGGCATTCGTATGCTGAGGTTTCACTATATATAAATGTTTCATTGTACTGGTGCTAAGTCTTGGGTTGATTTCGGTTGTTGTTTGGATGTTGTGTTCTTTGTCAGGTTCATTGTTCATTAAGCTCTTGTGCTTGTTGGTTTGGGAAATAAGTCTTCACATAGAGGTTCTCTGCTTCTCGTATCTCCTCTTTATTAATTTTTATGCCCCACCATGATAATTCACTTTCTCTAGGACTGAACTTTTCTGACTCCAGTATCCCACTGAATCCTCTCTTCTCAGTAACATGGGCTACTTCTGAAACCCAAAATTCAACAGGAGTTGGGTAGGGTGGGATCTCCTTCATTATGTATTTCATCATTGAATTCTGAGATTTCTCCATCTTTATTCGCTCTCTCAGTCTCGGTAAACTCACATGCTGCCCTGTGATGTAGTTCTCCTTTATTCCACGTGAATTCTTTCTCTGTTGGATGGTAAACTACAAAGATATACAATAGTCGCTGTTAAAAATAACTTGTGTATACATGAATAATTATATTTCACTTCTGATCTCATAGTATACATAATTAATATATTATTAACAGTACATGGCATATAGCATATGTGGTTATTATATAGTATCTAAACTATATACAAAATAGTAAATACATTTAATAGCATATAAAGAAGTTAAACTTCTTCAGGATTCGCATTTGCCATTTTTCAGAGTGTGGATCAGACAGCCAGGTGAATGGATTAAGCAGGTGAATGATGTCTGTCATCCTACTAACTCTGCCTTTATATCATGTGCTCTGTCTCCACCCAGAATTCACAGACATTCTGTGTAAATAGAAACTTAAGGACAGTGGTGAGTTAAAGCTTGTGGCATGACACAATAGGAGAAAGGAACTGGTGTACACACAAAAAGAAAGAGAAAGATGTTATTATGGTTTCTTTAATTATATTGTATATTTCTCACATTTGAGGGGGCACAGTGGCTTCACACCTCCAGGGTTGGGGATTTGATTCCTCAGCCATGTGTGCGTGGAGCTTGTAAGTTCTCCTCCTGACTCGGGGGTTTCATCTGGGTACTCCAGTTTTCTCCCCCCGTTCAAAGACATGTATTGTAGACTGATTGGCATCTCTAAATTGTTTGTAGTGTGTAAATGGTTGTGTGTGTATGTGATAGACTGGCATTCTGTCCATGGTGTATCCTGCCTTGTGCCAAGAGTCTACTGGGATAGGTTCCAAGTTCCCAGTGACCCATTAGCAATATAGAGAATGGATGGATATATATTTACATATAACACATTTTCTTTCAATCTTAGAGCTTATCCTAATTTCCTTCTTTTTTAGATGACACCTAAAGAGCAGCTACAAGGTGAATCCCTAAACAAGTATCTATCCCTCTTTCATATTACTGATGAAAGATTTTATATCCCCATTCATTAATCAGAACTGAATGTACATCAGTTTTTCAAAGGTTTGCTTAATGATTTTTTACTTCTTTATATGGTTTGTATTTGACATCTAGGAATATTTGTCAGAATCTTTTGATTCTCTGGTATGATAGATATGAAATTAGATATAGTTGTAATAAATAAATATTGTAATAATTACATGTAATGTAATAAAAAAATTCTAAAAATGATTCCACAAATTTCTACCCATGAATATGTCACTGTTTTAAATGCTCTTTCTTCTGTTTTTCATCATTCTGCTGCTGTGAATCATTCATGATCTCCATTTTCACATCTTCCAACTTCCTGTTCAATTCACTCACTTTCATATCAGCTCCCACAGTGTGTTTCGATTTGTTTTTAGACGTTTAATTACAAAATTAACATCAAAATCTATTTAGATGACTTTTATTTGACTAACACTACCTTTATATCATGTACACTGTCCTTTCCATACCTGAGAGACATTTACTGTGAATAGAAACTTAGCATGAAATTCAAATCAACTAGTAGATCAACTGGTTTAGATGAAGATGTCAGTAAATATTTTAGGTGGAGTATCTCACCCACCTTTCTAGTTATCAGAACAATGTCACATTATAAAATACAATGTGGAGAAGTAGGTTGTATCAGTGCATCTTTTTGGTATATACACCATTTACAGTAAACAGAAACTTATAGGACACGAATGGAGCATTGTATTTTAGCAGTAAATTGTATCAGTGCATCTTTTTGGTAAATACACCATTTACATTTACAAGCACATACAATTATCTGTAGCATTTTATTATTCCTTTTGTCTAGGTTCAGTGGTTGCTTTTCTTTTCTAAAATTTTATTTTGTTTGTTTTATCTTTGGCCTGCATTGACGTGATCAAGCAGTGACCAACTCCTGGTGTCAGAAGATCATCCTTCTGTTTGGAAATGACCTTATAAGCACTTGAGGTCCTTTCCAAAGCAACTCAACAAATAAAGTTGTTTAGATGGAGTGCATCTGTACACCTCCTTCTTCTTTCTGTTCTTTTGAGCCCTGGCACTTAGGATGAGCATCGCACTCATACTGTATATATACAGTGGGGTCCGAAGGATGAACATCAGGGATGAATATTTTTTTATCATTGACATTTTTAAAGACACAAAAGGTCCCATAAAGTAAAGTTTCTATATCAAACTCACATAACAGGAAAAGTTCGACATTCCACATATTTAAAGTGATTGTGTCTGTGGGTGTAGCCTTCAAAAATATTTGTATTTTGCGTTCATCTTTGCTTCCAAGAAGTGTTCCTTATTATTTTTAGGACCTGAAGACAAGCTAATACTAACTTGATCCCAGACATTAAACAAGTTTCCTGCCTTTGAGGTTTTAAGTTTGAACCCTACTTTACAGACAATTGTTAATGTGCATCCTGGAGTGAATGGTAACCTATCAAACTGTTCTAAGTTACTATTAGGAAAGGTGGACAACAGCACAGAGAAAATAAAACATGATCAGAAAGAATGGTTTTTAAAATGGGTTTTAAAATTCATGTCAATATGTGGGATAAATGCTTGAGAAATATACATACATGCTCTCTGAATGCAAGACATCATCTGATTCAGTTTAATGTCATTCATAGGCTTCATTATTCCAAATCAAGACTTATCACAAAATTTATCCAACAATTCCTCCACACTGGAATAAGTGTAAAATGTCAATAATCACTCTGTTTCATTATGGTCAGTATGGTCATTATGGTCAGTAAAATTCAGCTATTCTGGGAATGTTTATTTAATCAGTCTTGGACCTGAGCCCTTATGTTGGACTTCTGGGAGCAGAAGATGCTCACTGTAATGGATATCAAACACAGGCCATTTCATTCTGTATGATACTTGCAAAAAGATTATTTTACAGATATGGAAAGCAGATGCTGTCCCCACTTTTGAAAGAGGGCTAGGGAACTGTGAAACATTAGAAGAATTCAGATTAATAGTAAAGTCATTCTGTATGAGAGAGAGAGAGTTGCTTTCGGCTGCTCCCTGTTCGGGGTCGCCACAGCGGACCAACTGGTCCGCACAACAACTTGGCAAATGTTTTATGCCAGATGCCCTTCCTGACGCAACCCTCCAATTTTTCCGGACTTGGGACCGGCACTGCGTCCAGTGGCTGGGGTTGAGGCATTGGCTGGGACTCGAACCAATGCCCCCCATTTCATTCTGTATGATACTTGCAAAAAGACTTATTTTACAGATGTGGTAAGCAGATGCTGTCCCCACTTTTGAAGGAGGACTAGGGAACTGTGAAACATTAGAAGAATTCAGATTTATAGTAAAGGATAAATTACCCACTTTTAACAAGGTTGGAAACCAATAATTCTTACAGATAAACTGAAATGTTTGGAGATCATTATATGCCCACTATTTTCTCCCTTAAACAAGTCCTTATAAGGGGGGCACGGTGGTTTGGTGGTTAACACGTTTGCCTCACGTTTGCATGTTCTCCCCGTGCCTCAGGGGTTTCCTCCGGGTGCTCCTGTTTCCTCCCCCGGTCCAAGGACATGCATTGTAGGTTGATTGGCATCTCTAAATTGTCCGTAGTGTGTGATTGCGTGAGTGAATGAGAGTGTGTGTGTGCCCTGTGATGGGTTGGCACTCCGTCCAGGGTGTATCCTGCCTTGATGCCCAATGACGCCTGAGATAGGCACAGGCTCCCCGTGACCCGAGATTAGATCGGATAAGCGGTAGACAATGAATGAATGAATGAATGAATGAATGAATGAATGAATGAACGAACAAGTCCTTATAATTATCTGCCTTATGTCTCTTTTAATTACAGTGTCTGGTTACACCTTATTTTAATTCTTATTGTTTTTGTGCATTAAAAATGTTTCCCTATAGAGGAAAACTTGTGTAAAAACTTTAGTTAATAAAGCAGGATAAAAAAAAAAGGTACATCTCATGAGTAACGTTTTAACTGTTTATAAGCTGTTTAACTGTTTTATGCAGTTATTACTGCATCCTTCATCTGATTGACATGATGGCATGAGTCTGGGTTATGAATCTGAGCTTTAAATGTCAGACACACAATCCAGTCAGCTTTACTAATACTAATAAATATGTCATTATTTAATTATTATTATTAAATTATTTTAAAACATATACAGATTCTTTAAGATTATCTGGTTTATTAATTTAAATCAGTCATTTCAAATCAGTCAAATAATTTGTGTTTAACTTTATTACAAAATAAACAGATTATCTGTGTGTAGGAATACCATGAGTATACTAATTAAAAGAAACATTTAAAAAAAAATTAAAAATCAACAAAAGTAAAAAAATTTAAAAAAAATAAAAATAAAATAAAAAGAAAGGAAAGAAAGCATTCAGGTCCATCATACAGTATTTAATGCTGATTGTGGAATTATGAAGCTCATCGAGTTTGAAGAAAATATGACCTTTGTAGGACTATTGCATGATGCAGTTCATTTTAGAGGGGAACTCTTAAGAAACTTTAGAACGTCAAGTCATTCCCAAAACAAAGCAGTCATTCATGAAAAAGTAGTCATTCCCAAAAAAAGCAGTCATTCCCAAAAAAGCAGTCATTCCCGAAAAAAAGCACATTCCCGAAAAAGCAGTCATTCCCGAAAAAGTAGTCATTCCCGAAAAAGCAGTCATTCCCCAAAAAAAGCAGTCATTCCCAAAAAAAGCAGTCATTCCCAAAAAAGCAGTCATTCCCAAAAAAAGCAGTCATTCCCAAAAAAGCAGTCATTCCCAAAAAAGTCATCATTCCTGAAAGTCGTCATTCCCAAAAAAAGCAGTCATTCACGAAAAAGTCGTCATTCCCAAAAAAAGCAGTCATTCATGAAAGAGTAGTCATTCCCAAAAAAAGCAGTCATTCCCAAAAAAGCAATCATTCCCGAAAAAAAAGCAGTCATTCCCGAAAAAGTAGTCATTCCCCCAAAAAAGCAGTCATTCCCAAAAAAGTTGTCATTCCCAAAAAAAAAGCAGTCATTCCCGAAGAAGTAGTCATTCCCAAAAAAAGCAGTCATTCACGATAAAGTCATCATTCCCCAAAAAAAGCAGTCATTCACGAAAAAGTCGTCATTCCCAAAAAAAGCAGTCATTCACGAAAAAGTCGTCATTCCCAAAAAAAGCAGTCATTCACGAAAAAGTCGTCATTCCCAAAAAAAGCAGTCATTCATGAAAGAGTAGTCATTCCCAAAAAAAGCAGTCATTCCCAAAAAAGCAATCATTCCCGAAAAAAAAAGCAGTCATTCCCGAAAAAGTAGTCATTCCCCCAAAAAAGCAGTCATTCCCAAAAAAGTTGTCATTCCCAAAAAAAAAGCAGTCATTCCCGAAGAAGTAGTCATTCCCAAAAAATGCAGTCATTCATGATAAAGACAAGTCACTGAGACATTTAGGTCCATCAAACAGTATTTAATGTTGATTATAGAATTATGAAGAAAATGGGGGACAAATGCAAAAAATAATTTGAGGATTTGTGTAGAAAGTTTTGTGAAAGGATTTGTGTAACAGTGAAAAGAGGACCAGTGTCGAGAGAAGTTAGGATGAATTGTGTGAAATTAATTCCTTCGGAGTTGGTCCATACGTCCACAGCTTTAAATGTGCTCGACTTAAAAGTGCATAAAAAAGGTATTAATATTAATATAAAGCTATAATTAATATAAAGTCTGGTTTGTCTTCATGAACCGGATAAGAATTCACGACATGCGTTCGTCTGTTAAACAGCTTTATTCTGTTAACACAACAGTGTCATCTTTTTCATACAGAACTCATGGAAAGCATGTAAAAACTACAATCTGGTAGAAAGCACAGAAAAGGCACATACACACATTATTGAAAAGATATGACAATTACAAAGGCTTGTGTACACACACACACTTCAGCTAGCATCTCAGTTTGCTAAGTGCAGTGCAATTAAACAGCGCTCTATTTAAAAAAGAAAATCGAACAAGGACAGATGTTGTATATGGTGCAGCACTGATGTGTTGACAGCATCCATGCTAATCGTAACATTTGAGCTATAGCATCTCAAACGCTAACTGTGCTGAATGAGCTCCAAAATGGAAGCGCCAAGATATGCTAACCACTACACAGGATATAAAGGGTTAACGGCTAAATTGCTAACTATATTGAGTTGGGTAATTGCCGGCAGAGCTAAATATGATCTAGTCGCAGATGCTAGGTCAGAATTTAATGCATTTGTTCCATTATCGTTTTGTAAAATTGCATAATCAGGCACAAAAAAAGGACAGTTTTCTTAATTTCGCATTTAAATGTCCTTTTTTCGCTTCAAGGCACAAAAGGCTGTTGGTTTTGAAATGTTACGCGGTATTAAAGAGGGGAAGGAGAGCATCAGTGTAGCCACAGATACACACTGGATAATCGATTAGCTATGGAAAACAGGAAGATCCTCAATCTATCAATCAGAACCCTGTGACCAAACAGAACCAATCACATCACAGCATTAAAGAATAAAGCCCCACTTCAGTCTCGAGGCTCATTGGGCGGTGGGATCTTCAGATCTGTAGGCTCGACCCCCCAGATCTCACGGGCGTACTCAGAGATGGTGCGATCGCTGGAGAATTTTCCAGAGCAGGCGATGTTTCGGATCACCTTCTTGGTCCATTCTTTAGGGTTCTGAATATAAGGAGGAACCGATTATTTTTAACTGTTCAAAAACGCAGTATGAGCATTTTAAGGGTCTTGAGGTCATGGTTCCTATTTGTCTTAAGAGGTTCTTCTTGGAACCCAGCCCATATGTAGACACTCTATTGTTTGGTTCTATGTAGAGCCTGTAAGGGTTCTTGCTGATATTTTCAAGCTTATATAATTTTTGTATTTGAGTAGAGTATGAGTAGAGTGTAGTTAGCATCTTTCATTACAGTCAAGACCCACTTTCTTTCACAGGAAATGACAATCACAGACCGTTTTTCTGGTCAGTAACCAATCAAAACCTAGATTAAAGTAATTATTTTTTTAATGGACACTGAATACAACACTTCTGTAGAGACAGTGTGTGTGGGGCTCTTCTTCACTCACCCTGTAGAGGTCGTTGACCTTCTCCTGACAGCTAATATAAGCCTCATAATCTGCAAATACCTTGAACCTGAGACAAAAAAAAAGCATTAAACCAATGTATTTTTCTTAGTTTGAAAGAAGTTTTAGGGAAAAAATTACAGAACATTTTTACATAATACAGGGCTCCTCTGGATATCTGGAGAAGCTTTCTGAGCAGTTCTACTTTAACCGTTTGATGTATGTTTTCCTTATTCAGCAATAAGGAAAAACACACACACACACAAACACACACACAGAGAGAGGGGGAGAGAGAGAGAGAGAGAGAGAGAGAGAGAGAGAGAGAGAGAGAGGGGAGAGAGAGAGAGAAGAGGGGAGAGAGAGAGAAGAGGGGAGAGAGTGGGAGGAGAGAGAGAGAAGTCGGGGAGAGAGAGAGAAGGCGGGGAGAGAGAGAGGGAGGAAGGAGAGGGAGAGAGCGTGTGTAAAATGTACCTGTCATGATTAATCAACATGTTGACAACGTCCTTGAACAGCTCTGGCTCTTTGGGGCTGAAGTGGCCTGTGCTGATCTGATCAATCACCTGTCTGAGCTCCGGCAAGCGGTTATAATAGTCATGAGCGTTATAGCTACACACACACAGACACAGACAGAGACAGAGACAGAGACAGAGACAGAGAGAGAGAGAGAGAGAGAGAGAGAGAGAGAGAGAGAGAGAGAGAGAGAGAGAAACAGGCACATGCATACATACAGAAAAACAGACACAGACACACGCACACAAACACAAAGACACAGTGACAGACAGGCACACAAACAAAGAGAGACAGTTAGACAGAGACAATCAAAAGCCATGTATTAATCCACACCTGAAATTACTAACTAAAATGCAAGTTAAAATATTTTTGCATCAAATCATTTTTCAGAATACTTATTATTATTTTTATATAGTTTCAATTTTACACTTAATTCAGACATTATTATTTACTCAAGCTTATTCTACGCACAGAAACAGGGTGAAGGCCATGGGTCATGCTGTAAGATGCTTTTATCTCTCCCCTCTTACCCTTTACGGTCCAGGGCCTCCACGTCCTCCACCCTCATGCCGAAGATGAAGAGGTTCTCCTCTCCCGCCTCCTCGGCCATCTCCACGTTAGCGCCGTCCATGGTGCCGATGGTGAGGGCGCCGTTCAGCATGAACTTCATGTTGCCTGTTCCTGAAGCTTCCGTGCCGGCGGTGGAGATCTGCTCAGACAGGTCTGCTGCTGGGATCACTGACCCACAAACATCATGCTCTCAGTGATGTACGTGATGGCAAGGACAAGGCATAACTTCCCTTCCCACTTTTATTTTTATATTTAAGGCTACTGTACAAGTAAACATAAACGTGGAGACATTAATGCAATACTCCGGGTCGTATCGAGAGGATACCAGCAAGACAGTGGTGAGATATAGATATTATATATATATATATATATATATATATATATATATATATATATATATATATAATAAATATAAATAAAAAAAAGCTTACCAATTATTGAAAATGTAATAAAAAAATAAATATCTAAACTTAATTGATTTTTTTTAAATAGATTTAATTATATATATATATATATATATATATATATATATATATATATATATATATATATATATATATATATAAAATAAAAATGAATAATAAATTTTAATTTAATATAAATTAAAAAAAAGTACACTGTTGGAGATGAAAAAAGAAACTTAAATGAATTTTCTTAAAGGTTTTTTGTTAAATTTATGTACATGTATTTAATTTTTTTTATAATCTCTCTCTCTCTCTCTCTCTCTCTCTCTCTCTCTCTCTCTCTCTCTCTACAGACATAATAGACAAATTTTTGTGTGGATTCCTGCCATGTTTAAATCTGACCTACAGAGCTTAAAAACTCAGAATACACAGATCCTCTACTCCAAAAAGTCTACAGCTGTTTAACTGATCCATTAATTAATCAATTATCAAATTAATTAATTAGACCAGCTTTTTGTTGGCCGTTTTAAAGGAGAGAGGAGTTGCAGTTACACAACAGAAGGAGACAATTGAGGTTCTCACACACACACACACACACCCCTTGCCCTCGTCACAGTCACTCAGATCTTTAAGCTTTGCCCATTTTTCCTGCTTCTAACACATCGACTTCAAGACCTGACTGTTCTACTTTTATATAAAACAGCTTAGTATAAAAATATAAATAAAAAGGAGGAGTACTGTTTGCATGAAAGCTGTGATTTTGTTTAAGATGTGTTTTTTGCTTCTTGTCTTAAATGTTGATGATGAAGACTCCAGCTCTTTATATTACACAAATGATATATAACTATATATGTATAATGTACATTCTATTACATTAAAAATCTCTTACTAGTCATGTTTAAAGATAGATAGATAGATAGATAGATAGATAGATAGATAGAGATGCATTATTAAATAAATAAAACACTTACTTCAGGCTGTGTTAGAGTACAATAAGCATTTTCTACAAGACTACAGCTTTACCTTTCTCAGCCAGAGAGACTTTGTAGTTCTCCAGGAAGATCACCTTCAGCCGGTTTCCCACCACCGGGTCGTTATTGACCACATCGGCCACCGAGGTGATCAGCTTGATGATCATTTTAGCCATGTGGTACCCAGGTGCTGCCTGCAGGGGGCAGTACAGAGAGGAAGAGAGAGTTTAAAAAACACAAAAGCTCTGATTTAATCACCTTGTGTTTTCCACTACTGAATGTTAACACACTTTTCGACTACCCCTCGATGCTATAAGGAAGTATGATCAGTCCTTTTTAAGGTTTAGCTCATTTTATAAGCAGAATGTCTTCTGAGGACTCACCTTGCCCCCGATCATGACGGTTCTGGGTACGAACTTCTTGCTCGGGTCTTTTCTGATTCCTGCAAAAGATGAAAGAAGAAATATAATAAAACACTGGGCTTTTAATTAAATGCACACTACATCTTTGGACTGCGTGTAGTGATGCGTGTTTCTTGCTAGACCTTTTTTGTTTATTAAATTAAAAATGGACTTGAGGAAAGTTCAAATGAAATAAAAAGATTGCAAAAAGTGGAAGTATTTGGAATTTTTATGACTTGCATTTGAAAAAGCAAGAATTTCATCAAAAACATTTCTACTTACAGAAGTTATTGTTACTGTGTGAAACATGAGGAGCAAAAACATTTTAAATGCCTTTTAAAGCAGACAGAAAAGTCAAAGAAATCCACAGAAGCTGGCATTTGAAGTATCAGAAAATAAAAATCTTTTCATTTATTAATAAAAAATTAAATTGATTTTATGTTATTGAATATCTAATTATTTTTCAAACATTGATACCAATTTTTAATACATTCACTGTAGAAGCTTGTCAAACACTTCCACCTACTGGATATAGAGTGTGTTACATGGTGTGTGTGTGTGTGTGTGTGTGTGTGTGTGTGTTTACGGTTGTAATAGGTGATGATGTGCAGGCAGTTGAGCAGTTGCCGCTTGTATTCGTGGATCCTCTTCACCTGAATGTCAAAGATGGATTCTGAATTGATCTGAACCTTGTACGTGTTCTCCAGATACGCCGCCAACTTCTGCTTGTTCTCCTACACACACACACACACACACACACAATCAAGATGCATCCCCCATTCCTCACCCCTTAGTTAAACACACTGTATATAGATCCACTGACCTGTTTGACTTTAGCCACGTCTCGGATGAACACGTCGTTATCGATGAAGTCCAGCAGCTTCCTCAGCTGGTACAGGTCCTTCAGGAAATCCTCTCCGATTTTCTGCACACGCACACACACACACGAACAACTATATCCTTTACACTGTTTCACATAATAAAAACACAAATCTCAGCACAAAGGGTGAAAAGAACAATCCAGCAGATACAAAAGAACTTGTTTTGGCTGGCGACTTGAGCAGAATTGTACATTATTTGAAAGTCTGACGGGGAAATAGAAATAGATAAAAATGAATAAATATAAAATAAAATTATTTAATTAATAAAAATAAATACAAAATATTAAAAAATATATAAAAAAAATTAAAATCAGCTAGCTTTATAACAATTTTAAAAAAAATAAAATTTTGGGGAAAAAAAAAAAAAAAAAAAAAAAAAAAAAGACAATGTCTCTAAGGAGGATTTCACTCTGTCACTTTAGTCTGAAACAGAACACAGTTTGGTTTACATGATCAACTGGTGACGTGAAAGTGGACATGTGGACCAGGAAGGGCAGCGTGGTACCTGTTAAACCTGAGGCTACCTGTAGGAGGTGGTGCGAGATCGTTTGCACTGAAATGGCGATTCCAGTGAACGTGGACACCACTCGTACTCGAGTCTGCACTTGTTCAGGAAGTAAAGTAAAGACCTGCGTGTGTGTGTTTTAGCCAATAATGAGATCATAAGTTTCCACCACACACACATGTAAAATGAGTTTCAGGGGAACGCAGTAGGACACCGGAGAGGCGAGACGCCTTACTGCACCCAACAGCACCAAAATAGTTGCAATGTGCTCTACATACATGATGTAAGATGAATGCACATGGACCAGGGTTCGATACCAAGAAGTGATTCTGAAGCCTGACCAAAGATGCAGGAAGCTCCCAGAACACGCACATCTTTAAAATCTTTAAACGCTAAGAACATTTAGATTACTATACATTTTTACAAGTCTATTACTATTACCTTTATTACCTCTGGTCAGCTTTACACTGGTTAAAGTTACGACACTAAGTGAGATCACATGATGACATAAATCCATAAAGGAATGGAAAAGATGGAAGAGTTTTTTTCAAGTCAAGCTTTAGAAGAAAATCGTTAATATAATTAGTCATCAAACGCAATTAAAAGTCTTCAGCTCAGTTCATGTCCCTGTGTGAGCTTTACCTCGGCGATGACCTCAGCCAGGCCGGGGTTACAGAGCACGAGCCAGCGGCGAGGGGTGATGCCGTTCGTCTTGTTCTGAAACTTCTCCGGCTCGATTTCGCAAAAGTCTTTAAAACTGCAGAGAAGAGAGATTTTTCACCTCAGCCATGTTCCTACTTCAGCACCAGAGTAAAGATGAAGGAAGTTTTTTTTTTTTACACTCACACTGTGGTTTTGACGATTTCAGAGTGGATGCGAGCGACTCCGTTGACGGCGTGCGACCCCACCACACACAGGTGAGCCATGTTTATCCTCTTGGGATCACCCTCTTCGATTAGAGACATCCTGCGGAGACGCTCCGTGTCCCCTGGATACAGTGATGCTACTCTCTGTCAAAGAGATTTTAAACACAGTGACTTCACTGAATTCATACCATAACATGGGCAGACGGGCGGGCAGACATTCACAAACTGATAGAAGAGAAAACAGCAACATAGAGACAGACAGATAAACAGGCAGAAGAATGGACAGACAGACAGATTTAGGGAAGGACTAGACTAAGGAAGAAACAAACAGACAGACAAACAGACAGAAGAATGGACACAGACACAAAAAGAGAGGGAAGGGGCAGACTAAAGAAGTCTCAGACAGACATACTGGGAGAAACAAATAAGGAAGCGCGACAGACAGTGAGATAAGAAAACAAATAGACAGACAGAAAGACAGATAAGGAGATGGACAGACAGACAGAAATTGTGAGAAGTGGACAAACAGACAGACTAACAGAGAAAACAAGTAGGTGGGCTGACAGACATGGAGACAGATGACTAGTCTATCTATTCATCCATCTATGGCCAGAAAGGTTAAAAGATAATGACAGACCAACAGACAAAAACAAATGGATGGACAAAACAGCTGGACATATAGCATGATGGATGGACAGAGGTAGAGGTACACAGACAGACAGGTAGATTCAGATAGATGCACAGACAGATGGGATGAGAGACAGACAGGCAGTCAGATGGAGAGATGGTTGTACAGAAAGATAAAGGAGAGAGGCAGACCCAAAGAGGGGTGGATGGATAGACAGACAGGGTGAGAGATGGACAAACAGTCAGGGCCAAGATACAGACTGATGAATATACAGATGGATGAACAGAAAGAGAAAATAGACATATGGATGGGTAGAGAGACAGGCAGACAGGGTGGACTGACTGGCAGATAGACAGAAAGACAGACAAGCAAGGAGGCAGATGAACAGATAGAAAGACTGATAGATAGACAGCAATATATAGAGACAGACACAAATGGAGGAACAAGATGACCGATGGATAAATAGACAGACGGATGGACAGCGAGTTCGGCAGGCAGTCAGAGAAAAAAATTCAAACCAAGAGAAGGACAGAAATAGAGACTGGGCAAGAAAGACAGACTGATGAAAAGAGACAGACCAACAGATGGAGGAAGAGAGACAGGATTAAACGATTATGCCATAACGCACTGAGTCTGTTGAGAAGCAGTTTATTTCACATTTTGCTCCTGTAACTGATGAAACATCCTCTTTCTTAAACACTGTGCACAACCTAACCTAATGAGTGTCATTGCAACATGTGTGTGTGTGTGTGTGTGTGTGTGTGCGCGCGTCCTCACATTCATGTGACGCTGGTTGATTTCATAGATGATCTGTAGGTGTCTGGGAAGGAGTTTCTCAAACATGTAGACAGGCCAGCGCTCCAGAGCTTCCGGGAGCACCGTATGGTTCGTGTATGCACATGTCTTGGTGGTGATATCCCATGCCTACACACACACACACACACACACACACACACGTCAGAGCTGCTGTTCATACCAGCGTATTACTCGCTCAATCAAATAAATTTCCCAAGCACTCTGCTCTCTACTTCACCTTATCCCAGGTTAGTTTCTCTACATCCAGGAGGATCCTCATGAGCTCAGGAATAGCCAGTGCAGGGTGCGTGTCATTCAGCTGGATCGCTACCTTAAAGAGAGAGAGAGAGAGAGAGAGAAATACAAGTTCAATTTGATTGTAAAAAAAAAAAAAACCTAAATCCTATTATGAAAGGCGTGGCTTTGAGCTTAAACATGCAAATGTAAGCATGACATTAGCCCAAGAAGCAGCTCTGGGTGGGTGTGGCCACATGATGTGGGTGTGGCTATGAGTCAATATGAAGAGGGGAAAGCTGTGAGGTTGTTCTGGTTGGAGACAGACCTTACAGAAGCATTAAGTAAAGAAAATACTAAGATCTTTCACAAAGTCAAGGTGCAAGTTAAGACTTCCCAAATGTGTATGTGAAATGGTTAAATTATTCCAAGTCTTTATACACAATTAAAAAAAAAAGGAATAGAGCTTGGAAAGATTGCTTTACCTTTTCCGGAAAGTTCTCCAAGGAAGTGCGCACTTTGTCTCTGCTGCCGAACTTGGAGGATTTAAAGCGTCGGATGATGTCCTGTAGAGTGGCTGCCACCACAAAATACTCCTGCTTAAGACGGAGCTCCTTACCCACGAAAAACTAACACACACACACACACACACACACACACACACACACACATTATAAAATGTACAATAATTGATAGTGCTTTCTGAAACATTTGCAAACACAGACAGACAGACAAGACAGGTAAACATAGACGCACACACAGACAAGTAGACTGACAGGTAAATACAGACAGACAGGTGCGCACACACAAACAGACGCACACACAGACAGACAGGTCTCTGCACAGACAGCCAGACAGAGAGACAGGTAGAGAAAAGAATCAAACAAAAAAAAAAAAAACACAAAAAAAATTCAAATACAGATATAACCAAAAAGCTAAACTAAACTAAAAATATTAACTCTTATAACACAAACAATGCATAAACAGAATAAACACTAAACAGAAAAAAACACCAAGAAAAAACAAAACTAAAACAAGAAAAGCTGCGTGAATGTGAATAGAGTGGAAGATGAGCAGAAGTCTCTACTGTGGTTAAAGGCGAGTTACACACTGCAACCTCATGTCCTTATTAGGGCATTTCTACACAACCTGCTAGTGAAGACGTGCAAATTTACACACATGCTCTCTCACACACACACACACACACACACACACACAGACACACAGACACACAGACACACAGACACACAGACACACAGACACACAGACACACACTCATGCTTGCGCTGGCACACTCGTGCACACCCCCTCATGCTCACACACTCCCACATCCTGGTTGTTTTTGACTTTGATATGGGAGTGTTACTTTATCTCGCTCACTCTCCCCCACAGTGTGTATTCTCTCAGGAGAACTTACATTGTCATTGGGATAAAGAACTCGGGAGATGTTCTCCGCCAGGTTCCGATCCAACACAGCCTGGATGTAGTCTCCAACGTTAACTACAGCAAAATAAAGTGATAAAAAAAAAAATACATAAGATTTAGATTATTCTTATTAGCAGAAACAGGGAGCTGTGTTCTGTGATTAGTTATCAGCCGCAGCAATAATAACCAGCTCTATACTATGACCTTTAATCACTAGTTAACAAGCAGCTTCTAAACTAAAGCAAAGTACGATTTCACGTTCACCTTTTCCTCATCACGACTATCTTCTGATATGGTATTTCTGCACTAGTTTAGAGATGGATAAAATGTGAAGTCACTGGATTTCAAGACATTTTCACTTTCACGAACACTTCATTTACACTTTTATGTATCATGGTGTTTAGTTTAACAGAGTACGCTAGGATAGGGGCAACAGAAGAGCCACATCAATTTAAAAAATGTAATATTTATCTAATTATTATAATTTACATCATTCATTCTTTCATTCATCTTCAGCAGCTGCTCTATCCTGAGGATGGATCCAGAGCCGATCCCAAGAACACTGAACGGTCAGAGAACTCATCTGAGACTTCAGATACTGTATACACTTACCCACACACACACACACACACACACACACACACACACACAGTGACTCACCCTCACCCACGTCCCCACTCACTCACTCCCACCCTCACCCACGTCCCCACTCACTCACTCCCACCCTCACCCACGTCCCCACTCACTCACTCCCACCCTCACCCACGTCCCCACTCACTCACTCCCACCCTCACTCACGTCCCCACTCACTCACTCCCACCCTCACTCACGTCCCCACTCACTCACTCCCACCCTCACTCACGTCCCCACTCACTCACTCACTCCCACCCTCACTCACGTCCCCACTCACTCACTCACTCCCACCCTCACTCACGTCCCCACTCACTCACTCCCACCCTCACTCACTCCCACCCTCACTCACGTACGTCCCCACTCACTCACGTCCCCACTCACTCACTCCCACCCTCACTCACGTCCCCACTCACTCACGTCCCCACTCACTCACGTCCCCACTCACTCACTCACGTCCCCACTCACTCACTCCCACCCTCACTCACGTCCCCACTCACTCACTCACTCCCACCCTCACCCACGTCCCCACTCACTCACTCCCTCCCACCCTCACCCACGTCCCCACTCACTCACTCACTCCCACCCTCACTCACGTCCCCACTCACTCACTCCCACCCTCACTCACGTCCCCACTCACTCACTCACGTCCCCACTCACGTCCCCACTCACATCCCCACTCACATCCCCACTCACTCACTCCCACACTCACTCACTCCCACCCTCACTCACGTCCCCACTCACTCACTCCCACCCTCACTCACGTCCCCACTCACTCACTCCCACCCTCACTCACGTCCCCACTCACTCACTCCCACCCTCACTCACGTCCCCACTCACTCACTCCCACCCTCACTCACGTCCCCACTCACTCACTCACTCCCACCCTCACTCACGTCCCCACTCACTCACTCCCACCCTCACTCACGTCCCCACTCACTCACTCACTCCCACCCTCACTCACGTCCCCACTCACTCACTCACTCCCACCCTCACCCACGTCCCCACTCACTCACTCACTCCCACCCTCACCCACGTCCCCACTCACTCACTCCCTCCCACCCTCACCCACGTCCCCACTCACTCACTCCCTCCCACCCTCACCCACGTCCCCACTCACTCACTCCCTCCCACCCTCACCCACGTCCCCACTCACTCACTCCCTCCCACCCTCACCCACGTCCCCACTCACTCACTCCCACCCTCACCCACGTCCCCACTCACTCACTCCCACCCTCACCCACGTCCCCACTCACTCACTCACTCCCACCCTCACCCACGTCCCCACTCACTCACCCACTCCCACCCTCACCCCCCCTCCCCACTCACTCACTCCCTCCCACCCTCACCCACGTCCCCACTCACTCACCCTCACTCCCACCCTCACCCACGTCCCCCACTCACTCACCCACCCTCCCCCTCCCACCCTCACCCACCCCCCACTCACTCACCCACGTCCCCACTCACTCCACTCCCACCCTCACCCACGTCCCCACTCACTCACTCACTCCCACCCTCACCCACGTCCCCACTCACCCTCACTCCACTCCCACCCTCACCCACGTCCCCACTCACTCACCACGTCCCCACCCTCACCCACGTCCCCACTCACTCACCCACGTCCCACTCACTCCCACTCCCACCCTCACCCACGTCCCCACTCCCACCACTCACTCACTCCCACTCACTCACCCACGTCCCCACTCACTCCCATCCCACCCTCACCCACGTCCCCACTCACTCACCCACGTCCCCACTCACTCACGTCCTCACTCCCACCCTCACCCACGTCCCCACTCACTCACCCACTCCCACCCTCACCCACGATCCCCCACTCACTCACCCACTCCCACCCTCACCCACTCACTCCCACTCACTCACCCACTCCACCCTCCCACCTCACCCACGTCCCCACTCACTCACTCACTCCCACCCTCACCCACTCACGTCCCCACTCACTCACTCACTCCCACCCTCACCCACTCACGTCCCCACTCACTCACTCACTCCCACCCTCACCCACTCACGTCCCCACTCACTCACTCACTCCCACCCTCACCCACCACGTCCCCACTCACTCACCTCACTCCCACCCTCACCCACTCACGTCCCCACTCACTCACTCACTCCCACCCTCACCCACTCACGTCCCCACTCACTCACTCACTCCCACCCTCACCCACTCACGTCCCCACTCACTCACTCACTCCCACCCTCACCCACTCACGTCCCCACTCACTCACCCCCACTCACGTCCCCACTCACTCACTCACTCCCACCCTCACCCACTCACGTCCCCACTCACTCACTCACTCACTCCCACCCTCACCCACTCACGTCCCCACTCACTCACTCACTCCCACCCTCACCCACTCACGTCCCCACTCACTCACTCACTCCCACCCTCACCCACTCACGTCCCCACTCACTCACTCACTCCCACCCTCACCCACTCACGTCCCCACTCACTCACTCACTCCCACCCTCACCCACTCACGTCCCCACTCACTCACTCACTCACTCCCACCCTCACCCACTCACGTCCCCACTCACTCACTCACTCCCACCCTCACCCACTCACGTCCCCACTCACTCACTCACTCCCACCCTCACCCACTCACGTCCCCACTCACTCACTCCCACCCTCACCCACTCACGTCCCCACTCACTCACTCCCACCCTCACCCACTCACGTCCCCACTCACTCACTCACTCCCACCCTCACCCACTCACGTCCCCACTCACTCACTCACTCCCACCCTCACCCACTCACGTCCCCACTCACTCACTCACTCCCACCCTCACCCACTCACGTCCCCACTCACTCACTCACTCCCACCCTCACCCACTCACGTCCCCACTCACTCACTCACTCCCACTCACCCACTCACTCCCACCCTCACCCACTCACGTCCCCACTCACCCACTCACTCCCACCCTCACCCACTCACGTCCCCACTCACTCACTCCCACCCTCACCCACTCACGTCCCCACTCACTCACTCACTCCCACCCTCACCCACTCACGTCCCCACTCACTCACTCACTCCCACCCTCACCCACTCACGTCCCCACTCACTCACTCACTCCCACCCTCACCCACTCACTCACTCCCACCCTCACCCACTCACGTCCCCACTCACTCACTCCCACCCTCACCCACTCACTCACTCCCACCCTCACCCACTCACGTCCCCACTCACTCACTCACTCCCACCCTCACCCACTCACGTCCCCACTCACTCACTCACTCCCACCCTCACCCACTCACGTCCCCACTCACTCACTCACTCCCACCCTCACCCACTCACGTCCCCACTCACTCACTCACTCCCACCCTCACCCACTCACGTCCCCACTCACTCACTCACTCCCACCCTCACCCACTCACGTCCCCACTCACTCACTCACTCCCACCCTCACCCACTCACGTCCCCACTCACTCACTCACTCCCACCCTCACCCACTCACGTCCCCACTCACTCACTCACTCCCACCCTCACCCACTCACGTCCCCACTCACTCACTCCCACCCTCACCCACTCACGTCCCCACTCACTCACTCCCACCCTCACCCACTCACGTCCCCACTCACTCACTCCCACCCTCACCCACTCACGTCCCCACTCACTCACTCACTCCCACCCTCACCCACTCACGTCCCCACTCACTCACTCCCACCCTCACCCACTCACGTCCCCACTCACTCACTCCCACCCTCACCCACTCACGTCCCCACTCACTCACTCCCACCCTCACCCACTCACGTCCCCACTCACTCACTCCCACCCTCACCCACTCACGTCCCCACTCACTCCCTCCCACCCTCACCCACTCACGTCCCCACTCACTCCCTCCCACCCTCACCGCCCTCCCCACTCACTCCCTCCCACCCTCACCGCCCTCCCCACTCACTCACTCCCACCCTCACCGCCCTCCCCACTCACCTTCACCCCCCTCCCCACTCACCCTCACCCCCACTCCCCTCCCCACCACCACTCCCCTCCCCACCACCACTCCCCTCACCACTCACCCTCACTCCCCTCACCCTCACTCCCCTCACCACTCACCCTCACACCCCTCACCACTCACCCTCACTCACCCTCCCCACTCACCCTCACTCCCCTCCCCACTCACCCTCACTCCCCTCCCCACTCACCCTCACTCCCCTCCCCACTCACCCTCACTCCCCTCCCCACTCACCCTCACTCCCCTCCCCACTCACCCTCACTCCCCTCCCCACTCACCCTCACTCCCCTCCCCACTCACCCCCACCCCCCTGTCCTTTTTTTGACTTCCAGTGTTCATATATCTCCACCCACAGCTCTTCTTTGAATATCTTCAAAATGAATAAAAATCATTTTAAAAGTTTTTCATATTCGACAAGCTCTATGTGATGATCGTTTTATGCTAAAACAAATCCCAAAATTATGAAAATTATTAGTCAATAGTGAAATCGTGTCTACGATTCATAAATATTCAGACAGTTAAAGAACAAAAAAAAAACAAAAAACAAACAAAAAAAAAAAAAAACAAAAATCTGTATTCTGTCAAATCAACAAAATAAGACCGATTCACAGTTATATTAATCAAGTATTTTTTAAAATGCAAAATATATAATAATGCCACTTATATATTTAATCAAATGTTTGTTTTAATTGATTTAGTTCAGAAATTTTCCGGACTATAGTCTATTAAAAAATATAATAATTAAGCTTGACAATTTAATTAAAAATAACATGTATGTATGTATGACTGACTGAGTGTGTGTGTGTGTGTGTGTGTGACCGTACATTCTTGCAGGTTGAAGTCATTAGGTGCTTTAGCAGACCAAAGTCTCATGGTGTTAACGGTGTTGTTCTTGTAGCCGGGGACAGGCGTGTCGTATGGCATCGCCAGGATCACCTGCAACACGACCCGGGGATTAAAGCAAAAAAATTTTAATGAGGAATTTTAAGACCACAGTGTCGAGATGGACCAACAATATTCACTTCAATTCAATTTTATTTGTATAGCACTTTTAACAATGGACATTATCTTAAAGCAGCTTTACAGAATATAACAAAAGTGCAAGTTTAATATTAGACAAAATCATCCCTAATGAACAAGCCTCAGGTGACTGTGGCAAGGAAAAACTCTCTTAGAGGGTAAGAGGAAGAAACCTCGAGAGGAACCAGACTCAAAAGGGAACCTCATCCTCATTTGGGTGACACCGGAGAGTGATTATAAAGGATTATAAACACCAGTGTGTGATTATAATGGATTATAAACACCAGAGTGTGAGATTATAAAGGATTATAAACACCAGAGAGTGTGATTATAAAGGATTATAAACACCAGAGAGTGTGATTATAAAGGATTATAAACACCAGAGTGTATTATTATAAAGGATTATAAACACCAGAGTGTGAGATTATAAAGGATTATAAACACCAGAGAGTGTGATTATAAAGGATTATAAACACCAGAGAGTGTGATTATAAAGGATTATAAACACCAGAGAGTGTGATTATAAAGGATTATAAACACCAGAGTGTGTGATTATAAAGGATTATAAACACCAGTGTGTGTTATTATAAAGGATTATAAACACCAGAGTGTGAGATTATAAAGGATTATAAACACCAGAGTGTGAGATTATAAAGGATTATAAACACCAGAGTGTGTGATTATAAAGGATTATAAACACCAGAGTGTGTGATTATAAAGGATTATAAACACCAGAGTGTGAGATTATAAAGGATTATAAACACTAGTGTGTGAGATTATAAAGGATTATAAACACCAGTGTGTGAGATTATAAAGGATTATAAACACCAGAGAGTGCGATTATGAATAATATCCCGATATTGTAAAACAATAGGTTTCCTCTTTCTGAAGTCAATTTTAAAAGTGAAATTGAGGTAGTGTGTACAGACTCTACAGCCGTGTCTAAAATTATACTGCGACGGAAGCTGCGGCGCTATATTCGCTGCCTTTTCACCTACTGTTCTGGTCAGTAGTGCACTAGGGATAATTGGACACAGCTTACTTTTTTTGTATGTTCCCATAGAGACTTCCACTCACTATTTCCTATTTTCCCTTTGGGGAATCACTTGAGCCAGTCGAGGGTTTTTCTGATGTTATGCAATTTATTAATTCACTCATTTATCTTCAGTGGCTGCTTCGTCGTCCTTAGGGTCTCTGGGATTCTGAAGCCTATTTCTTGTGTGTGTGTCTGTGTGTGTGTGTGTGTGTGTGTGTGTGTGTTTGAGAGATATATATTCAGAATACATCTTGGCACGCTCTGCTCTGGGCTGACTGTCTGATTCCATTAGTTTATGACCTCCTCTTATGACCGTGATCCACCACATCTGTTTTGCCTGACATCTTTTTGTTTAAATAGATAACACTGAATATTACACCTGTCTTCGGTATAAATACTCTTTGTTTATCTTTCGAATTCTGAAGAGTTTTCCTATTTAGTCACGGTCTCTGTGTGGTTCTTTGGCAAAGCTTTCCTGATTTCGGTAGAGATCGCTGATTTCAGCAGCTTAGCTCAGGGTTCTTCTCCGAGGGAACCCGAACATCCTAACAGTGTGTGTGTTTGTATTTCTAAAAGCACAGCATTTGTACAAATTCGCTCACCTGAGTGTCCACCCACTTAGGCCCCTCCCCTGTTTGCTCCACCCGGCCATAGTAATGCACTGGGAGCATGTACTCTGGGCGGGCCTTCTCCCAGGGGTTACCATAGCGCAGCCAATCATCAGCTTCCTCCACCTGAGAAGCAAACAAAAACGGGAAGTCACAGGAAATAGAACTCATTATATCAGGCGGACACGCAGGCTTGAGGGGACAGGCAGGCTTGGAGAATTAGCTAGCCGATAACTGCGACTCGTCTTCTAAGCAAACGTTACTTATGGGTAAAATATGTTGTGGTCACATGCTACAGCTTTTTAGTCAATTGAGGATTAGTGGTGAGGAAAGTGCTTCTGTCGCACCTGCCAACCGTTAGAGATTTTCTGGTTGAAGATTCCAAACTCGTAGCGAATGCCGTAACCGTACGCTGCCAGACCGAGAGTCGCCAAGGAGTCCAGGAAACAGGCTGTGAGAGACAGAGAGAGAGAGACAGAGAGAGAGGAGAGAGAGAGAGAGAGAGAGAGAGAGAGACAGAGAGAGAGAGAGAGAGAGAGAGAGACAGAGAGAGCGAGAGAGAGCGAGAGAGAGCGAGAGGCAGAGACAGAGAGAGGCAGAGACAGAGACAGAGAGAGGCAGAGAGAGAGACAGAGAGAGGCAGAGAGAGAGAGAGAGAGAGAGAGAGAGAGAGAGAGAGAGAGAGAGAGAGAGAGAGAAATAAAGAAAAAGATTCAGACAAACAGAAATTAAAAACAGACAGAAAGAAAAGAGAGAGACAGACAGAAAACAGAGAGAGAGAGAGAGAGAGAGAGAGAGAGAGAGAAAACAGAAAGACAGAAGACAGAGGGACAATTGCATTATAAAGCTCACTCTTGCAGAAAGGGAAATTACAGAACTCATTGCAAAACAGAAAAAGGATCTGTGTGTGTGTGTGTGTGTATGAGGAAGCGAGGAAGAAAGAAAGCGTGATCTGATACCTGCAAGCCGGCCCAGTCCACCATTCCCCAGTCCAGCGTCTTCCTCGATCTCCTCCAGCTCTTCCAGATCCAGTCCAAGCTAAAACACACCGACACCATCAGCACACACACACACACACCTTTACTGCACCTAACAAAGTAGAAAACCTCATCTAATATTCTATAAAGATCTGTCTCCACCAACCCACCCACTCACTCACTCATTAGATGTCTACAGCTGACATTCCAGATGAAAGCAGGACACACGGCAGCCATCTTGCCTACACAGTTAAAGCAGCTACGACTCTGTGTTCCAATCAGGAAGAAGTTACCTGATAAGGATGTGTCCCAAATGCCATAAACGTGAATGTTTAAACAAAAGGTACGTCTGAAACCACACAAAACCAGCTGCTAGACTGAAGGCTGTTGACTTTTAACTGTTTCAACAAAAATTCATCAGAAAGTAACTTGTAACACAAGCCAAGTCTGATGAGCTCGTTATTAGCCCTGCTTCACCGAAATCTCCGCCCACAAGATGCTGCTCAGAACGCAAGGCCAGTGTATGGTACATCAAGTAAGAATTTTTCTGATTTTCATCTGGCAGGCTGTTACACCGATCGCCCACCAATTCGAAATTTCTTTTTCATGACGTGTGTGATGTGTGTGATGGATTCACCTGGTAAATGGCTTCATCACAGGCGTTCTGCAGGCCGAGGTTAATCATGGTGTTCTGAAGGGTTCTGCCCATGTAGAACTCCAGAGAGAGATAATGGATCCTCTGAGAAAGACATAACAGAAGCATTAAACTGTGTGTGTGTGTGGGGGGGGGGGGGGGGTAGTTCAAGTTATAGAAAAGTGTAATCTGAAACACAGCAACAAATCCTTAGCAGACACACACTCACACACACCTACAGCTGCCAGTGTTCGTTAGCTCCTGTTAGCACTTACACTACAGCAGCTGTAATTGAAATAGCAGCTTCTCTTTCTTTCTTTTTAATCCTCTTTCACAGTTAATAAGGCAAAAGAAAGAAAATCCACCTCGCTGCTTGTTCTTCCACCAAACTGAAGATTTTCCCTTGTTACCTATAACTGTTCCTAAGTGCTGACACTAAACACTGATAAACATCTTCTTACGGTTATTAATTAAATGCTTTTTAAATCAGTTTCTGTGGAGCATCGAGCACACATGTTAAGGCTGGGAGATACGGAAGATACGATCCTACAATATCGAGATCAATAAATTCATGATGCACTTTTCGAAAATGTTTAAGACACATTCATATATTTTTCATAGTTTAAAAAAAAAAAAGACAAAAAAAAAAATTAAATAAAGACTCTGAAAGCAGATTTGCTCAAGTTTTTGAGCAATCTTTAAAATTTGTTTCAATTTTTTTTAGTCAAACGTATCCAGAGCTTCAAGCTAATGGCGGAAGATCTGGACTCCACAGCCACTTTTATTGGCTAAGGACCGCCCAAGAGGGTGTCTGATTGACATGTAAAGCAGCCACTTACAATCCATTTCGTTCAGAGTCATGTTTAGGGGCGTGAAGATGTAAAGTCTCTACAAAAACAGACCCACATGAAAAGTGTAATGTGAAACACAGATTACACTGATCGTTCATTTAACGATCTAAACTGCTGTAACAAGAATTTCCCTCATGGGATCAATAAAGTATCTATCTATCTATCCATTCGTCCGTCCGTCCGTCCAGCGGTCTGTCCATCCAGCCATCTATCTAGCTAGCTAGCTGTCTAGCTGTCCATCTGTCTATCTAGCTGTCTGTCTAACTGTCCATTTATCCATCTAGCTAGCTAGCTGTCTAGCTGTCCATCTGTCTATCTAGCTGTCTGTCTAACTGTCCATTTATCTATCTAGCTAGCTAGCTGTCTAGCTGTCCATCTGTCTATCTAGCTGTCTGTCTAACTGTCCATTTATCTATCTAGCTAGCTAGCTGATCATCTATCTATCTAGCTAGCTGTCTGTCTAGCTGTCCGTCCGTCCGTCCATCTAATAAACGAAAGTTGTGCAAAAGAATGAGTCTATTCAGCTAAATGCTGGATTTTCCAAATAATGTGAAATTCACAGAACTTCACATTATTTGGAAAATCCAGCATTTAGCTGATCCTCATAAATGCTCAGGTGTCACAGTTATAAAACACCACAACTTCCTTCTACCATGAAGTCACGATGGCTTTGTTTCCAGGCGAACCATTAAAAAAACCTAACACACGTCTCCCAGAACTCCTGTAGAATCCAACCAATCAGGTGATGTCTTCAAGACTCCTGAAGTGTTTCAAAGTTTGTGTGCATCAGATGTCCGGTTCCTGGGCTTGAGACTACAATTCTTTTTACAGATGTTTACAAATATTTCCTCCTTTTCAGGATCGACGATATTTATTTTTGCATCCATTTAATACAATTATCAAATCGGGTTAGGGATCTGGAAAAATGGGAGGGTTGCGGCAGGAAGGGCATCCGGCGTAAAACCTGTGCCAAGTTGTTGTGCGGACCAGTCGGTCCGCTGTGGCGACCCCGAACAGGGAGCAGCCGAAAGCAACTTCATCAAATCGACTACTGATTAGTTAGTGGTCGGTTAGGAAACCTGTATACTGCAACGCAATGTAACATGACATGATGAATAAGGTCATATCCCTCACCCCAATAAAAGCATCTGCACAAGCTGTTACTATAGAAATGATAAAGCATTAATAGAAAAGCACTAATAGAAATACAGTTGAAAACACCATCCCCAGCTTCTAAACCAATCAGATATGAGAATTCGACAGTATAATGGTTTTTTTTTTAATTAATGCTCAATCAATCAGTCAGAGCACAGAGCACATATTCATTCTTTTCAGCCACTATGAGAACCCACTCATGAACAAAGCTCTGCGTCTTGGCTGTGGTCCAGGAAACAGTTTACTTTCTGACTTCCTCGATATAGTTCTCTTGAGCTGCTCGTTCCTGCACATGACTCCAGCCTCACAGTGACTCTGCACTTTGACTTTCAGGCTCAATTCCTTCGAAAATGGCGTGAAAATGAGCCTAATATATTTCAACCAGTTTTCTCAAAAAAAAACTAACACACACCATCAGGAAACTGAAATGCAACAAACTGATTAATTGTTGAACGATATTTTACACCTTTGAACGTGGGTATGTTTCGAACAATGACCAAATTATCCGTAGTAACGGTGAGAAACATGCATTTCCAAGAATCTGGAAGCAACCGCTGCATGTCACACCGCTCTATAAATAGCCCTAAGGAGGTTCAGGACATACTATAACCCACTGAGGGCCAGTGGTTTCATATGAACCTACAGGGTAAAGCTGCACACTTTCCCACCCATCCCATCACACAGCACACTGCTGATATCAGAAGAACCAACATCAAGCTCTTTCTACTGCACTACAAAGTCTGAACACATGTCAGAACCTATCTAGAATGCAGATCATTAATCAAAAACAAACACTGCTCTAGGGTCAGTGTACACTGCTCCTATAAGAAGAATTCCAAAGCAAGAACTGATCCTAGATCAGCGTGTTACACTAGCTCAGAAAGAAAAAAAACAGAAGCATGTATTTGCATATGACTGATATGTAAATATTAAAGCAGCAGGAGTGTGACTGAGTAAAGCAGCTCCAGCCATCAATTAGAACATACATGATCAGCCATAACATTATGACCACCTGTCTAATATTGTGTTGGTCCCCCTTTTGCTGCCAAAACAGCCCTGACCCAACAAGGCATGGACTCCACTACATCCCTGAAGGTGTGCTGTGGTATCTGGCACCAAGATGTGAGCAGCAGATCCTTTAAGTCCTGTGAGTTGCGAGGTGGGTCCTCCATGGATCGGACTTGTTTGTCCAGCACATCCCACAGATGTTCCATTGGATTGAGATCTGGGGAATTTGGAGGACAAGTCAACACCTCAAACTCGTTGTTGTGCTCATCAAACTGTTCCTGAACAATTTTTGCTTTTGTGGCACGGCTATGCAGCCCTATACACAACAAACTGTGATGCACTGTGTATTCTGACACCTTTCTATCAGAACCAGCATTAACTTCTTCAGCAATTTGAGCAACAGTAGCTCGTCTGTTGGATCGGATCACACGGGCCAGCCTTTGCTCACCAGGTGGATCAATGAGCCTTGGTCGCCCATGACCCTGTCACCTGTTCACCACTGTTCCTTCCTTGGACCACTTTTGATAGATACTGACCACTGCAGACCAGGAACACCCCACAAGAGCTGCAGTTTTGGAGATGTTCTGATCCAGTGGTCTAGCCATCACAATTTGTCCCTTGCCGAACTCGCTCAAATCCTTACGCTTGTCCATTTTTCCTCAGTGCAATAGCAGGAATGGACAAATCAGGAGGATGACATGATCTTGGCTATCAGCTTTTTATTTGTGGTTAATTGGAGCAGACATCCAGAAAAAGAACTGAATCTTACTGACTGAACAACGTGGGTTTTTTGTTGTTTTTAGGAAAATTAAAGCACAGGTGTGTTGAAAAAGTGACTAAAATAAAAAGTTTGGCACAAAACTGTTATATCACTCTCCTTCTGAACTCGCAGCTCGAAATTAAAGATGCTAGTAAGACCGGAACAAAATATTTGACTTTTCATGCAAGAAGAAAACGCCACAATCCCTAGTTGAAATCTTGGCCAGTGACTTGCTGTCTTAAAAGAGGACAACACACTTAACTAGCCAACAGTCTTGCCATTCATTAGTATACCATGATAGCTACAATGATTTGGCTTGCTAGCTTTATTAAAAGTAGACAAGACACAAAGCAAACAAATCCACGTTGTTCTAGCGTCTTGACGTACTACCGGTTGCCATGGTTTCCACCACTAGCTTGAGGCTGGTGCATCAAAGATGCACAAAATGATGCACTTTCAAAAATCCAGCTTAAAAACCATCAACCATCTTGACAACAAATGACATGCATTACAAAAATTCTGCTACCTGCTATTCACAAACGTTTCCAAGCAAAATAACCGACGCTGTGTTTGTTAAAAAAAAAAAAAAAAACCTCTCTGAAATGTTTCACAACAATTATACAACCAGCCCTCGTTTTCACCAGACGTTGCATAAACATCTTCCTGTTCCTTGCCCCGCCCACTTTTTTGCTGTAAACACGGACCATGGATGTTTTTTTTTCTGTCACCATGAGCTCAGAGCTGGGTGTAGACTTGGATGTGTATGGAATTTTGAGCACAAGGAAAGAATTGCTGTCTTCTCAGTACGTGTGTTTATTCTTTCCTGGCTCGGCTGAACGGTTTAGCCGCCTGGCTTCAGTGCAGCCCGAGCAGGCTAGCCTTTCAGAGTTGAGTCACTGTACAGCTGAGGTGAGACCGAGGATACCTCTGCTTTCTCCTACTCTTCCTCCTACACCTACTCTTCCTCCTACATCTACTCCTCTTCCTACACATTTTCCTCCTCCTACTCCTCTGTTTTCTCCTACTCTTTCTCCTACATGTACTCCTTCCTCCTCCTCTTCTTCCTCAGACATCTACTCATCTTCGACCTTCTACTCTTCCTCCTACACCTACTCATCTTCCTCCTCCTACAAATACTATCTGTACAAGCAAGCACTTAACCCAAGAGTCTTTAAAAGTGCACAATAAACTCACAAAATACTGAAAAATACCACAAATAAGAAAGAATTAAATAGGTATACATGTACATTACTCTCCAAGTGAGATTTCTCTACAGATTAACTGTTAAAGGTTGTGGAGTTGTGGTAGTGTGTGTATAAAATACATGTACAATAATCATAACTAAAGTGCAGTGTGACTGTAAATACATGTTGTGTAATATTCAATGCAGTAGTAGTGTTTGCAAAATCTGTAGGCATGTCCATCATCTCCAGCGTACACATAGTTCCCCAACCTCGCTTTAGGGAACGACTTCTAGCCAAGATGTCCGTCTAATCACTCTAAAAAAAAAATCCTTTATTTAAATAGACGCAAACTAGCAAAACATATGTTATAAGAAAGTTACAGTTCCTCTAGGTTGCACATTTTTTCGCCACTATGCATCCTGTACTGTCTTGTGTTGTTTTTTTGTATGTTCTGTTTCTTCTGTCTTTGCGCACGTTGCACTGCATGTAGCTAGGACAAACTACTTTCTGTTCGGTTGTGCTGTGTGTTGTTGTTTCGTCCTGTAGCTATATGTAGCACCAGGGTCCTGGAGAAACGTCGTCTCATTTCACTATACACCGTGTCAGCTACACGTGGATGAAATGACTCTCTCGCTCTTGAAAAAAAAGCTTTACACTAAAAGATAATAATGAGCCTATATCATGCACCTTATATCCATTCTAAAAGACCCACCATATCCAGGTAAAATGGTATCACCATTGAGGGAACCATCCCAACAACAAGAACCGGTACTGAGTTCTGACTAGAAACTTTTTAGGAACCTGTGTAGAGAAATACTGGAAAGCAAAGAGAAAACAAAAGCCACAAACAACCCTAAACAAACAAAAACAAAAGTTAGCATCCTTCATCATGAGAACCCTTTGCGTTTTTGATGATACGTGATAAAATACACTCCTAGGATTTAATTAGTGCAAACAATTATACACATTTATACAAATACTGTGCCTAAGGGGACACTTTTAAACAACTGTTCATGCATGTCACTAGTCACATAGGCATGTGAGATATATATATATATATATATATATATATATATTAGACACATTATCAGTGAGATCAAAAGGCTGGTTGCGCATTAATGTGCACTTTATAAGATCATCCTGCTGGACTTCCGGCATGCTTCCTTGCAATGGAAAAAAAAAAAAGGGAAACTTTGTCGCACCTTCGGGTCTTTCTCGTAGTAGTGCTGCTGTGTGCGGATCCAGCGGCCCACCAGGTGATCCCGCACCGTGTGCGCCAGGGCGAAGTAGTAATCCCGCGGCGTGGCCACGTTCCGGTCCTTCACCAGCGTGAAGTGAAGGTGCCGGTTGAAGCTCTTCTTGATCTCGGCCACGTCTCCGAGCCCCGCGATACCGCGTACGCTGATCTGTTTGCGCTTCTCGTGGTCACTTAACGGCTTCGCCATGTCGGAGAGGAGAGGAGAGGAGAGCGGAGACACCGAGACGTGAAGGAACCGAGGGAGAGGAAGTACAGCTGAGAGAAAACTTCCACTCTGTCTGCAGGGAGCAGCTGAGCGATACGAGACACGCCCCTAATGCCAACTAGAGGAGCGGGATGGGAGGGACTTAGCGTCTGGACTGCGCTCTGATTTGATAAGACGAGCTGTTTCCTGATAGGCTGATCGGCACGTCAATCACGCTCCATCAGAGAAAATACGGAAAAGAACGGCGAGAAAAAACATTCTTTTTGTATGATGTTGCTTGAAAGCTTGTAATAATAATAATAATAATAATAATAATAATAATAATAATAATAATAATAATAATATATTTTATTACCATACAACTTTTCATTTTAAATGCTTTCTGAATTACTAAAAAATAAAATAAAATAATAATAAAAACAATATGTACACGGAATTAGAAATCTCTAATTTATGTTTATGTTATTTATAACATTTTAAACAAGTTTCTGTTGTCAAGGATAGTAACATGTATTTTCCTCTGGGTTTCTGAGAAGTTATGTTTTTCCCTCCACTATGTCATGTGAACTCTCAATCAATACCACAGGTACACTATATTGCCAAATGTTTTGGGACACCCCTCCAAATCATTGAGTTCAGGTGTTGTTTTTCAGGGGTTGGACTCGGCCCCTTAGTTCTAGTGAAAGGAACTCGTAATGCTTCAGAATACCAAGACATTTTGGACAATTTCATGCTCCCAACTTTGTGGGAACAGTTTGGGGATGACCCCTTCCTGTTCCAACATGACTGCACACCAGTGCACAAAGCAAGCTCCATAAAGACATGGATGAGAGAGTTTGGTGTGGAGGAACTTCACAGAGTCCTGACCTCAACCAGATAGAACACATTTGGGATGAATTAGAGCAGAGACTGCGAGCCAGACTTTCTCGTCCAACATCAGTGCCTGACCTCACAAATGTGCTTCTAAAAGAATGGTCAAAAATTCCCATAAACACACTCCTAAATTTTCTTCTATATTAATAGAGGAAATAATTGTATTCTATAACACATTCATGTGCATGTAAATGCAACCGTCCCAAAACTTTTGGCAATATAGTGTATGTTTATGTTAGGTTAGGGCCCTAAAGCAGAGGGATGTTCTTAAAGATTATAAAATTGATTGTTATAGTGACCTCAATATCATCCAAAGCCAACAAAGCAGCTGAATGTATTTTTTATCCAGCTAAAACAACCTGGGGTCAAACTGACCCCAAGGAACACACAATTGTGCCACAAACTGTGTACAGGACACAAACATTTTATGTTTACCTGGTTGTCCCCATTAAATTAGCAAAAGTCATTAAATATGAAGCAAGTCAAACATATATTTAGAGACATTAAACATTGCATGGGGTCAAATAATAGGAGGGTTAAAAAAAAACAAATGCTTCCAGAATGATCTAGTGTTCCTTCAGGCTGTTTTTCTGACAAAACTCAAAAATGTACAAAAACATTAAGCAAATTTAATCTAACAACATCTTTATTTAATTAGTGTAACTTATACCCTTTCATGTTCAGTGTCCACACTCACAGACCACTCATTTAAGACTGTTTATAAAAAATATATATGATATAAATCACCTCCAAACAGCTAATTACACCATTTAACCATTTAGTGTTTTCTTCTCAATTCCGTCAGCACATCTCAGGCATTTCTGTATAAACCATACACAAAAAGCCTTCTCAAGATGAATGAATGGATGAATGAATAAACAAACAAATAAATAAATAACAGTTAGACATTATATAACCTCAAACCTAAATTAAGCTAATTCTAAATAAATAAATAAATAAATAAATAAATAAATAGATAACAGTTAGACATTATATAACCTCAAACCTAAATTAAGCTAATTATAAATAACGAAATAAATAACAGTTAGACATTATATAACTTCAAACCTAAATTAAGCTAATAATAAATAAATAAATAAATAAATAAATAACAGTTAGACATTATATAACTTCAAACCTAAATTAAGCTAATTATAAAAAATAAATAAATAAATAAATAAATAAATAAATAAATAACAGCTAGACATTATATAACTTCAAACTTAAATTAAGCTAATAATAAATAAATAAA